>JAZHAC010000027.1:1255000-2505000 GCA_039707435.1 Actias luna
TTTTTAAATTTAGGTTTAGCGTTATGGTCACAATCTCACCTGATCTTAAGTGACGATACGACCCAAGTTGGTAGACACGCTAAACCTGTGGAGGAACTGGCTCTCAAGTGCAGCTGCCAGAACACACCTATTGGTATTTGGCGGCAGGTTTACAACTTGAGGATGGTAGCTAGCCAGGCGGGCATTAGAAAAAGCTCTACCACCATGCTGTGGTTTCCTCACGATGTTTTCCTTCACCGAAAGCTCGAGCTCATTGTGGGTGCTTGGATTTAAACTCACGTCCCTTGACGCGAAGTCGTACACACTACCACTGGGCTATCATCGCTTCAAAATTATATAATTATAAGTAGGAACACCGAACTGAATATAGTTTCATTGTACAGATGTCTAATAGATAACACATGAGTCATTGGTATGTATGATTTATATTACATAGCGAGATGTTGCCGACGGTTAGAAAGGGCACCGGCCCATTTCTACATCGAACGAATGTTTTACTTTGATATCCGAGCCCGTACAGTTTTGTCTACGCGATTTAATCAAGGTCTGTACCCAAGAAATGTTCACGAAGACACTCGGTCTAGGTACAAGTTTTATTGGGAAACCAGGTGTTATCTGGTACTGAGAGCACTTCGTTTTATTTTTCTATGAATATCACTGACATATCGAATACTTTTTAATGTAATTATTTGCTTTTTTTCCTTGGTATGGTAAAATAATTGTTCTTTAATTGATTTAAGTAAAAATGACCTAAGAGATATATAGTAGAGCTGGTATAAGTTTGCTCTCCTACAATCCTACTCGTAGGTGGATATATATGCTGATTTCAAATTATCATATACTAAGTATGAGACACTATGACGGATATATCATCACTTGGTTGTCGCTAGCCTGGACAATTTGTTTTTCTTATATTAATAACGTAAAAAGAAAACAGAAAATGTTTCGCACGACCGATTTCAAAGTGGCTTTCACATTGTTGTGTCGAAATGGTACAAGCGATGCGAGTGAGAAAGAAACTAATGGAATCTAAAATCTAAGTAGGTTAGGTCCATCTACGAAAAACTTCGCATCGAATGGTTTTAGTCCATCCTAATAATTCAACAGTTTCTGTATGGTTGACTGGCGAAGGAACTGTATTTACCTCATGTTTTTTTTTTGTATTAATAGACAGTACATAGGCAGACGGCTCGTCTCATGGTAAATACTTAGCGTCGCCTATCGACAGCCGCAACACCAGGCCCATTATAGCCATGTTGCTCGGTTCTCGTTCAATATACCGACACAAAAAGCGTCATACTGAACCTGTACTTTGCGGCAGTCTAAACCCGAAGGTGGGGGTTAACCAGTGGGTTAATAACTCTACCAGGCTGCGACGGATCAAGAATAATATAGTCATACGTTATGATAAAACCAAACGTGGGAACTCGGCAGGGTGCACCGTGTGCAGATGAGGTTGGCTTGGGTAACTCAGATGGTATTCCATACTGCTTACACCAAGATATGTGTATATAGATTGGCTGATGCCTTAACTTCATTCCCGTTTATATATTACGGCGCTTGATCTTAAAATTCGTTCTTAAGTGGTGTTTACATCGTAAAAGGAAACTACTTATCAAATTTTCGGTCAATAGGTCAGGCAATTTTGGAGATATCGTGATAAGGCGGTCTGGGATATCTAAAACGATGTATTCGATGAACTACTGAATACGGGATTGGTAGTGAATGCTATTGAATGGTAAATAGCTCGGTTCGGATCAATTAACAGCGTGTGACGTCATCGTTAGCCATGTTGTCGCCGCACGCACTCCTCCGGCTATAAAGCGCAATGGCGCCTCGACGGAGACAGGGTGTGAGGGTCTGTTGACGCCAAAGGTATAGTTTAGACGTGCCAGCTCGTTCACTCGACGACATAAACCAGCCACTACCATTTTTATTTGTATAGGTTCAGCGTTATTGCCGCAATCTCGCGTAAAGTTAATTGATGATGTCGCCCAAAATGGTCGACACGCTAAGCCTTGCGGTGGAACTGGCTTTCAAGTATAATTGTCGAAACATACATATTGGTAGTTGGCAGCATATTGTCAGCTTGAAGGTGATTGTTTAGATAGGTGACGATTAGAAAACGACATCATGCTATAACTTTATCACGATGTTTTTTCTTGATGAAAATATATATATTTTTTTATGTTTAACGTTTAGCGTTATGGCCATCATCTCACCTGATCTTAAGTGATGATACGGCCCAAGTTGGTAGACACTCTAAACCTGTGGAGGAACTGACACTCAAGTGCAGCTGCCGGACACACCTATTGGTATTTGGCGGCAGGTTTACAACTTGAGGATGGTAGCTACTCAGGTGGGCATTATAAAAAGCCCTACTACCATGCTATGGCTTCCTCTCGATGTTTTCGTTTACCGAAAGCTAAAGCTAATTGTAGATGCTTGGATTCGAACTCACGTCCCTTGGCGCGAAGTCGCACACAGTACCACTGAGCTATCACGTATATAATTACGAGTATTAAGTACACTTGATACTGAGTTCGAGCAAAAATGTATTGCCCAAAATTTCACGTATATTGTAAATCCTTGAAAATTGTTACTTTCATGATGATAAGTTAGTCATAATGCTGTTCAATATAATTCCTTCCTCTCGGTTCTACATAGAATTAGTCGCGCTGAGCTCCATAGCCAGTTTTACCTATACCTCCATAATGGTACGAATTTTCAAAAACAGATTCTCAAAGAAGAGGAAATTTTCTATGAAAACTTACAGCCTCCAAAACTCTATCTCCATTATTTATATTTTTTCTAGTATTACGCGGGCGGTTTTAATATCATTAATAATACTTTTATATTTCGGAATTCGCAATGCTCGCGATGAAAAATAGCGATGTTGGTCCAAAACTTTGGTGGATTTACCAGTAAGCTGGAGCCTAGGGTGGAAAATTTGAGGTACTTTAAAAAAAATTTTTTTTTTCGAAAAGCATATTTTTTACCACTTAGAATTTAAGGCATATATCGATTTTTTGTCTTCAATTTACGTAGTCCTATGTGCAATCTAAACGTAGAGGTGGGTAGGGATGGCAAAATTTTAACAGCCTATGCGTGGCAAAAGTATTAATCTGTCACTGGTCCAAAATTTGAATAACCTACTGGTGGCAAAAGAGTTAATCCATTACTGGTACAAAATTTTAACAGCCTACGGGTGACAAAAATGTTAATCCGTCACTGGTCCAAAATTTGAATAGTCTACGGGTGGCAAAAGTGTTCATCCATCACTGGTTCAAAGTTTGAATAGCCTACGGGTGGCAAAAGTGTTAATCCGTCACTGATGCAAAATCAAGGGTACAATTTAATTCATAAATATTAATCGTGTCTGTTCTAAATGGAATTTTCAATTAAAATTCACGAAGGAAAATGCATGAAACCATATTACGAAGTAATTTATATTCTATCGAATTCATTAAAATTTCAGTTAACCGATGCAACTGTCACGTAGGCTTTTAGTTCATGGATTAATAATATTGTATCGGCGTCATATTGTGTCCGAAAAGTAAACACAGTTAGCTGTTAGAAATACATATTACCGGGTCGTTCAGTACCGAGCTGTTACAGATTGTTTGAATTGAGTACATACTACAGGAGACGAGCGATTCAATATTATTATTTTTTTAATTGAAAAGCCAAATAATCATGTTACCGTTTTCAACTTGTAAATCTTTCTGATAAACCAAATCAGAGGCACTTTGATCAAAGTACCATGGACATCATGATCACGACCTAGTCGTGATATGCACCGGATGCTGTACGACTTTAAATACTATCATTGTTGATGTTACACTTATTGTATGAGTGTTGGCATTGTATAGATATTACAGGGTCGCAATATAGTTAGACACAATTATCATGTGCATCAAATATCATGTATAATACTATTGTTAGCTTGGTCGTTGATCGTTACTTTATAATGTTAGCTTTATCGTTGATCGTCACTTTATATTATATATAAAATAAAAGGGTTTAAATATTTACACGTTTGATTAAAAATAAGATTATAAATTCAAATTGAAATGACGAGATTTAAATAAAATATTAATCTTTTTCAAGTATTAGCTTTATTGTTGATCGTATCTTTATATTAATTATCATATTACAACGGTTTCAATATTTACACGTTTGATTAAAAATAACTTTATGCATTGAAATCGATATCTACATGTTTGGTTAAAAATAACTTTATAAATACAAATTGTAATAACAAGTTTTTATAAAACTTGTTTTAATAGTCTATTTCAAGTAGTTCGCTTTTGGTTTCCGGTTGTGGCAATATAAATACGTCGTAAATACTGAAGCGGTCATAGTGGAGCTCCAGAACGAATCAGCGGACTGAAGCATTAGTGATATGAAGAACCAAATATTACAAGCTGAATATTAAACAAGACGGTTAAGATATAAGGATTTTTACATTATATGATTATAAAAATCGCTGTCGCCCCTAATCTGCGCTATAAAAACTGTATCTATCGCAGAGAATTGCTTGGATGTATTCAATTTTGCTACGTAACTAGCGCTCTCGCCCACGGCTGTATTAGTTGACTTTGATTCGAATATAAATTGCCAGCGTAATGCAACCGTTATGAATAGGAATCTATAGGAATACGAGTGTAACTGGTATTTATAAGTGCTCTGGGCATTCAATATATACTGAGTATTGGTAGCTTTTATTAAAAAAAAAATTGGTCGTATCTTTTATATGAGTGGAAGACCAATAAAAAAAAGTACATCATCAGGATATTTGACGTGGTGATTGCATGCTCTGACCCACGTCCGTATACCGCTCATACCCCTCTCATTCCCCCGGGGCTGGGGGGAAGCAAAAATATCCTCCCGTAAAAAAAAAGTATACTAAGAATCCTTAATTTTGCCTCACAATATCCTTGATAATGTCATACCATCTCCTGCGTTTTATGGTGACCATCATGTTTACATAATTTACTAATGCCATCTGGTGCTGAAATACTATATCGCTTGATATGGTAATAAACTATGCATATTTTAGAATCGACTGTCAAGTATAACTGCAGATACACACCTACAGATACATGGATCTTACCTCAAGAGTGGTAGTTAGCCACACGGCTAATACATAATTCCCAAAACTTATGTACTAATTAAAAATATTAACCGTAAAATAAATGGGTGCACGTTGTAAAAATAGTTTTTCTTATAACGTTAATAAAAATATATATTTAGTCCAAGAGTTACAGAAAAAGATCATCTCAAAAGTATATATTATATTGTTTTTTATCATTAATAAGTTTAACTTTAAGGCCACAACTGCACGTGATGTTAAGTGACGACGTGTTCTAAGATGGTCGACGCGTCAAGCTTAGTGGAGGGATTGGCTCTCAAGTGCAACTTCCCGAACACACCTGGGTACTTGGCGACAGATTTTCAACACTACGGTAGTCGTTACCTAGGCGGGCGTTAGAAAAAGCCTCACCACCATGCCATGGTTTCACCACGATGATTTCCTTCAACGAAAGCTCAAGCTCATTACAGTTGGATTCGAACTTACGTTCCTTGACGCGGCGTCAACTGTACGTGTACACACTACCGACTGAGCTACCATCGCTGAAAAATCTTCTTGTCATGACATGTCATTGATATTTCACCGGCTCAGAAGTTGAAAAATATCGCATAAATAAGTGCAACTCACCTGAAACAGAGCTGTAAGACTAAAAACTTCGCATAAATAAGTGCAACTCACCTGAAACAGAGCTGTAAGACTAAAAACTTCGCATAAATAAGTGCAACTCACCTAAAACAGAGCTGTAAGACTAAAAACGTCGCATAAATAAGTACAACTCATCTGAAACAGAGCTGTAAGACTAAAAACTTCGCATAAATAAGTGCAACTCACCTGAAACAGAGCTGTAAGACTAAGTGGAGAGTAAAAGGATAAGTATTTCGTAAATCAAGCCACGGAAAATGGTTTCGTAAGAAAACTTCCTTGTGCGAAAGTTACTTGCGCTACGTCGACGGTCGCTCACGGTTCATTCATTCCACAGTCACATCGAGAGTGTATTTAAATCGTTCGATACAGACGTTGAATTACGACTCGGTTGTTTATCGACTTCCATTTAGGGTATCGAATGATTTGCTTTGAAACAAGAAGCAGTTATTTAATGTTAATCATTTGTAGAATTAACCAATGCATTGATGTTATTGATTCAGTTCAGAAACATTCCAATCAAAACATTCTTAGCGTTATAGCCGTAATCTCTCTTGATCTTAGGTTACGGCCGAAGTTGGTAGACACGCTAAACTTTAGGAGGAACTGGCTCTCAAGTGCAACGGAACACACCTATTGGTATTTGGCGGCAGATTTTCTACTTGAGCGTGGTAGGTAGCCAGGCGGGTATTAGAAAAAGCCCTACCGCCATGCTATGGTTTCCTCACAATGTTTTCCATCACCGAAAGCTCAAGCTCATTGTAGGCGGTTGGATTCGAACTCACGTCCTTTGACGCAAATTCGTACACAGTGACTATCATCGCATTGTTTCTAAACCGCTGAATCCTAACTATAAAGTAACACCTAATTCGAACAGATTACGGCCTGGCGCTACTAACACCAAATTGCTGCACGTAAATAATAAAATTACATTTATAATTATAGTGTATTTGGGATGAAATTGTGTTCAGTGGAATAGTGGAAAAGCTATTTGAAATCGGTTTTCAATTGCTATGCATTTAACGGGTAATGTGAATAGACTTTATATCCTAATAACCGTCATTATCGGGTTCGATAATGAAATGTAAATTGCAATTTATTATAATAATAATGTTCGACAGTTGTCGGCTGATTTTGTAGTGAAACTTTGAAATTAAATGTACTGTGGTATAGACGGCTTCTAATGTATAGGGCAATTCTTATCTATATGTACCTACATAAGAGATTTGTATACACTTGTCATCTACTGTAATACCATAACAGACTCAGGTTACAGTGCAAATTTCCCACGTGAAATCATCGTAAAGCGCTGACCACGTGAAATGACATATCGTGGAACAATCAAGCAGTTAAAATAAATAATCTCGCTCGATAGCTTGAACTTGGGGGTTGATATCTTAAGTTTAAGTAATATATTGTAAGTAATAAGTTATGTAACAATATTGTGAGGACGAAAATTGTCGTTCCTTTTAAAAACCTCGTACTGACAGTCAACTATGTAATTCACTCATCATTAATATGCAAAATACTTGACTTGAAATTTGACTCGGTGATAACTAATATTCTAGATCAAAATACAGGGTACTTTTTATCACTTGAATTCTTCCGGGCAGGAGATAAAACGCATAACTCGAACACTATGATAATTGACATATATATATATATATATTTCTCACCTGATTTTGAGTGACTATACGGCCCAAGTTGGTAGACACGTTAAACCTGTGGAGGAACTGGCTCTCAAGTGCAACTGCCGGAACATACCTATTGGTATTTGGCGGGAGGTTTTTAAGTTGAGGGTAGTAGCTAGCCAGGCGGGCATTAGGAAAAGCCCTAGCACCATGCAAATATGGACATATAGACGTATTATTTCAAAAAGAAAATGTTCTATTTATACATGAACGCGACATAATTACCAGTAAGAGTTGTATCGCTAGGCAAGTGATTTTTCTATAATCGGAAATGGAAAGTATAAAGAAGAAAAGCGGACATATCCTTTATACTTTTTTTATTTCCTTACTTTATCGATCGTTGAAAGACAACTTAGCTAGCGGCACAGGGCAACGTTTCGCTGGGGCAGTAAGACAATATATATGAATACCGTTAGAAAGCGTAGATGGAACACCGTTAGTTTCTACAAACATTCTTATTCGATCACTAAATGTAAATAGGTTTTCAAACGAAAATACAGACGTCAAAATTCAAACGACCTCTCGCAAAACACTCGAGCCGTGTGAATTGATTTCCTTTTTTTTCCGTTCACGCGCACTTTGTTTAGTTTTCCAATTTAGTAGAGTGCGCCGGTCCGATGGCGTTCCATCGTTACCTGTTTGACATACATTTATACATCGTAAATATATTGCGGGCACATCGAACCATTCTATAATTCGCCGATGGCGGCATAAAAAAGAAAAAGCTCGTCTCCGACGGTCGTAGAATTTTCGACCTTATGGAACTTTCTAGAAGTGGTATTATTATGTTAAGCAAAGTTTTTACTGGCACGTATTTTGATACACTTATTGAAGCCAAATCGCATTGTCATATACCACAACATTGTAACTTGTATCCCCATCCAGGAATCTTATAATTATGTCCGATATTAATATTAAAAAGCATCCAATATAACTGCCAATAATAATATTAGTTAACCTCCTATCAAATTTCATAAAAATCTGTTTAGAAATTTCTGTATTGCGCGTCTAAAGGAACAGACTGACAGATATAAATTCAATATCAAATATTTTAAACCTCCACATACATAAACAGAATGAAATTTTATTTTTCATACAATGTTTGATAGTGAAATTTTAGAAGGTACGTGTTTTTGTTACAGTATTATTATATGCATACTTCGACTTCCAGATCGGATTTATTGATTTACTCTAGAACAACAAAACATATAGTACTGATTAAGCTAACTGTATCATGGGAAATAAATATACCGAAATATGAAGCTATAAAAACGAATAAATATTATCTACTAATCTCTCTATAATCTACTAAAGGATCTTGGCCTGTCTGGGACTTCAGTAAGTTCTGTATTAGGATGTGTCTCTAAATATGCGCTAGTCGGGTCCTGCCAAATTTCTCTGGGCAGGAAGAGAAACACGAGTAGTGTAGATGAGTGTTGACGCGCGCCGGAAAGGGGCTCCTTACACCTACATATGTATCGGAGATTCGTTCTCCGTCACACGATGGACTCAGCATTCGCACGGTGAATCCATGGATAGCCAAGAAGATAAACAGAGGACAGATAATATTTCGTTTATCTAACGTCACATTTATTTAACCGCCTTGAAAAGCGGTTTATAAGCGATGCTAGCTCAGCGGTAGTGTGTACGACTTTGCGTCAAGGGACGTGAGTTCGAATCCAACCGCCTACAATGAGCTTTAGCTTTCGGTGAAGGAAAACATCGTGAGGAAACCACCATGGTAGGGCTTTTTCTGATGCCCGCCTGGATAGCTACCACCCTCAAGTTGAAAATCTGCCGCCAAATACCAATAGGTGTGTTCCGGCAGTTGCACTTGAGAGCCAGTTCCTCCACAGGTATAGCGTGTCTACCAACTTGGGCCGTATCGTCACTTAAGATCAGGTGAGATTATGGCCATAACGGAAGCCTTAAAGTTATAAAAACGATGTATGTTTCGAGTACACGAAGCGACGCAAGAAACCTTGACATCTTTTATGTCCGCGCATAGAAATGTATTGTGCATTGCAAGTACCTTTTACTCCATTTATGATTTTAGGTATGAAAGACAAAGTTTTAATACGTTATGTAATTCTAAAATTTATGTTAATCAATGGAACAGTCACTTAAGATTTTGAAATTTTAACAAAGCGGGAATGGAAAATGGCGAAATATCATTTCGGTGAAATCCTTTCACTTGCAAATAGCTTCTTGTAATTTTGTGGTTGAATAATTCATATCGTGTTCACCGTCGAAGATTACTTTAGAATCGAAAGTCATTCATTATTTAATACGGATATGAGGGGTCGGATGATGTCAGAGGATTGTACGAAAGTTTCCTATATTCTTATACTAATAAAACCATTATGAAGTATGTCACAAAGGACTATTTAAAATGAATATATGTTTAAAGTATTATACTCAGTTTCGGAAGTATAATTGAATTTACGTTTCCGCTGGCTTTGTCTTGCACTTAATTAGTACTTAATAATACTAATTTATCTAAATAGCTTGCATGGGACTAAAGATAAAAGATTGAAGCGGTGTGTTAAATATACAATCTTACATTGTGTAAATGTATATACTTCCTTCTACATTATACCTTTGTTCTCACTTATGTAGTACAAATATGCCCGTATTCCATTTTCAATTATAGTCCTATATACAAAAGGCTGCCAAACAAGTTTGACTTTAAATATAAAAAATAAAAATTAGAAAAAAAAAAACTAGTAGTCAAATTAGGAGGGTTCACACAAAATCAGTCATCTAAATTCGTCGAAAGAGCGTTACGTGTCAACCGGGATACCTTCAATTTGAAAGCTCTTCTAAAATACAAAGGTCTCCTCATAAATTGTTCCAATATTCCGGTACGCGGATGGCATGTTAAGCTTAAATAGGTCGTGGCTCACACCGGAATGTAAGTTTAATATAATGTAAACTTTATAATGTGTATAAAAAAGCACCTAAGTAGAATAAGGTAAATAAAGGTGATGTATAAGTGAAAGTTTGATTTACATCCCTTTAACCCATCCCTCCCTACTGTCATATTTTTAGGACACTATTTACAAAATGTATTTTTATAAAATAATATATAATAAATATAAAAAAAAATATATTTTATTAGAAAAATAGAGTAAAAATATGAATTTCACCAGAAAAAGTAAAAATAAAAGTCCTAATACGTAAAAGGAAATTTTGGAAATAGTGTCCTAAAAATATGACAGGAATGGGTTAATGGAGTCAAAGAAGCGGTAGAATGCGTGTGTTACAGGCAGTATTGCTTTTAATAGTAGTTCGTGATAGTTATCTAGATATGTTTTTATTATATTAGACAGCTGCCGAATGCTGTCTTGATTTCTTGTCAATATTTCAGTAAGAGGCAATCACACGACAGTCATGCATCAAGATGAAACAAGATATACGTTAATTTATTTTGAAATATTTAATAATAACTTTTTAATATTTAAGCAGGTATTAGAAAGGCAACCATTATTCTTCTGAATCAAAGTTTCATTTATAACTGACTTAGCTAATAGTGAAGGTAAAAATATATACCTTAAATCAAGTGACATAGACTCGACATTACGTTGCTTTTTAGTAAGAGCCAATTAAAAAAATTAAAATTGATTGGCCGCTGACGGTTGGCCCGACGTTGGTGGATGGTTAGATAAAATGTGTGTACGTGGCACAATCGATTACACGTGTTTCGCACCATCACGAAGCATCCTCAGATCGATATCGACTCATAATTCTCGTTCAATAATCAAATTGCTACCTGCTTTTTTTACGTGGGAAAATGCGTTTATGCATCCCCTCCCAGCCCGGGGGGACTAGGAGGGGTATGTGGGACTCGCCCGGGAATACCCACTAAAAACCCACGGTCATCTGTCGCCTTTCTGAGGTGACACGAGTCGGTGCTTGGCAATCACCGCGTCAATCAAATTGCTACCTAAGATATTTTATTTCAAAGAAATAAGGTTACGGTACGGTGTAAACGCATCCATCGCAGTCACGTAATGGCGGAGACGCGTAAACGTGAACCGACGCCGAATTCCTAAGCGCACATGCCTATAATTATTATTGATGAATTCCTATAGGTATGCGACTGCAGATAATACTAATCCTGGCTTGTTATCTCTAATTAAACTATAGAAATCTATACATATAATAGAACTGTAAATAAACCACATCTGTATCACAAATCATATTTTTATCATATTACAATGAAAGTCAAAACCTTTTCGTTGTTCTTACTAATTTTATAAATGTTGGGTATATAATCGTGTAATGTTTAAAATGGTTTTGAAATAAACAAATAACTTTGTAATTCACAAGAGCGGATACGCGGGCATAGCTAGTATTTTTAAACGTTATAACACACTAAAGTGTTTATTCTCAAATATGAATTGATTTGTTTGAATTTTGTGTGCACTAATTACATAGAACATCGGCCTTTTATTTGTACGTTTGACCACCAATTTAAATTGAATTACCGCATTTAGATTCATTTGACTATTAGTTTTCTTTGCATTCTTTGTAATTTGGCAAGTAATTGTTGTTATAGAAGCAGAAGTGTGTTTCAACAAAGCAAACAAACCACCTAGAACTTTTCAAGAAGTCGATGTAACATCTTAAAAGTTAAGATCCATGTCATTATTATCGTCTATAGATATTACACTATACAGAATTTAATTAATATTAGAAGCGATGATAGCTCAGTGGTAGTGTGTACGAATTTGCGTCAAGCGACGTGAGTTCGAGTCCAACCATCTACAATGGGCTTTAGCTTTCGGTGAAGGAAAACATCGTGAGAAAGCCATAGCATGGACGTAGAGCTTTTTCTGATGCCCGCCTGGCTAGCTACCACGCTCAAGTTAAAAATCTTCCGCCAAATACCGATAGGTGTGTTCCGGCAGTTGCACTTGAGAGCCAGTTCCTACACAGGTTTAGCGTGTCTACCAACTTGGGCCGTATCGTCATTTAAGATCAGGTGAGATTATGAAAAAAAAAACCCTTTATGATAAACGGAAATCCCACCAGAATACACTTTATTTTAGCCCCTTATATGCGTCTAAGGCTAGAGATGTTATTGTGAATTCTGACAAAGAGGTGAGCAATATATATTTTGTGTTGTAATATTTCATAATCATCATTGTAAGCGATAGTCTTACGATGTAGTAACCAACAGTTGTTATTTAAATATGGTACATTTAAAACGGCTCGCTTTTGCAACTGCATTCAATCATTTCAAGTCCAATTTCGTCTTGTTGATGGCGCAAGTGATGAGTTAGCGTTTTGGCTTTTATATTAAAACACGACTAAATTTTATAATTCACTGCACTTGTGCACTATTGTCATTACGCAAATTCCACAATAAAGTGCCTTTTAAGATTATGATATAAAGTTTAAATTACTACCTAAAAGATAAATATCTTCGCAAAGAATTTAGATGTTACATTTAAAATAAGATATTTATCAATAAAAGAAAAATATTCTGTATTGTGATTTCGTAGTTATCTGTCACTCTATGATCTAATAATACCTTGAATGAATATTGAACAACATATAAAACATTTCTATATTGAAAACACCGGAGATATGAATTTTCAATAAGTACACAAAAAGACTGTATTAGTAATATTTCTTTTTTTATTCTTGGCAACTCAGTCTCTCTAAAGACTATTACTTCCATTTTCAAAATATAGGATTTTGACATTTTTGACAGATGAAACTATCTTCAACATCGTGACGACTCTCTTGTTGGGATTTTTTATGGCAAATAATATATCATGTTCTTAATGATTATTTACAATTCACTTCACTTATCCTCTTCAGTTGCACTACATTAAGTAAAATGTCACCTATTTTACACAATGCAGTGCTGTATAACTAAGTATATGAAAATATGAAAATCTTAACATGACAGATCAAGATCCCGCCAAAAACTCCTTAGTAATAGTTATAATTGGTAATTACTTTTCCAGTTATATGTGATATAAGTTTATGCGAACTTTGAACTTTGAAGCGATGATAGCGCAGTGGTAGTGTGTACTACTTCACGTGAAGCGACGTGAGTTCGAATCCAACCACCTATAATTAACTTGAGCTTTCGATGAAGGAAAACATCGTGAGGAAGCCATAGCATGGTGGTAGGACTTTTTCTGATGCCCGCATGGCTAGCTAGCACCCTCAAGTTTAAAATCTGCCGCCAAATACCAATAGGTGTGTTCCGGCAGTTGCACTTGAGAGCCAGTTCCTCCACAGGTTTAGCGTGTCTACCAACTTGGGCCGTATCGTCACTTAAGATTAACAAAACATAAGAACCTTCTATAGTACTTGCAAAAGATTTAAAATGTAACAAACAGTACAGAGTATGTAGGAAACGTTACGTTCACGAATTTTTACTGTACATTGTATGAATAGCGATACGAGGAATATGAATTGTGTAAAGTTGAAGAAACTATAAAATGTCCCATAAAGACAACACACTACGCTTTTACGTCTGTAACAATAGACGTTTTAATAGAGGTATTTCGGTGCCATAAAATATGGTGGTATATGAACACAGTGAATGTATATTGCTGCAGAGTGAATGAACACAGTTAATAAGAAATCCCACTGCAGTTTCTAACTTGGACCACTTTCTAAGGAGCAACCATTCGTTCTTCATCCCCGGGGACCTCTATCGACGGCAGTCGGGAGCGGCTTAATCTAACGAATGCCACCTAACACAACTTACTACAAATGGAATTCGATTCTGAATTTAACCGAAAGTTTTCATCCGAAATTATGTTTGCTAACTTCCAGCATGCTCTCGTATTGTTATTCCGGTATTGTACTGCTTGTATCGGTTCCGTTTCTCTTGTCTTTGTGCATGTAAACCCGATTCTCCGATAAAATGTTTGCCCATATACATTGAACCCAGAAGGCTATGCAAAATGCAATTTTTAAATTGAAAATGCTCTAATTTTTTTCAAGTGGTTTCAGCATTTTTCTTTACTAATATTATTTTTGTAAAGGAAATAAATACTTTTAGTTATCAAGAAAAATTAAAAGAATGCAAAAATGGGTCATTTGGGAGTCGATGAAAAGGCACTACTATCATGCTATTTTTTCGTCACGGTATTTACTGCTACCGGAAGCGAAACAGTCCAAATTAAAGGGTTTTATCTGTGTATATTCGAGAAGTGATTTAAACATTTTTCTTTACTAATATTATTTTTGTAAAGGAAATAAATACTTTTATTAACCATGAAAGATTAAAAGAATGCGAAAATGGGTCATTTGGGAGTCGATGAAAAGGCACTACCATCATGCTATAGTTTCATCACCGTATTGACTGCTACCGGAAGCGAAACAGTCCAAATTAAAGGGTTTTTTATCTGTGCATATTCGAGGACCCTAGATCCTCCTTCGCTTACCTTCGGATGACTTTTAAAACGTTCAATGTCAATCTTATTTTAAGTACTCCGTGATAGACTCAACAGTTTGACTGACAGTAAAGAGTTTACAATGGAACGGAATCACAGAGCCGAGTAGCCAAAAGCGAAACGTCCAGAGCCATGTACGCGGCTGTCAGGAGAGCGTCCGGGCGTTTGTCCCGCGGAGGTTCCACGTCCGGAGTCAGCGCGCGACCCTCGTCAACCGGCCGGTGATAACGTCAAACCAGTTTGCTGAGGGGTCGCATGACGAAATACGTGACTGGACTTGGCTCATTTGAATTTTTAACGCTGTTAACATTGCTAGCGAAAATAATTATTTCAAGAGATTCATTCATTTATAAATGTATATAATTTGCTTAGTGCAGATGATGTACATGCTGGTGAACACCCTAAGCTTAGTGGACATATTGGTTCTCAATGCAACTGCCCGAACTCTCTTAAAGGTATTTGGCAGTAGACTTTCAACTTAAGGTCGGTAGCTAATCAGCCATTCAAAAAGCCACTACCACAGAATTAGGTTTTTTTGTTTATAGTTAAGGTTTAGCGTTATGGTCATAATTTCAACTGACCTAAGTGACGATATGGCCAAGGTTGGCTACGCTAAATCTGTGGAAAACTGGCTCTCAAGTGCAACTGTCGGAACACACTTGGTTGGATTCGCACTCACGTCCCATGACGCGGAGTTCCTACACCTAATGAGCTATCATCGCTTCAAGTTATTGTTTTGTCGCCGTCTTTAGCTTTTAAACTTCATTCTGAATTTACAACGCCCACTATAACACACCCTTGCAGACCGGTCGTTACGAGCTTAGCGTGAGTGGAAAATAATGACGTCATTGGTGACGTAGCCGTTGCGATGACAACCACTGTGGTTGTCATTTTGTAATGTCTTTATTGTATAAGAACACAGGTCCATAAAGGACACATCAGTGCCGTCGTAACCGGATCTTACAATATTCACAAAAAATACTCAGGACATGTTTCATTCCCAAACATATGCTCAGGGAAAGTAATTATATATAAAAAAAGTAATAATAAAAGCAAAGAAGAGGGCATATTCCTTCCTTAAAGGCCGGCAACGCTTTCGCAAGCCCTTCGGCGTTGCAGACGTTCATGGGCGGCGGTGATCACTTTACATCAGGTGAGCCTCCTGCCCGTTTGCCCCTTATTTCATAAAAAAAAAATTGAAACGCTGTGGAAGACTTGAGCATTCAGTTTGGACATGATAAGATAACAATTTGTCTGCGATACGCAGAGCTGCCAACCGTTTAAAAGCGATTGGAGTCACTCACCGGAACCGTCGCACGCGCTCCCATGAGACACTCACCAAACAATCAGACGATAAGGGATCGGAAGAGGATTCCTCTTGGTCCCCAGTTAAGTCTACTTCAGAACTATCGGTTCTTTTTCTAAGTAGAGATCTCCTACTGATATAGCATAAGTTAATCTACTCTTGTACTCCCTAAGGCGCACTTTCTTTGAGTCCAAGGAATTGGTCATCGTGTATAAGGGCTGTGTATAGCACGTTTCAAATGATAGCGTAATGGTAGTGTGTACGACTTCGCGTCAAGGGACGTGAGTTCGAATATAAACACCTACAATGAGTTTGAGCTTTCGCCGAAGGAAAACATCGTGAGGTAACCATAGCATGGTAGTAGGGCTTTTTCTAATGCCCGCCCAGCAACCAACCTCAAGGTTAAAACCTACCGCCAAATACCAATAGGTGTGTTCCGGCAGTTGCACTTAAAAGCCAGTTCCTCCAACATTTAGCGTATCTACCAACTTGGGCCGTATCGTCTCTTAAGATCAGGTGAGATTATGGCCATAACGCTAAGCCTTAACTATAAAGAAAAGATGTTTACGATCTGGTCGGACACACATCAACACAATGTGGTATTTTCTGTCTAATACACTTTTTGGCAATAAATAATATTGTCAAGTATATGGTAATATATATATTTTCTTTCTGAGTTTGGAAGTATAAATATAGGATCAAGTTATCAAGTGAAAACTACCATATTCCACTAAAGTCACATGGTAATGTAAACGTCATACAAATAGTATAAAGGAGTGAGTGCGAACATAAATTATACGAAAAGTTGAATACGTACAGTGCATAAAATGTAATGTTTACGTTTGTTGGAAGACAGAAACACACTGAGGCAGTATTCTTTAAGTGTACCCAGCAGAACATACCATTAGGTGATTGGTAACAAATGTCTTATTTATTTGACAGGACAACACTATATTACTATATATTTATATATATAATAAAACTATATATATAATATAATGTAATGTGTAGATTCTATTTGTAGGATCACTACTTGCTATATAGAAGCCGAAAATATTTATTTTTAATTGTTATTTGTCAGTCCGCTTGTATCGGACATCACTCTGAAATTAATTTGTAGATTTTATTGTAATTATACACGATATTAAATAATTAGTTGGCACTATAGGCCCGCTACTTCAATCGCATTTTCTGGTTAAACTCGCGTGGTCGTAAAATTCGTTCTCAGTTAGCGTTTACATCGCGAAACTAAATGCGCGATAATTATGTTAAATGTCCTTATCAGGTGCATAATTTTAGAAATACCCTGGATGAATTATTTAGTTAGACATTAAAATAAAAACGTGTATTGAAACGAACTGGTTAGTGTAAAATAGGGATGAAAAAATTTTTATAGTTAAATCAATTTTCTTACTGACTTTAATATACTTTACTTCGTTAAGTAGATAATGTTATAAGTAACAATCTAATCAATGTTTTATCTGTGAGTGACATTAAAGTACTAAAATTTAATTCTTGAATATAAAGTTTTTTAAGTAGCGTCGAGAATTCTGTAATAGCATAAGGCTAAGTTTAAAACATACTCCAGTGGTTATCTTTATTTTGTCTAAATATGTGTAAATTTATTATTATATTTCCAATGTATCTAAATATGTATATCGGCGCAAATATTATATAAACAGAAAATACGATGAAAGTGCTTCAACGAATGTTAGTGCATTACGAGTACATCAACGGATTATGATTAGAGTACATCAACGAATTATGGATAGAGTACATCAACGACTTATGATTAGAGTATATCAAAGACTTATGATTAGAGTGCATCAACGACTTATGATTAGAGTATATCAAAGATTTATGATTAGAGTGCATCAACGACTTATGATTAGAGTACATCAACGAATTATGGATAGAGTACATCAACGACTTATGATTAGAGTATATCAAAGACTTATGATTAGAGTGCATCAACGACTTATGATTAGAGTATATCAAAGATTTATGATTTGAGTGCATCAACGACTTTTGATTAGAGTACATCAACGAATTATGGATAGAGTACATCAACGACTTATGATTAGAGTATATCAAAGACTTATGATTAGAGTGCATCAACGACTTATGATTAGAGTACATCAACGACTTAGAAAAAAAGAAATGGTTAAAAAACATGTTTGAATTCATACAAATGAAGCCGCGGTTACAATTATCTCACTAATTGTGTACCGAATGAAATGCATAAATGCCATTTAAACTTTCACGAATATGCTAAAGACGGTATACCGTAAAGCGTTTCCAAGAAAGCGGTATGAACGAGTGAGGCTGCATATGTATATATGTAAGGACGCAGTTAAGAGGCTGGAGCCTCGTAAAGTAGCCTTTTGGGATAAGTCACGGTGAAAGTTTCAGTCTGGAACTTTCCAAGTAGTCCAGTTCTGTGAATTCGAACGGAATATCTTTACTAAATGTAAATCGATAAAGCACCGAAAGGGAATACTGTAAATCTATAAATACGTTCTAAGTATATATCTATCTATATTGATATTGTAAGGTGGAAAGTTTGTTTGTTCGAATGCGCTAATGTTAGGAACTGTCAGTCGAGTTCAAGAGTATATTTTTGTAATTGATTGAGCATTCGCGCGACCACAAACAGGAAGTCGGGTGAGTGTTGATTGCATGCAGCCGAAAGGCAAATGTTGAGATGGGTGTATGGTGTCACGAGAATGGACAAAGTCAGGAGTGAGTATGCTACAGGGAATTTAAAAACGGTGCCGGTGGTAGAGAAGTTGAAACGGAATCTTTTGTCTTGGTATGGACATGTCTTGAGAAGAGAGGAAACGCATGTGGTGGGAAGAGTAATTGATATGAATGTTGCAGGATGAAAAGGATGACCAAATAATAGATGGATAGAATGAGAAAAGAGATGAAAGAAGAGGCTGTGAATTAAGAGATGGTGGCCGATAGATATTTAGAAATGCAAACGACTTTGGAACAGCGTAGAAGAATTATGATAATAATACATATCAAAATGATTTCGACGTTCAAAAACTTAATTTCATATCGGCATAAGATTCCAGATCTTGTCATATCTCGATATAAAATTAATTAAAAACGGATTTTATCGCGTTTATTTATTAATTTTGATCCCGACGTTTCGAAATCTTTTCCTAGTGACTACGAAGGCTGAAAAGCTTTCGAAACGTCGGTATCAAAATTAATAAATAACCGCGATAAAATCCGTTTAAATTAGTTTTATTTCGATGAATAATATTCGCGTAAACATAAGAAATCATCTTGTCATATCTATTCTGTTCTATACCAGTAACTGAACTGTTTATGAAAATTTTACGGGTCATATATAAGTTGAAGCTGCGCACAAACAACCCACCACTTCTACGTTTGCTGTCCGATATAATTTAATACTGTTAAATTCGGACAGTGTTGGGTCCAGTGTATAGTTCACCCCTACTATATAATTAATTCATTAACTTATCGACAATTCTATATTTATTTACAGTATTAGGATTTAATATATAATAATAATTAATTCTGTATATCAAACTTCGTTCTGTAAAATTTTAGAAAATTGATGTAATTTGTGGATTTGGTATTATTTTGCAATATGAGAATGTTACTATGGCAGATTTTTTTGTATACCTATTGAAGGCCAAAGTGTTATCCAAAGAATTTTATTTATTATATAATTTTAACTTGTACCCTTAATTTGGAGGTATATTTTTGACCTATGGGGTTAAAATAATCTGTATTTTAAACCTTAACATTAGCTATCATCGTGCCAAATATTATTAACGTTTGATTACTAGGAATTTAATGCGTGAACAAGACAACAAACATACAGACATTTATAATAAAATATTTGTATATCGATAACAAAGTACATCGCTGTTGTGATTAGAAACAATGTCTAAGGTACAGATTTAGACCAGTTGTTTTTGTCAAAATCAATTTGTATATCTAACTAGATTTTACGTACGACTTCACTGGCGTTAATATTGTTTATGCCAAACAAATGGATGACGCGACTAAAAGTTTCATTAAATGTTAAAACTATATTTAACCCACTTCCAATAAGGTTCTCGCGAGAAAAAGTAACCTATCACCGTCTCCAGATTCCCATCTATCTCTATAACAAAATTGATCATAATCGATTCAGCGGTTTAGGCGTGAGAGCGTAACAAACTAACAAACTCACTTTCGCATTTATAATATTGGTCAGGGTAATATTTTCGCGTAGTAAACGAATGGTAGGGGCGATGGACGTCTTCGAGCTAAAGTTAGTGAAACAACTAAGCACGGAACTTAGAGTACAAGTTGTAAGATGTATCCACAGGGTTGCCAAGTCCCAAACGAAGTCGAGCGTGTGATGCTAATTGTACCATTGTTTTTGCGTTAAACGCTTTAGATCCGTTTGTTGTTTAGTTCGTGTAATTAATTATTCATGTATAACCCAGTCTAGACTATTAGTATTCAAATTTGCGTAGATTGAAATATGTAGGCGATGTAAATACACGGCAGTTGCACAAACACTGATGGTGAGTGTATGAAAATGCAGAAAAATAACAGTTCAATTGTCATTCTGCATCGTGTGGGTATAGAGATTGGACACCCTTGTCGTTGGCTCAGTTTGTTTTGTGTTTTTGTTTATTTCTTTTTAATATTTATCATATATTTACCTTTTGGGATGTCTAACGTGTATGCAAATTTTATGTTTATTATTAATAATTAATAGCCGGTATCCGCTAGCACCTAATAATACATCGAAATTAGATTGCGATAACGTCATGATACGCGAATCGATTCGAATATTAACTCAATGTGAGTGTGACGTTCAGGACGTTCTGGAGAAAGGCCAGATCAAAAGTACCTGTAACCGAAAAGCATGTATAAAGGTGCTTATGATAGTAGAAGAAGCGAAAGATTAATAGTTAAGGCAAAAATTCATTAAGAAACCTAAACAAAAAAATTGTAAAAGAAATTCTTACTCATTATAAATGCGGAAGTGAGTTTCTTTGAACGTACGTTTTCACGCTCAAATCGCTGAAACGATTGTGATAGATTTCCGTATAGATATAGATGGGGCCTTGGAGAGGGTGATGAATAAAGAGAGGTGTAGTGTAGGTGTTGAGTTACTTAAAATACTAATGATACACTAGCAGTCAAACCTCAGTCGATGCACAACAAACACATGAGTTTTATTGGACTTCGGACATATACATTAGATATGGATAAACTTTATATGAAACTTTTCATTGCGTCATCGGAATCGTTTGGCAATAATTGAAATCGAAGCGAGCGAAGGCGCACGGAAAACCTAGTATAGCTATAAAAGGTAACGAGGAAACATTACTTGAACGATAACAATATCTGGCATTCGCAGCGCGGCTCGTTTGTCGAGAATTAATAATTCAGTTCCGAGGAACGACGCGACAAACAGAGAGGCCTCTGCATATTCATAGGAGTGTGGGATTTTTCGTTTTTCCCGCTCCGCTAATTACGAGAAACTTTCGCCGGTGCTTCTTTCGCTCATTGATTGGCTGCGGAACTGGGTGATAAGAGCGTGTTTTTAATTAAGAGAGACGGTCGCCGTAAATGATACCGTTATGTACATACGTACTGATTAAATTATTTTTTGTCGGTTAACAGTAATTGAATTATTTTATCAGCGATTATTATTTCCGTTCACAATGGAATTTCCCGGCGGCTATGCCATATGTAAACTGCGTTCGAAATGTTTTTGAAAATTGTTTTTCTTTTACACTTAAGGTTAATAAGGGTTTTGGTCATAATCTCACCTGAAATTAAGTGACGATACGGTCAAAGTAGTCAAGTGCAACTGCCGGAACACACCTATCGGTATTTGGCGGCAGGTTTTCAACTAGTGGGTGGTAGCTAGCCAGGCGGGCATTAGAAAAAGCCCTACCACCATGCTATGGTTTCCTCACGATGTTTTCCTTCACCGAAAGCTGAAGCTCATTGTAGGTGGATTCGAACTCACGTCCCTTGACGCGGAGTCAGTACAGACTACTACTAAGCTATCATCGCTGCAGATTGGTGTGAACAGTATAATCAATTGGAGGCCAAAACTATTTGCTTGTATGAAATAATGATAGCTCGGTGGTATTGTGTACAGTCGCCGCGTCAAAAGAGTCAGGTTCGAATACCTGCAATGAGCGTCAGCTTTCGTCGAAGGAAAACAGGGCGATGAAATCATAACTTAGTGATAGAGCTATTTCTTATGCCTACTAGTTACCACCCTCAAGTTAAAAGTCTGCGGCTAAATATTTGTAGGTGTTTTCTATCAGTTGCACTTGAGAACCAGTATAACTTGACCGCCATCTTTGGTGATAACTTAACACGAGAAAAAATCGATAAATAATCTATACATATAAATAAAATTGGAGTGTCTATTTGTAATATTGAAATAACCGTTTTTTCCTACTTGTATATTAATATATACGGTACATACACCAAAATAACATTTTTTTTACAATTTTAGTATGTCTGTCTGTCTGTTTGTTCCGGCTAATCTCTGAAATGGCTGGACCGATTGACGGGACTTTTATTGGCGGGTAGCTGATGTAATACGGAGTTACTTAAGCTACGTTTATTTTAGAAAAAATCTTTTATTTCAGCAAAATAAAGTAATGTTGCAATGTCCAAGTACTGTCCAGTACCGCGCGCAGCTCACGCGCATGCCACTGGGCCGTCACGTCGGGCGCCTCGCACTAACGAATTAATATTAGTTAAATATATTCATACTTAAGACAGGACAAAGTGTGTCTGGTCAGCTAGTAATGAATAAATAAATAAATGTATTCAACATGATTGAAAAAAATGTATTCTATAAGCGTGTGAAATAAAGATATCTCTCTAATCCAGTTTGTAGTTACCGACAACTTGCAGAGTGTTCGCGTGCAGTTTGCATAACTTGAATTTGCCGGCATAATTAAAATTTTCTCGCCGGAAGTTGCTTCATGCAATGTAGTTGAATTTGGTAATGATATATACGTATATATGTTTTCTTCTGAGGTAATATTTTTTGCAACACTGTGCCTGATGATATAAGTAATAACATCTAAAAAAACAACGAGCATTTATATAAAGCTGTAATCTGTTAATGGTTACTATAAAAATAAATATACTGGAAGGAAAACATGCTGGATAGTCTTATTCTGTAACCGGAAAAACCTAAAGAAAATCACGTTTACATATTTATCGCGATTATGTTAGTATTTTTGGTAAGTAGCTAAATTATCTAAACCGAAGTATCTGAATCTATCTAAGTGAATTAAGTGCTATTCTCGGATATGTTTTCATATCAGAAGTCTTTTAATACATACCTATGAAAGATTGCGATGGAACTTATATTAAATGTTGCATATGAAATGCTTTTTGAAAACTACAGTTGTGGTTTACTTTATTTACAAATATGGATGAAAAACATACTACATTTAATTTTATCTGACAGTCTGTCCTTTTGTACACGAATTACTTTGAAACTATTACATACATTTTTTTTTTTATACTTAAGGTTTAGCGTTATGGCCATAATCTCACCTGAACGTAAGTGACGATACGGCCCAAGTTGGTAGACACGCTAAATGTATGGAGGAACTGGCTCTCAAGTGCAGCTGCCGGAACACACCTATTGGTATTTGGCGCCAGGTTTACAACTTGAGGGTGGTAAATTAGAAAAAGCCCTACCACCATGCTATGGTTTCCTCACGACGTTTTCCTTCACCGAAAACTCAAGCTCATTGTAGGAGCTTGGATTTGAACTCATGTCCCTTGACACAAAGTCGTACACACTACCACTGCACTGATTAAATTAGACATCGGGGTCAATGATAATACGGATCTATATTTATGGTATATTTAATGATGAGAAACGCAAGGGTTCCTCTGGGATAGGGGATAGAAGGGTAAACTCTAATTCCTCCCCACCGATTACCATGAAAATTTATATTTTTCTATTTAAGAGGAATATATATTATCCCCAAATGCGATCAATGGCACTGTGGTCATAACCAAACATAGAATATAAAATAAAAATAAAGGAATTAAATATGTATACCTCCTAACTATATATATATATATCTATACCTCAAGAAGCTATGGAACGTGCAATGTTCTGCCTACACTTGCTACATCGTGCCTCCAGCGTGGCTATTTGACGTTGCAAGAAAGTCGAAATCGTGGGTACACATGTCTCGAAATCGAAGAAGAGTTGGGCATGCCATTTGACTTGGCAGGAAGCTGACAGATGGAACATGGCAACTTCCTTGGAACGGACAACTTAGAGGCAGACCACCAACTTGACGTTCAGACGATATGTTAAGTTTGACGGAAGACAATGGATAAGTCTTGGATAGGATTGAAATAGGCCTATAACGGACAGCGGATGGATTTGAGTTGATAAAAAAAAACAAATTCATCTATATTTTCAAAAAGGAGCTATAGTAACTTTTGGAGCCGTTTGACGAAAACGAAGCGACGATAGCTCAGTGGTAGTGTGCACGACTTCGCGTCAAGGGACGTGGGTTCGAATCCAAGCACCTACAATGAGCTCGAGCTTTCGGTGAAGGAAAACATCGTGAGGAAACCATAGCGTGGTGGTAGGGCTTTTTCTAATGCCCGCCTGGGTAGCTACCACCCTCTAGTTGTAAACCTGCCGCCAAATATCAATAGGTGTGTTCCGGCAGCTGCACTTGAGAGCCAGTTCCTCCACACGTTTAGCGTGTCTACCTACTTGGGCCGTATCGTTACTTAAGATCAGGTGAGATTATGGCCATAACGCTAAACTTTAAGTATAAAAAAAAACCAAACGGAATGTAAAAAAAAAAAAAGAAAACGAGTTAATTACGCGTCAGAAAAACGGTGTCGCGTGAAACTCGACGTCAGTAACAAAGCTCGAATACTATTTATTTGTAAAACACCGTGTTCGTGTGTACGTACGTAGTTGAGTTTCATTCAATTACTGGCCCCGGAGCTGACAAACGGTTTCCATTGAACATTTAGAATTACCTACTCTTTTATGCTTCGTTGTTTCTATGTTTTATTAAACCCCTAAAATTGTAGTGTAGGGAAGCGACCAAATTTGTTTCAATTACTAATTATACTGGCGGCATCTTTTGCGTATTTTTCCTACCTAGCATTTACTTGTAGCTTTGCGTTAATATTGGTTTCGTCAAACAAATCTAACGACGCCATATAAAGTTTACCCTTCTCTTTACCCCGCTTCCAATAAGTTTTTCGCAAGGCCTTATTAGCCTATCGTCATCTCCCGATACCTAACTATTTCTATACCAAAATTCATCATAATCGATTGAGCGGTTCAGGCGTAAAAGTGTAACTAACAAACAAACTCACTTTGATATTTATAGTATCAGTAAAGATATCATGAATACGACTGTGTGTTTGTTTGTTTGTTAATTTTGAAAGCATTAACCACCTAAATCAATTATCATGACATTTTCTGTACACTTATCACAGGCTTAAGAATAGATATAGGTATCTAAAAATCTAATAACTTAAGCTTGTATCTAATTTCTGTCAGAGATTAATATGTATACAGGAAATGTATCTGAAGGAAATCTGTACAGGAAATGATTTTAAACACCAAGATAATTAAAAAAAGTGGCATCAAAAACAATATTAGTCCTAGCGAGTGATCCTAAATCTTAAAAGGTAACCCAATAACCTTTTATTACTAGTTAATATGACAATTTTTTTCAGTACGGACTTATGGTCTCACCGAAACGTGGGATACCTTGTATTAAATAATTAAAGCACCCGTGAGAAACATTTAAGATTGATTACTGATGAGCTTGAGCGAACCATGTCGAACCTTAGCTCGGCAGACCTGTAAAATCTCATCGATCAATCAAAATTATATTACCAATAAATCTACGGAAACTCACGCTGTGCCAGTCAATTTTTTTACACCATACGATTATTTAATAAAACTACCAATTTTTTTTTTATTCTGTACTAAACATACTAGTATTTTAGCTGGTCTCTTCGACTGTGTTCGCCTTTTTCCTGATCATAATACGTCGTCGAATATAAATTTAATTTTGTAAATACTTGCGGAGATCTGTGGATAATTAAGTGAACTATTAATTGTTAAATTGTAATATTTTTTTTTCTATTAAAATAATAATTTAGATTACAATGATGCTGTAGTCTGTTATAGTAGAAAATCAATTACCAAATATTTGGTTTTTAAATTATTATGTTATGAAATAATAAATTAGAAACGGTACGAATTATATTCTAATTAGAATGAAAATATGTTGTTATTTATATAAAATATATATTTATTATGATATTATATAATTTAAAATTGTGATGCAGGAGAGAATTGTTATTTAACTTTTCGAATTTTAGTTGTATATATTTCATTATAGCCAGTAACATAAAAAATACAATCGTATATATATACATACCTCTATATTTTAATTTATAGAAATGATCTACTATACTATAACATGACGTTCGAGAATAAATACAAAACAAATCGTATCGTATCCGTGTCGGACGGTTAAAGCGACCTCAAAAACTTTCGCCATACACTGATTGCTTCATAATAATTTATTGAGCGTAATCTGCGAACCAGCGAGCGTGGTGCATTACTCATCGCGATCCGATAAACTCGTTTACGGGTATACACGCCGATACGATGTTTTTAATCCGTATATTCACTGTAGAAACGCCGAACGCACTTTTATTTGTAAATTCAAACCGGTCCGTACTAAATTGACATTTGTTTTTTTTATATAGTTAAGGCTTAGCGTTATGGCCACAATTTCATCTGATCTTAAGTGACGATATCGCCCTAGTTGGTAGGCACGCTAATCCTGTGGAGGAACTGGCTCTCAAGTGCCACTTTAGCGGTAGATTACCAACTTGAGGGCGGTAGCTAGCTAGGCGGGCTTTAGAAAAAGCCCTACCCCCATGCTATGGTTTCGTCACGATGTTTTCCTTCAGCGGAAGCTCAAGCTCATTGTAGGTGGTTGGACTCGAACCCACGTCCCTCGACGCAAAGTCGTACACACTACCACTGAGCTATCATCGCATCAAAATTCATTTGTTGATGAGTTGTTCGAATTCCATATAGAGCTTGAAAGTTTTGTAATGAACATTATCAAGTTCATACCAAAGATGGTCGTTGATTGATAAGTTTTCAAACATAAACTGTCTTTGACAGTTAAACTTTTTTATAAGATTGATTGATTGCATGTTTGTCCTAGTGATTTAACCGGTTATCTTGCCGTTGCCGCCACGCTCAGTGCTGGGGGTTCGAATCCTTCACAGGACAATTATTCGTATGACCCAAAAATTATAGCGCTTTGTCTGTATGTTCATTTGTCTCTAAAATTTGTATGTTTCTAAAGTCCCCCGTGATACAAGGGTAAGTGACGTATTGCTGGAGTTCTCTTTTAAGGATGTTTTTGTTACGAGTTTCTAAAACATTTTTGAAGTGAAAACTTTTTTAGTCTCTTTCTCTGTACCACATAATTTGTAGGACAATGTGGCTGTTAAATTATATAAATATGAACTAAGCAATAGAATAGAAATTAGCTGGTTAGTTATAAATTTTAATGACCTTGTTATCGATACAAGAAGGAGGGACTCTTCGATCCCATCATACATTTTGTAGGACAAATATTTTATCAAGTAATTCAGATAATTATTTAGAGATGTACCAAAAAAAACTACTCAGTTAATAATACTTTTTTGAGAATCATCGACATGTTTTATCTCTATTACCCCTGATAGCTACCACAATCGAAAATATTTGTAAGTGAAAAGTTGGGCGTCTCACCAAAGTGAAGCTACTTACGGATATTTCGCTTGATGGTAATCGATAGCAAAGATGTACGGTGGATTAGGGGCTATTAGGTACGCATCTAAGAGGTTGTCACCTCTGACGTACAGTCATACGACTGATAGAATTTATTGTATGGTAAATATTTCAAGTGTAACTTGTTTAGACACTGTTGTTTGATATTGTGATAATAATAATAATAATAATAATAATTTATTTTCCAAAAAAATATTTTTACTACAACATAAAGTTAAGCCCTGTCACCTGAACTAGGTTTTTTTTAACCTGTATCTCAGGTGCCAGTGTCTTCCCAATGTACATAATTCCTTACTCTAAAATATTATTCATATAGAGGACATAAATGCTTAATTTAATTTAGCGCACATTTCATGTGTATGAGATGTTACGTGTGCATGTGTATGAGTATATGTCTGTGATCGTGTGTGTATGAATGAGTATGTGTCTGTGTATTTATTGGTTCACACAAGATATAGATATTGGAACTTGTATCTACTTTATTGCTTTTAGTAGATTCTCTATCCCACTGTAATCATATTCAAACAAAATTTTTTGTAATTCATTTTTCAATCTATAATTATTTAATCTTCTAAATGTATTTTTACAATTCAATAAATTGTATAGATGTGGCCCTAGATATCGATAAGTCATACGAGCGCGTGTAGTTTTGATCATGGGAACAGGGAAGCGATCAATTCGATTTTGATTAATAGTATTTGATAGTAAAGAATTTGCAGTTTCATAGTTGCAGATAATAATAACATGTTTTCGTTCTGTGCTAAGAATTTGATCATTATCGATTATTCGATATCTCGACTATCATCGATTGGTAAGATGCATTTATTTATTTCTTTTAGATTCACGTTATAGGTATTTCAAAAGTGCCTACCTGTGTTATTTAACATAATTCAACGCGGACGAAGTCGCGCGGGTAACACTCGAGATTTTTAATAAAAATCTCGCAATAAGAAGTGAGCGAACGGAATGGGGGGTTTTTTTTTTTTAAATCCAAGTTATTTCATATGAAATAGAATCTCGAGTTAAGTTTGTTGGCTCCCCTTCAAACGTCAGAAGGCGGAGGGATTCATGCAAATGCGGGCTGACGACTTGGAAACTGTTTTAATACTTTGTTGAAATATGAAATGGCCAATTGTGAGAGCACAACGTTTCCTTTGTATTCCAAGCTGTATTAAATCGCGGGGTCAATCATGTTTCTTATTACCCATCCTCGTGATTCTTCTCTTATTATCTATATCAATTAATATTTTACATTTATATTTCAAATCATATATACTTATATTAAATTTTGTTATATCAGAATTCATTATGATCGATTCAGCGGTTTACGCGTGAACGCGTTACAAACAAACTCACTTTCGCATATCTGTATATATAAAAATGAAACTCTATTTTTCTTGGTCATCGCATCACGAGTGAACGGATGGAACAATTTCGATTATTTCTTTTTTGTTGTGTTAATTATTGTCAGTAGTAGGTTGTTATGAAAGAAACAATTGAGGAAGTTGAGCGAAGTTGAACCCATAAATATATTTTTAATCAAACCTTTAGATGTTTACACCCTTTTATATTATATATAATATAAAGAGACGATCAATGATGATGTAATAAAATTTAAAAAGACTATCAACGACCAAGTTAATAAAAGTGTTCAAATTCATTTTCAAAATTATTTAACTTCCACATTTCGCTCAGTTATATTTTTTATATATAGATTATCCTGAAAGGGACATAATAAAACACAATCTAAACGAAAGCAGAACGCGTTAATCTATTTATCCGGTGCGTTTTATATTCCGCAAGTGTCCCCGAGAGGGACTAACGAGAGAATTAGGAATTTTACATCGTAATGGGTGACGCGCGGCTTACAAAAAGGGTGTAGCGGGATGAAATATTCACGCGCGCCTGTTTTTAAATTGTGCCAAGCTTACAGTTGATTCACATTGCATTGTAATGGGTCGTTCAAATTTGAACTTAAGTGACGATGCGGTAAGTGTAATTTAAAGTTACAAGGGCCGATATCGAGGGATCAGCACAGAGAATAGATATAGTGTAAACTACCTTAATGATTTCTTAGGTTTACGCGAATATTATTCATTGAAATAAAACTAATTTAAACGGATTTTATCGCGGTTCAAAATCAATAAATAACCGCGATTAAATCCGTTTAAATTAGTATTATTTCAGTAAACTACCTTATCAAACTTAGTCCTGAGGCTGGTTCTCAAGTGCAACGTAGCTATAGACATTTTGCGGCAGATTTGTAACTTAAGAGTGGTGGTAGCTTGCCAGATGTATATTAGAAATAATCCTAGTACGTTTTTCTTCATCGTAAGCTCAAACTCATTGCAGGGTTTCGAACTAGCATCCATTAACACAGCGACCCTGCACATTACCAAACTAAGCCACCATCGCCTCATTACCACGAGTACGACCCAGTCAAGAATAGATCCCTTCGTTCCCAAAAACTTTCACTTAAAACAAAACAAAGCATTAATTAAGTGACCGCGCTTCGGCTTAGAAAGTTCAGTGTTAAATCGAGTACCGTTAAATAGATTTCGGACTGTATCTATTTATTTATTTATACTTTTTTTTATGGAATAGGCGGAAAACGAGCAAGCGGGTCACCTGATGGTAAGTGACGACCGCTGCCCATGAACACCCACAACACCAGAGAAATCGCAGGTGCGCTGTCCGACCTTAAGGGAACGTCCGAGCTTTCCTTTGGAAGGTTCTCGAGTCGTATCGCTCCGGAAATACCGAAGACGGAAGTTGGTTCCACAGGATGTTCGTGCGGGGAAAGAAAAATAACATTACAGGTTTATCGTGTAACGACTGCCTCTCAAGTGCAATTGTAGGTATTTGGAGGCGGATTTTCAACTTGAACACGATAACCAGGCGGGCATTCGAGAAAGCTCTACCACCACGCTACGGTGACATTTCAATGTCTTTCTCTCATCGAAACCTTTTACTCAACACAAGAATTCCAGCTCGCAACCATTGCTCGTCTAGTGTGTATATATATCGAGTTACTGTTCCCGACTCGTTAACTGTAAATACCTGCGTACATATGTATTGCTCTATATTGGACACCGACAGTCGGCGCGTTCGCGTCGCGCTGTCACTCCAGTTAATTAAACGTGCTCGCTACAGATGCACCGACCAATAGATGTGCCAATTAAACCATTTAATAAGCTCTATCAACCACACATGAAAATATCGGATCACGACTACTAATCACTAGGCGTGTAATACACTCTACATCGTGGCGTGCTAAGACGTACTGAACTGCGCGTGAAACTAAAAATTATTAAATAATATTTGCCCGTTATTTTGTAAGTTTTTTTTCGATACATATTTGTTCGTATTGGTGATAACGTGTGTTGAATGAACAGCCTAAATACTTCCTCAATATAAATGCTCTATAAAGTACATAGTAGTTTTCGGAAATCCGATTAATGGTTCCCAAATATTAGGGCGTTCAAATAAAGAAACAAGCCTTTCTGATTTATTATATTAACTAGGTTTTACGTGCGATTTTGCACGTGTTTTATTGATTTTGTCAAAAAAATCAGATGACGCAATGAAAAATTTCATACAAAGTTTATCTCTCTCATTACCCCGCTTTAAATAAGGTTTTGGCGAAAAAAAGACCCTCTCACTGTCTCCGGATTTCAATCTATCTCGGTTTAGGCGCGAAAGCACAACAAACAAACAAACGAACTCTCTTTCAGATTTGTAATATTAGCAAGGATGAAAGTATGGATGTATTTCATAGTAAACATTGAAAAATCGAATAATATTTTTGGTTCGATCTTCCGAATAGGAATCCTGGAGTGAGTTTATTCGCACGATACAGTGTCACTCTACATCAGGACCTGTTGATTAGTTATGCTCGTGAATCTTTGTCCACTTTCCGGCAGCAGCCCAAGCCGAGGTTCGGCAATTGTAAGAGCCTTGCGCCCACTGCCTCGGGGCTGAGTGCCCTCAGCACTCGCCCCAAAAAGTTCGGTGAAACTGTCAAAGCGCTTATGGCTAACGGCGTATGTTAGTTGGAAAAAAAATCGAATAATATTGGCGACTATTGATAAATTCGAAATTCAGAAACAGCAGTCACTAGCAGCGCATATGATAAAAGGGAATGTTTTTTGTTTTTTATGCTTAAGGTTTAGCGTTGTGGCCATGATCTCACCTGATCTTAAGCGACGATACGGCCCAAGTTGTTAGACACGCTACACCTGTGAAGGAACTGGCTCTCAAGTGCAGCTGCCGGAACACACCTATTGGTATTTGGGTCAGGTTTTATAACTTGAGGGTGGTAGCTAGCCAGGCGGGCGTTAGAAAAAGCCCTACCACTCATGCAAATTGTTTTCATTAAGGATAACATTTTGTAGATGAGAAGATAAAACAATTCAAATCTACGCGAAGGCAGTCACGGGCCCGGGTAGTGAGGGATGAAAATATAAAATAAAACGTTTCTGTGACCTATTCCGTGAAAGGGGTTGCGGAGATAAACGGAAGGCCGCTGAAATGTAAAACCGAGTTCGCAAATCAGATAAATATTCATGTACCAATCGGGCCAAGTGTTCTCAATCAATTTTATTCGAACGAAATAAACGACTTCGTTCATTTGCATTCGAAATAACAGTGTCTACTGTAATTCTCGGTTTTATAATTCATAATTAACTTGAAAAGAATTAACATAAGAATCCGCACTGTATTGTTATCCTTACTTATATTAAAATTGTGAAAATGAGTTTGTTTGTTTGTTACGATTTCACACTTAAACCGTTGAATAGATTATGATGGATTTCGGTACAGAGATAAATCGGAACCAGAAGACGGTGATAGGATAGTTGTTCTCGCGAAAACCTTATTGGAAGTGGGGTAAAAAGAGAAATAAACTTTGTATGAAACTTGTGTGACGTCATCCGATTTGTTTTACAAAATCAATATTATCGAGAGCGAAGCCGCACGTAAAAGCTAGTAATATTATAAATGCGAAAGTGAGTTTGTTTTTTTGTTTCCCTTTCACGCCTAAGCCGTTGAATAGATTATAATGAATCGTGGTGTAGAGTTAGATAGGACCCTGGAAACGGTTACAGGCTAGTTTTTCTCGGAAAAACTTATAAGGAGAGGGTAAAGAAAGGGATAAAGGGTAGGTTTATATGAAACTTTTTATTGTGCCATCCGATTTGCTTCAAACTTTACAGAATGATTGTTTCTTATTTCGAATTTTGGGCAAGTTCATATCTACCAGTATTAAATAACATTCTGAAAGATAAAAATTGATAGAAAAAAATTTGTATATCGATCAACGACCTACGATTTGTCGCACATATATGCATTATCAAGTATGTTTTGGAAGTGTAAAGATAATGTACAGAATTCTTAGAACTTTGTTCCTTAATGATTCGCGTAGTTTGATATGCGATGCGATGATAGCTCAGTAGTAGTGTGTACGACTTCGCGTCAAGAGACGCGAGTTCGAATCCAAGCACCTACAATGAGCTTGAGCTTTTGGTGAAGGAAAACATCGTGAGGAAACCATCGCATGGTGGTAGGGCTTTTTCGAATGCCACCATTCGCTTCTATGCCACCATTAGCTACCACTCTCAAGTTGTAAACCTACCGCCAAATACCAATAGGTGTGTAAGTGAATTTTTTTGTCTGTTTGTTGACCGACTATGATGAATTTTTTTTTTTTTTTTATAGTTAATGTTTTAGCATTATGGCCTTAATCTCATCTGATCTTAAGTGTCGATACGGCCCAAGATGGTAGACACTCTAAACCTGTCAAGGAACTGACTCTCAAGTGCAACTACCCGTACACAGCTATTGGTATTTTGCGGGAGATTTTCAACTTGAGGGTGGTAGCTAGCCAGTCGGGCATCAGAAAAAGCCCTTGAAAAAGAGTTTGAGTATTCGGTGAAGGAAAACATCATGCGGAAACCATCGCATGGTGGTAGGGCTTTTTCGAATGCCACCATTTGCTACTATGCCACCATTAGCTACCACCCTCAAGTTGTAAACCTACCGCCAAATACCAATAGATGTGTTCCGGCAGCTGCACTTGAGAGCCAGTTCCTATACAGGTTTAGCGTGTCTACCAACTTGGGCCGTATCGTTACTTAAGATCAGGTGAGATTATGACCATAACGCTAAACGTTAAGTATATATATATATATATATAAAAATTTCAGAATTTTTTCTAAAATATATAAGTCGGATCTAGTAACTTTATAGTAATTGCACATGTGTGCGTGACAGGCGTTCACACAGCGAACAATGCTTTTCCTACGTTCGCACAGTTTTCCCATAATTGTTTTTCGATTTTAACCTACCTACAGGCTGTTATGTCAACGGACGCGGAAACTGATTATCACCGGTGACACGTTTGAGAAGATCCTTTCACACTAACTTAGTAGACGTCGAGTCCTTTCCAGTTGTTGCCATGCGGCTATATTTCCAGTCTATATAAATACCTCTTTAGATTTCGATTATTATCGCGCTATGGCCTGAATCTCACCTGATCTTAAGTGACGATATGGCCCAAGTTGGTAGACACGCTAAACCTGTGGAGGAACTGGCTCTCAAGTGCAGCTGCCGGAACACACCTATTGGTATTTGGCGGCAGGTTTACAACTTGAGGGTGGTAGTTAGCCAGGCGGGTATTCGAAAAAGTCCTACCACCATGCTATGGTTTCCTCACGATGTTTTCCTTCACCGAAAGCTTAAGCTCATTGTAGGTAGTTATAAGGGATAAACTTTGTATGAAACTGTTTACTCCGTTATCCGATTTGTTTGATAAAATCAATATTAACGCGAGCGAAGCCGCGGGTAAAAGCTTGTACAATATAATTTGGTATAGATATAGATTCGACGTTACAGAAGTATATAAATGCTATTATCACAATATTAAAACTCGAAGCGGTGAAACATAGTATGAAAATTTGTATGGAGGAATCATGATTTCTGAAACTATGTTTATTGTAAATTTATAATTATGGTCTTAATATGAGACATAGAATGTTGCGTATTTTTGAAAAATAACACCTCAAGACAGTGTAATATGATTAATATGATTTAATTGAATTAAATTGAATTAAAATTTGAATTGAATTAAATTGAATTCGGTGTTTTTAAATAAAATATCTGGAAAACAAAATCCTCTTATCTCGAACCGCGCAACTTTTCGCGGGCGGTATCGGTATAATTTTCTACAATGCGAGAAAACTAAAAACTTTCGGCGCCCACTGAAATGTGTTACCTATCTTCTCGGAGTCAAGCGCTGTTAAAAGTTTTAATGACTTGAAGCATTCTTTCTCGGTTCGAAGTGGTATTAATTAAAGAGAGTTCTCGGATCCGTTCGTCTAGGCGGTCGCTCGGGGCACACTGTCGCGGCGGACGTGCGACTTGCTCGAGAGTCGTGCCAACAACTAAGTTTCGCCGTGAGACCTGTTTGTAGTGTGGAAAACATTTTCACGATTCTATTGACTCACCTCGTATCCTGGCACGTGTGCTTTGTTTTTTTTTTTGCTTCGTTCCGTTCGTGGGATATAAATCGGCTGTTTGCCTGTTTTGAATTATCGCTGTTATTTGTTCGGTTCTTCGGAATAGAGAATGTTTTGTTACCGTTCTATGTATGTATGAATAATACGTTATTTGCACTGATGTTTCTCTGTAATTTGCTATTTTTTAAATATATTTAAGTGTACTAGTTGCCGAAATTCGCCTAAAATCTTTATTGAAAATCTGGAAACACTTTTTTCTAGTAGATAACATGTAATTTGGTTAAAAGAGACTATACAAAAATAAATTACTAACAATAAAACGAAAATTCGATTAAAAAATCGAAAGAGGGACTTAACTTTTAGTCTTTACCTACTTATATATAGATTTTCTTTCAAATCAGTATTCCTTTTTATAACTTCCGGATCTTTCAACGTGCAATTTATTAAAAACAACTGTAAAAAATTCTCTTTACTTTCTATTTTTCCTGTTACTTATATAGCGAAAATTGCCGAATTTTGACATTCTGAATGGTTTCACGTCAGATTCAATAAAAAAATAATCTGTTATTTGTATGTACATAATTTTTGACTATGGGCTTTGATATGGCTAATGTAGTGAATCTTCTTCTGAAAAGTGCGTCCGCCTTGCTTACACGAGAGACCGTTCCGGTGGATATAATTGATTGCCGCTGGTGGTCGGGCTTTTAATTCATCACGTCCGTTATCAAGCGCAGCACGTCCATCCACTTATATACATGCCACCATATACCCCTTTATCGATTGTTCTAGAGTGCACGCAAATTTAAGTTGAAATTAATAGAAAAGTTGGCGGCAGAGAGAACGGTGAATATGCAGGAGCGGAAGCAGATTCGTTTAGTTTTTGGGTACGGATGAATGCGATGCATTTACTATCCGTGAGATCTAAGAGTGTGTCTTGTAAAGTCGTCTACACCTCTCTGTATCAGCTTGATTTGTATATAACCTTATTTGAAACGGAGACATTTTATTTCCGATAGAAATGCGTATTTATTAGCATGCTCAAATTAGATTCTGAATAATAAGTATGTCTAGAATGTTTGTAGAGCGTTTATTATTCAAAAAAATTGACAGCGAAGGTAAGATAAAACATAATAATATTTCATAAACGAAGCACGACCGACGTCACTTTCGTTCGTAACGCACGGACGGCTTTACAATCGCGGATCTCTCGGCTCGTCGTGCTACGTGACTGTGTGTAGCGATCCGCTAGCTGTTCTCCCGGTACGTGAACAAGGCGACCCGCTCAGTCGTATTCAATGTCGATGGGAGCGCCTCCATTTTAAAACGGCCATATGACGGAGCGTCTTACAATGGGATGAGAGACATGAAATTGGTTGGAGATTTCATATTGAATGTGTTTTATATGTGAGCTGAATAGGGCGATGCGAAGATTGATTTTTTTCTTTCATAAAGAAAGTATAATTTGAAGGAGATGAAAGGGACCGTGAACATTTTGTTGAGCACAAATTCGTGCTTAATACCCAAGTTGGGATAAAAAAATAATTTCAGCGTTGTGAAGGTTCACTTTTGTAATTCAGAATTACAAGGGTTTGGAGTAAGCAGTAATAGGTCGATAGGTAGCGTGCCTATGGATGTGACGCAGCCTCAATGGATGTGAATTCAAATCCTTGCTGTGAAGAAACAATAGCATGGTGATACATTTTTCTAAACACCGTCTGACAAGCTAATACCCTGAAGTTGATTAGAATTTTGTTGCCAGATTTATAAAAGGGTTTAGATTTTTGAAACGAAGTTCCTTATCGCATAGTACGGATGGAGGCTAGGCGAATCAAAATGTGAGTTTTTTTTCCGTCAATGAATTAGATGTATTGAATGATGTACGAAAAAATGTTTATTGTTTCACAATTAGAAAAAATGTAGTCATTACGAAATTTCCTATTGTGTTAATTGTTCTCAGATCTTTATATATATATACTAATATTATAAAGAGGTAATATTATATTTGTTTGTTACGAATAAAGTCAAGAACTGCTAGACTGATTTTAAAAATTGTTTCACCATTTGAATTAACATTTTATTTGATGAAAATTATCACATATTTTTTTTAGTTCAACGCGAATGGAATCGCGGACTCAGCTAGTCTAAAATACAATCAATTTATCAATAATAATGGTCCGCGACGCACACGCATTTTTCGTCCTAATTATTAATCTATCGTATGAAAGACTAGTTTAAAAAACAATTAAGCAAAACTAGGAACAGCTCAGAGAAAAGCGACAAAAAAATTAGTGTGGTTCGTGAGGAAAAAAGTAGCTGTCGCCAAGTAAATGAGTTTGTCTCTCCAATTCCGTCCTTCACGCCGACGCTCTGAATGGGACTTGTAGAAAAGCGGGAATGGTGAGTGGCGTCCGCGAAAGCGCCGCTTTAACTGTGGCCAGGAGATAAGCGTTTACGTGGCGAGCGAGTTTCAATCAATCTATTGTCATTCAGAAAGTAATAGCGGAAAGTACAGAACTAGTTTAAATACTATAATGATCACTAAACGCTGAACAATTCATTGCCAAACTTGCTGTAATACCGATCAGCATTCATGACTTTTGACGCTACGTGAGACGACAGTTTCAGTATAATCATAACAAGTCTAGCAAAAACAATACAAATTACACTACAGATAAATCAACGGTAGTTTCGAATTGATGCGCGTATAAGAAAGAACTGGCAATATTTTTTTTAATAAAATATTTTTAAATTAGGTACAGAAACAATTACATTTATAATTTTTAACCGACAATGCACATTTTTCCCTCAGTTAAACTTTTATTACAATTATAGATTCATTACCCGACATACATTTCAAGAAACAACAAAGTTATGAGTTTACTGATTCGGTTTGGTAAAAGTGATAATTGTATTATCCGTTTACCAGCGAGGCGAGGTCAGCCGAAAGTATTTTTTTTTTAATTGTACCACAGTGAAATATAACTGTATTGTGGCTGATTTTAACCGTACTAAATAAACCTTACCGTATGCACGTATGTAGTGTATTATAAAAATGACAACGAACTTTGAAATTTTCCTAGTTTATCAAATACTGTTGTTATATCGCGTTGTAAGTTTGTCCAATTTGATTACATCAGTTGTTCCTCAAACGTCACTAACTATTCTTTTTATACTTAATGTTTAGCGTTATGGGCATAATCTCACCTGATCTTAAGTTGGTAGACACGCTAAACCTGTACCTATAGATATTTGGCGGCAGGTTTACAACTTATGGGTGGTAGCTATCCAGGAGGGCATTAGAAAAAGTCCTACCAACATACTATGGTTACCTCACGATGTTTTCCTTCACCGAAAGCTCAAGCTCATTGTAGGTGGTTGGATTTGAACTCGCGTCCTTTGACGCGAAGTCGTACACACTACCACTGAGCTATCATCGCTTCTATCGATTCTTCAATCGAATCATTTAAACAAAATATGGGCTTCTCGCAGTGTAAAGCTTTGGCCCATCGGTGATGTTAGAACCGAGAGTCTTATCACACACCTCTTATGGTTTATTAAAACGGGTATAAAGGTTGAAACCCAGTGCTATACAAATCTTTACTCTCTCGACCCAGTATAAACGTAGAAAAAATAATTCTAAAAAAACGTTTCTAATGGCCACACGTTCCCCGGTACAACGGGGAGGGCCGACGCGACGCTACGGTCCGGATGGTAAGTAAATTTTGTTTACACTCAGATGAAAAAATGAGAACTGAAGACTTGCCTCTAGGCATCGTGTTAATCTGAATAGATATGACGGATTTTCTTTATATATTTATTATAGGGACGCTATTTCTTATCACTCCAATACTTCTTATCACTTATAATAGATACATAGATTAGATTTATATAAATTTTTATTTAATATGTTACCTTCTGAATAAAGTAAATCACATTAAAATACTTAAATAGAAAATTCTGAATACAATCCTTTCCTTTTTATTGCTTATCCTGAAGGAATTCTTTCGTTTTCTCTGATAAAAAACAAGTTATATGTTAATTTATAGTATTAATTATCACCCTGTCAGATTTCAGTGAAATCTATTTAGCATTTTGATAGCTATGCGTGTCTAAATGCACGGGCTGTCGACATATTATTAAATAAAATGTTTTCTATACTGATAACAGTTACAGTTTCCTAATATGTTATTATATTCATAAGTTCGCATGGTGGTAGGGCTTTTTCTGATGCCCGCCTGGCTAGCTACCACCCTCTAGTTGTGAACCTGCCGCCAAATACCAATAGGTGTGTTCCGGCAGCAGCACTTGAGAGCCAGTTCCTCTACAGGTTTAGCGTGTCTACCAACTTGGGCCGTATCGTCACTTAAGATGAGGTGAGATTATGGCCATAACGCTAAACCTAAAGTATAAAAAAAAAAAAGTTATTCGTTCGAGTTCTACAAAAAAAAGCATAAAGAGGTATTTCTATTAGCCGGTACTGTCTTTATCTGTGTTATTTTTGATCCACCATGTAACTTCTTACAGGCAAGTAGCAGCAAATATTACAATCGGAAATATATGTCACTGATTTTATCGTGACATCAAAATAAAATTTATAAATTTATATATATATTTCTACTCGTGGGCTGAAATTAAAGGGAGCACTTGTAATATATTACACGAGGTTGTGTGTAGAAATGTTGCACAAAGGGGTTTGTTACCCTTTAGCGAATTTAAGAGCTATTGATACACACAGTCGTGTGGAATGACGAACATTGTCGATAATAGTACGTTGATTTACATTACGCGGGTAAAGTGCTGTCATTTTTTGGTACTGGCAAAAATTGTTGCGAGTTGTGGGAAAATAAAGAAAGTATATTTGTATTTCATCACTAGTATTCATTTTAACTTATATTCCATATCCCGTAGGAATTATTTCGTTTTTGGAATAAAACGTGTTATATATTGGTTTACTTACCGAAAGTAATTCGGAATAGGAGGTCTACGAGGCCACAGACGGACTGACAAAAATACCAAATCTAGTATTTTTCGCTTCCATACCCATCGATTACAAATTACACCCCGATTATATTTTTCAAACTATATTTCATACATAGATTTAGTTCAGTTACATTTTTAGTATATGTGTAAATAATGTATGAAGTTCTTAGCGTCACTATGTCGTTTATAATGTATCAGACTCATGTTGCCTCCGGGCGTGGTTCAGTGCATTAGGCCTCTGTTAATAATGTGCATGTTAGTACTTAGTTGAAGTTCTTGCCGCTGTATGATAACATGTTATACAAGTTGAAATATATTTAATAGTCTCTTTTTGTATTTCACTTTTGGATTATTTGTATCGGATTGTATATTCTATTCCTTTCCTATGTATTTCAGAAATTATACCTGACATAACTCGAAGTAATACATTTTTGGAATGTAGTTCCTTATCGCACGATACGGATGGAAGCTAGATAAAACGAAATGTAAATGTTTTTCCGTCACGACCCTTTCTTTAGTGTGTTCTATATTGCACTATATTTCTATAGTGTAGACGGTTGTCCACAGCTCGTATGCTATTGGCTGTGCCCAGTTATAGGTGCGCGCTCATTGGTTCAAAACAGCTAGTGAGTTCTCAACGGCTGTACAGATAACATTTGTAAACGTCATACGCGTCACCTGTTTCGTAATGTATTATATGTAATCAAATAAATTTAATTATGTACAATAAAATGTTTTTTTTTTCACAACTAGCAAAAATATATGAATTATGAAATATTTCACCATTCCTTCAAATCATTAGTTATCTCTGCATTTTATTTCATTGTTCTAAGATACTTGTAATACATTTATTTTTATTTGTTAATCTATACATATAAAAATGAATCTCTATTTCCCCTGGTCATCGCATCACGCATGCACGGATGGAACAATTTAGCTAATTCGTTTTTTAACGTGTTAATTATTATCAGAAGATAGTGTCAGTTGTCAAAGAGCATTACAATAATAAACATACTTTTGAATATATTTATATATATATATATATATATATGGACCGTTTATTTTGAAAGTGGTGTAAGTCCATTTTCTTTTGTTTCGAGAAAATTAAAGGTTACCATATTTGTTGATAATGCAATTTAATTTACCGACCGATTTTAAGTTGTACAAAACATGAGTTTTTTTTAATAAATTAAACACGGACTAGTTATATATAAAAAAATAAATTTTCTCAAAAATGGACTTACACCACTTTCAAAATAAACGGTCCATATATAGAAATGAATCTCTATTTCCCTTAGTCATTACATCATGCATGCACGGATGGAACAATTTAGCTAATTCTTTTTTTAACGTGTTAATTATTTTCAGAAGAAGGTATCAGTTGTCAAAGAGCATTACAATAATAAACACCATACTTTTGAATATATATATATATATATATATTGTATTATATATATATATATATATATATATTGTTTTTATTAATAAATATACCAATTTAATTTCAATATTCAACGTCTGTCGTGATAGTCAATAATATTACTACGTTTATCAATAATAATAAGGAAATTCTTTCCAAGCGAGTGGTCCACGACAGTCACCCATTTTTTTGATTATCGCAATACAGTTCGTGTATTTCCATTGTCACTGTTTAGGGAAATCATTGCAACATTAGACAGTCGCCTCATTTATGCAAGTATTGAAAGAAAACTCACCAATCTCGCTTATACCATTGAAGCAGTGACTTTAAATTATAGTTACACAAGTTGTTGTTTCCAATTACGTTTCTTAACTGTTCGCGATCGTAAAGTCCATTCTAAGTAAGAGTCGACATTTAAATGGAATATATCAGGTAGGTTAGCGATACTGTCATCCCATTCTCCTTGATTTCTGCTATAAAAAGCGAACATAACATTATCTCTATCTTAAGAAATGTAAGGAGAAATCTCGAAGCGTCCTTAATAATTCATGTAAACATGCCGGCTATGTGGTAGGAACGCTGATTTTAAAAATTAAACAGTCTCACTCCTGTATTCATCTTCGTTTTATATTTATCTTTAGTGTTATTATACTAGACCTTTTAAGAGAAACTAGTTTCTTGTCTGCGGCTTCGCTTTTGTAACTTAGATCTGCACAGTTCTTTTGTTATAATTGTATTTATGTGTCTGCGTATCTATTTTTTTTTTATTCTGCTGAAATGTATTGTTTTTATTTTTATTGTTAATCTTAATTATAATTGTTTTTGAATAACTATGCTTAATAAGTGTTTATAAAGATTATAGACAAATTTTGTTAACAACGGAGGTTACATCTACCAATAAACTGTCATGCAGTTTGGCAGAAGTATTAAGATGTAATTAAAATGTATATTTAGTATTGAAAATATTTTAATAATAATAATAATAATGTTAATAATAGCTGACCTAATAGTCAATTATATCGACTACAGCGTCATCTATTATTTTATGATCACTTATCGAGATAAAAAGTATCCTATCTCTCAAGTTCGATCAAACAGCACACAGTGTGCAAAATTTCATTAAAATCGGTTCAGTAGTTTAAAAGTTCATCGCGGACAAACAACGTGACACGAAATTTATGATGATTATAAAGAGGAAATATTAATTTGAAGGCGCTTATCTTAGGAACTACCCGTCGAATTAGTATTTGCTAGTACTGTCATTGAGAAAAGCTTGAGGATATTTGAAATCATGCTACAACCAATAGGAGAAAAACTGTATTAAAAAAGTTAGAAAACCGGATGGAAATTTTTAAATAGTTTTTAGTTTTACTTGAACTTAGGCTCGGACACAGTACTAATAGAATACAATTGAAGAGTTCATTTGAACGTACTAATCTTAGTTACTATTAGTCGGATTGGGAAAGTTATTATTGCATATAATAACCGATTTATTACGGAATGTGATTATAAGCTGTAGAACTTCATACTAAGACTTTTAGGAACAGGGTAAAGAGAAAAGTAATTGGAAAGCGAAAAGGATGTCAGAGCGAGCGATGTAACGCGGTAGGTTATTGGGTTATCGTAGAAGATAATGAGTAACATTCATGCCGGAAAAAAACTACTACTAAAGAATCAAAAATTAACTTTTAGTACTACGAAAACGAATTTGTGTCCAAAGCTTTATATATACCTGATAGAAAGTGAAGACGAGGCCGAAAGTGTAGCGCGTTCGTGCAGAAGCAACTGGTTCATTCTACGTTCGAAGACGCCGATGTTGTAAGACTCCGGAAAAACGTACGCAGGTAGTGATTTCCACCCCTTTGCGGTTCGCAAAAGAAGCGACAATGAAAATCGATAGTATACAAAGTCCTATTCCTGCCCGAGCTGAATAAGACCGTCACATCTGCCTAGGAGCCATAAGCGACGTTGGGGAGTTCGGGGATGTCACTAAGAAACAAGTTGAATAGGCAAGGCACTAGGGTAGAGCCTTGCGGGACTCCTGAGCGTATTGGACGAGCCGTTTTTGATTATAACCTTTTCAGTGAGTATGGTGTTTTCGACCTGTCCAACTTAAATATATACATGCGGCCGTAAAACGAAATTACAGCTTAGTAGTGCAGTTAAAACTTTACATATTTCAAAATACGCTACAGTGATGATCATTTCGGCTGAAAAGCCGCACTTAGGGCGACGGCGAGCTCAGTTTTACTGCGGCCCGAGTTGTAAATGCAGTTTTATGTGAGCGCTGCGGGTGGGATGCTGCTTTTTATACCCACTTCACGGCTGTCAAAGTCTATTTTTTCTCCGGTCACGCGACTGTCTGATTTTACTGGCGGAACTTACTTGAGGGGACGTACTGTTTGTTTTCGATTCGATAACGTCACATATAGAAACTGAAATTGCGTTTTGTTGTGTTGATTTTTTTTTATACTTTATACGTTTAACGTTATGGATAAAATCTCATCTGTTAAACCTAGTGGGGGGACTGGCTCTCAAGTGCAACTTCCGGAATATACCTAGAGGCATTTGGCGACGGATTTCTAACTCTAAAGTGGTAACTAACTAGGTGGGCATTAGAAAATGCACTACTACCATGATATGGTTTCCTCACGATGTTTTCCTTCGCCGAAAGCTCAAGTTATGTGGGTGGATTCGAACTCACGTTCCTTGACGCGGAGTCCGTACACACTACCGCTGAGCTATCATCGCTTCAAATTAGTACTTGAATGATTTGAGGTTCACGCGAAAGAAGTCGCGGGCAAAGATAGTAGATTATGTAATCGAGTCGAAATCGTAAACACACAGTAAATACGGGAATCATATTATTCAAGGCTCATATATACGAGTTAGTTTTTTTACGAGCGCCGGCAGTGATAAGAATAGTTAATTCACGGAAGACCATCGCAGACCTGCGCATCATATTCAATGTTGTCCACCCAAGATCACTTCAAATGCACAGAGACACTTTTAGATGTTTGAAATAAATTACGAGTGCATTTTATAATGAAAATGTCGTATTTTCATAATATGGACTAAGTAATAACAGTATGAAACTTACACGAAGACGCAACGGTAATCGGATCCCATACATTTAATTAAAACGGAACCCAAAAGACCAATTGCCAGACCTCAAGACAATGTGAGCTCTTTCTGCGTAGATCGGAATACTATCAATAATAAACATTAAATTGAAGGTAGACACAGTAACATGAACTTTTCTGGACAACCTACACCTCAGTCCGCCCCGTGACCGCGAAGGCTGAAAAGCTTTCGAAACGTTGGGATCAAAATCAATAAATAACCGCGATAAAATCCGTTGAAATTAGTTTTATTTCATAAAAAGGTGTCGCACGTATTGCTGTATTCTATACAATAGGGCTGGGTTTTACTGCTATAAAAATAATAACTTTACATAAAAAAATATCAAAATGACGGATGTTATTCGATTGATTTTTACAATTCTAGGACAAAGCGCGATTTTTTTTTATAGTTAATCTATAGCGTTATGGCCATAATCTCACCTGATCTTAAGTGACGATACGGCCCAAGGTGGTAGACACGCTAAACCTGTGAAGGAACTGGTTCTCAAGTGCAACCGCCGGAACATACCTATAGGTATTTGGCGACAGATTTTCAACTTGAGCGTGGTAGCCAGTCGGGCATCAGAAAAAGCCCTACCACCATGCTACGGTTTCCTTCAGCGACAGCTCAAGCTCATTGTAGGCGGTTGCATTTGAACTCACGTACCTTAACGCAAAGTCGTACACACTACCGCTGAGCTATCATCGCTTCATCTATACCAATCTATAGCAAAAAATAAAACGATTGGATCTAGAATGTAGAATGCAGTTGGCGCCGATAGACACTCCTGCATGTTGCGGCCTAGATTAATTATTCAGAAATGTACGTGCAACCCATCGTCCGTTCCCACGATGTATACGAATTTCAAAAGGACCTCTGCTTTTGGATTATTTCAAATTCAACACTGAAGTAATTCACTTATTTGAAGTGCAGTGAATTAAATTAATAGAACTAATTACAATTCGCAGATTAAAATAAAGGGATTATTGCATTTCCGTTAGAGTACGCATCGACTTGTGGTGACTCTCAAATTTTTTTTATATACTTAAGGTATATAGCGTCATGCTCATAATCTCATCTGATCTTAAGTGAGGATACGGCCTAAGTTGGTAGACATACTAGACCTGTGGAGGTACTGGCTTTCATGTGCAGCTGTCGGAACACACCTATTGTAGCTCATTGTAGGTGCTTGGATTCGAACTCACGTCCCTTGACGCGAAGTCGTTCATACTACCACTGAGCTATCATCGCCTTTTCCAGTATAACTCCACCATAGTACAATAACTACATAAATTAAAATAAAACTGTTTGTGATCCACTAGGAGGTAACATTATAACTATGATTTCGTGAGAAGTCGTTGCCAGCAAATGCTTTTTTTTGTCCTCGTTCAGGTATTTCAGGAATACTTTTACATCTTTTATCGCTAAGACAAGGCGGTTCTTGTGATCTCAACTCCGGTATGACCAAACCTACTCAGGCGGGTTTCTTGCATTCTTTACCGTATTTCGGTTATTTTAAATGTGTGTTCTGCTGAACTCTTCAATGTTATCCTCTTTTCTCTTTCGCACAACGGAACTACGTGCGCTTAACTTCGGAGTCGCAGCTTTACCGTAACCAATATTGGGACCCTAACAAAGAACTTTGATGTGTCATACTTTTGCCGCACCGTGAAAAGCCGTGGGACAGTCTCCTAGGATATGTATCCCCTTCCTCCTATAACATTAGGTAAAAAGAAAAGACCCGCCGCGGCCTCCTTCCGCAGACGCCTGAGCCTAGGTTCGATCCTCCGGACAGGAGCCCTCGAGTGACTCTGCTCGCGCAATACAGTGACACTCTACATCACTGAGATTACACCATCACACCGCATACCATTCGTGCACGCTCACACGTTAAGTACACGGTTCTATAAGGGACTACCCTCGCGGCCCTTGAGCTGCTTACCGGATAAGGTCGTAGTTAGTATCACTAATTTAGTAATACAGAACTGTTGGTTAGTCAGGATCATGAATCTTTTTCAATTTACCGGCAGCAGCCCTAACCGAGGTTCGGCCATCCTGGCATCCATGTGCCTGCTGCCTCGGGGCTGAATGCCTTCAGTACTCACCCCCAAAAGTTCAGTGAAGCTGTCAAAGCCCTTGGGGCTAACAGCGTACGTCAGATCGAAAAAAAAAAAATCAAACGTAAAGAAGCATTTACGAATGTTTCCATGTTAGTGGCCACTGGCGATAGCTCGACGTTATCTCGATGGTCACCTCTGTTTTTGGATTGTACTGTGCTTATCATCAGATAATGTGCCGTAATTGTACCTGGCAACCATTTAAAAAACAATCCGGGTGTATTTGATTTGAATTTAATTCAGTATCGTTACGCTACCCGCTTATTACAGCATACTTATCAAAGAACTTAAGACAAAAAAATAATTAAAACAGTCATTAGGACTGCCAACAGAAGTGCAAACTATATTTCACAAAATAATGTAAAAAAGAGAATTAGTACTCGTTATCAATAAGTTGAGGTTTGGAACCTGCGACCTTGCTTACGCGTGATTATTGAGTCGCACGTCAAACCGATGTACCAAGCGTTCATATTTAACAAGCTCGTAATTGACAACCTGCATACACTCCCTATATAAATGGAAAGCGTTCGGTGGAGATAGCGTGAGTTCCATGATTTTTGATAACCCAAAAAGTGATCAAAGCGCCCAAAGAAGATTTAGCTTAAAATAAAATTCAATGCAGTCACAAGGACTGCTGACAAAAGTGCAAACTTAAAACTATAAATAAACAATTGTTAATTTTGGATATCCAAATTAAATATTTGATCTTAATGAAAACAGTTTAGAACGTATTAAGGTATACATAATAGGAACGTATATAGTGTGCATGTTAACACGTCACGTGATCATGTCGATGACGATTTACCCTGAATTTACTCCCTATTCGAACCAACGCATAGAAGGTCTCACTTAAAAAACAAACTGGTGTAAGTATAAAAGATCCGAGAGATAAAGACGAGGCGCAAACAAAAATACATGTGGAATTCGTAGGTCGTAATCCGGCGGCGGTCCGCGTTTAGGACGTCTTAATAGTTAGTTGGCAAGCTTTGTTATTTCCGACACTGGAATGTGAATCTGTGGACGCTGTGGTCGTAATCTCGAACATACTGTCCTCTAATTGCGATCCTAATTGTCCCCTCCCGCCCCCCGGTCGCCGCCTTCCCTTCTTTATTCCACGCGACTTGTTAGGTGACACATCGATTGTAAGTTTGGTGAGCAAAGCGATGCTGGAGCGGTTGTAACGTATACGAGGACCGCATTGATAGGCGAGATTTGAAAGCCCTGCATTGAGCTTGAGCTTACAAATCTGTCGCAAAATAAATTTTATATACTTAAGGTTTAGCACTATGGCCCTAATCTCACCTGATCTTAAGTGACGATATGACCCAAGTTGGTAGATACGCTAAACCTGTGCAGGAACTGGCTCTCAAGTGCAGCTGCCGGAACACATCTATTGGTATTTGGCGGTAGGTTTACAACTTGAGGGTGGTAGAGGTAGGTAAATAGATAAATAGAGGTAGAGAAATAGGTAAATAGAGGTGTAGTATTAAAAAAATAGAAGAAACATATTTTTTAAGGTTGACCCTGAAATGTATGATTAATTAATGTACAAAAAAACTTATGTAGATTAATTAATGTGTCGTATATGGGAAAATAAAAATAAACTTTACATGTAAATTGTTATGTTTTTTATTTTTTTTTAATATTTATTTGAACTGAATGTGACATATATCGATAGCACGATATGCAGGTAAAAGGAAAAATTCACTATTGTTAATATTTCATTGGCGGGGTAAAAGTGTCTCACGCATTGAAGAGTGAAAATGAATGTTAGTGTCTCATCTCTCTAGTTGGTGTAAATATCGGTCGATTTTCAAGTTGTCAAGGTTCAACGAACCATTTTACACCAACAGCCATTTTCATATATAAACATATTATACTTTTATCACAGTGCAAATATTTTCAGCTATCGAACATGGAAAATTGCATAATGATTTCTTATGTTTACGCGAATATTATTGATCGAAATAAAACTAATTTAAACGGATTATATCGCGGTTATTTATTAATTTGAATTAAAAACTATCAAAAATAAAAATTAAATTGAAGGTAGACATACTAAAATGAACAGTTTTGGACGAGCTACATCTCAGTCCGCCCCGTGACCACGAAGGCTGAAAAGCTTTCGAAACGTTGCGATCAAAATTAATAAATAACCGCGATATAATCCGTTTAAATTAGTTTTAATTCGATGGAAAATTGCATTAAAAACCGTCAAGAAAAGTTTACTGATCTCAATTTTGGGTAAACCTTTTGGTTTATGTTAATAAAAATATTCAAATATCTTGATACATTATGTTAGTTATCATTATATTAAAGTTTATTTTAAAATTAAGTTATACTGCCCGAAGAAAAAAAAATAGTTTTGGGCACGTTTTGTCGTATGGTTAGATGTAAATACATGTGTATTTTTGTTGTTCGATTTTTTTCGCCCGTGTGTCCCGATCTCGTGGCCTTTGCTACAAACACATGCCATCTGTTGGCTAGAGGCCTACCATGCCAAGTACGATACATTTCGCTAATGGCTAGATTACGAGTTAGTCGCTTTTATTTTGGGTCATTTGGACAATTTTATGATACAAAGATTGAATGTTTCTGCCCTTTTACAGTTCATAACAATAACTAAGGTACTTTTAACATTGGAACTATAGGGTAAGACTAGATTAACCCTAAACTATTTTCACGTAATAATTTTTAGAAAACATTGTTTCTCCCCCACAACAAATGAATTTGTATATCTCTAATTTGAGACTCATTGGTTTTAACGCAATTTTTTGTAATTTATTTCATTTCTTCCAGAATTATTTTTCGCATTCATAGGTAACCTATTTCCTTTTACAAGGATCAATCTATTTCTATACCAAAATAGGCGTGAAAACGTAACAGGGATAATTTCAAGAGGTGATAGCTCAGTGGTAGTATGTACGACTTCGCGTGAAGAGACGTGAGTTCGAATCCAACCACCTACAATGAGCTTGAGCTTTCAGTGAAGGAAAACGTCGGGAAGAAATCACAGTATGGTGGAGGGCTTTTACTAATGCCTGCCTGGGTAGCAACCACCCTCAAGTTAAAAACCTGCCACCGAATAACAATACGTGAGTTCCGGCAGCTGCACTTGAGAGCCAGTTCCTGCACAGGCTTAGAGTGTCTACCAACTTGGGCCGTATCTTCACTTAAGATCAGGTGAGATTATGGCCATAACGAAAAACCTTAACATTAAAAAAAATTTACAGCTAGCTGACCTGGCAAAGATTGTTCTACCCTAGTCATTAGTAAACTTTCAAGTAATTAAAAAAAAGAATATGTCGATAAACAATTAATGAAATCGACAGGAGTACAAACTACTGAAATGTGTGTTTTTGTTACTTTAATTAAAGAATTTTGTGCTAAATTTTAAGTCAATAGGTATATATTTTTTTAGTCTTCCTTACAAGCTTTACTATGTTTATAGCCATTTCTTTAAAAGTCGAATTAAAAATAATACTAATTTCTTATGTTTACGCGAATATTACTCATCGAAATAAAACTAATTTAAACGGATTTTATTGCAGTTATTTATTAATTTTGATCCCGACGTTTCGAAAGCTGTTCAGCCTTCGTGGTCACGGGGCGGGCTGAGGTGTAGGTTGTCCAGAAAAGTTATTATTGCAGTGTCTACCTTCAGTTTAATTTTAAATTTTGTTTGTGTTCCGATCTAGGCAGAAGGCGCTCACAGTCTCTTGTGGTTTGACAATTGGTCTTTTGGGTCAAAGCATTGTGTGCGTAGGAACACAGACAAAATTAAACTGAAGGTAGACACCGTAACATCAACTTTTCTGGACAACCTCCACCTCAGTCCGCCTCGTAACCAGGAAGACTGAAAAGCTTTTGAAACGCCGTGATCAAAATTAATAAATCACCGCGATACAATCCGTTTAAATTAGTTTTATTTCGATAAAAACAATAGCTTATTAGGGAGTCTCTACGTCACAAAAAGATCTCTAGTTTAAATTTATGTTTCTAGTTACACAAATTTTGGTTGCACGTTAATTAGTCTGTCAACCAACGATATTATTTATACAGATATTGGTTTGGATTAACATGTGTTTAAGTAATTGCAATGAAACAACAACTAAAATTCTCAATGTTGACACATATTTGTTCACATTTAAGTATTTACGATATCCCCATAGCGTTTATCCGACAAATGTTAGGTACTCGGGGCTTATTCGAGGGAACTCTCGCACCTGCTAGACAAGTACTATTTCCTCCATTCTTGTTATATCGGGTTTGTTTACACGAAAAACGTACGGTGATTTTCAATGTGAATTTCCTTTTGCCACCTCTCATATGGTCTCAATAAAGACGTCGGAGAAAAATATCGAATTGCAACGGAAGTACGAAAATTGTATACTCCTGTGTAAATTAATCTTATCAGACTCCGTGTATTTGAAGTAATATTACTATTTTGAAGCGATGATAGCTTAGTGGTATTGTGTACGACTTCGCGTCAAGGGACGTGAGGTCGAATCCAAGCACCTACAATGAGCTTGAGCTTTCGGTGAAGGAAAACATCGTGAGGAAACCATAGCATGATGGTAGGGATTTTCTAATGCCCGCCTGGGTAGCTACCACCCTCAAGTTGTAAACCTGCCACCAAATACCAATAGATGTGTTCCAGCAGCTGCACTGAGAGCTAGTTCCTCCACAGGTTTAGCGTGTCTACCAACTTGGGCCGTATCGTCATTTAAGATCAGGTGAGATTATGGCCATAATGCTAAACCTTAAGTATACAAAAAAATCATAATACACATAGTAATAATTATATGTATACGGAAATACCTGAGGTTCATTGCAACTACACTAACTGTCCCGGAAGATGTTGTCCTAAGTTGTTAATAACTTAAGCTCATAAGCTCATAAACAGCATAACAATTTTCATGATACTCGCTCAAACGTTATTTGAGATTAGAGATTTTATATATACGTATATTTTTATATATGGAGATGTCAATAACTATTTTTATTGAAGTATTATACTCAGCTGCAGTGGAGAAAATTGCATTGCATGTTACTATAAAGATTTAAATTTTATCTCCCATTCCCGATGAGTTCTTTCATTTTATTGGACGTAAAGTGTTCATATACGTTAATAATATTAGTTATTGCCATGTCAAATAGTAAAAACAAATCTATCCAGTAGTTGATGTACGTAGACTGCAAAAGGACACGTAGACAAGCAAAAGCTATACAGGATTTTTTTTTGCCTTTCACGTCAGTAGCAAAGAAATAATTATGAATTTAAAAAATATTTCACGTATGCATTTAGCAGAATTGTAAAAAACAGTTACACATGTAAAGGAAGAAAGGCATTGTCGTTCATTGCATTTGACTTTAAATGGTTACTGTATGCTGAGGACAAATTTCAAAGTCTTAACCGAGATCAGAAATGTCTACGTTCTAACCTTTGAGCATTGAATAGCTTACGTTTTGCTCCATACTGTCAACCACATTTTATAGATCAGGGATTAATATAGCTAGCATTACGAAATGGTGGTACAACTGCGTCGATGGCCCTCTTTGGTCTACTACATTCTATTCTGCTATAGTTTACGTTACTGCATTGATAAGTGCCAGCAATGTATCTGATCTGGTACAGTACAATTCTAAAGTGATTGCGGCCAAGAATAGAACCACAACAACGTCAAAAGGGTGTGTCACCGTCCGTATTGTGGCCGTAACCAAATCAGGATCTAATTAGGTACTTCGATTGATAGCTCGATGTATATCAGCTGATTCAGACACTCCTAACGGAGACATACATCTGCAGTCCCATTTTTTAAATTAACCTTGTGCAAAAATCCAATAAAAGGCTTGTTCATGTAATTCGTAAACATTGCCAGGTCTCAGGCCAAAGCAAGAGGGTTGTCTCGAGAGATTAATTAGGTGACTAGCGATGTCAAATATCTAATAATAATAAGCTACGGCGAAGGTCAAGCCTAGTATTGTAAGAGAACTTGGACAGCATTCATACTTCTACATTTGCCCCGCCACCAAAAATGTCTTTATATACAATCACATGTTGTGTCAGGGCCACGTTCGCGTGGAATAATTAAATTATTTAATATATTTTGGCCGTTTTTATAACATTTTTCGATACAGCTTTGCTCCTGTTAGTAATAGCATGATATTAAATAGCCTCAGGATTTCCTCGATGAAAGCTCTATATCAAATACATAAGAAATTTTTCAAATACGACTGGTAGTTGTTAAGATTAGCGCGTTCAAACAAACAAAAAACAAACAGCTTTTTGAAGCGATGATATCTCAGTGGTAGTGTGTACGACTTCGCGTCAAGGGACGTGAGTTCAAATCCAAGCACATACAATGAACTTGAGCTTTTTTGAAGGAAAACATCGTGAAGAAACCATAGCATGGTGGTAGGGCTTTTTCTAATGCCTGCCTGGGTAGCTACCACCATCAAGTTGTAAACCTGCCGCCAAATACCAATAGGTGTCTTCCGGCAGCTGCACTTGAGAGCCAGTTCCTCCACAGGTTTAGCGTGTCTACCAACTTGGGCCATATCGTCGCTTAAGATCAAGTCAGATTATGGCCATAACACTAAGCCTTAAATTAAAAAAAAGAGTATATATAAAAAAAAATAACTTGGTTAGGTGCTGTGCTATGTTGAATAGTTTAGTATTCGAATCGGTCGTCCAAGTTAATATATTTTCATTGACATTTACACCCTTTAAGGAGAAAGTCTAGACAGTATCTGCGAAGCCGTTTTATTATGTCGTTTTATTACGTCGCGTGTTTGTGATTATTGAATTTTCCAAACGCCTTCTGAAACATCGACGTCGAATAATTCGAAAATTGGTTGATCTGTGACTCCGAGGACGTTTCGAGATCTTGTTAGCCGCTTGTGAGTTTTATTTGTACAGCCATTATACTACTATTCCGAAATGTTTTTTTTGTATACTAAAGGTTTTAGCGGTGTGTCCATAATCTCACCTGATCTTAAGTGACGATACGGCCCCAGTTGGTAGACACGCTAAACCTGTGGAGGAACTGGCTCACAAATGCAGCTGCCGAAACACACCTAATGGTATTTGCCGGCAGGTTTACAACTTGAGGGTGGTAGCTACCCAGGCGGGCATTAGAAAAAACCCTACCACTATGCTATGGTTTCATCACAATGTTTTCCTTCACCGAAAGCTCAAGCTCATTTTGTAGGTGGTTAGATTCGAACTCACGTCCCTTGACGCAAAGTCGTACCCACTACCACTGAGCGACGGTCGCTTCAGAATTATTTTAATGTTCCAAAAAAGTGTTATTTACATCAAGATAAATAGTGCGTGTGTGTGTTTTTCGCCCAGTTGTCGAAAGTTGACAATAATAATTATTCAAATTTGAAAGAATTCTAGTAACGTTAGAAAATATATATTTGCAAATTTTCTTCCATCACTTATGTATGTCAAAATAACTGTTTTTAAATATTCTTAACGGTAAGACGGTACTTTCTTATTGACTCCACCGCAGTAGATATTCGTTGGTTTAGCCTAGGTTTGACTTGCATTGAGGATTGTTTTCTAGCTGGTATTTTTCCTACGACAACCAGAGCTAGTATATATAAAAACAAAGTACGCGCACTTTCGTCGCGTCACTTGTTTTGACGTTAACGAAACGAGCTTGTTAATGTGACGCACAATTTTGTCAAAATTGGATTCTATTCTGACTGTGGACTCGTGAAAGAGAAAGTAGTAGTTTGTAAATCTGTGTACGATATGTAGATTGTAATAGTGACTGGGTTTGACTTGGGAAGTGAAGTGAGTTGGCCGATTAGTGTGTCGATAGGTGACAACAGCTCGAACCTTCCGGTTGAACCATTACACAATTCTTACATACACAATCTACTGTACATACACCACTGTAAAATGTGATCGCATGAACCAGATAGGGTGACCCGCGTCCCACAAGCAATTTCATTGTTTGAGGAGTCCAGCTTCTTTGCTGATCGTAGAGAGATCGGCCAGCTAATTCATTAAGAAAAATCAAATTACGCGCAAGTGAGACAATGATATTCAGTTATTTATATACGCATGTACGATTCACGTTTGTAATGGATAAATATTCAGACACTGCACTCAGGCACCGTCGGAATTCGTTGGTGCAAAGTAAAAAACAAAACCTCAGATTTCCAAACTGAATTCGCATACGGGCCGATGCAGTTCTCTTGTAGGCGAAGTCGTTAAAAGAAGTGATGCACCACCTTTGCTCGATAGAGTTAAAAGTAAAATATTTTTAATTCGATTTTATGACGTGCTTTCTCAGTTTGCGTTGTTTTCGATTGAAGCGATCTTGTTGCACGCCGCATCTATTGATTTATACGTGGATTCGAATCCTTGCAATGAGCCTGTGTTTTCGGTGAAGAAAAACATCGTGATGAAATCATGCCATGGTGGTAGAGCTTTTGTAGGTAGCCTCCACACTTAAGCTGAAAACCTATAGGCGTATTCCGACGGTTGTACTTGAGAACCATTCCCTCCACTAGACTAAGTTTGTCTACCGTCTTGAGTCGCGTCTTCTTTTAACACTAAGTTTTATTTAAGCGTTTTACAGTTTTATCGTTATGGCCCCAATCTCACCTGACCTTAAGTGGCTTAAGATGGCGGACGCGTTAGGCCTAGCACCTATAAGTATTTGGCAGGAAATTTTCAACTTGAGTGCAGCAGCTGTCAATTGGTCATTAGAAATGGCCCTACCACTATGCTATGATTCCCTCGCGATGTTTTCCTTTCTAGGAAGATCAGGACCATTGTAGGTGGATTCAAATCCACGACCTCGCGGCGTACGAACAGACTACCGACACTTCAACGCTTCAAAATGATGAGATTGTAACCGTAACGCTAAATCTATCATGTATAAAAAAAATAATTGTGTATCGACAAATACTCGACACTATTAAAAGGGAATTCTGAAGGCGTACTTGGAACAAATTCGATAACGCGTCACGCCTAAACTTGCAGACTCAATTTCAAGCGGAACGGTGTAACTGCGAGCGCGGACAAGGATTGAATCGCATAGTGCCTGCACTTTTACATTTGTTTCAGTATTCCGTATACGCCTGAAGTTTTAAATCAATTAATTACTGTAACATATATATATATATATATTTATAAACTTTAAGTAATATTAAAGCAATGCATATAGAATTAATATGGGACGATTTTTAGAAACTTAAGGTTTTAGTTTTGTGGCCATAATCTCACCTGATCTTAAGTGACGATACGACCCAAGTTGGTAGTCACGCTAAGCCTGTGGAGGAACTGGCTCCCAAGTGGAACGGTCGAACTACATCTAATGGTATTTAATGGTAGATTTTCAACTTGAGGGTGCTTCCTAGCAAGACAGGCATTTGAAAAACTATACCACCATGCTATGGTTTCCTCACGATGTTTTCCTTCACCGAAGGTTCAAGCTCATTGTAGATGGTTGGATTCGTACTCACGTAGAATTACGCGGCGTTCCTAGACACTATCATTGAGCTATCATCGCTTCATACATTTCGACGTTATAATAAATGGCTTAACCAAGTGGCATATACAGTAGAATCTCTATATGTCGAACAGTAAAAGGGGACGCCAAATTACTGCTAAAAGCTACACTGTTCAACTCACTGTCACTGTGGTCACTGTTCGATGTAGCAAGAAAATTTCTTTAGCATCTTTTTATTCAGCAAGCCAAGTTCAAGCTAGCTATGTACTAGAAAAATTCTTGCAGATCGAAAGAGTCAGTAGAATTTTATTTCCTATTTTGTTGCTGATACTTTAGGCTCATTTGAACATCGTTCAATGTAGCAACTAAATCTTCTCTTCATTTTTTGTTTAACAAGTCTAGTTCAAGCTAGCATGTGTTAAGAAAATCATTCCTAATATAAAAAAATCATCCGGTCTTCTTTTTTTTTTAGTTTTCGTTAGTGCTCACTTGCAGCAACGAATTAGTAACAAATTCTGGTTCAATAGTTGATTTGATATTTATTGATTTATCAAAATTTTATGCTAGATTTACATGAATTTAGCAGTAATTGCTATTTTTTGCGACGGCTCGAGCAACAAAATAGCGATTTTAGCAACTAAATAGCAACAAAAAAGGGACAAATTTTGCATAATTTTATATTTTATTTTGCTGATTTGACGCTGCTATCTTGATAGAGCTGATTAGTCAGACGTTCCTTGCTTTGCTTCCCACTGTGGCATTTATCATTTTTAAAAGTTAGAATCTTATCATCAAGATATTTAAAAACAGCACTGTATCGTCAGCATTAAAGATATTGTGAGGATCGTAACAGTGTAAAAAATCTTGCAGTTCACTTTGCCATTTGTTACAGGTTTTAATGTTGACACTTGCACTTTCCTCACCATTTTTTTTAAACAAGTTCATGTCTCCTTTTTAGTCATACATTACTGGTCTTGAAATTAGCGAGTAATGATTTAGACTATATTTCAGCTTTTTCTTGTAACAGTGGTCCATTACATTGATATTTTGACTTCGAAACTCCACAAATCTTTTAAGTAAGCACTCCACCGAGCCCAGAAATTCTGCTATTCATCGTCTTTTGCAGTACAAACTTTGATAGTTTTGTATTTTTTTCATGATTTCTGATTCATTTTTCATTAACGTTGACAGAGCACTCATTGGCAGGCCAAATTGTTTGGGAAAATTTTTCTTGTTTTCACAGCATCGAGCATTTCAAATTTTTCAGCGAGATTCAAAGTTGTAACATAAAACATTGCTTTGTTCGAGATACAAAGGTAAAATTTAATTTTTCGTGTTATTAAGATGTATACCAATTCGGCTCGGAGGCATTCACTGATTATTACGACTAATACCGGATTGAGATTTCGAGTAACGGAAGTTTTAGTGTTCGAAGGGAAGGGAACAAAACATTTTTTCGAGATTTGGAGGTTTTCAACTTATCGAGGTTCGACTTAAAGTGGTTCTACTGTAGTATTCATTATTGGTAGTTTGAAGGAACCATAATTGACAAAGTTTTTGTGTATCTGTCCCGTGATTAGACACAGTAATGTATTGTGAATATTATTTCATTGAAAGCACACACTGGCTTTAGAAACGATGCCAAGCGTCGCGTCGGAAGGGATTTGATTTTTTAGTTTTGGTAGTACTTTCTCAGATTCTATATCCATGTTATTTTTTTTTTTAGTTTTTATATCGAAAGTTTAATTTAAATCTACAAGAAAATCAAAATAATACCTCTTGATAATTAATATTATAAAAAAATTAATAATAAAATGTATAACGAAAGATTTATAATTTGGTTATATCAAGTTATTTAAATGTTAATCATTTTATTTGTAATTAAAAACCGCAAGGCCGTCTGAAGTCTGCGCTGTGTCTAATTTACATTTTAATTGGATTCATCGATGCCTGCAGCGGCGTTGGACCGTGTCTGTTGTTACAATAGTTTGACGAGCTGCCCGTCCACTGTTTTGTTTTTCATAGATAATAACCTATCAACATTGAAGGGTATATACGTTCATTATAAGACCTGCTATATACCTTTCCATGTCAGTAGTGGGTTAAGCATTATGGATACAGTCTAACTTGGTGTTAAGTGACGATGAGGCCCAAGATGGTAAACCTGTGGAGGAACTGGCTCTCAAGTGTAACTGCCGGAACACATTTATAGGTATTTTGCAGCAGATTTTCAACTTGAGGGTGGTAGCTAGCCAGACGGGCATTAGAAAAAGCCTTACCACCATACTATGGGTTCATCATGATGTTTCCCTTCACCGAAAGCTGAGGCTCATTGCAAGTTCATTTGAATTCACTTCCGTTGATCGAACGAATCAAATCGAGCGTCAGTTATGGAACAGAGAAAAGTGTATCGAAATTCGATAAGAAGTCAAATTACTACCAACATTTAATTAAACACCCCCCTGTCTTGGGATAAATAGTATCTTATATATTTATCCATATTATAAGAGTAATTGCTGTGTCAAATTTTAGCAAAATTCGTTTAGGATTTTAGGGTCAGAGTGATGCACCGAAAGGCTGACGTAGAGAAACAAAAATGGCGGATAAAATATTTCTGACTTTTACATCGATTACAAAATATGATTAGAACTCGATAGCATATTTGGTTTAGTTCAAGTATTATTATACGTATAGATTACTTTTATATCTACATATATGTGAACGTTTAAAACAAGTCAGTTTGTTAATACAATATTTTCTAATGCTAGCACAATTTGCAACATAAAACTGCCTTCGAGCTATGTGCAAATTGATAGGTTGTTATAATTGCGTGCCAACTGTTTGAATATGGGTTTAATATAGCTGTACCCGCGACTCTGTTCGCGTGGCGCTGCACATTATTTAATAATTTTTTGCCGGTTTTTGTAACTGCTTTAAATACAGCTTTGCTCCTATCGATGATAGCGTGATGTTTAAATGTTTATAGCCTTCCTCGATAAACTTGAAGCGATGATAGCTCAGTGGTAGTGTGTACGACTTTGCGTCAAGGGACGTGAGTTCGAATCCATCCACCTACAATGAGCTTTCGGTGAAGGAAAATATCGTGAGGAAACCGTAGCATAGTGGTAGGCCTTTTTCTGATGCCCACCTGACTAGCTACCACCCTCAAGTTGAACATCTGCCGCCAAATACCAATAGGTGTGTTCCGACAGTTGCACTTGAGAGCCAGTTCCTCCAAAGGTTTAGCGTGTTTACCAACTTGGGCCGTATTGTCACTTAAGATCAGGTGAGATTATGGCCATAACGCTAAGCCTTAATTATTATTAAATAAAAAAATTATTACTGTCAGATTTAAAAAAAATATTGAATTTTGACTGGTATTTCCTACGAATAGCGCGTTCAAACAAAAAAAAATGTTTTTTTTATAATATTAATATAGATCATAATATTAGTAGGCATATAGACCATCTAGATGTATTGTTCGTCGCTTTTCTACATCCTGCGTCCATTGAAAGACTGAGCGAAGTCTGCGTTAGCTCCAATTTAAAATTTTAATTGGATGCATCGAAGCTTACAACACTTTTTGGTTATCGGCTTAAGCTGAGAGCTTCGGGAAGTCGTATTGAGTTCGTTAGCTATCGGTGTTTTGAATAGAGATTTCACTAGCGCTGGCGGTAGACTGAAGTAATACGCGCAGATGTTTTCGTATATGAACTAAAGTAATGTTCAAAATATTGTATATACCGGCGCATTATAACAGATCTGTTGTTACATATTTTCAACGTGGATAATATAGTATTTAATCTTTTATAGGTTCAGCTTGTAACCACAATTTCATAATAATGCTATGTGATATATTTTTCCAAACATCAACCAAAACTCGTTATTAGGTAACTATTGTTGGAAAATTCTTGTAAGTTGTTGGTTTCAGATTTTTATAACAAGGGTGAAAATGAACCATACGGACATTTCAAGTGTTATTCTATTGTTTATAGTTAAGACTTATGCGTTATGATCGTGGGAGGAACGATATCACAGCTGTCAAATGAAAGGTGCGGAAATATACGTTGTGATACATTCTGTCAACACGTATAGTTATATAATAAATTAATATTTAAGGAGGGAACTTCAAAAATAAACAGCAAAGATCGATGCCAACTTGGAAATGAACGCAAATTATTACTCTGCTCGAGAGTTCCCGAAATGAAACGCAGATAAACGCTTCCATCGCGTCAATTGAGGAGAAACAAATTATAAACAGAATATAAATGATAGCTTCAAGCCCTAAGGCTTTAATGGAAGTAAAAGCACTGTATATATACTACACCCTTAATAACGTCTTCGGAACTCGCGGCAAACTTTTACTGGGGATGTTTGATGAATAATGCATAGCCTGTCATTTGTTATTTTAAACAGGCAACGTCTTGAGGTTTTAATATTATATTGGGGTTTTAATAAAGACTAATGTATTTTAATATCAGTAGAGTATAATGTCTAGTGCAGTTTGTACTTAGTATCTATATTAAAACTATTAACCGGAAGTATTTGAATGCGCTAATCTTACTACCACCAGTGAGATTTCAAAAAATATTTTTGCATTTAATAGAAAAGCTGTTTTGAACTAAAGTTACAAAAACTGCCAGTAAATATTAAATAACTTTTATCTTCACGGGCACAGCGATTGTAAATTATAGTAACACCCCTTATTTTTTCGTCCGTCTTCCAAGACTATGAATAATGTTTTTTTACTTAAGGTTATGGCCATAATCTCACCTGATCTTAAGTGACGATACGGCCCAAGTTGGTAGACACTCTAAACCTGTAGAGGAACTGGCTCTCAAGTGCAGCTGCCGGAACACACCTGTTGGTATTTGGGGGCAGATTTACAACTTTAGGGTGGTTGCCAGCCAGGCGGGCATTAGAAACAGCCCTACCACCATGCTATGGTTTCCTCACGATTTTTTCCTTCACCGAAAGCTCAAGCTCATTGTAGGTGCTTGGATTCGAACTCACGTCCGTTAACGCGAAGTCGTGCACACTGCCACTGAGCTATCATTGCTTCAAAATTATGTGAATAATGTAAAAAATATACTGCATTCAATATTAAACGCATTACCGAATATTCTTGTAAAGGAATTACTCAAGTGCGTATTACTCAATTCTCAAATAGATTTTTTTTTATGTAATAGCGGGTAAACGAGCAAGCGTGTCACCTGGTGGTAAGCGATCACCGCCGCCAATGGATATCCTCAAAACAGAGGAAACGCATGTGCGTCGCCGACCTTTATAGGAGGGATCGGCTCTCAAGTGTAACTGCCGGAACACACCGATTGTTTACAGATTTTCAACTTGAGGGTGGAGGGAGAGTGCTCACTTACTATCAGGTGACACGCTGGCTCGTTTGCCCGATATTAAATAAAAAAGTTACATATGTCTTTTTATGCTTTTGTAACTTCTTTACTACCTAATACATAGCATGGTGGTAGGGCTTTTTCTAATGCCCGCCTTCCTAGCTACCACCCTCAAGTTGAAAACCTGCCGCCAAATACCAATAGGTATGTTCCGGCAGCTGCACTTGAGAGCCAGTTCCTCCACAGGTTAAGTGTGTCTACCAACTTGGGCCGTATCGTCGCTTAAGATCAGGTGAGATTATGGCCATATTGCTAAACCTTAAGTATAAAAAAAATACAATTCATAATGTAACGGATGTGGTATTTGAAGGGGACAGAGTTATCTGAATAACCTATATTTCTTTATTGTTATAATTGAAGTATTTCGATACTTACATTATTACAGTTGCAATCTAGAGTAAGTTCTTTGCAACTTGCGTATTCAGTGATGAAAGGTTTGACGTTTCGCTTCATACAGTTTAGAAGCAAAACGTAATCTCAAAACATTCCTTTTTATTTGAGAAAAGCTTAAGTATGTTTATATGCATAATCATTGAAAATGACCATTTCAAGTTGGTAGTTTATCTGTTAATTATCAAAGATATAGATGTAATGTGTTGTGTGGTAGAGCTGATTAGGGTGACGTAACAATAAGCTTAATAGTTGCTCTGTAATTAAGAGATTTTATCTTAGATATCTTAAGTAAAATGTATGCACAAAATAACTTCTTGTTAATAACCTAACTTACTAATTACATATTATATTTTACGTACCTGTAATAAAGAGAAACAACATTTAAAGCAATTGCTTCACTTTATTTGTATCTTAATATTTATTATCTAATTATTTTTTACTGTATTCAATGTAATGACATCTCATGAAGTATTTTTGACGTATACATTGTTTCATAGACAACTATGGATAGTATAGATTTTAAAAAGAAAATACATATTCTAAATAAAAAGAGTTTATATGCGTAGAGTTGAAATGAAGGTTCAAATGACCTTCATTTACATATATATAAATATATAAATAGAACGTTTTCTTTTGTTACAGGCACGTTTCAATTCGTAGAATTAGAGATAATTGTGACGGTTACAAGCTAAGCTCTGATGGACATTCGAGTAAGCTTGTTACATATATTTACATATCATATATATTTGTTAGATAAACTGAACTAAAGTCGATGAAAAAAAAACTTAGGGATAAGTTACACTATTGGAAATGCTGCTTGTTCAATATAAATATATATTAGTTTCTGTATCGGAAACTTTATTGGCGATGATTTGAATTGGGTTTCGTACAGTTTTAAGATCTGTTTTACCCGATACATAGCCCGATTGCATTGTATTATAATAAAGGAATAACTTCTATTGCTACAATTTTTAACATTGAACTTATTTCGTAAACGTTTTATTATATGTATGAAATTTGATAATGAATTTTATTTACATAGTAGGATTCTTGTGCATTATTGTATGAGGACTAATGAAATAATGAAAATTACATCAAAGGGACTTACATTTAGTGATTGGAAAGTTGTTATTTGTACTTAATAAATGTCTGAGGGTGGTTCCAGATAATGTTGATAGGTTCTCCACTTTCGATGTCTTCGGTCCTTAATACCTTGGTATTTAGTGGGGTATCAGGAAATCTAGAAGTATCTAAGTAAGTTTCTCGTAACAAGAAGCAATGCAGAGTCATCGTGGACTGGTTTCAGTCTCGTAGTAAGTCCGGATATAGCGAGAGGAAGTTCGAAAATTTATGTAGGTACCTTTTACCAAGTTGCGTTTTGACAGAGTGCAATTGTATGGATAAAAACTGTGTATTCGGTTTGAAAATCTAATGGTACAGTATGGTGATTTCTAAATTTAATACTTGCGAAATTATATTGTCGTTTTTCTTTTATGGTAAGCAAATTAATTGTGAATGGGTGAAGAAGAAAATAGTTGTTACTGAGGCACTACAGATCTATTTCTCCCTCTTTTTTTGCTATACCTTCTTTCTTTGTGAAATATTTTTTTAATTTTTTTTATAGGCGCAACATCGTGACTATATTGCACCCGTTGTTAAGTACAGTACGATCCAGAACAGCGGTGACTGACAATGATCCAAAATTCACAATCAGTAACCGCTGTCAATGTCACGTGTTTAATCGTGCCTGATGCATTCTTCAAATTGAATTCTCAGTTCTCGCGTGATCACCAAATCTCTAGCCCAAAGAGTCGCACTTCAAAAAATAATGGGAAAATGAAGAAAGGACGTTCGCGAAGTCTTGAGTTAGTCGTTATCACACACTCGTGGAGGGCGGGAAGGTGAAAATAATTCCGGCGCCGTCTAAACAAGCGTGAGGCGTGAGGACACTCGAGGTACAGCCGCTCGCTGCCTGCTGCCTCCGAGATGTCGTTTTCAGGTTCCGACGCGCTAAAAAGCGCATATAACGGGCTTAGACTATTGTGTATACCCCGTTCAATATGTAGGCTATTCGCGATGTTCATGTATTTTGGGAAAATTGTGGAAAATTAGAATTTACATTGATTTTCCATGTTTAAAATAATCTCGATTCAATCCTTACTAATATTATAAATGCGGAAGTGAGTTTGTTTGTTCGTTACGCTGAATCTTGGTATAGAGATAGGTGGAACCCTAGAGACGGCGATAGACTACTGTTTTCGCGAAAAACTTATAGGAAGTGAAGTAAAGAGAAAAATAAACTTTGTATGAAACTTTTTATTACGTCACCCGGTATTAACGCGAGCTTAGCTTAGCTTAGCTTAGAACTACTAAGCCACGTTCCTCTAGTTAAGCTAATATAAGGCCTGGATGCAGTTAACTTTTTTGATGTAGTTTTGTTGCATAACATTATTAAAGTTTTATGTTTTTTTTTGTATAATTTATTTTGGTATATAAACGAAGTGACAATTGACAATTGCGACAGTTATCATCTGTGACTGGTATGAGGTCATTTGCCCTTACGACAGTCACTACTGTTATTGGACCGTACTGAAACTTACCATCAGGTGAAGTATAGTCACTAACACAAAAGAAATGAATAAGTTAATCTATAATTCGTCAAGGGACATGAGTTCTAATCCACCTACAATGAGCTCAAACTCAAGTTTTCGGTGAAGGAAATTATCGTGAGGAAACCATAGCATGGTGATAGGGCTTTTTCTAATGCCCACCTGGCTAAACGCCACCTTCAAGTTGAAATTTGCTGCGAAATACCAATAAGCGTGTTCCGGCAGTGGCACTTGAGAGCCGGTTCCTCTACAGGTTTAGCGTGTCCTCCAACTTGGGCCGTATCGTCACTTAAGGACAGGTGAGATTATGTACATAACGTTAAACCTTATCTATAAAAAAAAAAATGGAGACAGAGTAAAAACAAATTTGGTGGAGCGCTCCGTATGTGACAAAATTAATAGGAATGTAATAAAAAGTGGGACTTAGATTGAGAAACAGAGACAGAGAGTTAATCTGAAAAGAATACGTTACATTATCCATCTCTTTCATGTAACGCACTGTTCCGAAACGTGACGCGTTCTAGGAATTTGACACAATTTTTATCAAATATTCACCTAAGAAGTTAACTTCAAAAATAAAGAAATTCATTCTATCGTTCCGTGGCTAGATAAAGTGGCGACACTAGAGATTCACCCTGGTTTTGCGAAGGCAGTACTAAAAATCTCCAATCAGATGCCAAAAAAAAAAGATATATATTTAAAAACCCACAAGCTAATATCAAAATTCCCTGAAATGTTTAACGAAATCAGTCGAGCAATTTTGGAGTCGATAAATAACGAACGTACCAACGATGTTATGTTTATAAACAGATAAAACTCGATCAAATCGCTTATAACTTGGGCCGAACGTGTAAGCCGAGTACGGTACTAAGTGCTCTCCAGACGTCCAGTATAATGCACATAGTCGACCAGATTTACGAGCAGGTTCGAAGCCCCTTCAATCGTTATTGACTTAATTTCTAAAGGTACGTGCTTCTTGGATCTGATAGGTTCGACGTAATGAATTTCAATAGCCTCATGATGATATAGAGATAGAGATGAGCTATGAGATGATATCTCAGTGGTAGTGTGCACGACTTCGCGTCAAGGGACGTGGGTTCGAATCCAAGCACTAACAATGAGCTTGAGCTTTCGGTGAAGGAAACCTTAGCATGGTGGTAGGGCTTCTTCTAATGCCCGCCTGGGCAGCTACCACCCTCAAGTTGTAAGCCTGCCGCCAAATACCAATAGGTGTGTTCCGGCAGCAGCACTTGAGAGCCAGTTCCTTCACAGGTTTAGCGTGTCTACCAACTTGGGCCGTATCGTCACTTAAGATCAGGTGAGATTATGGCCATAACGCTAAACCTTAAGTATAAAAAAAATAATATTATGCGTCGAAATAAAACTAATTTAAACGGATTTTATATGAACTTCTCTGGACAACCTACACCTCAGTCCGCCCCGTGACCGCGAACGTCGAACAGCTTTCGAAACGTCGGGTTCGAAATTAATAAATAACCGCTATAAAATCCGTTTAAATTAGTTCTATTTCGATGTTTGAAGTTAATACTTGTTTCGGAGCGTCAGGGAGCGAATTTTTGTGGCCCGCGCGCACCGACATCTAAATCGACACCACGAAGTTACCTAATATTATGTGTTCGTGAGAGCTGACTCAATTGAAATTGTAGTTGAATCGATATTTAAATGTTTCCGAATCTACATAACGTGTTTGTACAAAGTTATATAGTGTCAATGTATTTCGCACTAGATTCATTATTTCTCGGCAAATAGTAAAAGGCCGTGTGGTGATTCAATCTCTCTTAATATGGAATCTTTAGTTTTTCTAGCTGTTCAAGGTATACGGAGGGACCTTGAACATGTTGTCGGAAATAGTAATGTAGTATGGGATATCTATTACCTATAAAATAACACTTACCTACCATTATTAGCTATTAAAACACTGTCACCTACGGAACTGTTACTGAGCTTACTGAGTCTAAAATATGGGGTAAATAGTTTATCACTAATTTTTTTTGTAGTTATGGTTTTAGCGTAGTGGCTATAATATCGTCTGATCTTAAGAGACGATACGCCCCTAGTTGGTAGACACGCTAAACCTGTGGAGAAACTGGCTCTCAAATGCAACTGCCGGCTATTTGGCGGCAGTTTTTCAACTTGATGGTGGTAGCTAGTCAGGCGGGCATTAGACGAAGCCCTACCACCATTTTAGCGTGTCTACCAACTTGGGCCGTATCTTCACTTAAGATCAGATGAGATTACAGTCATAACGCAAAACTTTAAACTATAAAAATATGATATTACACAACAGCAACGCAACTTTGCCATGTAACTATAAAAAAAATCTATTCCGGAAATAGTTTTCCAAAACGACAATTTGATACGGTTAGCCGGATATGATATCATTCCGTGTATAAAAGTAGATAATAGTGTGGGTGTGTTACCGCGTGCATGCAAACGTCGTTCGCATGCAAGTCGTTTCGCAAGTTATCAAAGATAAAGGAGCTCCCTTGTTGCGAATGCTCGCAGCTAAATTACACTTTGATGGGATTCTCGCATAATTGCCGTTGATAATGCCGCCGGTTAATCTACGAAGCGTTCATGTTTATTTGCGTGTCTGTTAGAACGTTTCACGTGTTCGTCAGCTCTGTAAGCGGTTCACGTGTCTTCTGTGTTAGTGATTTGATTATAGTTATAAATAAAAATGTATCTACGAACGCTGCAGGCGAGTGTTACGAGGTAGCTCGAACGTTCGAGAAATATTCTCGTATCGGTAACGTCGATTAAAAAAAAAAGGTGTGCGTTGAATAGCGATGATAGCTCAGTGGTAGTGTGTACGACTTCGCGTTAAGGGACGTGACTTCGAGTCCAAGCACCTACAATGAGCTTGAGCTTTCGGTGAAGGAAAACATAGTGAGGAAACCATAGCATGGTGGTAGGGCTTTTTCTGATGCCCGCCTGGGTAACTACCATCTTCAAGTTGAAAACCTGCCGCCAAATACCAGTAGATGTGTTCCAGCAGTTGCACTTGAGAGCCAGTTCCTCCACAGGCTTAGCGTAGATCAGGTGAAATTAGGGCCATAACGCTAAGCCTTTAACTATATATAATTAAAATAACATAGCCGAGCGTATCAGCTCAGTCTCATTATATAGCTACAAAATAAACTGTGAACTGCACGTAAAAAAATGCATTTCTCTGAATATTCAATGCCCCTTTCCAAGTGGTAACTTAATATTTACTTCTAATATAAACATGATATACATTTAGAGTCTTGAAAGGCATAAAGCTTGGTTGCTTTGATAATGAAACAACATGTATGGCCAAGTTAGTTATTTGGGTCAATTGTGATAGCATAGCGTCTGCATTAATTTCCCTTGCATAACAATGCAAACATGTGGTAACTCACGCTGGTACACAAGATATTCTAGTACATTCGTCAGGATTGTCGACATGCCGCTGACTGACGTTAGATGGAACAGATGCATTTATTAGTATAACTTCTCTGACATAAGAAATATTTTTATAGCTAACTTAAAGAGCGATTTTCATATAACGCTCTCGGTATAGAAATTTTATAAGGAGTCAAATGAATACAAGCACTAGCTCAAAGTGTTATGTTATTCCGAGGCACCTTTCACTTCGAAATGGTGTGTGTGGATTTGTATTATGGGTATTTATTTATGTAATTTTTATTGTGACGAAGTTCCGTATCGCACGGTATGGTTGGAGGCTAGACAAATGAAAGTGTAAGATTTTTCCGTTACGAGCCTGTCTTTGGTGTGTTCTATATTGCAATATATTTTTATAATGTAGACGGTTATCCTCAGGGCGTACGCTATTGGTTGTGATCAGTTACAGGTGCGCGCTTATTGGTCCAATACAACCAGTAAGTTTATTAAATTTCTTACCATTAATAATTATCTTTGCAATTTATTGATTTGCACTTGTTAATCTATACAAATACTATAACGAAGAAAGCTTTATATTTTTGTTTGTAACAAATAAACTCAATGAATGCTTGAGCGATTTCAAAAATTATTTTACCACTAATAAGCTATATTAATTCTGAGTAACATATACTATAAATTAGTTAAATAATGGTCAGTTACATGCGAACTATGTCGCAGGCACAGCAATCAATAATATAAATACGTCTATCAAAAATAATAATGTATTATGTAAGGAAATTCGTTCCAACCGAGTTTTCCACGAAACTGACGAATTTTTTAGTATTTTAACAGATGCGATGATGTGTATTCTTTGCATATATATTTTTTATGGAATAAGGGAAAACAAGCATACGTGACATCTGATGGTAAGTGATCACCACCGGCCACGGACACTATGAACACCAAAGGAATCGTAGGTGCGTTGCCGTATATATATTTTTACTTAAGGTTATGGCCATAATCTCACCTGATGTTAAGTGACGATACGGCTCAAGTTGGTAGACACGCTAAACACAGGTTTATTATAGGAGGGACTTGCATATCTAAAGGCAATTAATGATATTAAAGGATTTAACTTCAGCCATTTTTAAAATTGAACTTTTTTTTATTATATGTTTTATGATAAGAATTTTCATAATAATATCTAATAGAAGAGTTTTGTAAAGTATCAGTTATTATTTGAAGTCAGGTAGGTACACGGCTAAATTAGTTTGCTACTGCCTTGCAATATAAAAATCAGAAGAGAGGCAATTGCAAAAAGTACTATTTAATTTATATTCTGTTGTATTATGCCAAAATGTATTTTTTTATACGAATATTATAATTTTTTTTTAATAATAAATAACTACTTTTTAATTTCTTTGTAGGTTTAACGTTTGTTCATTATTGCACCTGTGTTAACTGATGAACAGATACTGGACACGTTAATAGTGAAGGGATTGGCTCTCAAGTGCAACTACCGGAATATACCCTTTTTTCTTCGTAGGAAAATCTTACATAAGATACCCAGCTTCCGCCGGGCAGCAAAAGTATGGGTTATGTCAGATTCTCACTGACTTAAAACCTACGGCCTATGTACCTTCCACCAAGATTGATGGAGCGCTTTCACATTAATCATTTAATCCCGGTAAGGTCCAAACCTGATCAAGGGCTTCCTCTAAAGGAGTTTGGGATCGGACCACCCAGACAAAACCTTGGTACGTCACGCTATTCTCAGGCCTGCACTGCAATCGCGATAGAAGTGCCCGCACGTACACACGTATTTGATATACGTAAAAAAACACGTTTCTTCAGGCCGTTTTTGAATCGATTCACGCGCTTTGGGGTCGTATAAGATTTTAACTGTATTCAATTATGCAGTGCAACGCTGCCCTAACAGTAAGAAATCATCCGTGCCGCAAACCGCGAAACATTCCGCCCGCCCAACCGACCCCGTATTTTTTCGCATTCCCGCGTGCATTTTTAACGGCTTCGTTTTTCCGCTACACCCTTTTCATTCCGAGAGATACCGTTTATTAGATGTCTGGATTTGAATGTTATTGCACTTTCCGATGTTCTGCATGCTGTTTTGTATTATTATTATTTTTTTAATATTTTGTAGTTGCGCTAATATGTTTTCGGGCTCTCAATTTTATATTCGTAAAAGGTGTACTTTTAATTATTGTGTATATTTATGTGGTTTTCTACAATATTTTTTCACATACGAACATGTCTGAATAATAAAATTTTATTCGATTAGCATAATTTTATTCACCCAATTTCCTTTTTTTTTTTCAATTTCTCTTTCATTGTTGTAAATAATAATATATATATATTTTACATATTTAAATATCTATTTGTATACATAACTATCTACGCAAACGAAGTCGCCGGTTAGTGATATAAAAATATTGAGCCAAAAATGTTAGTTAATGTACGTTATTTATTTATTTCTTATCATATTCATAACAGATTAAAATCTATAACAACATTTAAATTAAGATTAGTACAATGATTTTGGCGGGCTTATCATCTAATATGAGTACGCACAATAAGATGGTTGTAATATTTTACTATATATATAATATGACATCATAGTTTCTGAATAGAAAGTAAATTATTAGTAATTTTTTTTTAACGTGGGGAAATGCATTTTCACATCCCCTACGGGTATACGGTCTGGGGGGACTGAGAGGGGAATGTGAGACCGTCGACAATACCCACTAAAACCCCACGGCCGTCTGTCGGCTTCGTGGGGCGACGCGGGTCCGCGCATGCAATCCTCGCGTCACCCCAGCGACCGGCCCGGCCTTGTGGAAAGCTGGGCCCTACACGGGCAGTAGCCCGGCGAACTGCCCTTGCTGTAGGCCCGACTGGTGCAATGGGAGGCTTAAGGTGGAAGAAGGGACGGCAAATTCGTCTAAGGCGGAGAGGTTTCCCGTGGGGATGTGACTCATGGGCCCCCTCCTTCTGCAACATAACATGACCACAGCAGAAGGCCACCTATCAAACCAATGACATGTATTTTTTAATTGCATATACAAATTGAATTAAATTTACATGATTTATGTCTACAGATTCAGTATTGTAATGTTCGATATTGTTAAACGTGCGACACATTCTGGCTATTGTGTTATCGTAAGAGACGTTGTTTTTGTAAAGGGGTATATGAAAGTTAAATGTTGAATAAAATATGACCACTGCTGCACAAAAGTTCTAGATGGTTCGCGTCCAATGTATTCTTGTAAATATTGTAAATTCTCTTGGGACGGTCGCTTACACTTAACCATTCTTGTACATCGACGACTACTCAAGATAATATAGTCCGAAGATAATCCGGCAGTTGAAGGTCTTGCATTTGCCTGGTATTTGATAATGTTGTCATTGATGTGTGCTTACCATCAGGTATAGCCCAGCTGACATTATCTTAACGACTCATTATGATAGCCGAAAACTGCTGGACTGAAATTTCGCATAGATATCGCTTTCATGATGGAAAAACGTGAACGAAGAAAGGGGCACGAGTTGGTCTGTGTATTTTTTTTGTACTTAAAATTTAGCGGTATGGCCATAATCTCACCTGATCTTAAGTGACGATACGGCCCAAGTTAGTAGACATGCTAAATCTGTGGAGGAACTGGATTTCAAGTGCAGCTGCCGGAACACACCTATTGGTATTTGACGGCAGGTTTACAACATGAGGGTGGTAGCTACCCAGGCGGGCATTAGAAAAAGCCCTACCACCATGCTATGGTTTCCTCACGATGTTTTCCTTGACCGAAAGCTCAAGCTCATTGTAGGTGCTTGGATTCGAACTCACGTTATTATTTCGATTCAATTAGTTTTATTTCGATGAATAATATAATAAGAAATCATAATTTAAACGTATTTTATCGCGGTTATTTATTAATTTTGATCCCGACGTTTCAAAAGCTTTTCAGCCTTCGCAGTCACGGGGCGGACTGACAAACGAACAAACTTTCACATTTATAATATTAGTATGGATTAGTGTCGCTGACGTTCATTTTCATTTCACCCTATATTCATTCTGTTAGGTTTCACGTATTAACTAAGACCATTCTCTGTAACACCAAATTCCGGCGGTCACGAGCGAAGCTTACGGAGGCGTGATAAAAATTTCGCCCGGATGAAATTTCGCAGTGTTAACGCCTTTGTGGGTTCTAAGCGCGGAGATAAAAATAATAATGTCCCGAGTAAAGCTTAAGGCGAGAAACGTTTTCGTCAACCGAGTGAAGGCTCAGGGTCGGATGATAACAGCCGGTCGAATGACGTACCCGGGGTGCTTTACGACGCCGATAAACCGGCTAGATCCGGAAAGTCGGATCATCTTGTGCGATATTTCGATGCATTGATGTTTAAAAAGCGTAGGTCAGGTTGTCCGTTATAGGTTAAACCGACTGAATGGTTGTTTGTACGTATGTACGTTCGAATGATTTCATACGTATAAAAAAGTATTGATAACTAAGTTTATACTAGAATAATCTTTTGAAAATTATACTTAGATAATGTTGTAGGAGTTAAAATGTGACATTTGTCAGCAAAAAATACATTTCTTGACGACTTAACGATTTTCCTTGGTCAGTAGGTGATTTTTGTAAATCTAAAATGTATGTTTTGTGTTATATGGAAAGAACGAAAATTAATTTTCAATTTTCAATACATACTCTATAACTTGAAAAAAGTATCACTCCATCTCATGGAAGTAGATTTCTAGTAGAAGTAGATTTATATAAGTAACAGTTACAACAAACAAGCAAACTATTCCACTTTAAAAATCTACAAAAAATAACCAAAGGGGTTGTAAAGGAGTTTTTGAAGCGATGATAGCTCAGTGGTAGTGTGTATGACTTCGCGTCAAGGGACGTGAGTTCGAACCCAAGCACCTACAATGAACTTGAGCTTTCAGTGAAGGAAAACATCGTGAGGAAACCATAGCATGGTGGTAGGGCTTTTTCTAATGCCCGACTGGCTAGCTACCACCCTCAAGGTGTAAACCTGCCGCCAAATACCAATAGGTGTGTTTCGGCAGCTGCACTTGAGAGCCAGTTCCTCCACAGGTTTAGCGTGTCTTCCAACTTGGGCCGTATCGTCAGTTAAGATCAGGTGAGATTATGGCCATAAAGAAAAGAAAGAAAGAAAGAAAGAAAGAAAATACATTTATTACGAAACTCACACTGACTAAATGATTAACATAGATAATAATTAAAATTAGGGCGAAAAACAAAACAATAACCTAATAAATATAAGGCAAAGCGTGCCCACTAAACAGTTGTGTGAGGCCGTAAATGGACCCATCTCAGCAAGAATGCTACAACGTATGATGCGTTGCAGCGCTGGTTTTCCGATGGCCCATCGTGATGTCACGGTCAGCACTACTGTTTAATATAATAAGAAAAAAGAAAACAAAGAATGACATAAAATGAATAAATAAATAAATAAATAATTAAATAAATAAATAAATACGTAAATTGCGTTATTAATATAGCTAAATTATCCTTAACATTGGCGGAACTAGAAAAATCGGAGAAGCCATAGTCAATCAGTATAGAATGGACTAACACGATCCCAAGCCCACATCTACCGCGGACCGGAATGCAGCGTGCGCAACCACAGGTTTGTTATGTAACAGAATTTTGCAAGGTGAGTAAATGATGTTTAAATTTTTTGTAAAATGAGCGCACTGTTTTCAGATCACGAAACGGTGGTGGGAGGTCGTTCCAACATCGGGTTGCAGCGAATTTAAAGCTACCTCGAAATGCCGCAGTCTTATGTCTTGACATTACCATGAGATATCTTGAAGCTCTGGTATTATGTTTATTGTGAGAACCCGACCATGTTAGCTTATTATAGAGGTATACTGGGGATTTATTAAGTACTACACCGAATAGTAGTGTTGCAAAATGTAGCTTTCTACGTGCCACCATTTTCATTAGATTTCCCCTGTTCAAGTATGGGGTAATGTGAGTACGGGGTGGAACAACAAAGCAGAACCGAGCACAAGCATTTTGAACTCTTTGTATGAGCCTCTCAGTTCTCTTGAGCAAACATGAACCATACACAGTGTCTGCATAGTTGAGCTTAGATAGGACAAGTGATTCACATAGGGTCACTCGCATGTCCACGCTTAGATAAGGGCGACCCCGATAAAGAAGCTTCAGTCTATAGAAACAGCTACGGACCGCTTCAAGAATGTGGGATTCGAAATGTAATTCACCATCAAACACAACACCCAGATTACGAGCCTCTTGAACATATTCTATCGGACAGCCCTCGATTTTTATGTCTGGCTTAGAGTTTTGAACATCAGCAATAATTTTTTTTGAGCCTAAAATCATATATTTGGATTTCGCAGGATTTAACAGTAAGGAATTTCGACCAGCCCAGTCAGCTACTCTGTTTAAATCTGAGTTAAGCTTTAGTACCGCATCGCCACAATTCCGGGGATGGAAAGAAGTGTATATCTGAAGGTCATCAGCATAGAGATGGTATTTGCAGTTTGTAATATTATTGCATATATCAGAACTGAATAGGATAAAGAGAAGTGGTCCAAGAATGGACCCTTGGGGAACGCCTCTGGCAACTGGGGAGAGAGCAGAAGTTGCAATGTGCCCATTCTTATGACTAGTCATCTGAACATATTGTGACCTGTCACTAAGATAGCTGCGAAACCACTTCACAGTTGGTGAGTCACATCCATAGTAAGAAAGTTTAGAAAGAAGAAGAGAGGTATTTATGGAATCAAATGCGCGAGAGAAATCCAGCAGAACGAGGATCGATCCCATACCTTGATCCCTAGCTACCAAGATGTTATCCACTACGTCAAGGAGGGCAGTGGATGTGCTATATCCTGTGCGAAATCCAGATTGAGCTACTGGGAGTATACCTGACCCTTCCAAGTACTGCCTGAGTTGATTGGACACCAACTTCTCCAGAATTTTGGATATACATGGCAGTAAACTGATTGGCCTTAGATCTTTGGCACTGGCAGGGTGGGTAGTTTTAGGGATTGGTGACACTATGGCTATTTTCCATGCATTGGGAAAAGTTGAGGAAGTAATAGACCTGTTGATGATAGAGGTTATAGCCTCTAGAGACCAAGGTAAAGTCATCAGTAACATATCTAGTGAAATGCCGTCAGACCCCCGAGCGTTTGATTTCATGCCTTGTATGACCTTCATAACCATCTCAGAGTTCACTGTTCTGAGACTGAAACATCCAGTACTAAATCTGTTGTGTTCGAAGTACGACACATCGCTAGCACTCACTACTCCATTACCAGGAACATTTAAAAAGTGTGTATTTATGGACTCAGGGTTGCCACAGGACTCAGACAGTTCACGTTCATGTTTCTCTTTTAAAGTGATGGTTGATTTGAGGTTCTTCCATAGCTTCTTAGGGTTGTGAATATTTTTATTTATTGCATTTTCAAAGTAAGCAGTTTTTTCCCTGTTAAGTGCAGCTATAACAATATTTTTTAAGTCTTTGTACATAGCTCTGTGTGAGTCCATATTTGTGAGCTTGAGCTGGCTATGAGATCTATCGCGTAACTGCATCATATCCTTAATTGTCTCCGGAATCCAAGGGTAAGATTTTTTTCTTATAAATGATTTCTTTTCTGGGGCATGTAGATCGAATAGGGAGGTAATAAATATATTAAATGCATACACCATATCATTTACATTTTCTAAGCCTAAGATGTGTTCCCAGTTTATAATCTTCACATCAGCATCAAATAATTCTGGTAATATGTCTTTTATAGGTCGGAAGATAATCCATTTTGGAGTAGGTTTAACCCTATTTAGCTTTAATTCAACAGATATTAAAGCATGATGGCCTAAATCAGGAATATGGGATACCGTGACATCACCCACACGAGCGTCAGTACAGACGATATCGATTAGTGTCTCGCTATGCTCTGTGAAGTGTGTTGATTCTGTGACTACCTGTATGAGACTAGAATAATGTAAAAAGTTATTCAATAAAATTGTTTTTGTGTCTGTCACATTTAGAACATTTATATTAAAATCACCTAACAGTACTACCTTGTCAGCGTAGGAAAAAGAGATGAGAGACTCCGTGACAGCATCGAGGAAGAGATTCACGTCCAGCCATGGAGGTCTATATGCTGTACCCACGATTAGAGTTCCCCTCTCGATACCGACTCGGAGCCACATCTGCTCAACTGACGGCGTAGCGGGGTGCGAGATGGTACGTGCACGGATTCCACGGCGTACATAGAAACCGACTCCTCCTCCGCGACCGTTTCTTATATCGGTAGGGCGGGGCACATGTCGCAGCCGGAAATTGGGAACCACAGGTGCGCGAGCTTCCTTACTATCACGCAGCCATGTCTCATTTATTGCCATGAGATCTACATCAGCTCTTTCCAATGCAACAATAAATTCATCGTGACAAGTTCCAAGAGATCCAGCATTAAAGAGTCCAACCTTAAAGTTTTTATTCTTAATCATTGAAATTCAATGTAGTTGTAATATATAATAGTGATTACATAAATAAATAAAATTGATTTTTCTTTTTATTATTTTTTTTATAAACATTATATAAAAGAGCTGATAAATATCTAAAGATAAGTGACAAACAAAAAGGAGAAAGTATAAAGGGGATACCGTGGAAATACGTAATACATGAAGATTTGTTTGTAGTTGCATTATCCTGATTGAACCCAATTTAGGGGCACGGAATATCGACCTCACACAACCAATCAGTATACACAAAAAAGTTAGATAACTATATATAATTGTAATATTAATAATAGAAAAAAATATTGGACGCATACAGTTAATAATCCAGACCGTTATGTTGAGGGCTAAAGTCGAATCGTTACTCAGCTCCAACCACATCAGCACCAAAAACCCGTGCCAGATCTTCCTGTGTGCGGATACAAAGAACAGGTTTATCATCTGCTTGTCTAGCAAGGATTCTGCCTCTCTTTGACCATACATATCTCCAGCCGAGACGCTTAGCGGCCTCCCGGGCACAATAGAGCAGATGTCTGTTGTTTTTAGTAAGCCGTTCATTGATGTAGAAACGCCGCGGCGGTGACGTGAAGCCCAAATCAGCAGATGTCGCGCCGCGACGCACCCGTGCATTTCGCAGCAGCTCGTCGCGCAGGTCTCGCCGCGCTAGCCGCACCACGATGCGTCGTCCGCGCGCTCCCGTTGTAGCGCCATCAGTGCCATCTGGTACGTTGCGGACACCCACACGTTCAGCGAAAACTATGTCGCGTTGTGCTACCAGAGTTATCCCAAGCTTAGAAGCAATCAGCCCCACAGTATGGGTGGGGTTTTCACCTTTCTCCTCTGGTAGATTAGTTATCTCTAGATCGGAGGCCAGAGATTCCTGCTCCCGATCATTAAGCTGGAGTTTAAGCTGAGTGATCGTCTGCTCTAATAAACGTAACGCTAAACCTTAAGTATATAAAATAAAAAAAGGTCCTTTTGGGGCGTCGCTGAGTGTACCCTAGTCGGCAAAAAACGTCCGTAAGGTTAGCGTAAGATTTTTATGTATAGTCTATGTATGTTGGCTATACAGTGTCTAATGTATAGTCTACGTGATGATTGTTATTATGATAAGTTTTTATAAATCATCATAAACAAAATAAAGGTTTTAAGACAATTTTGTAAAGTAGTTTTTTATCAATAATAAAAAACATAATAAAAAATGTGTACCCGAATAATTATTTTCTTTATACCTCGAATAGAGCTTGTAATTAATATTTTAAATAATAAGGAACTTCGTATATATATCGTAAATAAATATATTTTGAAATATAGTTATTATTGTATTTAAAATAACAAAAGAGAAATATATTGAATTTATTAACGAAAATCTATTCTTTTTTTACACCATATTTTCTTTATTGGTTATAAATTCTAATATAAGGTTAAATGTATCATATCTGCCGGGCGTCCCGTGACGGCCAGTTTTTTGATTAGTACTAGAATATCGAACGGGGGTTAGTACGTTTTATGATATGCTCGCAACACTGTGCACAATTAACATGGTAAGTCCGGGGAAGGCGGAGTTGAGGGGCTTCCCTCGCCGGTAGTCGGTATTCGGGCCCGAGGATTAACTGCGGACAGTAAAACTGGTTTATCTTAATTGCTATATGCTATGGTTTTTGATGAGGAACGTTGATTGAGGTCAAGGATCTTTTAGGTCGAGGAATTTTCTTCCATAATAATTTTGTGCTTCAGGTATGAGGTCTTCGTTCATATTGTGATATATTTGAAGCAATGATAGCTCAGTGGTAGTGTGTACGCCTTTGCGTCAAGGGACGTGAGTTCGAATCTAAGCAGCAATGAGCTTGAGCTTTCGGTGAAGGAAAACATCGTGAGGAAACCATAGCATGGTGGTAGGGCTTTTTCTAATTCCCGTCTGGGTAGCTACCACCCTCAAGTTGTAAGCCTGCCGCCAAATACCAATAGGTGTGTTCCGGCAGCTGCACTTGAGAGCCGGTTCCTCCACAGGTTTAGGGTGTCTACCAATCTGGGCCGTATCGTCACTTAAGATCATCAATTTTCCCTAACACGCCAAAAGGAATATAACTTAAAAAGAAAATCAGCAGGAAATCCAAAGAGAAAAACGTATAAAACTCTTTGGCCTCTGCTCATTTTCACGTATACAGATTATTTGAATTTGAATACAAATTATGAACGAATCCAGTTTCCAATTAAAAGCAACCCGATCGGACAATTATTATTAACGCGTGTATAAAATGGTGACGTAATTGAACGAGTGAGGTTTACGAGACACCGAGTTTGGTATCCGATGGCAGGCGTCGGTTGTATCGGAACGATGCACACGGATACGTCTTTAAACAAATCTGCTTTCAAACAAAACTTCAAACAAATCCATCTTATATATGAATATATATGACAATCTTATATATGACAAATATATGAATCAGCAGACTTTTTAGTTTGCGATTTATTTTATATTTAAGGTTTAGAATTATGGCCATAATCTCACCTGATCTTAAGTGACGGTACGGCCCAAGTTGGTAGACACGCTAAATCTGTGGAGGAACTGGCTCTCAAGTGCACCTGCCGGAACACACCTATTGGTTTTTGGTAGCAGGTTCACAACTTGAGGGTGGCAGCTACCCAGGCGAGCATTAGAAAATGCCCTACCACCGTGCTATGGTTTCCTCATGATGTTTTCCTTCAGCGAAAGCTCAAGCTCATTGTAGGTGCTTGGATGCGAACTCACGTCCCTTGACGCGAAGTCGTACACACTACCACTGTCACCGTTATACTGTGACACCAAAGCGGTTCCCGTTTGGGTCCGTTGTGGAATGGACAGGGTGGGATTATGTTATAACACTCACCCTGGTCCATACGGTAGAACTCGCTTACAGAAGCACCATAGTTGTAGCGGTTCTATGGTGCTGGTGGTACGCTCTGTACTAGCTGTTGTTGACCTATCTCTCGAAATCGCTGCTTTTTTCTGGTTAAAGGTATCCAGTATTATTCTGTTTGCTTCTTTCAATATCTCTACAGTTCGTATTTATTATATTAGTTATTATTAACTGCTCTGATTTAATTTGATTTAATTTTTAATATTGATAGTGGACGTGAGTTCGAATCCAAACCACCTACAATGAGCTTGAGCTTCCGGCGAAGGAAAACATCTCACGGGGAGACCATAGCATGGTGGTAGGGCTTTTTCTAATACCCGCCTGGCTAGCAACCACCCTCAAGTTGAAAATCTGTCACCAAATACCCATACATGAGTTCCGGCAGTTGTATTTGAGAGCCAGTCCCTCCAAAGGTTTAGCGTTTCTATAAACTTGGTCCGTATTGTCACTTAAGATCAGGTAAGATTATGGCCATAACGCTAAACGTTCACAATAAAAAAAACCCAAAAGTTTTATTGTTGGATTTTCAGTAGAGATTAACTCGACAATAGCGTCACCACATTCAAGGGTATCATAAGAACTGGTATTTAAGGATATAGTGTACCAGCTATCAGATAGAGATAATTGCATTAAAATTGGTCAAGTGATTGATTTAGTAAAGAATTTTAAGTTTTATCTTCTATGTCCGGAAAAGTTTTTTTAATATTTTTATTAAGTCTTATATGTTAATCAATGTTATCAGATAACAAATTTTATCAGTAACTATCCAGGAGCTATGGAATAGAAATAGGAAGGACGTACAGACATATTGTTTTATAATAATACTAGTTGACTCGGTGAACTTCGTATCACCTATGCTTTAGAATGTTAAATGGCGTTAAAATAGCTAGATTTTGAAGCGATGATAGCTCTGTAGTATTGCGTACAACTTTGCGTCAAGGGAAGTGAGTTCGAATCCAACCAACCTACAATGAGCTTGAGCTTTCGGTGAAGGAAAACATCGTGAGGAAACCATAGCACGGTGGTAGGGCTTTTTCTGATGCTCGACTGAGTAGCTACCACCCTTAAGATGAAAATCTGCCGCCAAATACGAATAGGTGCGTTCCGGCAGTTGCATTTGAGAGTCAGTTCCTTCACAGGTTCAGCGTGTCTACCATCTTGGGCCGTATCGTCACTTAAGATCAGGTGAGATAAATGCCATAACGCATAACCTTAAAAAAAATGAGATTTTCTGACAAACAATTTTTGAATCTATCGCATTGAAAAAAAAAACCCAGTGTTCATTATAATTCCTTCAAGAACATGTGTACAAAGTTTCATGATGATCTGTTTAGTAGTTTTCGAGGAAAGCGTAACAAACAAACTTACATTCACATTTATAATATTAGTAAGGATTTAATGCAGACAAATAGCAACATAGACACTGCACAAAGATAAAATAAACATTTTTTTATAGTTTATCTAAGGCCACAATCTCACTTGATGTTAAGTGGCGATGTGGCCCAAAATAGAAGACACTCTGAACCGAGTAGAAGAACTTGTTCTCAAGCGCAACTGCCGGAACACACCTATAGGTATTTGGCGGCAGAATTTAAACTTCAAAGCTTAAAAGCTTTACTATAGTTTCATCATGATGTTTTCTTTCATCGAAAGCTCAAGCTAATTACAGGTGGATTCGAACTCACCTGCGTACACACTAACAACTGATCTGTCATCGCTTCAACTGTATTTGTTTTCGAGAAACAATTATTTCATATAATTACGATACACCATAACATTATAACTGGACAAAATAAGTAGGAAACATAAAAAAAAAATGATATATATTGAACATAAATGCCACAGTATACGTCGCACCTAAACGATTTATTCGTGCACTGCAAAAATCTGAAATGAAGCGGAACACGTATGTTCGTACATACAGTCGCGATTGCCGGAGCTCTCGCGTTACCCTCACTTACATGTGACGTCACTGTAAAATGGCTGACCATTGTCAAAAAAACGCACACCCTTTTTTACTCACTGTTAATTTGAATTTCACAGTTATCCGATTCTTTATAGTGTATATTTTGTTATTACTACTTCAAATGACCCAGCAGACATTGTCCTTTATTAACTATAAATATTGAATTGTAATTGATATAATTAATCATAAAAAAATATTATTCAAAAACAGTGTTCATTATTGTAATGCTCTATTAAAACTTAGACATCCACTTAGCAGGTTATATATGATCACGAGTGGTTGTTAAGTAAAATGCGAACGAAATTGGAGGCATCGGCTAGTAGTTACTTTTGAAGCGATGATAGCTCAGTAGTTTCGTGTACGACTTCGCGTCAAGGGACGTGAGTTCGAATATAACCACCTACAATGAGCTTAAGCATATACACATCAGTCACCTGTACAGTATGCTATCCGTATTTTGTTTATCGTAATTTTAAAAGAAGCGGTGAATAAAATATGAACTAATAACTTTATTTACGTAACTTAATTTAAATTTGTGCTACTTAGTTTTAATTATTTTATTGTGATAGTTAAGAATATGTATGATATTTTTTTAAATGTCAATTGTCATACAAAAGTCTCTGATTTTCATCAGAGGGTATATTCGTGTATATCATTTTCGGTCGAATGGTCGAAATCCTATTTAGATCAGCTTAGTAGTTTTAACATGATCTAGCGTCTTTTACTGTTATTATAAGTAATTTCTAATATTAAGTTAAATATTTCACGTTGACATGGCGATCCGTGATAGTCTATTTTCATTAGTAATATTCTTACATCCGGTTTCTAGTATTGAGTATACCAGTCGCTGAAGATAGAAGATATATTAATAAAATTTGTCCACAGAATAATATTATATACAGTGTATACTCAAATTACACATTAAAGTGTCGGAATACTGGACCGGAGTTATCTACCTTACGTTGCAAACTTTAATATATTAAAATTCATAGAATTATCACGGCCGTATGCAAATGAATGTATAAAAATGTTAATTACAGTAGGTAGCCCTTCGGAGTGCGGTTGCATAAGTAAGGGGGTGAAATATGGGGTTTTCCCTACAGCGACTTTACATTCGCCGAGGTGTGTGGCTTTTTTGGAACGTTGCTATCGATTTCTTGTTGCATCTGGACCATCTCGCGTTAGGTTAAACACCGTCTGAAATGATATTCCTAGACGAATCTCGTTCCTTGGTCAACTGACGCACATCCTGCTGTCAAACGGAATAATTAGGTTTTGTGTATGGCTTGAATCTATATTTGATTAATGAAAGGATGCGAGCGTGGCCGGAAGACTCAACATCGATTTGAGGACGCCATATACTCACAATGATGACAGATGATAGCTCAGTGGAGTGTGTACGACTTCGCGTCAAGGGACGTGAGTTCGAATCCAAGCACGTACAATTCGGTGAAGGAAAGCATCGTGAGGAAACCATAGCATGGTGGTAGGGCTTTTTCTAACGCCCGCCTGGCTAGCTACCACCCTCAAGTTGTAAAAGCGCGCCGCCAAATACCTATAGGTGTGTTCCGGCAGCTGCACTTGAGAGTCAGTTCCTCCACAGGTTTAGCGTGTCTACTAACTTGGGCCGTCTCGTCACTTAAGATCAGTTGATATGATAGCCATAACGCTAAACCTTATGTTTATAAAAAAACAATTAGTTCAACCATCTGTTAACGTTGGCTTACCCATTTGACAACCTCGGCTCAACCATCCGCCAACGTTGGTTCGAACATCTGCCAACGTCGGTTCAACCATTTGACAATGTATGTTTAACCATCCGCCAATGTCAAGTGGCAACCGTCAACCATCGACGCAAGCGGCCAATCAAAACAAGCGGAAGTGCAAAGTAGTGTACACTTAAACATTTGACTTTATATTTCATGAGTACTCTAATTTTGGCACAAACCAAGGCGTAGAGCCGAACAGCTACATACGGAAACGGCCGGAAGGTCAATATTTTTTTTTTTTCATGTTAACATTAAATCGGATTTCCAAAATTCTTTATGAATTTAATAGGTCAATTATTGAAGAAGACATAAAGCTTTTTAACATCACGCTACCATCCATAGGACCACAGCTGTAATGATAAAAGTGAAATAAACGGGCAAACATTGTTAAATTTTTTTTTTGGTTCCAGGCAAACAAAGTCACGGATACAACTAATCGATAACAAATTACACAGCAATTATAATGAAAAAAAAAAAAAAATTATGAAAAAACTTGTATTAAATTAACAATAATTTTCGTTTTACTATTGAGAAATATACCTGTAAATTGTTTCAATAAGAATACAACGTATTTCAACATTTTCCATTTTGTTATCACTTTTCTTACATATATCTGATTACATTACATTATGAAGCGATGATAGCTTTGTGGTAGTATGTACGACTTCGCGTCAAGAGGCGTGAGTTCGAATCCAACCACCTACAATGAGGTTGAGCTTTCGGTGAAATGAAATTCGGTGAGCATGGTAGTAGGGCTTTTGCTAATGCTCACCTGACTAGCTACCACCCTCAAGTTGCAACTCTACCGCCAAATACCAATAGGTGTGTTCCGGCAGGTTTAGCGTGTCTACCAACTTGGGCCGTATCGTCACTTAACACGTTAACAGTAAAAAAAAAAATATAGAATTATTCTATCACTTATAATATTTTGTTGCTATCGGTACATTTATATTTATTTATAGAAGAGTTATGATAAATGGAAGATTCGTCAGAGCGTAATCGATTAATTATGACCCCATTGTCATTGGTTCTCATCAATCTTTCAGTAACAGACGATCGCGGAGTATTTTAGGAAGTTATATTATATATATATATATATATACGTCTGTGGCGTTCAGTCAGTTAGGTAACGCGAAATGATTCCGTAGTTAAATACTACTGCAATATTATATCATCAAATTATATATTATTAGCTGACCCTACAGACGTTGTCGTGTCTTAACTGTGAATATTGAATTATAATTGGTTTAATTAATAAAAAAAATATATATTATTGAAAAACATAGTACTATTACTATTGCAATGCTCTATGTCAACTGACAGTTGAGTGAAATAATATTGGCGTTAAGTTTTTATAAATTTTCGTAAATTTTCTGATTTTCCACACTCAACTTTCTTATTTTTTTTATTTATTTTTTATACTTTAGGTTTGGCGTTATGGCCATAATCTCACCTAATCTTAAGTGATGATACGGCCCAAGGTGGTAGACACGCTAAGCCTGTGGAGGAACTGGCTATCAAGTGCAACTGCCGGAACACAAATATTGGTATTTGGCGGCAGGTTTAACAAGTTAAGGGTGGTTGCTAGCCAGGCGGGCATTAGAAAAATCCCTACCACCATGATATAGTTTCCTCACGATGTTTTCCTTCACCGAAAGCTCAAGCTCATTGTAGGTGCTTGGATTCGAACTCACGTCCCTTGACGCGAGATCGTACACACTACCACTGAGCTATCATCTAAGAAAATCATATTACTAAGATTATACTATAGCCAAGAGTAGATATTTAAATTATTAATTTGAAACAGTCATCTCGGTGTATCTGTAATGTCCATTATATTACGTATAACGAAGATGCTAAATTCAAAACACGGAAGTAGGTAGAGGCAATAACTTCTAACGAGGATATAACTGTAGACCACTTAGATTGAGTAACAGATAAATATACGTTTGATAAAACTGTAATTGACGCAAATATGTGCGTAAAATATTGTAAAGATCTCCCGGGATTACTTGTCACCGATATAGAAAATATGTACTAGGTTATATATTTCGTATTATATTTTTGTTGATCTGTCACTCGGAAACTATTTGATTGATTCATTTTACTAATTTGCGAAGCGATGATATCTCAGATGGTACCGTAAAGATACTACGTCAAGTGACTTTAGTTCAAATCCACCTACAGTAAGCTTTAGTTTTCGGTGAAACATCGTGAGGAAACCATAGTGTGGTGGTAGAGCTTTTTAATCTGTGGGCAGCTGGGGCATAGGGCAAGGGAGTGCGTGTCTCCTAAGTTGAATCGTGCCCTGTGCGTCGACGCTGGACGATCGGCGGTTGTACCGGCCAAAAATATCCGGTACACGGAATGGTATTAGAGCCTGGGTAAAGCATTCCCAACTCAGACGCCAGGGGTTCTGAATGTACCGTTATACGTACTTGCCGAGTCACCCCACCTAGCAAAAATCAAGCATTAAGGCCCACTCACCTGGATATTTCTTAGCGCTGCACCTTGTAGCCGGCCGGCGACGCACACAAGTGTCTCAAATTGGCAAAATCCACACTCAGAACATCAATCCAGACGCTTCACCGGTATATAAGTTCTTTACACACGTTTTAAAGTATAATTGACCAGACTTCAAAGTTAATGACAAGTTTTTCTTAATTTAAGAATGGCTGCGGTGAACACAGCACTCACGCGCGTAATGTGAGCGAACTCATAGCTAACTTTTACTATGATAGGAACCTTAACAACCACGTAACCTTTGCCTCAAACAGCGGTCATTTTATGGGCGGTGCCAAGTGTCAGCCGCTCGCTGTCAAACAGGTCGGACTACGATCGGTGCCACCAGCCCCTGTCAGGGGTTGCGTAGACGAGGGTGGCAATATGGAGCGAATACTTTTCACTTCATGTTGTCATCCGTGCTGAGCCAAGGGGAGGTGGGTCGGGGGCCCGTCTTTCCATTGCACTGGTTCCCTGTGTCATTGTCTCTCTGTAGCGCTGGGGCCCAGTTGGGTCAGCCGCAGCGGCGATGCTGTGATTATCAGTTTGAACCCGGTTCGCCCCAATTTATGCAGCAGTGGTGTATATTTCCGGTTCGCACCGGATGTATCCTAGATAATCCCGGTTAGAGTGGGTATCTATAAACGGATTTTTCCACGTTACAAAAAGAAATTGAGAAAAAAGGGCTTTTTCTAATGCCCAACTGTCTAGCTACTACCCTCAAATTGAAAATCTGCCACCAAATACCTGAGAGCCAGTACCTCTACTTGGCTTAGCGTTACGTTATGCGTGTATGTATTCAGTGCTCATAATATTGAGCTAATCGGATTTGTAATACAGTGGCATATTGTAAGCTAAGTGAAAGAGAAATGTGTTCAGTACTGAATTCACTGTATCACGAGAGTATATTTGCTCTAGATTTTAATGTATTTACTCTATAATAGCGTTTTCTACATAGATAAGACTGAAATTCTCTAGAAAGTAATTATAATCATTAAATTTAATTAATTACAACATGAAATGAAATCACCGTCTAGATAAGCATTGAATTGTTGTTACGCTGAACAAAACCGAGCGATATACCCAGGGCGCAGTCGGTTACTGTATCGAAAACCGGTAACACTGCGCCGGATAGAAATACGTTGCGGGAACAAAATCGAATATTTCCACCTCCTACACCTACGGTAACCAGTTCAATTCGATCTCCCGGTTTTATGTATCCAGTTTGAGTGAAAATGAAAATTTCCAAGGCTCGAGTGTCATCGGATAATAGTTGGGAAACGGTTGACAATGGTACGTGCGCGAACGAAATGTTTTGAACAAACACACATTGAATGCAAATTCACTCTGGTCGGGATTAGAAGCGCGGAAGAGGGTGTGTGTATTGTTCACATGAGAATGTTATATAATTAATCAAATTAGATTATAAAATATCGTTCTCAAGTGAACATTTGAAGCGATGATAGCTCAGTGGTAGTGTGTACGACTTTGCGTCAAGGGACGTGAGTTCGAATCCAACCACCTACAATGAGCTTGAGCTTTCGGTGAAGGAAAACGTCGTGAGGAAACCATAGCACGGTGGTAGGACTTTTTCTGATGAACGACTGGCTAGCTACCACCCTCAAGTTGAAAACCTGCCTCTAAATACCAATAGGTGTGTTCCGGCAGTTGCACTTGAGAGCCAGTTCCTGCACAGGTTTAGCGTGTCTACCGTCTTGGGCCATATCGTCACTTAAGATCAGGTGAGACTATGGCCATACTGCTATACCCAACCGAATTTGATTAATATAAAAGGAAATTCTCTAAGAATTTATGAGAATAATAAAGACGTTAGGATGCACTTCGAGCTTGATAATTTAGTACAAGTAAGGTAAAAAAAGCGTAGGCTTGTAAACACGGGTTCATCTCGCGAAATGGGAAAGACCATAACTTTTCTGATGAGACCGTAATAAAGGAGTCGTAACAAAATTACTTTTTTTTTACCCCGATTAAACTGGAGAGATATTGCGTGACAAATTTGGTACGACAAACAAACTGACTGTACGAGTTTTAGAAATTTCGCATTAAAGAGTTTCCCGCTGAAGCTTTTAATCCGGTCTCTAAATTTCTTATTTAAATTAAATGCACGAGATAAAGTGTACCAATTTTTGGGGTGCGTAGAATTTGGTTCGTCTTCATGATTTCTAGAAAATCGTTTTTATTTTAAAGCATCGATGTGTATTTTTCAAAAACGCACAACCATTTTTTTCCCAAATGCATAAATATATAATTTTCATATACCTAATCTGTACCATTATGGGTTCTCCGTAAAGTCTTTCGTCCTCTATTTCAACTTATCAGGATTCGTTTTTGGGACAATACATAACTTATATCTGTTTCTATTATTATAACAAAATCGGCGAATGATGGTTTGGTCGAAATGCTGAATACGCTAATGGAGGGATTGGTTGTCAAATGCAACTGTCTGAATACACCCATTTTAATAAAATATTTGTATAGGTTTTAGCGTTATGGTCACAATTTCGTCTGATGTTACATAACGATGTGGTCTAAGATAGAGCATACACTACGTCTAATCGAGGGACGGGCTCTCAAATACATCAATCGAAACAGATCTATAGGTATTTGTTGACTGAACAACTTAAGGGTGGTGACTAGACAGACTGACCATACAAATCAACATACATAGCTAGCAATAGCTATAGACATAGATAGCAATTTCTCATGGAAAACACATATAACAACTTTATGTGATAAATTAAGAGTGGTACTTGTGAAATTCAATCATCTCAGCGGTGTATTGGCCAGGGGAACCTTGTATACACTTTACTATGCATTGGTGGATTCACTACTTTCTTACGGATTGACGAGTTATGGTCGTACATTCAAAACTTATTTGGATAAATTAAAATCTTTACAGATTAGGTTTATGAAGTTTTTAGTAAATAAAAATACAAAGCACCTGTGTAAAGATACAAACTATGAACGACTTTTTCCATATTATAAAATCTTGCCAGTCCATGAAAAAGTACAGCTATTGATGGCGGTGGAACAATACGGTAGCAATGAATTTAAAATAAATATAACGCGTACAAGGCCAAGTAGGGTAAGAGATACATTCAAAATACCCACTTATAACAACTATTTTGGGGAAAGACACAGAAGTTGCTTGGTGCCTAAATTGTATAACAGTTTACCGTTGTCGTTAAGGAACAATGACTGTACAAAACAATTTTTTAAAAATAAAACCAAACAGTTCCTTTTGGGTAATGTAAACATTTAGGCTAATTTTATTTATTTTTTATTCTGCTAAAATGTGTTGATTTCTTTTTATTTTTATTGTTAATCTTAATTGTTATTATTATTATTATTGTTAATTTTTTTTATAACAATGCTTAATAGGTGTTTATAAAGATTATAGATAAATTTTCTTAACAACGGAGGTTACATCTGCCAATAAACTGTACTGCAGTTTGGCAGAAGTATTAAAATGTATATTTAGTATTGAAAATATATTAATAATAAATAAAAAAAAAAAAAAAAAAAAAAAAAAGTGCCCATACATGTTACGTCTTCACCCAAAAATTGCATAACGTATTGCCTCTGGTTAGATTTATTATACTCTATGATACTTTTCAGTTGACGTAAAACAACGGGTGAGTTCGCAAGTCAGCGTTAACACGTCAAGTAAATTAAAAATACAATAAACTGATATTCCGTGTGCCCAGTATTTTGTGGACAATTAAGACAAGATATACAAAAATACAACTCTACAACTCATCTCATCAGTAATCGATACCGGCACGTCCGTCGATAGATCCATTGCAAGTAGGTTGTCTTTTCATATAATCCATCCTATACATTTCTTGGTGGTAAATGCACCACTATGGTTTCATTACGATATTTTCCTGCAAGCTTTGCAGATATTAAAGCTCACGTTCTTCGATGCAAAGTCCATAAACATTCTACTGAGACATTATTGCATTATATGTGTTAATTGTTGTTTTCTTTGGCTCATGTCAACAAGATGAATCAGTTGGGAGGAAAACAAAACAAACGCTGACATTTGTCACGATCGTCTTTTAGATTTCTCCTCACATTGCTGTCGGTAGTCCGATTACTCGATTTACTTTTCCCTGTTTACCGATGATATGTTGGAGTCAGCTTGGAAAAGCAATCAATGTAACCACGTTTTTTCAGTCTGTAAAAATGTTGTCTATATATTTATCGTATACTAGATTTTACGTACGGATTCGCTCGCGTTAATATGGATTTTGCCAAAGAAATCTAATGACGTTATAAAAATTCAATAAGAAAATAATAAACTTTTTCGAGAAAAAAGTAAGCTATCACCCTCTCGAGGTTCCCATCTATCTCTATATCAAAATTCATCATAATCGATTCAGCGTTTTAGACCTGAAAGCGTAACAAAGAAGTTAGCTCACTTTTGCATTTGTAATGTTAATAATAATAAGGGGAAAAAAGCTATGTGGACTTAAGTCCACACGACAGTAGTGAAACATCAGTATATCTCTGTCTCCTTCCTTTAGTCGTCTCGAGCCGACTTTACCCGAACGAGCGTCACACAAAGAATTCAATATACGGTTCTCATTACGTTTAATTACGTTAAACCTACAGAACTTATCGGAACTCGAAGCGATGATAGCTCAGCAGTAGAGTGTAGGAACGCCGCGTCACGGGACGTGAGTTCGAATCCAAACACCTACAATGTGCTTGAGCTTTTCGTGAACGGAAACAGCGTGAGGAAGCCTGGCTAGCTACCACCCTCAAGTTGAAAATCTACCGCCAAATACCAATAGGTAGGTACCGGCAGTGGGATGTGATATGGGTGTCCATGGGCGGCAGTGATCACTTACCATCAGGTGACATGCTAGCTCGATTGCGCCCTATTCCATAAAAATATAGGACAAAGATCATACGATACTGGAGTTTCGTAGATGGTTCCTGGCTACTTCTTGGATTCTATTGTCGATTGTCATTTTTAATACATTAACTGCTTACTTTATGTAAATTATGTTTAAATTTAGATACAAACTAGATTTAGATGATGGTTGAGTTGGTAGTGTGTACGAACGCCGCGTCAACGGACGTGAGTTCGAATCCACCTACAATGAGCATATGGTCGGGCTTCTTCTAATGCCTAATTAGCTAGCTACCACCCGCAAGTTGAAAATCTGCCCCCAAATACCTCTAGGTGTATTTTCTCAGTTTTATTTTTTGTTATACTTAAGACTTAACGTTATGTCCATAATCTCACCTGATCTTAAGTGACGATACGGCCCAAGTTGGTAGACACGCTAAACCTTTGAACGAACTGGCTCTTAAGTGCAACTGCCAGAACACACCTATTGGTATTTGGCGGCAGATTTTCAACTTGAGGGCGGTAGCTGACCAGGCGAGCATCAGAAAAATCCCTACCACCATGCATAAGTTTTGCACCTACCAGTTGCTCTTGAGACCCAGTCTCATCATTATGTTTAACGTGTCCACTATCTCGGTCCACAGCGTCACTAAATATCAGGTGAGATTGTAGCCACAACGCTAAGAAACACATTTGATTGTATTTTAATTTTATTTATTCGTTAAGCTCTGTGCTCATGACTGAGAAAATTTACAAGGACAATTTAACTTCCAACTTTGTTTGATTGAAGCGAGGAGACGAACCGTACTTAAAAGCTCACGAGGTTCCATCATTAATGAGGTTTAAATGCAAATAAGCAATCCAAGTGGATGTCATCTAGCAGTAGCTTTACAGAGTCAATTTAAATCAAATATCCCTGTTGTCTCTTAATACAATAAAAGCACAGGCTCCGGGTCTCGGGTACGTATTAGATTCGGCTTTCAAAAAAAAAATAAACACATGTTTATGAATGAATACGAGGAAGAGAAACAAATCTGTTAAAACCCGTACTGTTTCAATTTATAGTCAAATCGTGTTTTTGCAGAATTTTCTGCAGAATGAAACATTCCATCTTATAGAAGTTCGTAAGCAACCTTCAGTTTCGTGAATGTGTTAAGTGATATCCAGTGCTTCTAGGGTATTGTGGGTTCGAATTAGGAAATATGATACTTCCCATGTTACAAGCGTTCATAGACTACGATAACAGCTTATATTCAGCTATATAAAAAAAGATTACACGGTTCACGAACATGGGTGGAACGACTGGTTGAAGCTAACAGATAGCACTGTTCAATTATACAACAAATGTATGTCTAATCTTACCGCTATGTAACGTAATATTTTCATATTAATCTAAAATTGGGCCGCACTAAAATACCCGTTCAAGTTTCCTCATAGAGCTTGATGACTTAATGTATACAAGTCCACACCAATACTATGCATTATCACGTAACTATAATATTGTTTTTGTCTCGCTTCCGCCAACGCCGTAGACAGAGACGCATAGTGTTGCAGGCGAAGTTTCGTTACACTGTGATAGTTGTATTTATTGACTAAGAGCCCATATCCTGCAGGATTACTTTATCGTAATAATTAAATATATTAAATTTGCGCTTCACCTTTATCTCAATTTTTGAGATAAACACCATCTATAACGTTAATGAGTAATATAGACCAGTTTAATTTTTAGTTACATTGTCAGCTCTCGTTTTTTTTTTATTCCGTATACTAAAGGAGTCCTTTCATTATATGGGATAAAAGTTTTTAATGTGTTGATACATATTTTTTATTATTATCTTGATACACGTTGACTTGACTAACGTGACTTGATACACGTTCAAGTGGTTGAACAGATGTAAAATAAAAAATATATTATGCACCGGCCGTTTTTTGCAACTTCATTCACCCTGACATTAGAATTAGGTCTAAGTAATAAATTAAAATTATATCTGGAATTGACCATTTCCTATTTTCTATACCAGTTATTAAAATATATGTGAGTCAAATCTCATACATATCCATTCATCCATTATTTTCCGAAATAAGTAACATCGAAATATACAACCTTTTACATTTAAAATATTAGTATACTAAAATTATGAATATAAATTTAAAAAAAAGTAAAAAATATACAATATATTAATTTATAATAAATCATAATTATTATGTTAGATATATTTTCGATTTAATGTGTACACATTTGGTTTAGTTAATCTTTTTTTTTTATTAAATGCAAAGATTTTAAAACATTTCACGCTCTTTGACTAAAAGCATTCGAGCTTGTTTACTTTGTTCTCGGGAACTAGTGGATTAATGGAAAACAAATATGCGGGGTTTATACGTTATTTTGCATATAGGGAACTCGACGCGAGTTTAACGTTAGGGATTTCTTTAGTGGCGCACCCTATTGCTTCGGTTTTACAGTCAAATTATTGATCGGTTACTTGGTCACAGAAATATTTGTATTAGAAAAATCTCGTGCTTCCGATGTTCGTGAAGCTGGTCAGTGAACTCGAACAGTTTGGACGTGGTAGATGGCGCTACTTGTCTATCTACTACTGATTAAGGTAGAACCAGCTCTTGTAGCCCAGTTAGGATTATAGTTTAATATAAAATATAAAAAATAAAAAATAAATACGATTTCATCTTTTTTCATTCGATTAACTATATCGATCGATATATATCGATGCATGGGATTTTTCGGGGTATAGTATATCTATGCATATGATAAATCTCTGAGTGAAATCTGTGAATTATTTTTTCTTGTAATAAGTTGGATATACTATTTTCAGTCAATCCTGTCATATTTTTTTTATGGAATCGAGGGTAAACGAGTATACGTAATGGTAAGTGATCACCGCTACCCATCGACACCCACAACACCAGAGAAATCGCATGTGCGTTGCCGGCCTTTATAGGAGGGATTGGCTGTCAAATGCAACTGCCGGAACACGCCTATTGGTATTTGGTGGCATATTTTCAACTTGAGGATGGCAACTAGCCAGGTGGGCATTAGAGCTTAAGCTCATTGTAGGTGGTTGGAATCGAACTCATGTCCCTGACGCGGCTTTCCTACACCCTACCTCTGAGCCATATCACTTTATATGTGCATTACTTTAAACTATAATAAGTATAGCCAACTAGTTTTAATCCGCCACCTGGCTACGTTAATATTGATTTTATCAAATCGGATGTCGAAATAAAAAGTTTCATACCCTTTTTTACCCCACTTCCAATGAGTTTTTAGCAAGAAAAAGTAGTCTATCACCGCCTCCAAAGTCTATGTATCTCTATACCAAAATTCATCACAATCGATTCAGCGCATTCAGCAGCGGTGAAAGCGTAACAAACAAACAAACTTAATTTCGCATTTACAATATTACTAAGGGTGTTACTCCAAGATAATATAGAGTGTTAACGGTGCAAAAATTTTCGAAATCGGCTCCGTAGTTTTTGAGTTTATTAGTTACAAACAAACCGAAAACAAATCTTTTCTCTTTATAATATCATACGGTATTATTATCAGTGTAAATAAATAAAACTGTAGATATTTATAACAGATGCTGAACGTTTTTTATTTGAGTTCGATTAATGTTAGTTGCAACGAATAGTAACAACACATGTTTTAGAGTTTTTTATGACGCTGCACGAGGCAGCGTGGAACGTGCGTTGTTTCCGCCGACGCGACGCAACGAACCTACCGGATTCGACTTTTTAATCCCGTTCCATGGGCTTTTTATTTCACGACTGGTGTACGTTGTTTTTTTTTGTGCTTACGAGTTATAGCCGGTCTTAATTGAAACGTATTGTTCGCGTCCAGCGGTGGGAAAGTGTGTCCCGTTTTTATGGTGTTAAAAAAATATTCCGAGTGCCCATTATATGTCATGGTAGGTGGTTTCTATAATTTCTTTGTAACACTTGGGAACAAGTGCGCTCATATAAATATGAATACATATAATAAGAGTGTATCTATCTGTACCAATTGCGTGCGTGATATGTCTTTTGAAAATTTTACATTATATCTACTATAATCGTAGACAAAATTATCTTAGTATCTATTGAGTATCTTTATTCTTATGAATAAAAAAAATTTGTAAATATGTTTTCGTACATAGACAAGAGAGCAGTTCGTTAAGTACTCTTTTGTAATAAATTTGATAACCGACTTTTTTTTTATGCAATGTAATGAGAGAATTGAATAGAACTAGGTTCATTTCCCCCAACTTTACAAGAATTTCCTCAAAATTTACATAGAATAATACAGCTGAAGTTTGATCACTAAGCCAACATTCATACGTAACCCGATTATATGTTAGACAAATTAAATAAAATATATGCCCGGAACAACCGTAGAAGAGATTTTATCAGTGACTTACTTAATTGCTAGTTCCTATATTAGTCGAGTGCTAACTGCATTTGCCATAGAAAGCCAGTGCATGACAAGTTCCCGAAAAAAAAACAACAATTAAAATAATTAATTTTATGTCCGATAAATCAGTTTGAGAAAAGCAGTAAATAGGTCGCGCTGGGCGTGACGGAAAACGGCGCGATGTTCGCCTATACCGTCACGCTCCTACGTCACCTGTCTTGAGTATCCTGTGTTTGTGCGCGCGTATACTTTACACTTCATTGTCTCTTTGTGTGAGTTCTTTTAACATGTTCTTTAAGAGGAAAAATTAATAATAAGAGGAAATATTAAAGTCAGAAATTAACATTTTAGGTAATAGTGTGTTAGTTTTTGTAATAAAGTACCAAAGCGCATTACCGATTTGCCGGGTAGTAGGTTCAAGGACCGTGTCAAATGGGTTTTGATGTCAGAAGGAAACTTTTACGGAGTTTATTAATATGTGGACCATTCCGGGAAATTTTGAAGTGATGATAGCTCAGTGGTAGTGTGTACAACTTCGTGTGTAGGGACGTGAGTTCGAACCCAAGCACCTACAATGAGCTTGAGCTTTCGGTGAAGGAAAACATCGTGAGGAAACCATAGCATGGTGGTAGGGCTTTTTCTAATGCCCGCCTGGCTAGCTACCATCCTCAAGTTGTAAACCTGCCGGCAAATACCAATAGGTGTGTTCCGGCAGCTGCACTTGAGAGCCAGTTCCTCCACAGGTTTAGCGTGTCCACCAACTTGGGCTGTATCGTCACTTAAGATCAGGTGAGATTATGGCTATAACGCTAAACTTTAAGTATAAAAAAATTGACGCCTAATTATGACAATTGTATTTAAAAGTTTCCTTGTTCAATTATGTACCTAACTAAAATAATATAACCGAATTGCGTTTCTCGTCGATTATCATACAAACCGGTGGTAGTTTTGACGTTCATAAGAGCCTTCCCAGGGCTGAAATTCAATAAAGTATTTTTTATTTGATACGATTTGTTACGTAAATTCAAATATTAATGGATATATTTAATATCTGTCGGGTATTACGTGAAACTGAAATTTTTTCGAAGTTCAAAAGTTTAATTTAGATAACGCTAGGTAACATCGTGTAGACGCGATAGTACATATGGAGGGTAGTAAATAATTTGTCGGTGCGACATCTGGGCGCTTCCCTTTCCTTGTAGCGCGACCAGCGAATTTCAGACCCGGGGAAATGCGAGAATGAAACGGTCACACCCACGGCACTATTGAGCTTGTCGGGGACACACCGACAGTGCGTTCGGTTAACATTAAAATTTTATTATGGGTATTTTCAAGAATCGAATTTTCATATAAAGCTCCCGTTCGAGATTAATAAAAAAAGGTGTTAAAACATGTTTAATGTTGTTGTGTCGGTTTGTGAAAACAGTTTGGTTTTGTAGAACATTCGAAGCGATGATAGCTCAGTGGTAGTGTGTACGACTTCGCGTCAAGGGATGTGAATTCGAATACAACCACCTATAATGAGCTTGAGCTTTCGGTGAAGGAAAACATCGTGAGGAAACCATAACATAGTGGTAGGGCTTTTTTTAATGCCCGCCTGGCTAGCAACCACCCTCAAGTTGAAAATCTGCAGCCTAATACCAATAGATGTGATCCGTCAGTTGAACTCGAGAACCAGCCCCTCTAAAATAAAGGCCGGCAACGCATCTGCGATGCCTCTGGTGTTGTGGTTATCCATAGGTGGTGGTGGTCACTCACCATCAAGTGAAAAGCTTGCTCGTTTGTACACAATTAAAATAAAAAAAAGTTAAATTTAATGATTTCTTAGGTTTACGCGAATATTATTCATTGAAATAAAACTAATTTAAACGGATTTTATCGCGGTTATTTATTAAATTTTGATCCCGACGTTTCGAAAGCTTTTCAGCCTTCTTGGTCACGGGGTGGACTGAGGTGTAGGTTGTCCAGAAAAGTTTATGTTACTGTGTCTACCTTCAATTTAATTTTTATTATTGATAGTGTTCCGATCTACGCAGAAAGAGCTCACAGTGTCTTGAGGTCTGGCAATTGGTCTTTTGCGTTCCGATTTAATTAAATGTATAATTGGATCCCAGCCTTGTGCTAGCTTCCAACCATCTTCTCTATTGAAATTTGGATGTTTTATAATTTCAATAGCCTCACGAATCATCCTAGGTAGGAATCGGTGTTCATTTGCAAGGATTTGTGGCTTGTCAAATCGAAGATAATGTTTGGAGCCTTCTTCTGAATGTTCTGCAACTGCAGACTTCGTAGAGCGTGGGTATTTAACATCAGCTATATGTTCTTTTACGCGGTCTCTATATTTCTTTTAGTTTGTCCGATATAGGAGAGGCCACAGTCACATTCTATTTTGTATACGCCCTGTTCTTGTAGAGGTATATGACACTTGACAGGTGGTAAAAATTGACTAATCTTCTTGGGCGGCTTGAAGTAAGTTTTAATTGAAGCACGCTTCAGCACATAGCCAATCTTGTCTGTGACCCCTCTTACAAAAGGTAGCACAACAGGTACACGTTCTACTGTGGCTGGTTTCACTCGGTTTCCGTGACGGCGGCGTGGAATTTGGAGCTTGTTATCACGCAGTACTTGCTTGACATATCGCAGCTCAGCAGCCAGATGTTCCTCGTCACAGATTCCTTGTGCTCTCTGAAACAAAGATTTACCCACGGTAGCTAACTGTTTCGGATGGTGGTGAGATTCACCATTCAGGTATTTATCTGTATGGGTCATTTTTCTGTACACAGTATGGCCTAAAGACTGATCAGGATTACGGATAACTAAAACATCTAAGAAAGGAAGAGATTTATTTTGCTCTAACTCCACAGTGAATTGTATGTTAAATTTAACAATAGTAGCTAATGTCGTTTTTCGATGTAACAAACGTCCGTGTGTCCGAATGTACTTCAAGGCTTCATCGTTGGTTTAGAAAATTGTGAATATGGATATAAAAAAAAAATCCCCAAGCGTATTTAAAGTCTCAATCCATCAACGAGACACAGCGCGGCGGGAAAAAGTATCGTTCGAAGAGCGGATATAAGTAACACATCTATATGTTACATGTCGAAATGAAATTTAATACATAAAAACACTTCCAACGTCACCAAGGTAACATACACAAATCAATATTGCGTACGTATATTTCACTTCGCAATTGTTTACTTGAAAACTATTCGCTGTATCGAAAAAGTTTGTAGAAGCAATCAGACGTCTCTTGTGCAGTTTTCAAATTATATAAAATAAAATAAACAGTGTAAGGATTCAAATGATAAAACGGAAGTTTTGATTTGAATTTCGTAAAAGTAGTTTTGAATAACATTAATTTATATTTCTTTATTTATTAACTTATATTACGACTAAAAACTGATGTGTAGCGATGATAGCTCAGTGGTAGTGAGTACGACTTCGCGTCATGGGACGTGAGTTCGAATCCAAGCACCTACATTGAGCTTTCGGTGAAGGAAAACACCGTGAGGAAACCATAGCATGGTGGTAGGGCTTTTTCTAATGCCCGCCTGGGTAGCTAATCACCCTCAAGTTGTAAAACCTGCCGCCAAATACCAATAGGTGTGTACCGGCAGCTGCACTTGAGAGCCAGTTCCTCCACAGGTTTAGCGTGTCTACCAACTTGGGCCATATCGTCACTTAAGATCAGATGAGATTACGGCCATAACGCTAAACCTTAAGTATAAAAAAAAAACAATCGAACGTTCATATTTAGGAAGAGATGAAATTATAAGAGCGCTGAACGTGTTACAAGACAGTGTTATCTGACACAAAGTTGCTAGCACCCTAAATACTAGATTTATTATTTCTCTATTGATTATTACTGGCAATGTAGCGTGTCTCTAAAAATATCTTATATTTCGTTCATGATATGACCGTGCTTTTCAAAATTCCAGCAAAGGTAACCTTATGTTAAAGCAAATAGTTCAAAAGCTCCAGTCAATCAGCAGTAATTTGGGGCCAAACAGGAATTTTTTTATATATATATATATAGGTAATTTTCGTTTTCATATATTTCATTATGTTCCAGCTCTGTGAGGAATCAATCACAAACGATAGTTTGTTTAGGCTCACGAATTCTTGTTATAGAGCAAGGAACAAGGGACGATGGTTTTCTTTACCGAATAGTTTCTGTTTGGATTTAACCCAGATTCACCAAGTACGTTTGTTTAGATACTTCCTCTATTATAGAGGGCAACATAGGAATACTTACTATACATAGTGTATGTAGAAAATATCGAATACCTCCACAAAATATTGACATGTTTGATTAAAAAACAATGTTTGTTTTTTATACTTAAGGTTTTAGCGTTATGGCCATAATCTCACCTGATCTTAAGTGACGATACGGCCCAAGTTGGTAGACACGCTAAACCTGTGGAGAAACTGACTCTCAAGTGCAGATGCCGGAACACACCTATTGGTATTTGGCGGCAGATTTACAACTTGAGGTTGGCAGCTACCCAGGCGGGCATTAGAAAAAGCCCTACCACCATGCTATGGTTTCCTCGCGATGTTTTCCTTCACCGAAAGCTCAAGCTCATTGTGGGTGCTCGGATTCGAACTCACGTCCCTTGACGCGAAGTCGTACACACTACCACTGAGCTATCATCGCTTCAGTTCAATGTGTCACGAAACCGTTGTTGGTTTATCTTTTACTAACTTTTAACCGCGGCTTTGCTCGGGTGAATATTGATTTTATCGCACAAATCGGATGACGAATTTAATAAGTTTCAATAAGTTATTCGCCAGAAAAAAAAGCTTATCACCGTTTCAAAAGTCTCATCTATCTCTATACCAAAATTAATCGTAATCTATTTAGCGGTCTAGGCATGAGAAGGCAATAAACAAACAAACAAACTTTCGTATGTAAAATATTATTATAAGTAGTGATCCATTTTAAAAGCTATTTAATAATTACACTATTTGATTTTAACAACTTTAGTATATACGATATAATAAAACAACTAAGATAAGCAACGGTGGAGGGTAGTTTATTAACATCGATTGCTATATATATGTGCGACGGGAGCGCGGCTATGGGTTCAGTCACTGAGAAGTACTTGAGCCCAGATACTCACTTAAGATTTTCTATAATTGACTACAATGACTTGATGTTTATGTTGTAAATCATTATCGGAAATTATTTATACTAGACCGATAGAGAAAGACGAGCGGTGAAGGTGAGTGTCGACGATCATTGACAAAAGGGCCCTTTAAGCCTACATCCGTGTCGCAAGTCTCGGACACTACCTTGTAGTTCTCTTCTCTCTGCCACAGATACTAGGTTTATGATTTGTAACAATATTAAGAACACGATTATACTTGTTAATAATGATGTATTTTGGTATTTGTATTAACAAAACGGCAGTCGGTCGAAGACAGTGCTAAGAATAGGTTGTTTAGGTGCAATAAAGCTTGTATCAAATACGAAAAAAATTTCATAAGAAAATTATTATTATTATAATTGAAAAAAAACTAGATTGAAATACGTTTGTTACATGTGGATTATTATCTCTGATTATGTTCAAGAAAATGTTTTACAATTGTATATATAACACTATGTTTGGAAACTGGTTCTTCTATTGCCATAATACTAAGCAAACTCACTTAAAAAACGTAGCTTCAGTTTCACCAGTGGAACACAACCTTAACTTAATATAAAAAACGGCTCCCAAAAAAATACCTAAAGGTTTCCTTTTGATGATAAACAAAGGTAGAAAATAATGATTCGGATCCCTTTTCCGCGGCTCTGTTTCCACCGTTAGAATTATTGGAAAGAGGATACTTCTCGTTACGAGAAAGTCGTTTATGAAAATTGTCTGCTTCAGAATGGAAAATAAAAATGGCGATTAGACGCGAATGGAATACACTTTAATTTAGAGCAAAGGAACTCATATTTATAATGTGAGGTCAACTGTGTTGTTTGCGGCAGTAATAATAATTATAGAAGTGATTAAAATTTGTTTAATAGCTCAATGGTAGTGTGGACGCCGATTCAATAGACCGGTAATTTTCCTTTCTATTTCCAGAGAGTAAGAAAAGTTTCCAGGGAACCCTGTAATTTTCCTGAGGCTTCGGTAAACGAAAACAACGTGATAAAACCATATAAAAATGAGACTGTTTTTTATAAAGCCCGCCTGGCTAGATACCACCCTCAGGTTGAAAATCTACCGCCAAATACGTATAGGTGAGTTCCGGTAACTGCACTTGAGAATCAGTCCTTCCACTAGGCATTGCTTGTCCACCATCTCAGAACCTGGATACCCATAACGCTAAACCTATAGAGTAGAAAAGTATAAACAAAAATGATAGGCAGAGAGAAGTGGCTTCAATATAAAGCTCCAGCTCAGAATAATTACATTTCAACGCCTCTGGTTTTGTATCAAACCGTTTTTATTACCACTGGAGTCGTAGTAACGCACGCTGATCCGCGGGTACCACGAATCCTACGTTCTTGCGGGTGATTCTCAGACACATAGAATAATACATTCCGAATGATATATTTAGTATCTCAGACCTTTAATACTGAATCTTTGCGTACAATGATGAACATGACCATTACACGAATTGAGTGTTCCTTTCCACTAAACTCTTTCGGCTTCCATACATACATACCATCATGCCTCTCTCCCATAAGGGTAGACAGAGACCACATCCTTCCACTTGCTACGATCCTGACATACATCTTTCGCTTCTTCTACTTTCATAAGCACCTTCATCGGTCTTCGGGTACGGATTCTTTTGACCTGGTCTTTCTCCAGAACGACCTCGTTCTGATTGAGATATGTTCGCCTAGGTCGACCCTTACCAGCTTGCCCATTCACACTCGCCTTGTAAATTTGTTTTGTTAATCTTCTTTCATCCATCCTCTAAATGTCCATACCAATTAAGCATCCTTTTCTCTATCTTTGTCACTACATCCTCTACCAGACCACAACGTTCTCTTGTGAAACTATTCCTTACTTTATCTATCATTCTTATAGCAGCTATACTTCTAAGACTTCTCATCTCTGCTCCTCCATACATCATTCATTATGTATGATTCTAATATTCGCTCCAATAAAAGATGCAAGCATGATATATGTGAGTAGCTTACACTTCGTTTATAATTTTCATATACGTTTTTCTGTTTTCTATGTCTCCATATTCTTCAAATATATGATTTAGTTAAACAAAGATCAAAACGCATTATTTGTAATTGGTATGGAACACTTTCATACGGTAATATTGAAAAAACCCCTCATCTATAGTTTCATTAGAACTGTGTTGATTCAAAATTTTTGGGCATAAAACGAGAACCCTGACCTAACCCCACAGTCTGGCTTTAAGGTGGCGGAAAGGCATTGGCATACCGGCTTCTCCTGCCACTTCCGGAGAGAATGCGTGTGAGTATCCGCCTCACGCTCTCTCTCTCTCCGTGGCCTCCTTCTGTAACACACCTTCCGCCATTGCGTTCTAGAATCCCTCGGTGCCGAACATGGCTTTCACCACATCCGGCAGCGAAGATCCATCCCCACTTCCACCTCCAGGGTGTGACGCGGCTGGGACCACGCAACACATTTGTATAGAGTTTTCTGCGAGGTATCCTTCATCGCGCCGCACTCATGGCAGGCGGCAGTTGGCTTTTTCAGTTCTTGTGCAGATACCAATAAGACAAAACGTCAGCGTATTCTGCCCCCTGCTACACCATGCTCAGAGGACCGGGCGAATAACATCTATGGTGTACTGTTTTTGTTAAAGCTTTGATAGCTGTAAATTTTGCTATTTTGTGAATTAAATAATATATTATTACTTACCTTTATATTTAGATCCAAGTCCACCGTCAAATTCTAGTTGCATGACTTTCATCCTTTCGCCAGACTTTTCCATTCAACAGTAAACGATTACTTCTAGATTGTTCCATATTCATATAACCTCTGAGCCCATAGATACTGTTGTCATTGACATATCAAATGTATGGATTTAATATAAAAACGCTTCATGACGGACGGTTTCTTTTTTTTTTAAATAAATCTACCCAACTCCTGACATTGGTTACAGCCTTTTTCGTTGTCATATTATGTGAGATTTCTTTTGATTACCTTTTTTCCTATTTTAATACAATTATTTTCGCTTTAAATTACATTGTTTTGTTAACTATGTTTATACTTATATCTGATGCCGAATTTTATTTTACATAACTTTTTTAACCCGTCAATACTAGTTTGGGCTTGCCACCGCAGTCGACAATACTCAACGATTTATTCGCCCAGGATGAAAATGTACGGTAATGTGTTGTATTGTTAAGACGGTGTATAACCCGTGAAATCCAGCTTAGTCATCACGGCGAGGCACATAAACACTTTTGTGAGAATTCATTGCGATCAAACGGCCGGTAATAAAGATAGATTAATGTTCACCCGTGAGGCCGATTTTGGGCGGAATTTTACGGACGGCTCGCACACTCGGTCTGACAGAATAACACGTTCATTCGATTTTGAAAGATCGCTGATTATAACTGCGCTGGATTGATACAGGTTAAAGTAAATCTTAGCTGTGTATTTTACTATCGAGTAGCGGTAGCGAGCGGTAGACGCGCTAAACCTGCGAAGGGACTGGCTCTCAAGTACAACTGTCGGAACACACCTATTAGTATTTGGCGACAGATTTTCAACTTGAGGGTGGTAGATAGCTAGGTGGGCATTACAAAAGGCCCTACCACCATTCTACGGTTTCCTCACGATGTTTTCCTTCACCGATAGCTTAACGCAAAGTCGTACACACTAACACTGAGCTATCATCGCTTCGATTATGTAGGCCACTTTTATTTCAAGGCCACACGAACGAAGTTACAGTCAAAGCTAGTTATGAAAGTAACGAAAAAAAATTCAAAAAAAAAAACTCGCTTCCTGACTTCGTACAAACGGCTCAAACAGCCCCCATCTCGCAACACCGAGGCAGTTGTTTTTCTTTTTGTATATCACAATCGTCGAGTTTTCCCGTATAAAAACTTGAATACACAAAATTCCTTCGGGCCATAAAAGATCTCTGCTACTTCGGATGCCTTCCGGCATTTCTTTCTCGGAAGAAAGCACTTTGAGACAAGAGATACATATATAAGAAACATGCAAACTGTATAGCCAATTTGTTACACGACTTGAGTCGGTTTTTGTAAACTCTCTGTTTTTTTTTTTTTAATACTTCTACTATATTTTTGTTGTCAGTGGTAGTGTGTACGGCTTCGCGCCATAGGACGTGTGTTTTAATCCATTCCACCTATATTGAGCTTGAGCTTTCGGTGAAGGAGGACATCGTGAGGAAACCATTGCATGTTGGTAGGGCTTTTTCTAATGCCCGCCTGACTAGCTACCACCTTCAAGTTGAAAATATGCCGTGAAATACCAATAGGTGTGTTCCGGCAGTTGCACTTGAGAGCCAGGCCCTCGACTGGTTCAGTGTGTCTACCAAATTGGGCCGTATTGTCACTTAAGATAAGGTGAGATATAGCCGTAACGCTAAACCTCAACTATAAAAATGAAAGTTATATACAAGAATACTCGTTCTACTTTGATATATAAAAATATATGACGAAGATTTCCTGGCGTACTGATAGATTGGAATTGGGCGTATTGTCTCGGGCAATTTAGCCTTAGGGCCGGCTCGTGCCTCCGATTTTTATGTCTGCAGATTTTCGGCATCTTTTACACCGAACTGTGCGGTCAAATATCTCAAAATGTAAATTATATTTAATTTATTATAAGACATATTATTTATTATATTTTCTTCACAAAATGGTATTCGTAAACGTCAAAATTTCACCATTGAAGAGAAAAACAAATTTGTCACGGAATTAATTGGTTGGGTTAAAGATATTTGTTATTATTTGTGGAACTTACTACTTAGGAATAGGTTTTTTTTATATAGTTTTTATTATTACAAAAACTTGCACACACTTCTCATTGACAATCGTAAACTTATCCGTCCCATGGTTGGAACTGCTAAACAGTTTTCTATTCCTTATATTTGGTTTCTGTTAATATCTGCCGGAACACATTGTTACGTTCTTGGCTACAAATAGTTAACTCGATGATATTAGTTAGCTATTCGGTTATTACGAAATTCCTTATCACATTTTCCAGGCGGGATCGACAAAATCATAGAATACGTTATAGTAAGTAGTAAGTCGTACGTCTTTATTTTCTTTATAGTTAAGGTTTAGCGTTATGGCAATAATCTCTACTAGTCTTAAGTGATGTTACGGCCTAAGTTAGTGAACACGCTAAACCTGTGAAGAGGCTGGCTCTCAAGTGCAACTGCCGAAGGCACCTATTGTAATTTAGCGGCATATCTTCAACTTGAGGGTGGTAGCTAGTCAGCCGGACAATAGAAAAGCCCTATCAACATTTTATGGTTTCCTGACGATATTTTCCTTCGCCGAAACCTCAAGCTCATTATAGGTGGATTCGAACACACATCTCTTGACGCCGTGTCCGTACATACTACACTGAGCTATCATCGCTTCGATTTTTTGTTGCGACCGCTTTATTCTTGTATCAGGATCAAGAATAACAATGCATCTATGTAATACTTCGCCTCGCTCCGCCCTGCTACTATTTTCATAACGCTCTCGTCACGCATTCACCAGTAAGTCAATTGTCACGAATTTTTACTAGAAAATATTTTTTTTTTGTGTCAAAAAAAACTGTTGTTTCAGGTCAAATAATAATAAAATTCGCGACGGTGTAACACGCGCTCAGTGATTCACACATGAGTTAGTTTTGACGAGAGCCAAGATACCGCGCGATAGCCGAAACCCGCCCCATTCCCGGGCTATCTTCCTTTATTGCCCTCCGAGGGAAGCATCCCTCTGCCCGTCCATATACTAGATTATAATCACCAGGTCAATTACACCATAAAGAGAGGTTTAGTTTTGACGGAAATAAATATAATGCCCATACTAATGCATCAAATACCGACTTATGATTTTGAAATCGCATTAATTATAAATCTTATTAATTTTTTTTTTGATTAATTTATTTTAATTTTTAATTATGGTCTATTAACCCTTAAATGCATAGTGTATTAAAAATGAAACAGTTTCACAAATTCTCTATTAAATATTAACATCCATAGAAAAGGTTTTACTTTTGGCTGTATGTCATATAACTTGAGTCCAGTTAAATGAATAAAATAAAAAATGTTTTAAAAAGCTTATAAAACTCTACATATTAATTTTTATTTTCATATCCAATACAATAATGCGCGTATAATTTTAGTCAATATTAATAAATCCTGCATTTAAGGGTTAACTAGATGAAATGTTCATGTAAATTTTAAATTTTGTCGTGAAGTATTGCGTATTTTGTTTAGAAAAAGCAGTTGATAAATATACGTCTTTCTTATCCTGTTTCGGCCTGATCTAAGATATGTTAAATCCAAATTCATATATACTATTTAATGTGTTTCGGCACAAAATAAACAGGTCCATATATGTCACAATGAAAAATAACGGAACGCATAGATCTCATGTAATAATGGGCGTGAGGGTTCCGTATGTAATTTGTTCAAAGGTACATAGTATGAACATTCGGGTGAATCTCTTAGATGGTACTTGTTGTTACATCGCATACTCAGGCTTAGGCACAGTTTTCTCCGACCCCTGATCGCCTTGTCACTTGAATTACTTAAGTTAGTTTCTAACGGGCCAGCTTAAGTGTCCTTACTTGAATCAAGGTTTCCTTCGTTACGACAAACTCTCGTGAAATAAACTTAGCCTTCAATTAACTGAATTATCCTTTTGATACTGGGAATTGTCTAAAAGTAATATTTATCCTCACTCCCTTACTAATATTGTAAATGCGAAAGTGAGTTTGTCCGTTTGTTACGCTCTCACGTTAAAACTACTTAATCGATTATAAAGAATGTTAGTATAGAGGATGGGAACTTCGAAGGCTGATTTTTCTCGAAAAACCATATTGATAGCGGGGTAAACAGAGGGATAAACTGTGTATGGAACTTTATTTTTGCATCATCCGAACTGTATGACAAAATCAATATTAGTGCGAGCGAAGCCGCGGGTAAAGGCTAGTAGTACATTATATTTTGTTACAAAATAATTTTAGTGTGTCTAAATTATAAAAAAGTCACTGGTACATATCAAGAACGGAATAGTTTTTGAAAATAAAACGTTGAATTTTTTTTTGTTATATAGATGGCAATCGAGGTAGCGTGTCATCTGATGGTAAGTGATCATTATCGCCAATGCACACTCACAAATCCAGGGGACTCGCAGGTGCGTTGTCGGTCTCTGTTGGAGAGACTGCATCTCAATTTCTCTCAAATTCAGTTGAATATTTTGTATTTTATCTAACTAAAGTTATAATTGTCACTACATTGATAGTTTTTATATATGTATGTCGTTTTTACTTTTTATGTAACACTCTATATATGCATGAATCATGTGTTCGTGTTCGTGTAATTTCAAAATAATGGTAGAAGAAAAATCGTGTAATATATTTCTTAGATATTCCATGTTTTTTTTTTCAGTTAAAATTACCGTATAGCCGCAATCTCAGCTGGCGTTAAGTAACGATTTGGTCCGAGAAGGGGGACACGCTAAACCTACTTTAACCAAAGCTACGCTAAACATTTCAAGTGCAACTGCCGGAACTCACCTATATGTAGGTATTTGGCGGCAGATTTTCAACTTGAGGGTGGTAGGTAGCTAGACGGGATTTAGAAAAAGCCATAACGCCATGCTGTGGATCTATCACGATGTTTCACTTCACCGAATTCTCAAGCTCATTGTAGGTGGATTAGAACTCATGCCCCTTGCCGCGGCGTAGCAGATACATTTTTTTTTATTTCTTAAAATATTCCTTAGCTAATCCATAATAGGATAGTTGACTCTTCTATGGTTCAGTTATAATATATTGGTTGAGTTATAGAAAAGATTTGCATTCCCTCATCACCAGTACTTGCTTTACTTAAAATTTGACATGGATATGTTTTTTCACAACTCTTACACCCGTTGTGAACGGATTATATAACTAAGCCAAATTTCTTACACATCGTTTTTTAATTTTATCTCACTTAAGTTAGGTCGGCGCAATAACTTAAATAACTTATGCCCTCCCAGTATATCACATATATCTGTATTTTCTATGTATAAATACGTGAAGCAAAAACTTTGTACCCCTTTTTTATGAAAATTACAGGGATGAAGGAGTATGAAATTTCGGACACTTATAGTTTATATAGAAAAGGAATGCAGACTGCTAAGATTTTTTTTAATTATGAAAAAAGTACATAAAATCAATAAAAACAACATTACATACGCTACCATGTGTTTGATATACACATGCATATATATACATACATACAAACTATCACGCCTCTCTCCCATAACGGTAGGCAGAGACCACATCCTTCCACTTGCTACGACCCTGACATACATCTCTCGCTTTTTCTACTTTCATAACCACCTTCATACATGCTCTTCGGTTACGGGTACTTTTGACCTGGCCTTTCTCCAGAACGTCCTCGATCTGATTGAGATATGTTCGCCTACGTCGACCCATACCAGCTTGTCCATTCACACTCGCCTTGTAAATTTGTTTTGTTAATCTTCTTTCATCCATCCTCTCTACATGTCCATACCAATTAAGCATCCCTTTCTCTATCTTTCTCACTACATCCTCTACCACACCACAACGTTCCCTTATCACACTATTCCTTCTTTGGATATATATACTCTTTTATTTATTGTTAAAGTCTGTGGCCAAACTGAGAATAGATTATAGATTAATATTGTTTGTCTTTACAGAATGTCAAACATAACCATATATGGACCGTTTGAGAAAAAGGGCTATCACGTAATTCATGCTTAATTTAATGTAATTTTTTATATATAACTAGTCCGTGTTTAATTTCTCGAAAAAAATCCCATGTTCTGTACAACTTAAAATCGGTCGGTAAATGATATTGTATTATCAACAAATATAGTAGTAACCTTTAATTTTCTCGAAACAAAAGAAAATGGACTTACACCACTTTCAAAATAAACGGTCCATATATTAATACAATTCTTTGACAACAGAAGCTTAATAATGTTGTAACTTATGATTTAAATTAATTTTGGTCCCATTTCGACCACTGGGTGACCACTTATGTGTATACTCATATGTATTGAATGGTAGAAAGGCTTTTTATAATGTCTATCTAGTTAGTTACCACCCTTAAGTAGAAAATACGCCGCCAAACCCTTGTCGGTATTGTTCGATTGTTGCACTAGACAGCCAGTCCCTTTTCTAGACTTACCGTGCCCGCGTTCTCGGGTCATATCGTCACTTAATATCACGTGAGATTTCGGTTTAAACACTAAAATGTATAACCAAATTCAAAAATAATGGTTTTATATATCGACGGTGTTATAAAATGCAGTGATTTATTTTTCAAACTCTATTCACCTTCAACAGCAGAGTGCTTTCAACAACTGCTTTACATTATATATAAATGACAAATTCCTATGACATAGGGTCCTTCAAAAGGGGCGTGAAAAGGTATCTAAGTAGGCCAGCGGTGACTGATTGTGAATTTTGAATCATTGTCAGTCACCGCTGTTCTGGATTGTACTGTACTTAACACCAGGTTCAGTACAGTCACTATTTTTTTTTGAGGGTGGTAGCTACCCAGGCGGGTATTAGAAAAAGCCCTACCACCATGCTATGGTTTCCTCAAGGTGTTTTCCTTCACCGAAAGCTCAAGCTCATTGTAGGTGCTTGGATTCGAACTCACGTCCCTTGACGCGAAGTCGTACACACTACCACTGGGCCATCATCGCTTCAATGATTTCACTATGCTGGACAACATAAAAAAAATTATATTATCTTGAATATTATCAGAAATGACCGCCGGAGTCCATTATGATAATAATTACACGTGTTCCCCTAAATACGAAATTCTGTGTAATCGCGACGTTTGTCCGGTTCCGTTTCCGTTTGTGTCAACCCCAATTCGTGTTGAGTGACGATTATGAAAAAAAAAGAGTTTAGTTCGACAATCATTTAAAGTTACATGGTTCTGTATTTTAATAAATAGTTTTTAGAAAGACTTTTCATCTGTTGGTATGTACTAACAATATTCATTTATTTATTTATTTTATTTATTTACTCATTGGAAATCCAACAGCGTGCATATACATAGAACGTACATTTTTTAGGATTTTAGAAATACTAATAGTATATACACTATAAAATGGAATGTGGCAAATGAAAATAAATAAAAATAAAATCTAAAATGATAATATAAAGACAAGTTATACAATATTAATTATTATAGAATCATGTGTGCGCGTGTGTGTGTGTGTGTGTATGTGTATGTGTGTGTGTGTGTGTGATAATGAGTGTGTGTATGCTTTGCATGGGAAGCGTATGGTTATAGTATAGAGTCCGTTATGTATGTTTATGAGTTCCGCTTTACTGAAAGATGTCTATATGACTCATTGTAAGTGCGTGCGAGACGACACACTACTGAGTTTTGTGCATAATTAATATTAGCAAATGGAACATCAAACAGTTGTGAATTGTGTTTTTTTTTTATGAAATAGGGAGCATACGGGCGGGAGCCTCGCCTGATGGAAAGTGATCACCGCCGCCCATGAACACCTGCAACACCGGTGGGCTAGCAAGTGCGTTGCCGGCCTTTAAGGAAGGAATACGCTCTCTTCTTGAAGGTTCCCAGGTCGTAACGGTTCGGAAAGACCGCCGGCGACAGCTGGTTCCACAGAGCGGCTGTGCGATGTAGGAAGCGCCTTACAAATCGCGCTGTTGTGGAACGCTGGGCATCGAGATGGACGCTGGAAATCGAGGTGATATGTGTGCGATACTCGGGTGTTCTAAACGATATTAAGGAGAAAAGTTCTGTGCAAACTATATACCCGGTTAAAACAGCCTGCAAAAATAGATATATAATAGAAATGTGCCTGAACTTTTTATATTTGTGTGAATAAAATTATTGCAAGTGAATAAGGAAATATTTTTTTTTCTGCTTCATGGCAATCTGTTTACCAACAATAAGCCACTTCGTTGTTTGATTTCTCAGTTTATGTATTCCTCAAGGTATTATATGAAATATATTTTCACACGACTCTCTTGATGTCAAGTGGTAAATCTTATATGTGGGCTCTGTAACTCACTTCTTTTTAGCTAGCTGAAGAGCGCCTTCTCCTCTCAGAGCGTGTGTCAGTTTGTTTACATGGACGGTCAGTTTCTCATGGTATTTCAGGCTGGTTTAAGCTATTTCCTGTTGAAGTGATTTTAGACCGTGGTCGAGATATATACATTTATTATTTATACAATGAGGAATGCATTCAGAATAAGTAATAAAGTATATTTACATCACTTTTAGAAATATCTGTCTGTCCGTTTGTTTGTGCACGCAGCATACTGCCAAATTAGTATAGCGGCACTCAAGTACGCGTTGCACGCACATATACAACCAAATCCCGCGGTTGTGCTGAATCGTTTCGTCCGTTGGTGTACAAAAAACATAGTGTCAGTCTGACCGTCCGGGGTCGCACTCACCCCCATATAACTTAATCGGTAATAAATAATTGGTTTTTACATAAGTCTAATATGTATTGTTGGAAAAATATAAACGTATATATCATAATTGACTTTCTATTACGTGACACGCCCCAAGTGATTAGTCATAAGAATCAAAGTACAATGTTTATGTTAGAATGTCACCCAAAAAAATTATATAACGCTTACTCTCGAGTGAAATTTAACGTCTTTGTTTCAAACGTTATTGTAATATCAATGAGTGCGCGAGATTAAAATTATTTTGTTATATAGAAATAATTTAAAAAACACACTTTTTCTTTTAATGTAAAGCCTACTGTTGTAAAGCTATTTTTAACGCCTAAAAATTTACGCTTACCTTAAAAAATGTGCGGACCTAGAGTCCACAGACTGTGTATATAAAAATAATAATAATAAAAAAAAATTCAAAGGTTATAATAACACGTTTCACTTTACAGAAATAGTCGCACGTGAAAGGATTCGCAGGCATAGCTTGTTTCACGACACGATAGAGTATGATCCAGGGAAATCCTACGCAACTCTAAAATGTCGTTAATACACTTGTATACACGATTATTTATAATTTCACCCGAAAACATAGCGGTTTCCTTTTAGATAAATTTTATTGCTTCTTGTATTATTTTGTATTTGGGACACGGCAGTTGTGTTTGACTAATTCACGACTGCCATAGACTGGACTAATAATCGGCCGGTGTATGTTTAGGCATTTCGCATTTCCGCTTTGGCCGGTATGTATCCAACAATGATTTCATAATATACATTGCAGGATCGTTTACATTCTTTTTTAATTAACACATAGGTCACGTGCTAAATTATAACTATGAATATGCTTCCCGTGTTTTTGCGTTTCCAATCATTTATTTTCTACTATTTAGGCCGTTATAAAAAACATTGTATGTTATTTCTCATATGTTATTATTGTTTTTTGCGTTTTAGAGTTATGTGAACTAAATTTAGATATATTCTGTTCATCTGTCAATTAGATTTGAGATATATTCAAGTATGTAGCTGACGGAGATGTTAGTTGTAAATCGATTATAAAAGTTTCATCGAAAAAAAAAACAAACAAATCAAATTTTTAACAATTTCATGCATTGTCACCCACCTCTGAGTTATGGTCCTAATTTCAAGTATCTTTCCTATTGGGAAGTTAGTTTTACAGTGAATTAAAAAATTCCACCCAAACAGACAAGCAGGAAAGCGAATTATATAAAACATTGTAAAATACTCTGTCATGATATTAGTCCAATAATTTAAGAAAATGTTCATCAGTTACCAGTTAAATTTTTGTATATATGTTTTGCATTGTTCATCTAAAGAGATGTCTAAATATTGCTAAATGCGATAAGTGACATTGCAAAGAATAGATCTAATAGTATAGTTATGATATTAAAATTATCGTATGCCCTTGAAACGGCTCCCTAGTTCATCTGGGGACAAATTTGAAAGCAATCGAGGCGCAAGAATGAGCATTATCTCCCTACCGTATGAGATCGCAGGTCGATGAACCGTCGGCAGTAAATTTTGCGAGAGGGTGTGCACATTATTTTGGACGTTTGATAAAATAGGTAACATAGGTTCGTGTTGATTTATGTTGAACAATTTTTATGGGTAATTAAGTTATTGTATAGTTAAAAATTATTAACCGGTAGGTCTAAAATAACAACTTTCTAATTCTATGTTTACCATTTGAATAACTTTAAATCAGTGTAGAAGAGAGGTAGTCCTATATCTTGTAAGTTTAACTGCGAAACGATGATAACACAGACCTCGAGCTTTCGGTGACGATTAACATCGAAAGGAAACTATAGCATGGTGGTAGGGCTTTTTCTAATGCCCATCTGGCTAGCTACCATCCTCAGGTTAAAAAATCTGCCGTCAAACACTGCAAGTTGCACTTGGAGCCAGTCCCTCCACTAAGTTTAGTGTATTCACAATCTAAGACATATCCACATTAAAAAAAAAATTTTGAAACTAATTGTTAATGTGTAAAATTAAGCGATGACCTACTCAAATACTCGGTAGTACTAGATTAAGAACTGCCTGGTTCTAAGTTTAACGTATAGGTATATATATATATATATATATATATATATATATATATATATATATATATATATCACGTATAGCTAACATTGGTATTGGTATTACTATCAATATGGATACATCAGATATCCAATCGGGTTTGAAATTTGACGTATATATTTTATTTACTAACTACACATCTTTTAAGACCGGATTGTATGTTCATACGCAATTCGTGGACACTAGCGAGTTGTATTATATTATATATCATGCTACGATAAAAAAAAAAAAACTTAATTTACATATATATAATGTTTTTTAACCTATGATTTGGTGACCAAGATATTAAATTGGATTGGATTGGAAAAACTAAATTCATTAATATACTTAGTGAATTAAATTTACTTAGATATACCTAGAAAATTAAAAAAAATATTACGACGAGTTTATTTTACATGAATATAAAGTTCTCTAGTTAATTAAAATTAAATCATTTGTAGTGTATTTTTAATTAACCAAATAATTAATTGTTATACAGCGGAGTGCTTTACATTAAATGTTAGAAATACTTTGTTAGATTTATTTTGAAAATATGGTATAAAGCATCACATGTATTTTCACTTTTCTTTTTGTGTTAAGTTTTAGCGTTATGACCAAAACCTCACTTGATCTTAAGTGCCGATTCGGCCCTAATTGGTAGACACGCTAAACCTGTGAGGGGACTGGCTTTCAAGTGCAGCTGCCGGAACACACCTATTGGTATTTGGCGGCAGATGTTCAACTTGAGGGTGGTAGCTAGCCAGGCGGACATTAGAAAAAGCCCTACCACCATGCTGTGGTTTCCTTACGATGTTTTCCTTCACCGAAAGCTCAAGCTCATTGTAGATGGATTCGAACTCACGCCCCTTGACGCGAAGTCGTACACACTACCACTGAGCTATCATCGTTTCACCTCAGTCTCATAGAATACTTACTATATTATCTGATCACCGACCTATAGAAGTGGTAACTTAACAAACATACTATCAGATTCCGCTACTTAGTTCCCGTCGAATTGAAAACCTTTATTAACTTTACCCGTTTTTGTTACTATATTCAATATTGCTTAGCTCTTAGTGATTGCAGCGAGATATTATGTACCCTAAAGCTTTCCTCGATGGTTACTCTATCAAATAAAAAAATAATGGCTGATATCCGATTGGTAGTTTTTAAGATTAGCGCGTTCAAAGAAAATCCACTTTTCTGCTTTATAATATTACTAGTTGTGCCCGCGACTCCGTTCGCGTGAAACTAATTTTTTATTAAATCATTTTCTTTATAAAAATAATGTTATATAGCCTATGTTACTTAGGGCTAATGTGGCGTTTTAATGGTAAAAGGATTTTTGAAACCGGTCTAGTTTTTCTTGAGTTTATTCATTACAAACAAACATACAAATATTTCCTATTTATAATAATAGTATAGATTACAAAAATATTTACAAGAATTTTGAGTTTGAAATGTGAAGTGAAGAGAATTATATGAAAGCACGCACACTTATATTAAACCCACCGCAAACAGTCACATCGCATTTGAACGCGCATCTTTCCGGGCAACTCACCCCCGTACTATAGCCAGCGGGATTGAAGGTCAATGAACCGTTGGGGTGCTACGAACAATTTAGATAGGGAGCTACATCTAATGAGACAGTCGATGTGTTTCGAGTTTAGTGAATCTATAGAACGTGTCACGCCGCCAAATTAAATTTTATCTGTACTTTGTGTAATCTATATATATGTTAATGAATCTCTATTTCCCTTGTTTACCGCGTCACGCGTGAACGGATGGAACAATATTGCAAAAACGGATTTTATCGCGGTTACACACAGTAACATGAACTTTTCTGGACAACCTACACCTCAGTCCGCCCCGTGACTCCGAACGCTGAAAAGCTTTCGAAACTTCGGGATCAAAATTAATAAATAACCGCAATAAAATCCGTTTAAATTAGTTCTATTTTGATGAATATTATTCGCGTAAATATAAGAAATCAATATCGAAAAAAAATTGGTTTTTTTTTGGTTTCATTATCGTCAGAACAAGGTTTTTATGGAAGAAAAATTTACGGAAGTTGACCGGAATATGCAAATTAAAAAAAATTAACAGCAATGTCAATTTTACATAACTAGCTGTCAGTTGTCGTAGAGTATTACAATAATAAACACTATGTTTTTGGCGAATATATTTTTTATTAATTATACCAATTTGAATTCAATATTCATAGTTAAGACAGGACAACGTCTGTTGGGTCAGTTAAGATAATATATGGACCGTTTATTTAGAAAGTGGTGTAAGTCCATTTTTGAGAAAAATGAGCTATCACGTAATTCATGCTTAATTTAATGTAATTTTTTTATATATAACTAGTCCGTGTTTAATTTCTCAAAAAAATCCCATGTTTTGTACAACTTAAAATCGGTCGGTAAATGAAATTGCATTGTCAACAAATATAGTAACCTTTAATTTTCTCGAAACAAAAGGAAATGGACTTACACCACTTTCAAAATAAACAGTCCATATGTGTTTTCAAAAGTTAAAGATGAAAATGTGATTGTAATTATCGCGCCAGCTTCCGAGACAGATGTTGTGTATTTTTTTTATCGTAGTGAATTGGGTACAAGTGTGTCAGAAAACATTTCCATAAATTTGTATTACAAAAAAAAAAGTTTTTTTATGTTGTACCGAACAAATTTTGTAACATCTCAGAAGAACACGACAAAATTCATTACAAGCTGTATCTGTTCCAATTGGAATGTTGTTTAAGCTCATATGTGTTCGTATTTTTAAGTGACACAATTTTTATGCTTCCCAGTGACGATATTTGTAGATTTATATAGATGATTATGTAATTTTTTATATGTACTAATAATGGATTGTTTAGAACACGATATTAAAAATTGAGGTAATTAATAACTGATTTTACAGATTAACTTATAGGATGATATTTATTTCATAAAACCCAAGGGTTTCTCCGGGGCGGGGGATGAAAACGAAGAAATTCAATACCCTTTGACGACCAATCATCATTACATTTGCACATATATTTTGTATTTATAATACATTCTTATGTTTTAACCATACGCGATAGATACGGTATTAACTAGTGAATAACCAATGCGAATATTGAGACAAATATATATTTTATTCAGATACTTCTCAATTGCAATAATAACAAATAGAAGCAAATCATTTTATATGTATATAATGCAGGGTAAAAGGAGTGTAGGTTTGTGGATATCGAATCGTCCTTTACTATATTTAAAAGGGATGTGGGGTGAATGTGGATACGGAACTGCGTATGTGTAGAGTCGACATTTCGTTATTATTTGTTTATTTTTCAATTTTCATAAACAAACTTAATTAACGTCACATTGAATTATCAAGTTTATTTATCTTAGCTTGTTTTCCATTGATAAAATACACGTAATATGACATAGAAACACTTCGTTTATTGGGAATTAGTTTCGATTCAAAATAATATATCATACATGTTTCCGTTCAATATGTTGTTAGGACACGGTAAACCTAGTGGAAGAACTGGCTCTCAAGTCCAGCTACGCGCATATACTCATATCTATAGAGCTATATGACGACAGATTTTCAAACTTCAGGGTGACAGTTAGTAGGGCAGGCCTTAGAAAATACATTACCACGAAAATAATGTTTCACCACAATGTTTATGTTAACAGAATGCTGAGGCTCATTTTAGGGATGATTCCTGTATTATTCATCTGGTGTATGGGGTCGCGATTTAGTCGGAAAAATTTACATGTATAAATAACAATAATTTAGTAATCACATTTTTTTTTCCATATTTAATTACGGACTAGAAAGTAGGAAGTAAAAAATTGGAAACAACACGGGGCACGTGCAATACACAAACTGTAAACATTTTCTTTCTTTATATTATTATTATTTTCTGCTTTCTAGAGTTATGTTAATGAAATTCCGATATGTTCTGTTCATCTGTCAGTTAGATTTGAGCGACATTCAAGTAGATAGTTAACCGAGAAGTTAATTATAATTGGAGTATACATTTACTATCGTAAAAATCAACCAGTCCGTTTTTTTTACCATTTTCACGCAATGTCATCTACTTGTGAGTTATGGAGCAAGTTTATTTTTTCGCGAATTTACTTCATCTAGTACAAAAATCCACTCGGAACGATTTATAAGAAAGCGAATGAGTAAAGAGATGGTAAAACATTATAAAAAAAAATATATACAGTTACATATCCACTCTACGAGTTTTACTGTTCGTCCCAAAAAACTGAAGTGGTGAGAGAAAAGGCTTGGACTTCGGAACCGTTTATTGATTTTCATCACAACGAGGTCTGAGGGCCGTCAGCGGCCTTGACAACGCGTAGATTTCGGGGAAAAAGAAAACATCAAGCTCTGTATTATATGCTACTACGTAACAGAAATGGGAGAATTTAAAACGTATTTCCATTTTGAAATTCGGACTAGTATATGGATCCGAATGTCAGTTTGTTTGTAGCGTTTGTTCACTCTTTAAATGCTTTACCAATTGCTATAAAACATTGAAACCCTTTGTACACAGGTATAAGTTCACAGGACGTTTTTCGTTCAGGAAAAAAGTCTGTCAACGAAGGAGAGAAAAATCAATTTTAGACTGACATAATCCGTTTTTATGTTAGCTCGGCAAAGTGACTGCACTGTACCTGATGTTCAGTACAGTACAGTCCAAAACCAACAGCGACCATCGAGAGAAGGACGATCCATCGCCAGTCGCTACTGTCATGCCGGACTGAATCAATCTGCATTAACGCAAGTGAAACGGCGAGAAAATGTTAGTTGCTTTTAATATACCACTACTGGGACAAGTAATCCTTAAGGGCAAGATTCTCCTCGAAACATAACGCGTGTCAAAGTGAATAACGCGCAAGGTACGTTGCTCAGAAACATGTAACTTTTACGTTAGTTAACGGTTTCATTAATCGAATTATTAGAAGTAAACTAAAGAAAAAAAAATTCGTTAATAGATTTGCCTTATTCTTATACTAGCTTTTGCCCGCGGCTTTGCTCACTTTAATGTTGATTTTGTTATTTCGGGCACCTGCTAGTTTCAATAAATTATGTCATAGGAGACTGGTATAAGAACATCTGGGCACGTAGTCATTTATACGCGATGACAGCTCAGTGGTAGTGTGTACGACTTCGCGTTAAGGGACGTGAGTTCGAATCCAAGCACCTATAATGAGCTTGAGCTTTCGGTGAAGGAAAACAGCGTGAGGAAACCAAAGCATGGTGGTAGGGCTTTTTCTAATGCCCGCCTGGGTAGCTACCACCCTAAAGTTGTAAACCTGCCGGCAAATACCAATAGGTGTGTTCCGGCAGCTGCACTTGAGAGCCAGTTCCTCCACAGGTTTCGCGTGTCTACCAACTTGGGCCGTATCGTCACTTAAGATCAGGTGAGATTATGCCAATAATGCTAAACCTTAAGTATAAAAAAAATATGGCTTACACGTAAAAGATTTTTGCAGCGCATGCCAAAATAGCTCGCATATGGTAGATTTTTTTCTTACTAACTTGACACTTATCGTTATATTTTTGACAATTCACACAATATCTCTATAAACTATAGCCTATGTGACATTCTGACGGATAAGCTATATTATTGTACGGTTTCATTAAAATCCATTCAGTAGTTTTTGCGTGAAGGAGTAACAAACATACATACATTCATAATTACAAACTTTTGCGTATATAATATTAATAAGGATTGATATAGCATTGCATTATTAGTTACTAATTTGCTAGTCACACAGTAACTATGTTTGACAGTTTTGTATAATTTGAAATCTCATCTTGACTGTATTAACCGCAAATGCCAGACGCACGAGCACCGACCGCTCTTGACCGCAACCGCAATATATGTATACGTTGATATACACCAAACGGAATGACTGGTGAAATCGAACAATTAATGCAATTAATTATTAACCGTTATCAATTGAAACCTGCTATGACATTGTTTATTATATTGACTTTGAACTCGTTCGCGATTTTCCTCTTCAAATCCGTTTCCGTTTCCGTAAAATCCCTTCTTAGTTTATTGGCCACGTTGTAAAAGGAAGCTTAGCTGCTTATTTCCTTATAATTTGCCTATTGGAAAGCGCAGAACAAGCGTATTAATAATTTTTTCAAGTCACGTTATGTAAAGACTGTAAATTATTTTAAAACTGTTTTGTGGCATAAATCATGTATAATAAAAGGTAAATTTCATACAACCTGTGTTCGTGGACATCTTTTTTTGTAACACTCCAATTTTTAAAGGTGCCTTTAGATTTTAAATTATAAATATGTATAATCATTCATTGTACAACGGATCTATAACATAATATTTATAGGCAGTAATCGAAGACACGCCAATTACAAGCACTGACATAGAATACGGTAAAAATCATTATCATCATCATCTCAGCCTATGGACGTCCACTGTTGGACATAGACCTCACCTTACATCCGTCCGTCGGGCGGAAGGCCGTCCTACGCTGCGCTTTCCGGTACGCGGCCGCAACTCTAGAACCTTTTTGCCCCATCGGCTATCGGTACTTCGAGCTATGTGCCCTGCCCATTGCCACTTCAGCTGTGTTTATTATTAGTTTTATACATAATTTGCGATAGACATTTTTATTGTGTCTTCAAATAACTCCGGTATCTCTATAACTCGAAAATGTTTAAGCTGTAATCCTCAGTAATTATGTAATGGCTTTCCTTTTCACTGAACTCCTAAATGTGCGATATCTTGAATTATTTAATTTTTTTAATTCGAATAAAATGTTATTTCCCTCCGAGGTATATAGAGGAATATTTATATATCAAAAATCGAAATTCAAAAAGCAGAGTTTGCAAGTAATAAAACTAACGGTACAATACAACATGAAAAATATATTTATAACTCGAATTTTCTAGCATTTTCCTTAACATTCGAGTTAAAAATATTCCACTGTATTTCGTTTATTTTACATCGTTTAATCTTCACCGATTGCTCTATTCTATGTTTCTAAAGTCAAACTTCTGCTGCGCTTTACGATACGCGCCCGCCATTCTCCACTCACTCTCCATGACACAGACTCCAATTGTCTTCCGGTAAGAGTGTCGGGCGGCAGCGCTCTCTTATCCACCTACGGCGCTCACCAACCCACTTACCAGGCAGGGCGAGTATGTCAAACCCATCCAAAATCAATACTTAAGTTATTACCTTTTCTCTAAGCATTTTTTTACACAATTAGATAACTTACATATCGATAGATGGGTTCCAGTAGTTACACTTGAGAAGAGAAAACTGTGGCCGAAATTGAAACAATAAAAAATTATCAATGCGGCGTGTCACTAATATCTTTATTACATAACAAGCTTTTATCTGCGGCTTCGCTCGGGTTAATATTGATTTTGTCAAACAAATCTATGACGCAATAAACAGTTTCATACAAAGTTCATTCCTGTCTTTATCCCGCTTCCAAAAAAATTATCGCGAAAAAAGTAGCCTAACACAGTCTCCAGGTGTCTATCTATCTCGATACCGAAAATTCATCATAATCGATTTAGTGGTTCAGGCTTTGACAGCGTAACAAACTCACTTTCACACTTCTAATATTAGTAGAGATTAACATATTGCTAATCCTAAATTAAAGTATCCGCTTGAAATAAAACCTCGCTTTTATAATTCACATATGCATTATTTTGAAAAATAATACTTTTAACATAGTATTATAGTAAAATTGATAAACATGCTTTCTACAAAATGTTTGCAAATTTCCAAACTATCATTGTTCCTTCCTATATTTAATGGAATCGTGTTAATATTTAATAACGTTAAAATCGTGCAAAGATCAGCGTTATGGCTATAATCTCATCTGATCTTAAGTGACGATACGGCCTATGTTGGTGGACACGCTAAGCTTGAGGACGGACTGGCTCTCAAGTGCAACTGCCGGAACAACATTTTGGTACTTGAGGGTGGTAGATAGGCGGGCCTTAAAAAAAGTCCTACCACCGTGCTATGGTTTCCTCTCGATGTTTTCCTTCACCGAAAGCTCAAGCACATTGTAGACGGAAAGCGCTTCAAGAAAGTTCACTTCGATAAGGCTGTCAAAAATGTTATTGTCCTGTGACGTGTTAATGACGTCATTATATCATACACCACTATGCATTACAATATTTTTAATTTTATTTATTTAGGTAACAAACAGCCATTACATAATGATGTCTCATAACACCATAAACTAATAGGCCTATAGTACCAACTTCTACTTAAATTCTGCAACTTAATAAGAAAAATCGTAACAATACAATCTATGTATATAATTAAAAAAGGCAATAAAATTAAACAAATATCAGAAGACAAATTCAGAAAAATATATTATTTCTAAATATGTTTTTTTTTTTTATACTTAAGGTTTCTCGTTATGGCCATAATCTCACCTGATCTTAAAGTGACGATACGGCCCAAGTTGGTAGACACGCTAAACCTGTGGAGAAACTGGCTCTCAAGTGCTGCTGCCGGAACACACCTATTGGTATTTGGCGGCAGGTTTACAACTTGAGGGTGGTAGCTACCCAGGCGGGCATTAGAAAAAGCCGTACCACCATGCTATGGTTTCCTGACGATGTTTTCCTTCACCGAAAGCTCAAGCTCATTGTAGGTGCTTGGATTCAAACCCACGTCCCTTGACGCGAAGTCGTACACACTACCACTGAGCTATCATATAATCTTCAAATAACACATATGAGGTTATTAAAATCTATAGTATAATTTATTTAACATTTCAACTGCATAACCTGCCAGTATTAATAGTACTTTCAGTCGGCATCGTTTTAAATTGATTAACAAACTCCAACAGCAAACTACCGTACAGTGATACGATTAAAAGAGGAACTCGAATTAAATTCTGTAGTTCGCGAATTCGCGGTTTTCGCGACTCCGCTGCAATGTCTGACGGTTTTGTTTACCAACGGGCAATAAGCACAGTTCACTCACACTTTTCAAATAGAATCCGAATACTTATAGCAATATTGAAATCTACCAACAAATACCAATAGGTGTGTTCCGGCAGTTGCACTTGAGAGCCAGTTCTTCCACAGGCTTAGCGTGTCTACCAACTTGGGAGGTATCGTGAGATCAGGTGAGATTATGGCCATAACGCTAAACCTTGGCCATAAAAAAAAATATACAGTTTACCTGTCTCGTTGACCGTTGTACTGTCTTTTTCAGTTTTCACACACGAAATACCTAAACATGCACACCATTTGATCAACCAACATGGTAATTGACATATTTTTGTTATTTTATCTTGAAGTTTTGATGTAACCCTAAATAAAATAGGTGGTAATGCTTTCATATCATTAACTAGTGAATAGAGCTGTATGTCTCCTGAGTTAGTTGGTCTATACTCCTAAATATGTTTCGAATTTGAATCTATTAATTGTTTAGAGGTGTTTTTGATTATATAGGTCAGCTATTGTTAGCTTAGTCGTTGATCGTCTCTTTATAATGTTAGCTTTATCGTTGATTGTCCCTTTATATTAAATATAACATAAAAGGGTTTAAATATTTACACGTTTGATTAAAAATAACTTTATAAATTCAAATTGGAATAACAAGATTTTATAAAACTTGTTTTGATAACCTATTTCAAGTAGTTCGCTTTTAGCGCTTTTAGTTTCCGGTTGTGGCAATATAAATACGTGTGTCTTACAATACAGAGGCAGTGATAGTAGAGCTCCAGAACGAATCAGTGGACTGAAGTATTAGTGATATGAGGAACCAAATAGTACGCGCAGACTATTAAATAAGACGGTTAAGATATCGTTATACACTATGCAATAAGTAAATTGTCATGGTAGCTAATGAGTATCGCTAAAATAAAAGATACAACATGCATATAATTAATACGCCCGTGGAAAATCAATAATATTTTCACCTGATTGCATATGCAAATATCGCCTAGAGTTTTCATAAAATAATTAAAAATATATCTGACATTTTTATTATAAATAATTTCTCTGTTATCGTCAAGTGATCGAAAGTAGGTTATGAGCACAATATTATTACAGATTTTTTAATTAGAAAAACTTTATTATAGTTCTTTCAAATGGTATTGTATTTACGGTTTTTTAATCATGTAAAAACCATAATACGCAAGCTTTTGCTCGTGGCTTCGCTCACATCAGTAAAGATTTTGTCTATGTATTTTTGTATCTCTATCGTTATGAAAATCGGTTAAACATTTTAAACGTGTCAGAATAGCGAAAAAGCATTCGTTTTATAATATCAATTTTTTTTTACAACGTCTTACTAATTCTTATGCTATGATGAAAAAGAAATAAAGAATTTTCATTACACTTCATTATTAATATACAGCTTAAACCCACATCACGACGTTACGAGCTAAAAGTGAGAGAAAAAAAAAAAAAAACCCCCGAGCAAACTGAATAATTTAACCGACCAACGTTTAGGAAGAGGTCGTAAAAGGCACGCCAAATTCAGTACGGGCCTTCAGTGTTCGCTCGAGCTATAATTTAAGGGTCGAAAATAGAAGGGGATGTTTTCCCCGCAGCCCCGCAACCTGCCAGCTTCAGCGATGATTTTCGCGCGTTCCGTGGTGCTTAGGGAAAATATATAACATGTGTATATATAGTGGTACGCCATTTTGAATAACAGTAAAGCGATGGGTTTGTTTATGTTTATTATTACGTTATGTTTTGTAAGCGATGCTCGTTCGAATCTAACTGCATTGAGCTTGAGCTTTCGGTGGCGGAAACGCCGCGTGTAAAACAAAGCATGCTTGTATGCATTCACCATCTTACCCGATGATAAGTGACAACGTGACCCAATATGGTGAACACGCTACACCTAGTGGAGGGACTCGCTCTGAAGTGCAACTAACAGAACCCACTTACGGATATTTGGCAGCAGATTTTCAACTGTAGGTGGTGCTAGCTAGCCAGTTGGGTATTAGCCGCATCACGCAACGATGGTTTCACCGAAATCTCAAGCTCATTAGGTGGATTCGAGCTCACGTCCATTGACTCCGCGTACGTACACGATAACAAACGATCTATCATGACCTCAAAATACGCTAAAATTATAAAGACATATTACAGATAAAAATATAATATTTGTGTATCGAATTCCGTTATAAATATATGTCATATGTACCTATATGACTGTTTGGTTTCCATTTGATTTACTCTGAAAATAAATCATTACGTAAATTACAATATACAGCATTTCGGTTAATGAATAAACCAATTCCACTCATGCCTCGGCCGACCCTCTTTGTATTTTTACCGTACGGGAAAAGGAAGAACTTTGAATAACAACGAGATGGAAAGACATTGTCACTCTCATTTTTTTTTACTACGTGAGTTTGAAAATGATTTCGGTATTATAATTTTTTTTTATAGTTACGGCTTAGCGTAATGGTCGTAATATCACCTGATCTTAAGTGACGATACGGCCCAGGTTGGTTGGCACGCTAAACCTGTGGAGGGACTGGCTCTCAAGTGCCACTGCCGGAACACACCTATTGGTATTTGGCGGCAGATTTTCAACAGCCCTACCACCATGCTATGGTTTCCTCACGATGTTTTCCTTCACCGCAAGCTCAAGCTTATTGTAGGTGGTCGGATTCGAAGTCACGTCACGCAAAGTCTTACACACTGCCACTGAGCTATCATCGCTTCATCTACAGTTACTTACACAAATACATTTGTACAAACAACATATAATTCATGGTAAGTGCGGCAACTACTTACGGGCAAACACCGTTTTTGCAAAAAGCTTACACAAAATACGTTAGTAATTATTTTTTCGAACAAACCACACAATAATACAATACATAATAGGAATGGAAAACTAAAAATAATGATAATTATTTAAGATCAGTCGCAAATTGTGTGTATATAGTTTGTATTAATACATCAATACCGTCAATATGTTAAAAAAATTATCCCTACAATCATTAAAATATATAAATATATATAAATAAATATTAAATATATTTATTGAAAATCAATACACAAACCGGTTATAATTTTTTCACTAAACTTTTCCTAAAGCCCGCCTGGCTAGCAACCACTCTCAAGTTGAAACTCTGTCGCCAAATACCTATAGGTGTGTTCCGGCAGTAGCACTTGAGAGCCATTGCTGCACGATTTAGCGTGTCTACCAACTTGGGCCGTATCGACACTTAAGAACAGCTGAGATTACGCCCATAACGCTAAACCTAAATAAAAAAAAAAAAAAATCTGCACCACTTACATTTAAGTCCACCCCGTGACCACGAAGGCTGAAAATCTTTCGCAACATCGGGATCACAATTCGTAGAAAACCGTGAAAAAATCCGTTCAAACTAGTTTTATGGTGAAAATCCCGAAGGAGTTAAAGAAAGAAGAACATAGCATAATTGTTCCTTATGATATGATAGGTACTGGCTATCCTCTTAAATTTCTAAATAGCTTAGCGTGATATAAGACAGCGCGACATCTGAAAAGCGTTGACAACATCCCGGTAGAAGGAATTGCAAATAATCAACCTATTCATACAAACCGAGTACGCGCGTATAGATTTATATATAGAACTAAATTAAGTTGTCTATGATTGATAATACTTTTGGATAGTCCCGGTATTAAGTTAAGTTATTAGCGAATGACACTAGTGATATGTTAAGTTATTAACATTATATCTCTCTATTAATCAATCTGTATTTTAGAAATAACCATCGACATTCTGTCTAATTTCGTGAATGATTCTTATTCTAACATATTTAAAAACATTTGATATATTATAACAAATACAAATAAATGAATTACTACTGACTGAAAGCAATTATTTGAAACACAGAGAAAACGAATGATTTGCAGGAAGGGTAGGAAATTTCTTTATTAATATATTTTTTCTAGTTGTGAAAATAGACATTTTAATGTAGAACATTCAATACATATAATTCATTATAATACATATAATACGCTAGGAAACAACTGACGCGCATGACGTGTACAAACTATATCTGCGCAGCCGTTGAGAACTTACTGGCTGTCTTGAACCAATAAGCGCGCGCCTAAGACTTCGTACAGCCAATAGCGTACGCGCTATGGATAACCGTTTACACTATAGTACTATATTGAAATATGGAATACACCAAAGAAAAGGTCGTGACGGAAAAATCTTACACATTGTTTTGACTAGCTCCCAGCCGTACAGTACGATTAGACACAAATATAACATGACATAAAATTTATAAGATGTAAAATTAAATTGACAAAGCTTTATAAAAATACTACTTATGCTTTAGACTTTGTTTAGTTTATTTATTTATTTCAAAGTAGACATTCAGATATGAATACAAGCTAATATATATTTAAAGATCAGATTGTTAAGCGATAGAGTGGAATATGATTAATCCCTATTATTTTACAGAATTCCCGCTACTATTTAGAATTTTCTTAAATATTTTACTTTCATTTAGATTCGAAATATTTCGGTTATCAGGTACCGAACAGAAAAATTCCATAAAAATCCGACAAGAAGTCCGAAGAGTTTGTTAATAAAATTTTATTTTTTTACCCGATAAATTAATTTTTATTTTATAGTATAAAGGTATTCTATACTAGCTTTTACCCGCGCTTTCGCACGCGTGAATTTAGATTTCGACAAACAAATCTGATTACCCAATAAAAAGTTTCATGCAAAGTTTATCTCTCCCTTTATCTCAACTCAAAAAGGCTTTTTACCAGAAAAAGTAATTTATCACCGTCTCCGCGGTCCCATCTATTACTATACCAAAATTTATCACGATCGATTCAGCGGTTTAGACTTAAAAGCGTAACAAACAAACTGACTTTTGATTTGTAATATTAGTATGGATGGAATTACATCATACTACTTTCTACTTAATTTATTCAAATGCCATATATTAAAGTTTCAGATTGATTTACGTAGAAGGGATAAAATAAAATATATATATTTTTAACGAGTTTATCAATAAAAAGTCCCGCTTCAATGTATACACTCGGTTCAATTAAAATTTTATTTAAAATATACATACAAAAGTGCAGAATAATTACAAAAACCCCACCACACATACCATTCGACTAATTATTAACAACAACACCTATCTGACGTGATTCCCGGATGAGATCATAATGACTGGAAACTCAGCGGCGTCGGGTAATGCTAGGCGGAAAATTAAAACATTTCTTTATTTACTTAGGATTACGACAACGATGTTATTTGCATAACGTTGAATCCGTCCGAGGACTGTCGAAACGCTGGCCACCCGAAGCGAGGGTGAGTGAAAGGGAGGATTGTATCAAGACTCCCCATGGCGTACGCTATGAAGGGGACCTCGGAGGGAATTTTAGGTTAGTGGACATGTAGGCATATAGACGGTAACACGGCAGATTTGTTGTCTAATTTTGTTGTCGTATTGTGATTTTCGTTCGTCATGTCATCGTTCGTTGTCGTATCGTGCTTAGTTAAGTTAGTTTAAGTGTAAATAAAATTCTAAGGTACCATAAGCTAAGTGTAAATTGTAAATACAGTTTCGGCGCGCGGAATAAAATTGGCGGGACGCTACTCGTGGTTTATGACGATACAATCACAGTCAAACAGTGTTGGTTGTGTAAAAAAAAGGCATATATATATACAAGTGTGTGGTACTGTGTTTGTTTGTAAACACGACCGCGTGTGACGTGACACCCAACTGTAAACATTGAACACGATATTTTCCAGCGTGTGGTAAATAAAATCTAACATCAAATTTGCAGTGACCGACGTGTTTATTATTCTAAATTAACTAAGTGTTATTAATCGGAAAAATAATCGAGTATCTTTCCGGAAGAAATTAGCTCAATTTTTATCTATTTGTTTGTGTGTGTGTGCGTGTAAATTATGTGCCAATGAAATTATTGATATAATTATAATTAATGTTAGGTATTTTTCGTTTTTTAAATCTATGTGCAATATATTAAAGTATCTTTGGTGTAGTGAAATTATTGACGTATCTCCCACGAGATCACGTGCGAGCCGATTTGAATCTCGCGTCAGATAAAAACATCCTCTGCAACAGTTAGTATAAGAGATCGATAATATTACGCATTACGAAGTGACTCTGTGAAAAGAGACGCAAAGAGACGCCAGGCGACACCCCCCGGCGCGCGTTGTACCCCGCCAAAACGAAAGTAAACATTCAAGCTTTAAAACTACGAATTTATCTATCGAAACCTTAGTACAAATAACACTGTGATTGTAGTATACTGTGATAATGATTTTAAGTAATTTGAACGTTAACCCGATACTGTTTGGGTATAATATCCAGCAGCATATGAACAGTGTTTATAATAATAATAATGCCTCGAGTATCGGTACTGATAGTACAGCGCCATCGACTCCCGTCCACGGTGGTAGTGACCCGAAGGGCTCGTTCGAGGGCCTGACGCCGGCAGAACGGACGGGCGCTCCTCCAGGGGCCGGTAAGGATGCGGTCAAGCTGTTCATCGGTCAGATCCCGCGGCATTTGGAGGAGGCGGACCTCCGGCCGATGTTCGAGGAGTTTGGGAAGATTTACGAGCTGACCGTCCTCAAGGACAAACACACTGGCATGCATAAAGGTCTGTAATTTTTTATTTATGATTTGATTATTTGTCTGGCAACTTAGCACTACGTGTGCTTGAATATTACACGACCTGATGCTCCGGATTTACTTTTTAGTGGCTCCGTACTGAATTTCAGTTCAATGGATTTGGTAATTTTGAAAGAATTGTGATGAGTCAGCTGGTGGTGATTCGCTTCTATATGTGTAGATCGCCAGAGGTCATAGTAAATTGACAGTACTTGTAATAGCTTGATCTTTGGCTTTTGTTCCCAGGTGGTTCAAAAGTGATAAGTTTTTTCGTGGTTTTCTTCCTTACATGAAGCGATGTTAGCGCAGTGGAAGTGTGTACGACTCGCGTCAAGGGACGTGAGTTCGAATCCAACCACCTACAGTGAGCTCGAGCTTGCGGTGAAGGAAAACATCGTAGCTCCCTGGCCGCCTGGCTAGCTACCTTCAAGCCCTTATCCTCAGGTTAAAAATCTACCGCCAAATACCAATAGGTATGTTTCCGCAGTTGCACTTGAGAGCCAGTTCCTCCACAGGTTTAGCGTGGCTACCAACCTGGGCCGTATCGTCACTAGAGATCAGGTGAGATTATGGCCATTACGTTAAGCCTTAATAACATAATAAAAAACATAAGAACATTAATTAGTCATAAGGATGATAAAAAAAGATTAGTTACGTTACATTCACTCAATAATAACATCTGATGAAAGATAGAAATGATTACATAATGTATTATTTAAAACCACTTCTAGGCCTCTTAAACCACGGGCTTCAAATATTACACTGTTTTATAGTGTTTTAGGACAGTCATGATTTTATTTCATAATCCTGTTTACAGAAACGGTAGGTTCTTAACAGAGACTCTCATACCCTATTTAGTTTCTAGTTTTATTTCCACGATGGTAGATAGCTTACGTCTTTCTTACCTACTTTGTTTGTACGCAAAAATTCATAGAAATTGGTTCAGCCTTTAACGCGTGGAAACTTAACAAAATTCCTTTCGCCTTTAGGAATATAGGTTTTTTTACCTGTAACTTAGATAAAGATATATACCTGTAACTGTAAATTAGGGATAGAGAATCTACTAAAAGCAATAAAGTAGATACAAGTTACAATATCTATATCTTGTGTGAACCAATAAATACACAGACACATACTCATTCATACACACACGATCACAGACACACATTCATTCACATGCACACGTAACATCTCATACACATGAAAAGTGCGCTAAATTAAATTAAGCATTTATGTCCTCTTTTAGAGTAAGGAATTATGTACATTGGGAAGACACTGGCACCTGAGATACAGGTTAAAAAAAAAACCTAGTTCATTAGAAACATTGGTGGATGAAGAGGCCAATTACGCATATCCAGATCCGGGTAAAGAATCACAAGCGTGCAATTGTTTACAATCCTGCAATAGTATAGATTATGGCGCTGATGTCATTAGATCCGAGTATAATACAGAAAAATATTTACAAGTTCAAAATAGCTTAACTTAATGTTGTAGTAAAAATATATTTTTTTTTTTTTTAATTAATTATTATTATTATTATTATTAACTTATAATGTTAATCGCAGGTCTCTATAAATAACAGTTCCTGCGATTTTTTATACTGGAAAATGTGGCACGTTACGCCAATAATATACGGTGTGCACCCACACGCAACAATATAAACTGTATTTTTTATGGCGAACGTCGCCAATACTGTAAAAACCATATCCGTTCGGTGACCGGCTTGTTGAATTTATTAGAACCACGATCCATTTAAAGAAACTTCTGTCGCATATTGTAGTATATCGCTTGTTATTGAAACGAAGTTCCTTAGCGCGAGGTACGGATGGAAGGTAGACAAATCAAAATGTAAGATTTTATCGTCACGATCCTATCTGTACTTTGTTCTATATTACACATGTATATCTATAACTGTGCTCGGTTATAGACGCGCGCTTATTGGTTCAAATCAGCCAGTACGTTCTCAATTGCTGCGCAGATATAGTTTGTAATGTACTACAATGTATTAGATAATGCTACAGTAAAATGTTTATTTTCACAAATAGAATATATATTTTAATATGACCTGGCAGACCTTGTTCTGTCTTTTCGAGTAGTCAACCATATCGTCTACAGTGTCATCTATCGCATTATGATCACTTATCGAGATAAAAATTATCCAATATCTCGAGTTGGATCAAACTGCACACAGTGTGCAAAATTTGATTAAAATCGGTTCAGTAGTTTAGGAGCTTATCGCGGTCATAGATAAACGCAAAACTTTTATATATAAAGATTACGAAGCTTCCTACCATTTCTTCAATTCATTGGTTATTTTTGCGTTTTATGGAAATGCTCTCAGACTCTGGTAATTCATTTATTTGTAGTTGTAAATCAAAACTATAATACGTTTGTCAGTAGTAATATACTACGTAAGGAAATTCCAGAACAATCCTGTTTTTTTTTTTTTGAAGATTTACTTCTTTTGGCACGTTAGGGAAACATGATGAGAGGAAAATTTTTACGATGCGCGCGCATACTTTCACGAAAACCCGACACCCTGAAGTTAGCTAGAGTCAACATTTTCGTTTTTCAAAAAAAGATACCAACAAAGTAAAAGTAAGGACATCTATGTATGTTTCCGTGAGAACTGACAACTGTATTCACGATATTTATTTATTCAAGTGTTTCTGAACCACTTTTTTGTATCATTCCGAATAAAATATATACAAATATACGTAAATATATATTTTCTCAAATAATTTTATAATAATATACTGTGCTTATAAGTGATAGTAATTGTTTTCACATATTGCTTTGAGTACGTTTGTAGAATTTAGGTTTAGTTGACGGTATGTATTATTTATATACATGATACAAGATATTATATACATGATATAAGAATAGATATAAATAATAATTATTATTAAAGTGCAAAAAATTTAAATTATTCTAAATTTAAATTTAATTAAATGCTTCTTTCTTGAAGTAATAACTTCTAACGCGCGTACATAAGTACAGACACACTTATTTTTTTCATATAGTTTTTTTGATGTGGTTCGTCTATTGGCTCTAACCCCTTGCCGTGACGGTAAATGGCAAGATGCTCTCTTACGCTGCCATGCCTACTCTTCAACACCGCCTTGGCCCCCGGAAATGTTAAACATTTTGTCGTTTCTATCTGTGAATCGTTCATATTTATAAAGAAAGACAAACTTCTTAGCAATCCATGGATTCTCCGTGCAGTTGCTGCGTCCATCGTCTAACAGAGAGGGAAATACCGTGCAGATCCCGACACTTGCAGCACGGGTGTCGGTTTAAGAGGTCCCTTTCCGACGGGCGTCAACACTCACCTTCATTACTTGGGTTTCGCTGCCAGACTAGCCAATTAAACAGAAATCATTACAGTCTAATACAGGCCAAGACCTTTTAGTACATTATAGTGAGGCTTTACTGGTATACCTCTCGCTCCCAATTCGAGCAAATACCTATAGGTGTAATCCAGCAGTTGCACTTCCTGTGCACATTTTCTAAAGTATATCCTGTAAAAAACTAAGAGCCAAGCGGCATACCCTTAATTTCTCTTCAGATAAAAATTGCATAACAGGAGTTATATGTAAGAAAACTATTGTTTATGAGTAAACTCTAAAAGAACTATCTGTAGTGTCATGTTGAGTTCTGTCTATCTACGATAGCACCCAGCGTGATGATAGACGAGTAACATGGGCTTTGTTCACGTTGTTAAAGGCATGAATTATTCAAAGAATATTCGTTGTTAAGGAGGCCCTCCAAAACTTGAACGTTAGGGGACAGGACTGTATAGTACTTCTAAAGTATAATTAAATTTCATATCCCTCACGGAATACAACCATCAATTAATGTAATAGCATTGTTAAAATTTTAAAATAAGTAATTTTTAAATTACACCGTGCTACAAGCGCCTAGACGAATATTTACAAGGACGGTCGAAACAGAAAGCGTTGCCTCTTTTAATGTCTCAGGATTAAATCGCTCTGGGAATTCGGTGGATTTATTTATTACAAAATGTACCGGCGATTTCGTTCGCGTGGAAATATAATTATTTAATCTCGTGCCGTCATTCAAATCAGAATAACTTTTGGTAGAGTTAACCGATTTTAATGAAACAAAGACTACATGTTACTCGAGGATATGCTTTATGATTTTCTTGGTAAAATTTTATCATAAACGTTTTACTTAAGTAGTGATGCGTGCTCAAACAGACAGACAGCCTAACAAATATTACTAAAGTGATGTAAATGTATTTTTTCACTTATTCGTAGTCACTTGCAATATTTTTTTACATATAAATCTTCATAAATATGGATACATTAAATTTACATTATTATAATATATATAGATTAACCTTTTAACTAGATTATTTCAGTAGAAAGTGAAGTTTACGTGTAAAAATATGATCATTTCAATAAAAAATGACAAACATATAAAGTTATTATTTATTTGTCATAAGAAACATCTGTTTCATTTTAAGAATTTTCAGTTTTGAAGCGATAATGGCTGAGTGTGTGTCTCAATCTATCTGCAATAAGGTTGAGCTTTCGGCGAAGGAAAACATCGAGATGAAACCATATCATGACATGAAGGGTTATTCTAATGCCCGCCTGGCTAGCTAACACAAAAGTTGAAAATGTGCCGCTAAATACCTATAGGTGTGTTCCGGCAATTCCACACGAGAGCCAGTCCCTCTACTAGGGTTAGCGTGCCCAACGTCTTAAGCCAATTCGTCACTTAAGGTTGTGGTCATAATGTTAGACCAATTAATTATAAAAGAAAGGTTTTACGAATTTCGCAGTCGACCGAATGACTTGGAAGTTTGCACACTTGTGAAGAGCTAATAAATACACAATAACATCAATAAATTGTCCCAATATATTCATCAGAATATGCGATAATCACTAAGATTTTTTTTGTAAAATACCGCATAATAACGTGTTGTTTTCAGCGCACCTTTTGTCATGATTTCTATTATTGTATTTAATTTTAGCGATTTAATATGGTCTTTGTAATATTCTGATGAACTAAAATGATATTCGAATGATTTAAACGGACTTCAGTGAACTTCCTGTTGTCACTTTTAGTGTTTCTTAAGTCTCTCAATTCGTATGTCACCGGAAATGCATTGCCTATTTTTTTGAATATCGTGATCGATATGGTCAGTACTTGCTCAGCGATCGGAGAAAGAGGTCGTTAAGAAACAAGTAGGTGCTAACTTCGAAGTGTGTTAAATTGAGCAAAGGTGTTTAATAAGCGAGGGATGAAGAAAAAAGGGTTTTTTTATTTAATAATACTTTTAAAGCGTATTCATATACGCATCGTTATAATTGCAGATTTTATGAGATTTATGGTAACTCCCTATTTTTCATTTATTACAACACATTTCTAATACAAACAAAAACAGAGCACGACCAAACAGCAGAGTATTATACAGGTAAACGCTAAAGAAACGTAACAAAAATAAACCTATAACAGTCTATGAAAATGTCGTGTTCCGAGATCATTAGACGAGGTTACCTAGCTCGCTGCGACGGAACTAACTCGAACCACATTCCCTAGCGTCGGGGGACAGAGGCAGTTGCATCGCTTGCAAGCATTCAAAACGCCACAAATACTTCACTCGATATGGAAACTTTGCGTGCGCGATGTGAGGGATTACCGTGTAATTGCACTTTGAATTATTATTTATACGCCACTTACTGGCTTTTGCGTGCGACTTCGTTCACACTATTGTAGATTATGTCGAATAAATACAGTAGAAACTCGTTAAATCGAACCTTGATAAGTTGAAAACCTCCAAATCTTAAAAAATGCTCTATAAGTCAAGTTTTTGGCGTCTCCCCTGGCGTTCGACTTATAGAGGTTCTAATGTAACTAATACACTTTCTCGGGACTATTGGTCTTTTCGAAATGTTGAAACATTACATTGTTTGCCCAAAGTTCCCCCTTCTCGTCCACTTCGTCATTCATCCCCTATGCCCACCGTTGAGATCTACTGTCTTTGGAACAATTTCTCACATTGTCTAGGCTTTGCGAGATTATTAATATGGGTAGTGATAAAATTGGTATACATTTTGACAGTATTAGTTTGTTGGAAAACTGTATACTTGTTTATACGGTTTCTGTCTGTAAAAGTTGCTGCATTTAACACGAACAATAGTTTGTTTTTATTAATGTTAATTACTGTGGATGAACCATTATTAAATAATAAGTACTATTTTTTTTTATGTTTTGAAATACATGTTATTTTCTGTACTCCTGTAAACGTGTCCGCGAAGTTTCATGACGCTCGGTTGAGTAGTGAAGACGTTAATGACGACAAATAAATAAACTTAAAATCATTTTCATAATATTAGATAGAATACCCTGTAGCTATGAAAATCTGATGACTAAATAATGGAAAATCCCTATGAATAGATATATATCTACGTACGTATTAAGATATTGTTAAAAATGTAATACGTGTTCTCGAGCACGGCTCGGTATCGGAACAGTTTTCGTTCAGCCGAGCAGAAAACACGCGGGGAGTTTTTTCAGGGTTTGTTTCGGTAAAACCAGCTCGTGTCTTTGAAATGACCTAATCGTACGTGAATGGTAATTTTTTTTTTATTATAAAATAGTAACACGAGATCGGACCATATCGGTTAATCTAGTAAAGTTTCATTTTGTAGTGTATATTTGTAACTTAACAATAGATTTTATATGCACTTGTGTTATGCGTGTAGAAAAGAAAATGCTTAACACAGTCCTCCATTGTTTATCGTTCTACCTACGAGACATATAATATGTGGCTAATTAAAAATAATCTCAGTTTCAATGCACGGAGTCGAACTCACGTCTATTGACTTCGCGTCCGTACAGCTGAGCCATCAACGCTGTATAATATAGTTCACAAATGCATATTATTCGGTATACCAACGTTTATAGGTTTATAGTTTGCTGTGTGGGGTAATTAAGTAAGCTCGTCACTTGGCATTGGTTGATTGCTTCTCCGCCCGCCCTGCTTTGATCTCTGCTCACTCCTACCAACATACGATATCTATCTATCTATAAATGTAACGGAAGCTATTGACGTAATTTTTACCGACTTATTGTCGTTTGAGTTGAAAATTTGCATATGTATAAAAAATATATGTATATATGTATGTTATATACCTTATAATATTATATACGAGTTTGTTTGTTTGTTACGCTTTCACGCCTATACCGCTTAATCCGGTTTTTATGAATTTTGCTGTAGAAATACACGGGAACCTGGAGGCGGTACTAGGTTACTTTTTTCGGGAAAAATTTACTGGGAGTGGGCTAAAGAGAGGTGTAAACTTTATATGAAACTTTTTACTGCGTCATTTGATTTGATTGACAAAATCAATATTAATACGTGCCATGCCGCATGTAAAAGCTAGTACGATAATAATAATTTAAGGGGCAGTAAAAAAAGGCTTGGATAAATAATAGGGTCGCTCTTTATTCAGCTGCTTATTCAACTCTGTCTCAACATCGGTTAACTTTTACACCGCGTAGTCGCTCGCTTTACATTCAACGTTAGCTTATATGTTTATATTATTTACTTTTACTAACAATGAATGAAGTATTCTATAGAAAATGATTTTTAAGCGGTTTTGAAGCGATAATAGCTTAGTGGTGGACGGTCGCCGTGTCATACACGTGAATTGGAATTCCTGCAATGAGCTTAAGCTCTCTGTGAAGTAATACCTCGTGATGAAACCATGGCACGATGGTAGGGCTTCTTTTAATGTCTGCTTGGCTAGCTACTGCCCTAAAGTTGAAAGTCTACAGCCAAATACCTATAGATGTGTTAGGGCAGTTGCACTTGAGAGCCAGTCCCTCTACAGGTCTATCGTGTTCACCATCTTGTGCCACATCGTCACTGAGCATCAGGTGAGATTGTGGCCATAAAGCTTAATCTATGAGCTATTAAAAAGTGGAAAAAAAGTACGTCTAAATAAATTTAGATAGTTTCTAGAATATTCAATAATGATTCCCTTGTTTTTGCTTACAATTGATTCTACTGTATTTTATATATAGTCTTATAAATGTATATATAATAAATAGTATAATAAACTTAACACTTTGTTCTTATATTCTCATCAGAATTATTAGAAAAGGTGTAAATTAACAAGCTCAATTTGTAGAAAATAGTACAGAACATGTAGAGATGATCCGATTTTTCACTTCTTTTATGTGTTGTCTCATTTCACATTTTATTTATTTACTAGTGGTCGCGCAGTGGTCGAAATTTGACTATAATTATTTTAAATTATGAATTTGATCATTATCAAGGTTTTGTTGTCAAAGATTCGTATTACTATGTTTGACATTCAGTGAAGACAAACAATATTAATCTATAATCTATTCTCAATTTGATCACAGATTTTAACTATAAACAATAGAGTATAGTATGTGCGTATGTGTGTCAAATACTTGGTAGTGTGTGCAATGTATTTTATATGCGTAAATTTAAAAAAAATATTTTAGCGTTCTCTACTCTTTCTCTATATAAACTAGAAGTGTGCGTAAATTCGTACGCGTAATTTTCGTGAAAAGGGGTACAAAGTTTGTGCTTCATTTTTTAATATACAAATGCATTGGAATAATTGATTCATTTATTATATTCTTGTTTCAGGTAAGTTTGTATTTTCCCTGTAACGGGCAAATAGTTGATGCCGCTTCGAATCATGAGTGGTAAATATGTATTATGTAAGTTGTTACTTAATTTGTAAACTATTTTTCTCTTTATTTGTGATAATTTTATCGGATGCAGCAAGTAGATTCTTTACAAAATTAATGATTTGCTTGGAGGTTGTCAGTTATAAAATATTTTTTTAACGTGAAAATACCAAAAATGATGGGATGACTTCAAATATTGATGAGATTATCATCGCATAAAGATGAAGTAGTGAGTGATTATGTGAATTTTGATTAAATTATATATGTAAATATTATTTCAATCTCCAATGTACTTTTTCTAAAGTGAAAACTTGTTTAAGCACGATGATTTCTTTTTTTTTTTTAAGTAATGATTGAGTCTGAGATAAAACGCTCTACTATTTTACGCTTGTTCGGGTAATGACAGCTCAAGTCGAAAAAGGGATCGACAGAGATATATTCAACGCATCTTGTCTATACTCGTTTTAGGAGCGTTATATGAAACAGCATGATGTATCACTTATATTCAGCACCGTTATATTTATCCTGTGAAAATTTGTTTTAAGTAATACGTTATAATTGTATTGCGTATAATTATATCGCTTTCATGAAATTTTCACTTTTTATCGTATGATCTTAAGTACAGACCGTTTTTTACAACGTATGCAATATGTATTTACGTACGCCCCTTTAGGGTCTGTGGAATTTACCTGGTGGAAATCACCAGAACTACCCATTAAAATCCCCAACGTCGACTCAACCTGCTTCTAGTGACCTTTCGAAAGTAGCTAGAATGTTTTTAAGCACACCACAAAACTCGATTATGTAAATTCTGTGAACCATGTCGATATATAACGTATTGAAATATATTGATTTCGGATTGCCATAAGATAATAGGAAATAAACACTTTGCTTTCTAGATGTTAATTAAGCTGCACTAAATGCATTTGAATTCATAAATATTCACGTTATACTTACATAAGAGACGCACGGGCGTTTATTAAGATTACCTATTTCTCTAATTCGCATTGGTAAATGCAGACTGTAAGATAAAAGTCATTCGGATTGTTTTGTAACTAATTAAAAAAAAATATATATTTACTTCTTTTTATTAATGTATATATTATGGAATGCAACAATATATATATTTACTTCTTTTTTTAATGTATATATTATGGTTTGCACCTATGTAGGCATTTTGTGCATGTTTGTAGGGCTTCTAATACCCGGATAGCTAGCTACCACTCTCAAGTTGTAAATCTGTGGCTAAATACCTTTATATGAGTTCCGGAAGTTGCAATTGAGAGCCAGTCCCTCCACAGGCTTAGCGCATACACTAGCTAGGACCACATCGTCACTCTAAAGTCAGGTGATATTGTGGCCACTCTCGTTCTCTATTAAATAAATATTTCCTATGATATAGATTATAAGTTACCAGATTTTATGTGCAGCTTCCCTCGCGGTAATATTAATTTTGTCAAACAAATCGGATAACGCAATAAAAAGTTTCACCCACAGATTATCCCTCTGTTTATCCTACTTCTTATAAGTTTTTCGCAAGAGAGGTAACCTATCATCGGCTCAAGAATCCCGTCTATCTGTGTGCCAAAATTTATCAAAATCAACTCATCGTTTTAAGCGTGAATGTGTAACAAACAAACTGACTTTCGCATTTATAATATTAGTATGGTAAACGGTAAACATAACGTCATATGTCACTATAATTTTAAGTTTAAAGTTATAAAGAAATTAATACGTTTCACTTCGAAACCGTTGACATAGATAAATACTATAATTTGAAAATAACATTAGCCTCTATTTGCTTGTATAATCAACTGATTGCTGTAGCGCTACGAAGTCCGCTACGCAGCTACGTCGCTACGGCGTAGCAATAGTAACGTGTTGAGTAGGTGTTTTTTTTTTTTAATGTACTTTACAGGCTTTATAATATATTTGGTCCAATATGGCGGCGACATTAAGCCTACTGAAAATACTGGCTTTTAATTGCAGCTGTTCAAATAAACCTACACGTTTTTAGCGACATATTTTCGAGTAACTAGGCAAACAGGCATATTAGACAATGCCCGATAATGAAAACTACATTTAATCACAATGTTTTCCTTTAATTATAGCTCAAGCTCATTGAAGGGATTCGAATTGCCATTATTGCAGTATTAGTTTGTGTTTTTTTATAGTTGATCTTAAGTGACGATACGGCCCAAGTTGGTAGACACGCTAAACCTATAGAGGAACTAAGTTTCAAGTGTAACTGCCGGAATACACCTATTGGTATTTGGGGACAAATATTCAACCTCAGGGTGGTAGCTAGCCAGGCGGGCATTAGAAAAAGCCCTACCACCATCCTATGGATTCCTCACGATGTTTTCCTTAACCGAAAGCTCAAGCTCATCGTAGTTGGAGTGGACTCGAACTCACGTCCCTTGACGCGAAGTCGCATACTCTACCACTGAGCTATCATCACTTCCTTGCTTTACTTTACTGCACTTACTTAACTATAATTTAATAAAATAATCTTAAACACTCTATATTATTACATGCCGCAAGGCGACAGTCAAAAAATGACTATCACACATTATCATAACATACAAAGAATAACTTTTATCCGTGATGACTTCTATGCGTTACAAGTTAGCAGGATATAACTTGATATATCTAGAAAAGTGTCTAGCTATTGTTACAGTTCTCGCTAATTTGTAAGATTTTTCCGGTCTATTCGATTGGCGGCGTTACTTTTTTTACATAGCACGTTTTCCCATGAAGCAACTACGTACTTTGAGATACTCTAGTCCTCAAGGCAGCAGCCTTAGCGTTGAGGCTTAGTTCAAATCAAATAAAAATTGTGGAATTGTAGGCAGGCTCTTTATTTACCATATATGTGGTTCAACTACCGGTGCAGTTCTAACAGGAGATTCCGCTTCTCGTTACAACGGCATAGGATACTCTTACGCGGATTTCGCCATATTTATGTGTAAGCTATATGTGACTAAATTATCATCCTCGCCGATTTCGGCTACAGCGACTTATTCTACTAGAAGAGAGAGAAATAGATTAAGAGATCAGATGTTTCGCTCTTATGCGGCCAATGTATCCTATTTGATAGGATAGGATGTGACTAAATAAAGGGGGAACGAAGAAGACTTGAGGTCTGGAGAGTCAGTGGGGTTAGGCAAGGTCACGGTTTCGTGTGAGGCTCTATTGTTACCTTCCTTGCCGATTTCGGCTTCAGCGACTTATTCTACTAGAAGAGAGAGAAATAGATTAAGAGATCACATGTTTCGCTCTTATGCGGCCAATGTATCCTATTTGATAGGATAGGATGTGACTAAATAAAGGGGGAACGAAGAAGACTTGAGGTCTGGAGAGTCAGTGGGGTCAGGCAAGGTCACGGTTTCGTGTGAGGCTCTATTGTTACCTTCCTTGCCGATTTCGGCTTCAGCGACTTATTCTACTAGAAGAGAGAGAAATAGATTAAGAGATCAGATGTTTCGCTCTTATGCGGCCAATGTATCCTATTTGATAGGATAGGATGTGACTAAATAAAGGGGGAACGAAGAAGACTTGAGGTCTGGAGAGTCAGTGGGGTCAGGCAAGGTCACGGTTTCGTGTGAGGCTCTATTGTCACCTGTCAGCGAGCACGTGTGCGGCAGCGCCGTGTGACGCCGCGTGTCCGGTGGGACGCATGCGCCGCGGCGCTGCCTCCTCTCGTGACGTCACGAGACGCCGGCGAGCCAGTCGAGAGGCACCGACGGCCGCGCCGCACGCCCCCGACGGCGATCATCCACCCTCGGCACGCGTCACAACAACAACATCGCAATATGACCGCGCGCTTATGATAACCGAGCTGGTTTTCCTTTGAACACGTTTTGGTGTATTTATTTTACTTGCAGAGTTTAACAGCAACAAAAAAGAAAAAAAAAGTTTTGTTTCGTGTAAAATATTCAAGTGGCCGAATATGTGAGAGAGAGAAATATTATATTTAGAATATTATAAATATAACAAAAAAAAAAGAAGCAAATAAATATATATATATATATATCGATTGTAAATCGTGTCTTCTTAGTGCCATTTTTATTATTAAAGTGATAATATAATTGTAGTTTTTAGCGCAAACTTGCCAGTACAAAATTTTATATATATATAGAGCCTTCGCGTCTAGCCTTGCTTCGGATGTTTAGATGCGCTAGTTAGATATATAGTACAAGTTTTAATAACGTGTTTTTACATATACTGTTATCTCGATGTCTCTTATATGTGGAGGTGAGTAATTGTTTGTGTTATCACGTCATGAATTTCACGTTAGCCCACTGCGATATCGGATATCGAATGCTTTCAGATTAGAGATTAAAATACATCAAAAAAGTACAAAAGCCAAAAAATTCGGTAAGAACACTATTAAATAAATAAAAAAAAAACAATTAATGTCATAAAACATTTCAATTTTTAGTACAGATTACGCCAAATCGGATATTAATAAATCTCCAAATTTTACTACGTTTAAAAATTACAAAAAAACTAATATAAAAAAAAAACACAAACAGTTCTATGTATAATTATTATTTTATAATACAAATAAGGGAATGTATATAATTAATTTTCATTAGCATAATGGTGTAACAAATAATGTTTAATCTATGTCTATCGAATACATACCTTATTAGTATCCATAATAAAATACAAAATCGAATAACTTCACAAGTAATTTTACTCGTGACGTGTGTATGACTAACATAGAAAAACTGACCACCATATGCTAGCGCTTATTACATTGGATACGCGATAAAAAATAGAAAACAAACTATATATTGCAAAAATTATAAATCCGAGTGAAAACTATTTGGAATGTGGTTTTGAAAATTGGATATTTGCGTCGTACGTATGTGAAATGTTATCACGTGTTAGTTTCATACGCAATATTCTAATACAAGCGATGACGTCTTATTCCGACATACTATATTGACTACTTATATCGACAAACGATGCACCCAAATCTAGTTTCTTACCAGCTCTTCTCAATTACTGGTTGATTTTCCGAACCGGTGATAGTTTTGACGATTATAAGCGCCTTCCCAGGCCTTCAAATGAATAAATCATTTCGGTTTCGTTTCATTTGGTTACCACAACACCCAAAAGGTTATGCGATTACGATCTTATATAAAAAAATCTCTTATATATCTTATATAAAATAATATGTTTAAATATCATATCTCTTCTAAACGTAAATGATTAATAACATACAATTGAGATAAGAATGTCTAATCTATACAAAAAATGCCATAACAAACGACTTCTTGGGGCCTAAATTTAGTTTTATTTTAATTGATTTACAAGTTAATCCCGTGGCTTCAATCGCGTTTGCCTTTCAGCCGCCCGTTATCATGAAATCCGTTCTAAATAAGTGTATATTAGGTTATGAAACGTATCCACACAACACATATTAAGTTGGTGTGTAGTTTTGGATGTCTAGTGTTGAGTGAGATGAAATCTTTTATATATTGAACACACGATATACATCTATGTTATGAGAAGAACACGTAACAAATATCAAGTAACGCGCCACAGTATTCGATGACTGATGATGAATTGAGTACCAACTGGTGAAAATGATATTTGAGATTTGGCCTGTAGTTTTAACCGCTTGTAATAGTAAAATCCGTTCCTTATCAGTGTTTACATTGCGAAAGAAGCATCCATGATATATATTATAATAATATGACGTATGATTTTGGATGGCCGGTGATAAGTGGAAATGCCCTAGATATTTGTTCACTTATATAAGATATTAATGTGAATGTTTGTAGTCACGTGTAAGTAAATCTCGAATTAGTAAATACAATCGAGGTTAGTGATAGGGAAAGGTTCTTTACGTTTAAGAAAGAATCATATAGTAACGGTTTTAATAATGTGATAAAACAGTTAGAGAAGTGGATATGAAAAAAAAATATCCCTTTTATGCTACAAAGATATAAAATCCGTTAAAACACGTCATATAAAATATGTAGGAATATCGAATTTTATTATAAACATATTATATTATCAAATTCATTCGTAATTATTTGATAAATAATAATAATTCAATGTTAAATCTAATTATCTAGAAACGGTGGAATCATTGATATATCTAAATAATTTAGATCAGATTTTCAATTGTAATTAATAATAATTCCTCTTATGCTTACTCATATCCGGTCTAATTAGAGCCGGTAAAACATGTTTTCTCCTTCAATTTTCCTCTGCCGGATGTCACCACAGTACATGTATACCCACGCGTCATAAAATCTACGCCTTATTCAGCACCTGGGTGTAGCAATTATGCTAATGTTGAGAACTGTTTATACCCATTGAACATTTTATTCATTGTATTTGTGTTAGCAGTATATTGTCTTATATAAGCACCTATTATATATATAATTTTAGGTATACGTGCTGTGTGATGAATAATTAAACGAAAAATGAAAATGAAAAAATGAAAAATGAAAAAAGATGATGAAATGAGAGAAAGATGAAAAAAAATGAAAAATTAATGAAATTCCAGTTACATTATAGAGCTACCAAATCATTAATGTCTCTTCCATTTAGAATCTACTTTCATTAGTTCTTCGGTTGCCAAAGATACGTTAATTATTGTATTTGTACTGATTTTAGAGAATTCTACCTGCACTTGAGTAATTATAACAGAGACCTATTGTACCTACTGAGACGATATTTCAAAGATTCAGAGTACAGTCTTAATTTCTTTACCAACGCATATATATAAATTTGCATGATCGATTCTCCATACAAACATATATCCTCCATTCCTCTGCGTTCATATTTATTTTCGTGTCAATATGTAGTATGTTTGAAAATAACTCTTTTGTAACTAATATTCATCGAAACTAGTTTACTGTTGTGGACGTGAAAATCTAATAAATAGAGTCACCTTGGTATTCATAATTTTAGTTTGCTTGGTGCAAAACAAGTTGAATAACACCTGACGATAAAACATAAAGAAATAAGTTTTTCACATTTTAAAAACATAGTAAGATCCATGAAAATTAAAAAAAAAATTAGCAGAGCTTTTAAAGTTTCTAGGTAAGCTTATATACCATTCGTACTGGATACAATCAATACTATCACAGTGCAGTTTATTTAATTTCTATAGATTCGTAGAGATATATTAATACTTCAAATCAGAGTGTTAAGTTTTTTTTTAATAGTTTATTTAGGATTTAGTGTTACGGTTATAATCTCACCTGATCCTATGTGATGATACGGCCCAAGTTGGTAAACGCGCTAAGCATTTGGAGAGACTGGTTCTCGAGTGCAGTTGCCGAAACACACCTATTGGTATTTGGTGGCAGATTTTTATCTTGAGGATGGTAGCTAGCCAGGCGCGCATTAACCCTACCACCATGCTATGGTTTTCTTACGATGTTTACCTTTACCGAAAGCACAAACCCATATTAGGTGGATTCAAACTCACGTACATTGACGCAGAGTCCGTTCACATTACCACTGAGCTATCATCGCTTCCTACGTTTGACGTGTTAAGTGATTATTATTTGCATAATAATGGTATAAAAGATAAATGAACTGAATTGAGTTATAACTTTCTATTCTTCATGAATAATGATAAAGAATACCTATAAACGGATAAGTAGAATGAAGCCAGTAAATGAGTTGCTCAATAAAAGGTTTTACTAACCTTTTAACTTTTTTATCGTATCTCTAGCACTAATGTCGGCTGAGTCACCTCTATTGTGAGCCATTTGTGTTGTAACAATAAATTTCTTTCTTACAATATTAAAATGAACTTAACAGTAATAAGTAAGCCTGTTATACCGGTATACAAATTGATTGTAGAGGTTTGAAAAGCGAGATAATGTACAGAATTATTTTCGACGACAAATCAGGGAGAAATCTGGGTTACCTTAATTTTTTTATGATATCTCGCTAATTGTACTTGATGTAAAGCACAATACAATTGAAAAACAGTGCGAATATCGACGGAAAAACAATCCATCATTAGGCACACCAGGCATAGCTTAAATCTAATGAAGTTTGTGAATAAATCATATATAGGAAAGATTTTTGGAAAATTATAATTGAGCGTAATATTTTATCAACGTAAGAGTCGAAAATACGTAATTTTCAACTGTCCTGAAAAACTCTATAGATTTTTTCATCAATGAAATGTCATGACATTTAGAAGTGATACTATGGATCAAAATATATGACACTTCTCATTTCATAATACGAAAGGATTGCTTCATAAAAAAAAAAAAAAAAACATAAACATACAAATTTTGTAATAGAAAAATCTCTTAACGATTTTCGATACAATTTTCTCTGTTTTTTAACTAAATATATGTTTCGATTGGCTCTTAATTTGCATCTATAAAAATATATATAAGTGTACAGAGAACTGCCACACTACAGTGTTGTTTGACCAAATATTGACATTATATAATTAACAAAATTACCTGAATTGAAATCAGGTGTTACAAAGATAGAAATAAATGGAAAGCCTTATAGGAGGCGTTTGTCGTGAGGCAAGCTGTTAAATGAGAAGATCGAGGAAATGCCGGAAATAGGATTTAGTTTAAGTTAATCGTTTTTTAACTCTATTTTTCTCTAAATTCTCTAATATTACGCGTGAACAATTAATACATATATATATTTTCTCGTAGGAAAGTTATTCATTCCGTTCCTGACTACTATAAATGGTACATTGGTTAAGTACAATGCAGAAAAATTATATTGAAACAGCTCGTTTGTAAATTATATGATAATTAGGTAGGTACTCTCTGCCTGAATTAATGTCTATCAAGATATAGTTCATATTTCAAAGCTAGTATCTTTTTGACTTCGTCACAATCTTCAATATGTGTGTAACTAAATGTGCTTTTACATCTAATCAAAACGTATAGTGTTTTATTTATCAAAGCGGGCAGACTGATGTTATATTGTCGCAGAACTAACGATAGAAAAAAAATGAGACGCGGCAGGAATCGAATTTTCTTCTAATGCCCACCTTAGGCTACATTGTTAAATAACATCAGATGAGATTGTGGGCAGCACGTTATAATTTATAAACAATAATATAGAGCATACTCTACCGTGCCTAACTAGAGATTCGGGTCATTCAACACCGCAATTATAAATATAACAAACGTACGTTTTTTTTTTTATTGAATAGTGGACAAACGAGCAAGTGTGTCAGCTGATGGTAAGTGATCACCGCCGCCCTTGGACACCCACAACACCGGGAGAATCGCAGATGTGTTGCCAACCTTTATTGGAAGGAGTGGCTTTCAAGTGCAACTGCCGGAACACAACTATTGGTATTTGGCGGTAGATTTTCAACTCGAGACTGATAATTGGTCAAGAGGGCATTAGAAAAAGCCTTACCACCATGCACGTTAAGCTGAATCTATTTATATACATGGTAAGCGAAATACCACTAACTTAGTCAATCATCATGATTCACTGCAAACTAATAGATGCTCCGTTCAAATCGTAAACAAAGACTAAGAAGTAATTTTACGATTATTACAAGGCCGATGCAAAAACTCGAACGCATTTGAAAGCACCATCTAGCTTTATACATAGGGTATAAAAAAACCTTAGTACAATGACGTAAACGTCTATGTATTGAGGTAAAAATGGAAACACGCCGTGACCTCATTGATATTATTATCAGAGAGAAAAACTAGGTTCAATTATGGAACCAGTCTCAGGGTCATAGGAATCAACAATACCACACCGTTTCTATTCTGTGACCGTTATGAAAGTTTTAATTAGTAATCGAAATAGAAAGAAAGAAAGTTTTATTCATTCGACACACAGCAAATGATATTTAAAATAAATAGAAGAAAATACCCAAAATATTATTTTTTTATTATACTTATGGTTTTAGCGTTATGGCCATAATCTCACCTGATCTTAAGTGACGATACGGAACTAGTTGTTAGACACGCTAAATCTTTAGAGGAACTGGCTCCCAAGTGCAACTGCCGGAACACACCTATTGGTATTTGACGGCAGGTTTACAACTTGAGGGTGGTAGCTAGCCAGGCTGGCATTAGATAAAGCCCTACCACCATGCTATGGTTTCCTCATGATGTTTTTCTTTACCGAAAGCTCAAGTTCATTGTAGGTGCTTGGATTCGAACCCACGTCCCTAGACGCGAAATCGCGCACACTACCACTGAGCTATCATCGCTTCAAATTATTATTCAATTATTGATGTTTTTATTTTATTATTTTTATATATAGAAACCAGCTGTCCGTTTGTTCCTTATTCTTGTCTATCTAAAAGATATTTAACCGATTCGAGGAGATCTTTGTACATTTCTCTAGTATGAAAGATTTTTATATATAGTTAATTTGATAAAGCACTGTTATCAACATTCAGACGGATTAGTTTTATTTTAATAATATTTATCTTTCATACAAATAAATATATACATATTAATATTTAGTCAATGGGCAGTTTTTTTTTTTTTGCTAACAAGGTGGATGCCAAGGTAACGTCTGCTTACAAAGTCCGCTACTTTAAGTTATCTATTTTAATATATTAGTGACATATATATTTAATAGAGAATATCGCCATATATCATATATACATTGATAATACACTCGTTTCTCAGTGGTAGAGCGTCCAGACACCGGGTCAAAGGACGTTAGTTCGAATTCCTGCAATGAGCTTAAATTTTCGGTGAAGGAAAATATAATGAAGAAACCGCAGCGTGGTGGTAAGACTTTTTCTAATACACGCCTGTCTAGTTACCACCCTCAAATTGAAAATCTGCCATCAAATATCTATAAGTGTGCTCTGGCATTTTCACTTGAGAGCCAGCCCTTCCACTAGGGTTAGCGTGTCCACTATCTTACGCCACATCCTCACTTAACATCAGGAGAGATTGTGACCGTAACGTTAAAGTTTAACTATAAAAAAATGTTCTGGGTAGTTGATTTAACGCTTAAGAAAAAAGAACTATTCATAACTCTTCTTTTTATAGACGAGACGAATATAAATTCCAAGATACTATAGAAGCAATTCCGAGCTTAGCCTACAAACTTGAAAGTTCGTTGAAGATTTATTACTGTACAAACTATATTTGACCCGGAAATTAATTAGAGTCCCCGAGTGAATTTCTGACGAAACTTCCAGAAGTGTTTAAGTGAAGTTACGAAATTAAATTGATAATTTTGTTGGCGACTTTCTCGAGAATAATTAAAGTTATGTAACAATTGCTTTGTTCCTCTTAGGGCTTAGTAAAATCTCCTGTGGGCTTGAAAGTTAGATCGCTTCACGGGCCCTCTTATTACGGTCTGTTTAGTTCTTATTGAATTAGGGAAAATGGGAAAATCAGTTTCATATTTAACTATCGACAAACGAGCTGAGACTGAACGAATTTACTGGGGTCATAAAATATTTAGCTATCATTTGTATTTTGCCTGGAAAAAGGTAATTTTGTAAATACATTATTACTGTATTTTCTCATATAATAATCTTTTAATGATTATATATGTTTGTATATATATATACAAACGGTTAGAGAAAGTCATTCCACCTAGCGTTTAAATCAGTTACCTACCTGTAACTGTGGCGCCGAATAGCTTTAGCAGGTTCAAATCCTGAACACGACATTTATGTATGTAATTGTTATAAAAAACCCTACCACTGGATATTAGTAAATTCGCATGCATAGGAAGATGCAATAACAATATGAAAAACATTGCTGTGTTTGAATCTAATAAATTCACATTGAAAATATGTAAGATTTCTGGGTTAAACTTTGGTATTCACTTACATATATACGGAATTAGAGATGCATAGAAATAGTCTATAAATAAATTAAATTAACTTGAAGTGTTCATTTATAATATCTATATAACAGATTTTTAATAAATGCGTATCGAATTGTATCCGGTGAGTATAAAAAATTCTAACTTTTGTCCATATATATTTGTACGTAGTCTCGGAAATGTTGGATCGATTTTATAGGACATTCACTAGAAGATACTTAATGTTACATGAAGTAGGTTACTTTTATTACAAATCCCCGTGAACCAAGTCACGGGCTCAGCTAGTCTCATGTTATATCATGTCTGTTAACTTCAAATGTAATGTGTATTGTATAGAGGAAATAACTATTGTGACCGACTGAAGGCAGTTTGCAGGTGAAATAGAATGTCAGATGACTCTGCTTACACTGGAAAATATTCAATGTGTATACAAAGACAAGTGGTAAGAAAATTGTGAGAATCTTAATTAAAACGGAATCGCAATCTAAAACTTTCGATATATTCCTAGCAGTCATAAGATTTTAACTTTCGAAATTCATCATAAGACGCAAAAATACATATATCGACTTTAAATACGTATTTCTAGTATAAAATAGAGGGAAATTATCTGTTATGAAACTTTTTAATTTACGAACGCGGAAAGCGATATTTACTCGTGTCACCGGAACAAAAACTTCGACTCCATAATAAGATTTCAATTAAGATAAAGTTATTTAAATACGACGGAAGTGGAAAACTACAATTCCGGTCGAGTTTCTTGGCAGATGTACTGAGGGGGATATTAGCGGAGTCGGTTGTGAGGAATAAACGGTACGCGATTGCAGCCAAAACTTGGATAAACACTTTTGCGTTTTAAGTTGTCAACAGGAGTCTTTCGGCTGGATCTTAATCCACGATGTTTTGGTTTATACTTTATTGCATACACTTTATGTAGAGAAACATTATGATGCTAGTTTTTATACTTAAGGTTTAGCGGTATGGTCATAGTCTCATCTGATCTTAAGTGGCGATACGGCCAAAGTTGGTAGACACGCTAAATCTGTGGAGGAACTGGCTCTCGAGTGCAGCTGCCGGAACACACCTAGTGGTATTTGGCGGTAGGTTTACAACTTCAGGGTGGTAGCTACCCAGTCGGGCATTTGAAAAAGCCCTACCACCATGCTATGGTTTCCTCACGATGTTTTCCTTCACCGAAAGCTCAAGCTCATTATAGGTGCTTGGATTCGAACTCACGCCCCTTGACGCGAAGTCGTACACACTACCATTGAGCTATCATCGCTTCAAAGCTAGTGGTTTTATTATTATCAACAAAAATATAATAATTAGCCGCTAATGGTTAATAATAGCGTGTTGAAGCGCTTATGTTTTAAATGCAACTGAATACATTTTACAATCTATGTATCCTTACTAATATTCTAAATGCGATAGTGAGTTTGTTTGCTTGTTACGCTTTCATGCGTGAACCGCTGAATCGATTATGATGAATTTTGATATACATATACATAGTAATCTGTAGATGGAGATAGGCTACTTTTATTTGCGAAACATTTATTGAAAGTGAGGTAAAGAGAGTGATAAACTAAGTTTGAAACTTTTTATTGCGTCACAACAATATCAATAGTAATACGAGCGAAACCGCGGGTAAAAGTTAGTTAATATTATACATTCGGAAATGTTTCTTTATTTTGAATGCACTAACTTAAGGAAGTACAATTCGAATTGAAAAATAATACTTTTCTATCTTATAGTGCAATTATTAGGGAAGGCTTCCGGCAAGATATTGAATATCACTCTACCACCAAAGGATGCAAAGTAGCATTGAACAAAATTACAGAAACGGGCAAAAAATATGAAATAGTTTTTAGATACACGCGAACGAATTAGTGGTCATAGTTTGTAGAAGTACCCTTATGTACAGTAAACACTAATTATCATACAAGCTTGAAGAGCAATTCGACTGAGTAACTCCGAGAATTTTGTTCAGTCTTACGTTATGTAAATTTCAGGGTATTTTAAGTTGTATACTTTTATATATAAGCGCCTAAGTGGACTGAATTATAAATAATTAGTTGTCACTCGCTTTCTACGCTAGGAGTCTTTTGTTTGTAGTTTTAGTAGTGATTCCTTATTTTTTCTAGTAATAAATATAACCTATGTTACTCAAGGATTATGTAGCTTTCTGACGGTGAAACAATTTTTAAAATCAGTCCAGTAGTTTTAGAGTTTATTCGTGATAAACATATAAAAATACAAAACTTTCCTCTTTATAATATTAGTGTAGTTTGGTATAATTTTTTAGTTATCGCAGAAACATTGTTAGACTTAACAGAGGACTTGCTATCTTGTGAACTCGTTATTTTAACCCTGAATATTTGCTAGATTTGTTATAATTCCATGTAGTTTTATCTTAATAAGAAGTATAATAAGAATTTAAGAGCAGATATAAAACATTTTCAATTACATAATAAGCCCTATATGAGGCTTTTTAAGAGAGTCTACCAGGAGACCTTTTAATTAATAAGACATAAATCGAACCAAAAATATTTAGATAAAATCATGCGACCTCAAATAAAATCGGATGGTAAGAAGAGTACAAAATAGTTATTAGTATTTAGACAGTCGCTGATTTGTGACCTGTGTCGAGAAAAATAGACAATACCTAATGGATGATTTGGGCTTGAACAGACTAGACGTTGGTATATGGGATACAATATTAGGAGATACATGGATCCGTTTGTGAAGCGAGTACTTTATTTAGGTCAATCGCATGTTCTTAAAAATTGTACGTCTAGATTAGGTTAATCTATGGCATAAAGTTAAATTGTGCTATTTGCAAAAACGATACTTAAATAATAAGCTTTAAAAGTTTTCTAATTAATATTTAATATTATCATTGAAAAATAAAAAAAATCCAAATGAGTACGCGAATTTACTAATCTACTAACTAAAACCTTTTTACAATTCAAAAATCTTTGTTGATTTTTTTTACTTATTATAATATATTTTTTTAAATTAATTGAACTTTTTTCGAAGGAAATATTGGAATAAATAAATAAAAAAAATGAATTAAAAAGAATACGAAAATAACTTGTAACTTATTAATATGCAAAAACGCGTTATGCATAGCACATATTAAATATTGGTACGATAAAATATTAGTCATAATATCACATCTCACTGGAGATAGCGTTTTGTATTACGATAACGGCATGAACAAAGTGGGCTAGGGTGCAAAAAATTCATGACCACAGTAAGTATAAATACAACGAACCCCGGCTAAAGTTGCGTCGAATTCTCTATTGTTATAAGCGAATTTACTTAATAACAGTAAGATCTTTATCCTGTTTACTTATTTTACTTTTCTGTTTTTTATACTTAATTTTAAAGTAATATAACAATTGAGAGTGAACTTATTTTCTTTAGTTTTTTTTTGTTATAGTTAAAGTTTACCGTTATGGTAATAATCTCGCTTGATTTTAAGTGACGATACGACCCAAGTTGGTGCACACGATAAACCTGTGGAGGGACTGGCTCACAAGTGCTACTGTCGGAAGACACCTATTAATATTTGGCGGTGGATTTTCAACTTAAGGATGGTTGCTAGCCAGCCGAGTATTAGAAAAGCCCTGCCACCATGCTATGGTTTCCTCAAGATGTTTCCCTTCACCGACAGCTCAAGCTCATCGTAGGTGGCTGGATTCGAACTCACCTCCCTTGACGCGAATTCGCACCCACTACCACTGAGCTATCATAGCTTCAAAATTTCTTCAGTGCGCATGAGCTTTCGGTGATGGGAAACATCGTGATGAAATCATAGTCTACCACTATCCAATGGGTTCAAACAGTTGTACACGAGAGACAGTCGCCACCCTCTTGGGCCAAATCGTCACTTAACATCAGGTGAGATTGTGGCCATAAAGCTAAAGCTATAAAGTATAAAAAATAGAATAGAATTACTATAAAAGGAATCAATTTAGGTAATAATATGTTTTTGTTAGCGAGAAATAGATCTGTTTGGTAATAATATAGGACAGGTCTAGACTTCAGACAATGTAATGAGATATATAATCTAGATATTCATGCAGCCGGGGTTTATTCATTTAGACGATACTATACAATTTAGGTCGTAAAACATACGTGTTTGTATTGCAGAGCCCGGCGGCGCGATGCTGTCAGAACCGATACTGAGCCTTTTCAAATCCCCCTTATCAGGTACGGTGTTCGATGCCCGGCGGTATGTATTTTAATGATGTTCACGTGCCATTATAACTTCAGTTTTATTACAGGTTATCTAGGTGGATAATGCTATTACACGCTATAAAGAAGAACTAACAATTTCCAAATTAGCTAAATAGGAATGGGTACGTGATCAATTTATATGCTGTCGAAGTGACAGCTAGAGATATAGTAGCTAAATCTCTCTATGATCTTAAGAGTAACTTACTGCAGTAAGTTCTATACAAGAACGTGCTTTTTCCTCCCTGACACACGATAGACCCGGCATCCGTACGGTGAACCAATGGTTTGTTAAAAAGTTCGTCTCTCTCACTCTCTTTCTTACAGGATATCAAGGTAAATAATGGTTTTGTTTTGAGAGTGACTTTTACGATGGTCGGACGGTATTACGTCTCCGTTAGAACTGATAACTATTATCTAGGTAATTTTTCAAATATTTCTGAGTCTACAACACGTGTTTTATTTAAGTACTAGATATGCCTGCCTTCTTTGAGTGGAACTAAAAAAAATTGAATTTGCCAGTTTTTGTAACTTTTTTCAGTACAGCTCAGGTTCTATTGGTGAAAGCGTCACGTTATTTGTCCTATAGCCTTAATTAATTATTATTCTATCAAATACAATTGCTCGTATTAGTGAAGCGTTATGATATTCGTCCTATAGCCTTAATTATTTATTACTCTATCAAATTCAATTGCTCCTATTGGTGAAAGCGTCATGTTATTTGTCCTATAGCCTTAATTAACTATTACTCTATCAAATACAATGACTCCTATTGGCGATAGCGTCATGTTATTTGTCCTATAACCTTAATTAATGATTACTCTATCAAATACAAAAATATTTTTGAAGTCCGTTTGGTAATTTTCTAATATTAGCATGTTTAAACATTTTTATTACGTTTAGGATATTAAATAACGAATAAAATAAATATATGTATATATATAAATAGTAGCTAAACCCCAGATTTCGTGCTCGTTATTCCCACACGAGATCGTAAACTCGATCTTAAGCTATTCGATGTATATCGCACCTCCGCTCCAATACTGTCACACTTACATAAGTAAGGTCATTGAACAATTGACTGATGAACCAAAAGGGTCACTCTGACAGGTAAATACCTATGTACTATCGGGAGAGCAGTCAGTCATACTAAGGAGTATAAATACGGTGGGAGCACGACTATTGCATGCAAAGGCCTGCCAAGCTGTAAAAGCCCTTACGGCTAACAGCGTATGTCCTTTGGTAAAAAAAAAAATATATGCGTTCGAAGCGAGGCACTTAAGGCAGTGTGTTTATTGGAAGTCTCTGGTAGCAGTAACGTTGTTGAAATATCGTAAGATTTATATATTTATGTTATCTTACTTCGTTTGATATTTTTCCATACACTTGATGTTTATGCTGTTAATCATTATGGTGAATGGTTTATAACGATTTTAGGTGTCATAATTTAGATTCACAAAAAAAAACCTAGTGTCCTTTGAAAGTTTCATATCTAGATTTCCTGGTTATGAGATTATGTGTTCTAAGTGCTCGTTCTTGAGATTTCTAATATATATTACGATCATTAACCGGTCGGGTATAAATAATACCTACCAATCGATGTGCTAAGAATGAGCTTCCCTATGTCACTACTTCGCAAATGAGTGCCTCGTACACCAAACTGAACGTCTGCGAACACGTTCTTATATTATGAATGTTATACGGATTTAACAAAATAACCTTTTCAATTTACACCGTGTGCACGTGGGAGATGAAAAATGTTTTTTTAACTGTAAAAAAAAACAACCTCGAAAAAATCGAGTAATAAAAAGTCAGTCTCTCGTATCGTTAAGGAAATGAGTTACAAACACGTGGGTGAGTTATGTCGCAGTCAGTTGTGAAATGATTAACTTTGTTGTCATCTCGTATGTTTATGAATGTTTTATTTTGTTTCGATCTTTATTTATTTTTTATAATTAAAATATCACAGGAAATGGAAAACTTATGGGCGCATTCATGATTATGACACATTTTGTTTATTGAGAGAGCGTCAAAAACGCGTTCAATGTGCTTACTATGATAACTATATCCTAAACTGTGAATATAAAATAAGCAAACATAGTAAACATTTCTGGTCATTCGTGAAATCAAAAAATCCACAGGTGATTTACCTGACTCAATGTATTATGGAGATTTATTTTTCTCGAACGGTATGGAAATGAGTCATTTGTGTAATAAATATTTTCATTCGGTATTTATACAAGATACAACTAACTTAATGTTCGTTCCAAATAATTCACAGAATAATAAAAATATTAACATATCTTTATCTTCCGTTCAAATATCCCCAGAAATTACATTAAAATATCTAAAAAAACCTAGACACAAATAAGGGGAGTGGACCTGATGGGTCCCACCTTTTTTAAACCTACCCCTTTTTACCTATTTCTAAACTTAGTACCATAGCTAAATTATTTGAAAAAATCATCTATGATTCCCTTTTTCCTTTTCTTAGGCATGTGACTATTGACTTACAGCATGCTTTCGTGGATAAAAAATCCACAGAATCAATCTTATGTGAATTCATTCACTGAATCGCAGTGGAATTGAACAAAGGTTAATGTACCAGGTGGATGTGGTGTATAAACTATACTATTCTATATACTATTCTAAAGTATTTGATAAGATATCTCACTCTCTACTTATTCGAATAACCTCTCTTTTTTTAATATCTTTATCAACAATATCTCTCCTATATTCATTAACTCTAATATTATTCTCTATGCCAACGATATGAAGATATTCAGAACTATAAAATCTGTTTCAGACTGTATCCACCTACAGAATGATTTAAATAATCTTTGCAACTATTGTATCAATAATTCACTGAATATTAATGTGAAGAAATGCAATGTTATCACGTTTTCTAGAAAAATCAAACTTATCATATATAATTATCATCTAAATAACGAAGTAGTAAATCGGGTTATGAGGTGAGAGACCTAGGGGTATACCTTGATCATAAGCTATCATTCAATATGTATATAAAGTGTAAGGCGCTCGGCAGAGCAGCCAAGGCCAATATTTTCGAAGTGATGATAGCTGAGTGCTGTTATGTACCACTTCACGGCAAGGGACGTGAATTCGAATCCACTTTTAATGAGCTTGAGGTTTCGGCGAAGGAGAACATCGTGAGGAAACCATAACATGGTGGAAGGGCTTTTTTCAATGCCCGCCTGGCTAGTTATGGTAGTAATTATTTCTTACTACATTACTGCTGGTTAGCTGGAAGAAAACGCCTTATGGGATTAAGCTCGCCAGTGTGCATATTTAAAGTGCAATAAAGAATACAGTCCTTCAGTCACAAGTTTTACGTATCTACCAACGTGGGCCATATCGTCACTTAAGATCAGGTGAGATTATGGCCATAACGTTAAATCTTAACAAAAAAAAAACGGTGGCGCCCGTGACTCTTATCAGCTAACCGTGTATCATTTACATTCCCACATTTTCTGAAAATATTCAGTTAAATGCCTACGATCCGTGAAAGGGTCACTTGCAAAGTGTTTTCACAAAACATTTTTTTTTACATTGTCGATAAACGTGAGTGTATATCTATGCTATAACACTGAACTTCGATAAAGAAAGATGTTGCGATGAATGTATAGTATTCATTATTTTTTTCTTCATAAGAAATATTTACTGTATGAAAAACTTCAGAGAAATGCCAGTATGACTATCACGCTTTACTTCTTTATGACAACTAAAGAATGTGAGTAATGATGTGAGTTAGTTGGATCATTTATTTTGAAAGTGGAGTAAGTCCATTTTTGAGAAAAATGAGCTATCACGTAATTCATGCTTAATTTAACCCAATTTTTTTATATATAACTAGTCCGTGTTTAATTTCTCAAAAAAATCCCATGTTTTGTACAATTTAAAATCGGTCGGTAAATTAAATTGCATTATCAAGAAATATTTTTTTTACCTTTAATTTTCTCGAAACAAAAGAAAATGGACTTACACCACTTTCAAAGTAAACGATCCAATTTATACTATAAATCCCTCAAACTTTTACATATCCAGTTTAACGAAACCCTTAAAACTTTTGAAAAATCTTACGTTTCCAATGGTTTTGTTCGCTGCGAATTTTGTTAACCGAATAAAGACTTATATAGGTTATTTTGTGTGTTTTTCCGCACACTGAATGTTAATAAGCCGTCACACTCGAGTCGGTAACGCTGAATCGGGTACACTCGGTTTCCGTTGTTCTACCAGTCACGTTTGAAATTTTCACTTTTGATGATTTTCTACTTTTCTTTTCTAAGGATAAGTTGAACTTAGTTTTCACAATACCCACGCTGACGACCGCGATTTTGCCTGTTCCACTTGCTTGCTAGCATACAATAGTCTACTATTCAAGCGATGATAGCTCAGATGTCCACCATATTTACACCAGGCCAGTTTGGTGATGATTAAGTGGAATACATGTCGATCGATATTGAAAAAGACTGATATTTATGTCTAACTGCAACATGAATGTACTGTAAATTTTCCCCAGCGCTTACTCGAGTCCTGTTCGCGTGTGTGTGTAATCCCAGTGAAACACACATACGAACGCAGCCATAAACATATTCAGTGCCGTGTATGTCACTCGACGACCCCTCACCGCCATTCAATCTGCAAGAGTTTTTTTTTAATTATACAGATAAAACCAACGAAAGAGATTTAAATGCCCCGTATTCATCTAAAACCTGACGTCGTAAGCTAAGGTTATTTTAGGGTTTTTGAAAATAATTGCTTTGGGAAATGTTACATAATGTTTTTTTTGTTAGTTTTGGACTCGTTATGGAATAGCTATGGGAGGGTGGTTTGTAATATAATGTAGTTATTTGAGGGTAGTTTATAACTTTGATTAGTTTAAAGTGGGTTCCAAGCAAGACTTAGAGTTCTCTTTTTGTTAGTACCGCGTTCGATTTTCTCTTTTGTGTCCCGGCAACAGCCCAAGCTGAGGTTCGGTCACTCGTGACACTTTTGCGCTTGTTGACCCTCGGGTTTGAGCTCCCTCCACGCTCGCCCTTAAAGTCCGGTGAAGCTACGAAAGCCTCTCAAGAAAACAATGTAGGTCCCATCTAAAAAAAGGATTAAAGTTCAGTCTAAGCGTGACACTCGAGGCGTATTCATCGTAGGTAGCTGGAACATCACCGAAGGGACGTAAGATTTTTGACAATGTTTTGGTATTTATGTTGGGAATAATTATCGGGAATGATTTATACTGGGCAGAGGGAGGGAAACACGAGCGGTGAAGGTGAGAGCCTCTCCTTAAACCTACATCTGTAGTCGCAAATCCCGGACACTGTCATCCTCTCTGTCATACAATGTACCCGGTGGCTGCATGGTGAATCCATGGTTTGCCAGGAAGTTGGTAGATACGTTAAACCTGTGGAGGAACTGGCTCTCAAGTGCAGCTGCCGGAACACACCTATATTGGTATTTGGCGGCAGATTTTCACCACCACCATGCAATTTTTTTTTTTTTGAAACGTAAAATATGTTATATTTATAATGACACTATTTGCCTGTTAGAATAGTCGATGTAAATAGGAGAATCAACAATCGCATACGGCTATAAATATTGGCGGCTATCCGTTGTGAAAATCGGCAAATTTGGACCGGAGCATACAAAAGTTCGGCCATTAAGCGTCGCTCCGCAGATAGGAGTGCTAAATAGCCCAAGAGCTGTACATAATATGATATTTTATATGTATTTCACGTGAACCAATTTAATTAATTCGCTGGCCTAAGTTGTTATGTTCTTTTGATAGCCGATAACTCGATATCAGTATCGGCTATCGTGTTCGATGATAACTTATCTATGAAAAAATACCTAATTCGGTTTTAGATTGTATCGTTCTCACTGTTAATTTTATAATACGTTAAACTTAATTAATAAAAAATAAATATGTTTTCTATACGTTACTTTCAACACTTCAATAACGGCGAGATAAAATATATATATATATATATATATATATATATATTTTATTATGTTGTCAGCTCTGGAACGACAGAGAAAAATACATCAATACGTTTAGACACTAAGTTACTATAAGATTGTAAATTTATCGCCTTCAATGAACATGTTTCTTTCATTTTATATGTAAAAGTAACGTTTAAATCTACAGTGTTAGTTATTATTACTTAAAATCTTCATCAAAATATATCCAGTACTTTCAGTGTCTTCTACGTAAAAGTATACAGAACCACAGACAAAGAGTACATTGCTTAGAAGATCGTACAGAGTTTTTGCTTGATTTTATTAAAAATATAAAAAAGTCATATGCGGCCCACGCATTGCAAGGTATCTATATGTATTAATATATTTTAAAAATATTGTTATAGTTTAGTAACTTGTTAATAAATATTCCCTTAATATTCATATTTTCAATGCAATCTCTCTATTTTTTTTTAATAGATTTTGTAACAGTAACTGTTTGCAGCTCCGAGCCCCTCCCTCTCACTACATGACAAACTGCCCTTACTTCGAATCGCAGTAGATCACAACTGTCCAATTATTTTTATAGTTAAAATGTATCTATAGATATTATAAATGAAATAGTGTTATTGGTAATTCATTTACTTTCGTTTTTACCTATTTTTTTGTGATATATTTAGTACCTGATTTTCAGCGGTTTCATTTTACTTGTGCTCGCTCGTTGATGGAAATTCTATCTTAATCATATATTTATATTTTAATAGCAATATTAGGCATATATTAACATCACATTTCCGGTAATTCTTTGGAAGAAATCCGTTATTGCGTTAACCGTTATTAAATAAAATTCCGTTATTGACAAAAAACACATAAATTTATGTTTTAAATGACATAATTTAATTACTAAGCCATTTAATAACTCATATTATATTTTTTATAGGTTTATGCGTTATGGGTAAAATATCATCTGATTTTAAGTGACGTGGTTCACCAAGGTGGACACGCGAAGCATAGTGGAGAGACAGGTTCTCAAGTGCAACTTCAAGATATATAACTAGCCAATTAAGCATTCGAAAAAGCCCTACCACGATGCTATCGTTTCCTTACAATGATTCTCTTTACCAAAAGCACGGACTCATTGCAGGTGGATTCGAACTCATGTCCGTTGACGTGGAATATATGCACACTACCAACTGAAACATCATCGCCTATTTGCAACCTACCTATACCTTTACCTATACCTATGCAAACGTGAACTATAATAAAAATTAATAAGATTTATAATCTTTGGTGCTTCTATAGAGTAGTGTGAGAATCCTTCGTACTAGTAAAAAAACATATTTCTTACAATATGACGTTCCGTGGCTAATGTCGTGAATTTGGGAAAGCGATCATTCCAAAGTCACTTCACTACTTCATTATTGCGGGTAATTTCAAGGTTTCAGTTTAATAGTTTCGTTATTTCAATTTTTTTGATAACAGTAAAGTATTCGAATTATTCTTATACGGTTTTAAATGCGTTTTAACGTACGTTTTGATATACTTATATTAGAAAGAAAGGAGAAAGACATAGTTTAATGCTAATAAAAGACATACAGGCAACAAAGGAAACTATAAATGAAAACATTAAAAGAAAAATAACAAAAGAGAAGAAAATAAAAGAAAATAAGAGGTGTCCGAAATACTACACTAATAGCTTCACTTCTCTACATATGTCTTATTCTTAAATGTTATTTGTATCTTTTTATATAATAGTTAATGTGTTACAATAGTTATTAGCGGGTGTACAGCGAGGAGTGTCAATTCCAGACATCACGATCGCTCACATATTGATCCACCTTGTAATAGCCTTTTGACATCAAAACCCGTTGGGATGGTTCTTCAACCTACTGTCCTGCAATTCAGTAATGTGCTTTAGGACTTTGTTATAAAACTAACATATATGAAGAGAGAGAACATTCCATATAATACGTTATGTATATTGTACTCACTCGTGTAACAAAATGCACCTAAACGTTACGTACTCTTGAAATTTCACTATCAATTCTCGTCCTAGTATTAAATGACCACATAAGAAGTTTGACTTCAGAAAAATAGAATAAAGGAATCGGTGAAAATTAAACGATGTAAAATAAACGAAATACAGTGGAATGAAGTGATGATAGCTCAGTGGTAGTGTGTACGACTTCGCATCAAGGGACGTGAGTTCGAATCCAAGCATCTACAATGAGCTTGAAATTTCGGTGAAGGAAAACATCGTGAGGAATGCATAGCATGGTGGTAGGGCTTTTTCAAGTTGTAAGCCTGCCGCCAAATACCAGTAGGTGTGTTCCGGCAGCTGCACTTGAGAGCCAGTTCCTCCACAGGCTTAGCGTGTCGACCAACTTGAGCTGTATCGTAACTTAAGATCAGGTGAGATTATGGCCATAACGCTAAACCTTAAGTTATAAAAAAAAACTTTAACTCGAATCTTAAGGAAAATATTTGAAAATTCGACTTATAAATATTGTTAGCAATTGTCCTCCACGACGACACAACTACCCTCATCACTGCTTATAGTCACTGCCTATAAAAGGGCAGCTAGACCGCCGATGCATTCACTTAGTTCCGAGCGTTCGTCGCGTGCACATCAGTTGTGTTGCGTTAGCGTTAGGCCGTAGCAAAGTGGTTTCTTTTTATTAAGAATTTCTGTTTCTGATTGATAAAATCAGAAGTGGGATAAGTGACTTCTAGCCCACAGAACAGAGTAGTTTTAGTAAATATGACTGGCGGATCCAGTCATAGATCGCGACGTCGTTCTAGTAATAATAGGTCGCGGTATCGGTCACGTAGCCTAGCCGATCGAGTGTTTCAACGCGGAATTGTCGGCTACGGCGTCGTTCCCGTGGTAGTAGAAAATAGTGCGTTGTGATCTTAGTAACGTGCATGATACCACTGAGGTCGGGGTGACGTCTCATCTGAACGTGTCCAGACACTACACACCGAAACCCTAGACGTGATGAGGACGGGTTTTGAGTCAGGGTCAGGTGAGGCCGAACCCACATAAGGTCGAGGCTTTTGTAAATTCACCGGTTCCTGAGAACGTTCGGCAGAGTTGTGAAGGTTCTACCAAATGAAGAAAATGAGCTTGAAACTGCATAGCGGCAGTTATGAAAAACTACACAAGCAGCGGCGCAGTATATGGTGCCTTGGCGTGGCCAGTGGTGCCCTGAGTAATGTGCAGCCTTCTTTGAGGGTATGTAAAAGCTTTTATTATCTGAACTACAGGCTTAAAGCCTTGGCGTTCATTATGTGAACTACAGGCGTAAGGCCTTGGCGTTCAATTATCCGAACTTCGGGCATATTGCCCTGGCGTTCGTTGAACTACAAGACCTAACATGGTCTTGGCGTTCATTATCTGAACTACAGGCATTAGGCCTTGGCGTTCATTATCCGAACTACAGGCATAAGGCCTTGGCGTTCCATTATCTGAACTATAGGCTTTAAGCCTTGGCGTTCATTATCTGAACTACAGGCGTAAGGCCTTGGCGTTCAATTATCCGAACTTCGGGCATATTGCCCTGGCGTTCGTTGAACTACAGACCTAACATGGTCTTGGCGTTCATTATCTGAACTACAGGCATAAGGCCTTGGCGTTCAATTATGCGAACTTCGGGCATATTGCCCTGGCGTTCGTTGAACTACAGACCTAACATGGTCTTGGCGTTCTGAACTACAGGCTTTAAGCCTTGGCGTTCATTATCTGAACTACAGGCGTAAGGCCTTGGCGTTCATTATCTGAACTACAGGCGTAAGGCCTTGGCGTTCCATTATCCGAACTTCGGGCATATTGCCCTGGCGTTCGTTGAACTACAGACCTAACATGGTCTTGGCGTTCATTAGACTTCAGGCATATCTGCCTTGGCGTTTTACTTTCATACACAGCCTGGATAGTGACAACAACTGGAAGCTCAATAAAAGCTCTGAATCTACGGAGGAAAATGCCTGGGCTTGATGAAAATACGGTTGCACACGAGCCACAGAATAGCGCACCACGCTCTGGGGCCGGTCACTCTGTGCCTTCCCTAAATGTGGACCAAGATCTTGGAGCTGCCGTTGTTGTCGGTCCAAGCAGTTTGATTCCAGGCTCGGGAATTGGACTGTTAATGCCCCTACTGGAGGCAGAGACTTGGTCAGTCAATGAAAACGGCACCGGACCAGGCTTCAGCCACGGAGCTTGTGTCGAGGGCGACACTTGGTCAGGAGAGGCCGTGTTAGCAATTGTCCTCCACGACGACACAACTACCCTCATCACTGCTTATAGTCACTGCCTATAAAAGGGCAGCTAGACCGCCGATGCTTTCACTTAGTTCCGAGCGTTCGTCGCGTGCACATCAGTTGTGTTGCGTTAGCGTTAGGCCGTAGCAAAGTGGTTTCTTTTTATTAAGAATTTATGCTTCTGATTGATAAAAATATAATTTTCCTGTTGTAATGTACCGCTAGTTGTATTACTTACGAACTCTGTTTTTTGAAGTTCGATTTTTCATGTATAAATATCCCTCTATATACCTCGGAGGGAAATGGTATTTTTTTCGAATTACAAAATCTAAAGCAATAAAGTAGATACAAGTTACATTACCTTTATCTTGTGTGAGCCAATAAATACACAGACAATCACACACATATACTCATACACATGCACATACAACATCTCATACACACGAAAAGTGCGCTAAGTAAAGCATTTATGTACTTTATAAGAATAATATTTAAGAGTAAGGAATTATGTACATTGGGAAGACACTGGCACTTGAGATATATGCTAAAAATCCTAATTCAGGTGACAGGGTTTAACCTTATGTTGTTGTAAAAATATTTTTTGAAAAATATATTATTATTATTATTAAATAATTCGAGATATCCCATTTTTAAGGGTACAGTGGAAGGGAATGCTATTACTTAATTACTGAGGATTACGGCTCAAACAGATTCGAGTTATAGAGATACCGAAAAAAAAATGTCTATTTCAAATTATGTATGAAACTAATAATAAACACAACTGAAGTGGTAATGGGCAGGGCACATATCTCGGAGTACCGATAGCCCATGGAGCAAAAAGGTTCTAGAGTGGCGGCCGCGTACCGGAAAGCGTAGCGTGGGGCGGCCTTCCGCCCGACTGACGATATAAGGTGAGGCCTATGATGATGATGATGATGATGAAACTATAGCCACTTTGTCTATAGGTATCAGCAGCTTTGTTTATGTGGACTTTATATGGCTTTGTTGTCATTTATGTAACATAAGCAGCTTGATTTCAGAAAAGAGAAAACTAGAAATTCGTAGAATAATTATAGAGAAAATTACAACTTCTTTCTAATTTATAGTATTAGTTTGCGGAACCAATAATGGAGAATTATCACTCAAGCACTAAAACTGATTAAAACGAATTTAAAGTGTATTAGAAGGTTAAAGAAAATGCTTATTAAATCTACGAGAGTGTTATAAATAAGACAAAAGCCGTGACCCGATAATACGTCGCCCCGCCCCAGCATTGAGCACGAAATTCGCTGAAAAACAACTTAGGTAAGAGTAAGTTCGCGCATATCTCACCCTGTCCCATAAACATGTTCCTTCAATGGGCGCCGGAGTTACTTTTGTTATCTCACTACGTTCATTATGTTCGGTGTTCTTTCTGAATAACGTTGCTAATAAGAACCGGATTTTGTTTACTGTCCCATTCGAAAGCAAATCCGGTTCGATTACGAAATTGGTATTTTTATGTAATTACAACAAATTGTGTTGCTCGAAAGCAGTTGCGGAAGCGATGATAGCTCAGTTGGTAGTGTGCAGAGACGTCGCATCAAGCGCCGTGAGTTCGAATCCACGTATAATGTTTATTTTTTGTTTTTTATACTTAAGATTTAGCGTTATGGCCATAATCTCACCTGATCTTAAGTGACGATATGGGCCAAGTTGGTAGACACGCTAAACCTGTGGAGGAACTGGCTCTCAAGTGCAGCTGCCGGAACACACCTATTGGTATTTGGCGGTTGATTTACAACTTGATTGTGGTTATGGCTATGGTTTTTTCACGATGTTTTCCTTCACCGAAAGCTCAAGCTCATTGTAGGTGCTTGGATTCGAACTCACGTCCCTTGACGCGAAGTCGTACACACTACCACTGAGCTATCATCGCGAAAAATGTGTTGAGCTTTTGGTGAAAGAGAACGTGGTAATGATACCATAGCAGGGTAGTGAGGCTATTCCAATGCCCGCCTGGCTAGCTGCCACTATTAAATTAAAAGTCTACCACCCAATACCTATAGATGTATTCCGGTTGTTGCAAATTAGAGCCCCCAGTTGGCTTATTTCCACCTATATATATAACCACCTTTTTCATCATCGCTTAACATCAGGTGAGATTGTGGCCATAACGCTAACCGTATATATTTGATCTCCATTCAATGTTACCTGCACGTCTGTAGTTTTCAAGAAAAAACTTTTAGTTGATCATAGACTAGAGTTTAAATATTTGGACCCCAAATAGAGGTGACATAACCATGTATATTAAATATTCTATTATATAACAATTATTATAACAATTTATAATGTTAGTAATATCAAATAGGAGAGTTTATAAGTGAATACAAGTACTTTTCTATGTAATGTTGTAACGAGATTCATGTTGTTCCTAAATGCGATAGGCGGCGCTCCGTTTCCCCTGGACAGCTAGCACTGTCATTAATTCTATGAGTTTTCTTAATGAAACCATAAAAATCTCATCGTAGAATGTAATCCAAATGGGGCGCGCATAAAAAACATAAATCACGATTCGATTCATTATGTGGATTGCGGCGCGGCACCCGCGGGATTAAGAAAATTTTCAATTATACTGCAGGCTCCGGGGAGCCTCGCTTTTGGAACTCGAGCTATTCCATACCCGTCAGTATTAAAATATATAAGTATAAATTATATTAAAGTGCCCCCATCTAATATCAAAATAGCAGGTTTTTAATTAATGAATGTAAAAGTAATAAAAATTAGTTTTGATGCCTTTAGCACATGAAAAACAGTTGCATGTGTTTTTCTACGCGTGCGAAATTTCATGATGATCAGTCGAGTAGTCTACGCATGAAACGGTAACAGACAAACGTGCATACGCATTTTTTAATAACACTTTGGATGTTTACGCTGGGATAATAATAAAAATTGTATCTCTCCTTAGGCCTGCTACTCTCTGAAATGGAGGCTTTTGACGGGACTTCAGGAAACTATGTTTTTTTTTATTCACACGCAGACTAAGCCGAGGGTACAGCAAGTTTCATGCGTAATTAGTAACTGATCGTTATAACATTTTTTGACTTTAAATTACTTTTAATACTGATTCTGGTGGTCTTTTTTTCAGAAGTCGTACACCTTTTATGCGCGTTTTATATGAACATTATATTAAATGAGTAAAATTTCACGAACGCGTCACGTTTATGTACACTTCGTTACATGACTGAGAAGAAATATATAACAGTTTGATTAAGCGGCTTCACCGTCTCTCAGGTCCCATATATCTATATATTAATCATAATCGATTCAGCCATTTCGGTGTGACAGCGTAACAAACAAATACACTTTCGCATATATAATGTTACGTAACTTTTTTTTATTGACTTTCACTCTTTCCCTGTATCACACTAAACATTCCGTATATATATTATTGAATAGTTTCATTTCTATCAAGTGTATTTTAAAGTTTAAAAAAAAATACCAAACTAGTCTCCCATACTTATCTCAGCTGCTCGGGTCCGGGTGTATCCCTAAAAGGCTTTACCCGCGTTGAAAAGGGCCTCTATTTATGCCAACTACCGTCAATATTTAAAAAGGTTTTCATCATAAACTCGAAGGGAGGCAGCTGGCTCACCTTTCAAAGTTTTTAATGCTAGCGTAGAAACAATGTAAACTTTCCTCCGTAAAAAACTTTAAAGGCAAAAAAGTGCTTTTATTTATTTTTTACAACAGTTTAAAAGATCCGAATATATAAAAACAAAACAATGGTTACAGCCCAGCGAACGCATCTATGAAACGAAACGTGGCTCTATAAACTTGTCTTGCTAATAAAATGTCTCAAGATTTTACGTCAAGAATACAATTGAAATATAAACGACTTATCCGAACTAATATTATACATACGAAAGTAACTGTGTCTGTTTGTTTGTCACATTTTAACGCCTAAAGCGTTGAACCGATTTTGGTGATGTCTGATCTAGTAATATATTACACTCTGGAAAAAACGATATCTCATCTATTATCATGAAAATTAAACTTGGAAAGGATGACATAGGAGATAAAAGTTATTATTGAAATTGGTATTTATGCTTTTGGTAAGCAATAATTAGAATCCACGTTTCCAAAATTTATTCCCCAAAGAAGTTATTCGATTTCACGAAAGTCGTTGCGGAAATAATTATTTTAAATATTATTGTTTTCAACAAACAAAAAAATTAACTTAATCTAAAAGTATTTAGAACTGTTTAGTAAACTGAAACATGTTTTGTTAAATTGTTCATTATAACATATGATAGAGTAATCACATTGATTGATAGTACGATTATTGGTTTTTAAAGTTAATTTTACTAACGTAACCCTAGAATACTATAGTCACGTCCGTATGGAACGCGAACATCATATACCAAATATGATGCCTGATATATCGGAGTCGTAGAAGCGTATTTTGATGCAGTTAAAGAAAATGATTCTGTATACTCAATTAGGTCTTAACCACAATGCCTTTGATGGTAATTCCTTACATTTAAGCTCTTTAGGTTTGTCACCACCCACCACTACACACCAGCTAGTGTCTATCTAGCCATTAAGAGGTTTACAAGTCGGTATGACAGTTGACTAGAACCAAATTGTACGTAGAATGTAGCAGTATGCAGTATAGAACGTCGTTATGGTGTCATAGTGGGTATTTGGGACAGATTTTATCACCTGATGAGTTTCCATACGTGCGAGAAAAAAAAGACCCAATAATGACTATGATAGTTCGAAATAACCTAATGAAGCCTGCAGCGCCTACACCATTGTAGTGTAGTAATAAAAATATGTGTGCTTTGACGTACGACTTTAGTTTACTCCTTAAGTACGTCCTAAAGTGAAAAGAACATAACGTTGCGCAGAAAATCCTTTCTCTTTTGTGTTAATAATCGCATTAATTGCACTTCTCATAAAATCAATGTAAAGGATAAGTAAATTCTTAAGCAGAAAACTAAAAAAAAACGTGTGCAGTTCATACGCGGTAAAAGTGAAACCATCAGATATTATTAGAATATTTATGTAAACAATACGCGTATTGATAGAATGTTTGTTATGATACGTTAAATCAGACGCATACACCTACGCACATACACGCGTGCAGCGCTCGGACTCTGTAAGAAACACTATATAATGCCTTCTTTACAGATATATGTAACTGTCTCTTGTTACTGTCGTTTTTTGTTTCATCTAGTTTCAAATCACGACGATGCTAAAGAAGTCTTCACTTCAAATGAAAAATAGTAATATAACATAAAAGTAGAGATGGATTAAAATTTTATTGAAATGAACTCGACGGAATATAAAGTGAATTCCACAATAACGGTTTCGGAAAGGCCCCAATCGATTCGCAGACATCGTAACTGGACAGCACTTTGCGAAGGTATAAAAGCCGAGATAGAAATGTCACTTGGGGTTATGCCAAGCGTCAATGTGCACGCTAACTTTTTTCTATTTAATACTTTGCGATCTGTCTGCGTGAGGTATGACGTAGCCGATCTAGGAGAATCACCTTTTATCTCATTTTATATGAACAGTAATAAATGAGTAAAATTTCACGAACGCGTCACGTTTAGGTACACTTCCTACTCATAAGATACTTGACTCATAAGATACTATCTATCCTTTGAAAATAAATAATATTGAGACAGCCGGAGCCGCGTGATTGAGTTGTTTTGTGGCTGATATTTTTCCTTCCCATTTGAGCGGGTACATATGAAAATATACGTACCGCAAGTTCGTCGCCTCGCATAGTTTGAAGTAGTACGATTTCGGCTTGTTAATGTAGCGCGCCGTTTGTTTTGATCCAGAATCTTGTGAAAGCGAAAGTAGTGATTTGTAGGCCTGTGTAGACTGACATCGTGACTGGCTTTTTCTTGTGACCAATTGGCCGATTAGTCTGTCGATTAGTGACGGCAGCTTGAACTTATCGGTTGAACCATTACACACTTTTGTATACATAATCTATTGTACATGCGTCACTTTACAACGCGATTACGGTATGGATCGTCGAAAGTGAAGGTCAGAGAACTAATGCTGTGTATCACATGCACCATATCCCGCGAGGAGCCCAGCACTGCTTGGTTTTACTGGTCGTAGACAGCTCAAACACTATTACATGTTCGTTAAAAAAAAACTTCTTAATATATTCAAATTGAAATGACGAGATTAAAAAAATATATATATATTAATCTATTTCAAGTATTAGCTTTATTGTTGATCGTATATTTATAATAATTATCATATTACAGTGGTATAAATATTTTTACGTCTCATTGAAAATTACTTTATGGCTTGAAATTGATATTTACATGTTCGGTTTAAAATAACTTTATATATTCAAATTGAAATGACGAGATTAAAAAATATATATATTAATCCATTTCAAGTATTAGCTTTATTGTTGATCGTATCTTCATATTAATTATCATATTACAGGGGTTTAAATCTTTACACGTTTGATTAAAAATAACTTTATACATTCAAATTGTAATAAAAAGTTTTTATAAAACTTGTTTTAATAGTCTATTTCAAGTAGTTCGCTTTTAGCGCTTTTAGTTTCCGGTTGTGGCAATATAAATACGTCTTATAATACTCAGGCAGCCATAGCGGAGCTCCAGAACGATTCAACGGACTGAAGTATTAGTGATATGTAGAATCAAATAGTACGTGCAGACTATTAAGCAAGATAAGGATTTTTACACTCGTTAAATTCGTTCTGTAGTTTAGACGTGAAAAACAAATAGAGAGTTACTTTCAGATTCATGATATTATTCAGGACTAGCTTTTAGCAGCGGCTTTGTTCACGTTAATATTGATTTTAGCAAACAATTCAAACAAATGAGATATTTAAGATAAGCATTTCTGTTATAAATTATATCCGTGTAACTCTAACGGTTTTTGCAGCGCACGCCAGAATAGCTCGTAAATGGTAAAAATTTTTCATACTTACTTGACTTATCGTTATATTTTGGACAATTCACACAATATCTTTATAAATTATAGTCGATGTGTTTGTTATTCTGCGGCGTAAGTTATATTATTGTGAAGCGATGATAGCTCAGTGGTAGTGTGTAATCAAGGGACGTGATTTCGAATCCAATCACCTGCAAAAAGCTCGAGCTTGAGCTTTCGGTGAAGGAAAACATCGTGAGAAAACCATAGCATGGTGGTAGGGCTTTTTCAGATGCGCGCCTGGGTAGCTACCGCTCACAAGTTGAAAAACTGCCGTCAAATACCATTAGGTGTGTTCCGGTAGTTAAGAGCTAGTTCCTTCACAGGTTTAGCGTGTCTACCAACTTGGGCCGTATCGTCACTTAAGCTCAGGTGAGATTACGGCCATAACGCTATCCATTATCTATAAAAAAAAAGTGTCACAAAATCTATTCCACAATTTGTGCATTCATACTTACAAACTGTCGCGTCTATAATATGAATAAGGGTTATACACATGAGTGTACGTTTCTTACTGCATTTGAATTGTCTATCTCGGCTAACGAGAGCTCCGATGTTGGCAGCCTTAGTTGAGAGTCACTTATCGGCAGGTTGAGAGCCCAGGTACTCGGCTTCTGAGCGACGCAATTAGGCGCCCAGTGACACTTCATTTCACAGAGGGGCGCGATAATAGCTGGCTTTAATGAGACCCCCAGTACTAAAAATAGATTACATTGAATTCCCAGGCACTGGATGGTTTAGAGCTAAAGTTTTTATCTCTAATCGATAGTAATATTTTAGTAAAGATCCGTTGACTTAACTTAGAATGGAATGGTGTCTTAGGGATTATAAAAAAAGTCAGATTCATTGACTTAATTTATAATGGTATCTTAGGGATTATAAAAAGAGTCAAGGGTAAAACGTAAATGAAAGAAAAGATGTCTCTTTTAGAGGAAGCCTCTGTCCCTTCGGCAAGTTTTACTGAGATAATCTGGTTGACGATGAAGTTATAATGAAGACAAAAAAAAATATTTATTTAATATAACTTTTTGATTTTGATACATAACTAGTGAGAATTGTAAGTCCAGCTTGATTTATTTAATTATAATATTTTTGGATTTCTATTTTATTTAGATCTTTACATTACCTGTGAAAAATCTAGAATCGTTTAGTTGATACACTAGGAATTAAAATTGCTTAAAAAAATAATTCGAACTAACGCAAATGGTGTCGTAGTTAGAGTTATAATTAGATATAAAATGCTTAGAGGCTTTAAGGGAACAGTGTCATTTTTTGGGGTATTTAAAATAATTATATAACGAAATATTAGAATTCTTTTACCTATAAACTAAAATTAGTAACGTTAGTGTCTTGATCACTCCTATCGGTGCTTCGGACAAGAATTATACTTTTATAACCTTTGTATATTTACCAAATCATAAGCTGAACTAAACAAGTCCAGAACAGAACTTAAAATAAGCTTCAGTGATATAATTATCAATATATATTTGTGCTATACAGAGTATTTGTATGAAAATCAATAACTTGTTCCTATATATATGTTTATATTTTATTGTATATATCAATTTTAAACAATATTATTCACTAATAACATATTTATTATGTTACATATATATTAATAACAGTTATTGCAATATGTATATCTATATATTGCAAAAAATGAATTTAGTATAGTAATGTTTGAGAATGGGAATTAGTAATGAGAACAGGTTAAGTGCCAGAATATCAAATAACCGTGCTAATTTATATTTGTGACATATCTTTAAAATAATTGCTTTTAACTGAATAACACTATAAGGGTTTAGTCTACTAAAAATTAAAATACTATTGGACGCCCAGTGGTCGAAATTCGACCAAAATTAATTGTATATTGCGCAAGCTGTATTTCACCAGTAACCAATAATAACTGATCTTAATTAATATAACTAATATATATTGAAATAAATGAATTTATTACAGTAATGTTTGACAATCAGTAAAGACAAACAATATTAATCTATAATCTATTCTCAATTTGACCACAGACTTTAACAATAAACAAAAGAGTATATTTACGTGTATGTGTCAAATACATGGTAGTGTATGTAATAATTTTTTTATTGATTTTATGTATTGTTTATGCTTAATTTAAAAAAAAAAAAACAGAATTCTGCATTCCTTCTTTATATAAACTTAAACGGTTTGCGAAATTTCATACTCCTCCGTCCGCGTACTTTTCGTAAAATGGGGTATAAAGTATTTGGTTTACGTATATGTATATATATTAGTTATTAGTGAATAATATTGTTTAAAATTAATATACACAATATAATTGGATATAGTCGATACATTTTCAGGCCGAAGTCGTTGAATCGACCATAATTAATTTCGGTATAGAGATAGTTGTAACCCTCAAGACAATTATAGAATACTTTTACGTGCGAAAAACTTAAAAGGCCTTAAGTGCGCGATAAATTTTGTATGAAACTATTTATTGCGTCATCCGATTTGCCTTAAAGTTTGAAGGTTTTTTTATGGTTAATAATATAAATATGCATATTTGATTTTCGAAATACACTTAAAAGGGATGAACTTCTGTGAGTTATGTGAGTTCGCCGCAATACGCTTTCTTCTTCGATAAATCTCTATCAGCCGCCATCTCTTCATTTACTCCCTCTTCTTTCACTACATTCCCCACACACTCATCCATCTTCTGTGGCATTCCTCTTCCTTCCCATTTCCATTTGAGTCATATCCACTACCTTTCTCAACACGCGTCTCTACTCGTCTTATGACATGTTCAAACCATAATAAAGGATTTCCTTTCAACTTCTCCAACACTCCCGCTAACATACTCATTCCTGACTTTGTCCATCCTTCTTACCATCCGTTTATCGATCGACATCACCAAATAAATAAATTAACATCATTCCATTACACTGGAGCCCCTGGAAAAAATTAGTTAAATCATGAAAATTAAACGCATTTATCTTTCCAATAAAAACACATTGTTACAAGATAAAGTATATATTGTGGAACGGAAATTAAGGAGCAAAGTAAACGTTGGCCAGCCGAGCTGTGGGGGCAGCCATGTTTGAATTCGAAACAGCACCGTGTACGAGGAGGCATTCACTTAACTTTCTTATTGATACTATTTACTCAATGCGCTCCGTTGCCTCGCTTGGTAATAATCATATGAAACAGAACAGGCTTCCTACGAGGTTTGTTTCCGATAGTTGTAATTATGCGGTGGCTCAGTGGTGTTGTGTACGGTTTCGCGTCAAGGGACGTGAGTTGGAATCCAACCACCTACAATGAGCTTGAGCTTTCGGTGAAGGAAAACATCGTGAGGAAACCATAGCATGGTGGTTGGGATTTTTCTAATGCCCGCCTGGTTAGAAACCATCCTCAAGTTGATAACCTGCCGCCGAATACCAATAGGTGTGTTCAAGCTGCTGCACTTGAGAGCCAGTTCCTCCACAGGTTTAGCGTGTCTACCAGCTTGATTTCGCTATATAAAAAAACGCATGGTGGTATGGCTGATTCTAAGCCCATCTAGCTATCTCCCATCATCAAGTTGAAAATCTGATGCCAAATACTTTTGGGTGTGTTCTGATAGTTGCACTTGAGAGTCGGTCCCTCTTGAATTTTGAGTCGCAAGTCATCAGAATGTAAGTGAAATTAATTTGTTTTATTATAGGTCTTATAGAAATTGCAATTGGGTTGTAATTTGTCAGGGATACAGTAGCTCAAATATTTTGCTTTGAATTTTTTGCCTTTCTTGTTATCTCGCATTTTGTTTTATCGTGCAACGCAGTTCACACTGAAGCGATTCAACCCGTTTTGATGGAATGTGTTTGGCTTATTAATAGTATAATGGAATACCATTTTATTTTAATTTATTGAAGAATAAGCGCCATCGTTACTATATGCCGTGTAACTAAAATATATTTAACAATGTTTTAAGGTAATTTTATATAATTCTCTAGCAGTTTCACAAACAGAGTCGGATAACGAGGAATTAACTACACTTTTTTCTTGTAATACGAAAATGATTGAGCTTCGACAATTATATAAAAGCCTGTGTTAGTATCAGGTTGTATCAGGTTGTATCAGGTTAGTATCAGGTATCAGTTGTGTCTGAAATCGAGAGCTCTCTGGGGCGGGCCTCCAAATGGGGTGAAACGAACTTAGTTCAATTCAACCCTACGAAGACACAAGTTTGCGCGTTCACTGCGAAGAAGGACCCATTTGTCATAGCGCCTCAGTTCCAAGGAGTACCTCTTCAGGTTTCCGGGAGTATTGGGATTCTCGGCGTCGAAATCTCGAGCACAGTTCAGTTCAGGAGTCATTTGGAGGACAAAGCCAAATTGGCTAGTAAAAAGCTGGGTATCCTGAACAGAGCGGAGCGGTACTTCACGCCGGGCCAAAGATTGATGCTCTATAAAGCTCAAGTACGGCCCCACGTGGAGTACTGCTCCCACCTCTGGGCAGGAGCCCCAAAATACCTGCTTAACCCACTTGACTCCTTGCAAAGACGAGCTGTCCGAATCGTCGATGATCCTGATCTCACGGATAGCCTGGAGCCGTTAGGACTGCGGAGAGACTTTGGTTCTCTCTGCGTGTTTTATCGGCTGTTCCATGGGGAGTGCTCTGAGGAACTGTTTAAGATGGTGCCAACGTCACCATTCTACCATCGTACCACCCGACACCGCAGTAGAGTTCATCCATACCACCTGGAAACAATACGGTCTAGTACCGTACGTTTCCAGCGTTCGTTTATTCCACGCACGTGTAAGCTCTGGAATGAACTCCCTGCCTCGGTGTTTCCCGAGCGCTATGACATGTCCTTCTTCAAACGAGGCTTAAAAAGAGTATCCCTTCAGCGGTAGGCAGCGGCTTGGCTGTGCCCCTGGCATTGCGGAAGTCCATGAGCGGCGGTGACCGCTTACCATCAGGCGGGCCGCTTGCTCGTCTGCCTATCGAGGCAATAAAAAAAAAAAAAAAAAAAAAAAAAAAGGTACACTCAATGGAATTAAATCGACAAATTGATAAATAAAGTCCTGAAGCGATACGCAAATTCACATAAACGAAGAAAAGGGAATTGCTAATATCTAAAAATATTCCATTTATTTTCTATCGGTTTTCAAGTATTCAACGACCAGTACGTGCCTATTCGCCTGCAAAAGCACTAGAAATAAAATGTAATGATCGACGAGTAAAATTCACTACAAATTGTTCTACACACACGACGTCCGTAATAAAATACTAAATACACAGCGGCGAGCTGCGTCCGGCTTGTACTTTACTGTTTAAATTTGAAACAGGCCCCGGTATGATGGCACCAATTCACTTATCATCGTCTCCAATACTGTTTGCTCGCCGTCTGCAGTCTAGCGAATGGTAGAAGCGGCATTTTAATATTAAAATTTCCAATAATCACAGTTTTATTCAAGACTCTTCCATAATCAACGATGGGATAAAAAAATACACGTATTTGTTATAATTAAAATGATTATCCGAATTAACAAAAAAATTAATTCGGATATTATCACTTTACGATGAATTCCTAAGGCACTTGATGTAATAACATGCATTTGTTTTTTTTTTATATATAGTTAAGGTTTAGCGTTATGACCATAATCTCACCTGATCTTAAGTGACGATACGGCTCAAGTTGGTAGACACGTTAAACCTGTGAAGGAACTTGCTCTCAAGTGCAACTGCCGGAACACACCTATTGGTATTTGGCGGCAGATTTTCAACTTGAGGGTGGTAGCTAGCCAGTCGGGCATCAGAAGAAAACCCCTACCACCACGACAGACTTGTAGATTAAAACTCACTTTTATATGATTCCAAAAAGATATTTACGCATTTAAAATTAACTTATAATATTTTTGTAAAACGATAAGGGAATATATCATGAAAAAGTCTACATGCTTAATTATGTCATCGTTATACCAAAGTGATTTCATAAAATATTATATTTTTTTTTTATCGTGGGGAAATGTATTTATGCATCCCCTCCCAGCCCGGGGGGACTGACAGTCTGTCGGCTTCCTGGGGCGACGCGGGTCCGCGCATGCAATCACAGCGTCACTCCAGCGACCGGCCCGGCCTGGTGGTAAGCCGGGCCCCATTTAGGCAGCCTGGCAAGCTGCCCTTCCAGTCAACCGGACTGGTGCAATGGTAGGCGGGTCCCCTGACCTGACCCCCTCAATGCGTTGTAAGCTAGCACAGTGGTGCCTTTTTTTTATATAAGTAAAACGAGAAAATGACATCACTATAACACTGTTTAAATAAATATTCATTTGGAGGTCGCCGCTGTAGTGCCAGTTATCTAATTATCATATTTGTATTTGTCCCGAATGCCAATTATAACCAGCCTGTAAAGCATCCTTGCTTCTCTCGACGTCGGTGAAACACGAATGCTGTTACGTAAATCGACAACTTTCAATTATTTCTTTATTTTATTGTCAAGTGATATTCTTGGAGTATTATGTACGTTACAATTTGACGAAGACCTTAAAAAAATAAATACAAAAAATATATTTAATGGAATTATCAAAGAAGACAAGAGGTAATAATTAAAGTCGATTGATATTGAATTTGTCTTACCAGGAAAAACGTAACAAAGTGGGTTGTAAAGCTTTACATAATATGCTTATATTCCATATTTAATTACAATGTTTTCTTATAATATAGGGAAGGTGAGCTTAGTAACTGTAGAATCAATGAGACAATCGCTCCGCCGCACCGTGTTAAACACAAATACAAATAATATCATCTTATAAATGGAATTGGAAACATTTGTCCTCATCCGGCTTAATAGTGTCATGCATTAAGGCCCGCGCGGGGGAGTAATAAAGGGGTAATCACCCCTCGCCGGGCGGGGAGAATTACTTAGGGCGAACTTTGCGGTGCAAAGTGTAAGTTGAGGCGTGATAATTAAATTAATCTAATTTATCAAATTGCTCTTAACTATTTTTGTGGGACTTCTTTTACACTTTCAGTATAGAAAAAGGTTTCTCTATTCTTTGTAGGCTTTGATGCTGTTTGAAAAACTAATGTGACCCAATACGATGATACACTTAGAGTATACTTAGGGTTTTTTTATTTCGTTTATAGTAAGTTTATTGTCAAACTTCACTTATAACGACAATGATATTTGATACCGACTCTTGTAGTTTCGACAACATTTGACATAAGAGAGAGGATAATTATAGTTATGCCACTACGGCCTTTGACATAGACATATTCGACCTAAATAATTATATTAGACATAGATAACTTTTTCACACTTAGTCTATTGAAGGGATTAATTATTAATGCTAAATGTCGTAATATACCTTCCAGCATATAGCGACAGATTTACAACTTTGATGTGTGAGTTAGTCAGGCGGGCATTAAAACATGCCTTTCTACCATGCAATTTTGATCATCGCAGAGGTGGTTCTACATCAAACTAAAAGCTTCTTTGGAAGTTGGGTTTTATTTTCTATACTTCCAGATGCTGATTATGTATACAAGTATATATATATATGTATTTGAAGCTTTTTAGGAGTAATATAATCTATTATCTTGTTACTAATTTTTATATTTATTTATCATCATGCTAGCCTATATCCGTTTTTTTTTTTATTCAAGCAAACTTCTAGCTTTTCTTGTAAGCTCATTATTCCAGTAGTGAATCTATGCTAATTAAAAACACTTCTCCAGTAATTGTCATTTTGTAAATTTAATCCATGTTTATAATTAGGCAAGTCTCTAATGATTTTGTATTTTATTTGCATGCATCTCGTTTTTTTTAAATTTACAAAAAGTGACACGCCAAAGATTTTTTTTTCATACTTAAGGTTAAGCGTTATGGCCATTATCTCATCTGATCTTAAGTGACGATACGGCCCAAGTTGGTAGACACTCTAAACCTGCGGAGGACCTGGCTCTCAAGTGAAGCTGCCGGAACACACCTAGTAGTATTTGGCGGCAGGTTTACAACTTGAGGGTGGTAGCTACCCAGGCGGGCATTTGAAAAAGCCCTACCACTATGCAACGTTTTCTTAGCAACGTTTTTTTATACAATTGAAACAGACAACTGAAATTAAGTCTTATTTTTTTTATTTACTACAATACATCTTATGTGTTTGTCGAAGTAAAATCCTTATTTATACAAAACTCATCTTAAACACAGCCTATACGGAATATTTAAAAATGAAGTAAGACATGTATTTATATTTATCTTCTCGCTTCTTCTTATGGTTTGGACCATACGTTTGAGAGTGACACCTAGCGAGTAATGTTTGACTTGAACCGGTGCGGCGTGATATTTATTGTATTTGATGGAACGTGTAATTTCTGATCCGCCCCACACCCGTACGACGGCTTGATGAAGTTATAAGAACTTAATGATTTCGTTCAAATTGAATTGTGTGTTCAGGTTTTTGTATTGTAATAACGTGAAGTTTCGAGATTTATTATTCTCACTCGAAACTGTAACCGAGCGAAATTTGTACGTCAGATGTTTATATTTGGAAAATTAATCTTTCAAGCGATGATAGCTCAGTTCGTAGTGTGTCCGAATGCCGTGTGAAGGTACGTGAGTTTGAAATGAAGTGGTAGGGCTTTTTCTAACTACCTACTTGGTTAGCTACCACCTTCAAGTTGAAAATCTGCCGCCAAATACCAATAGGTGTGTTCCGGCAGCTGCACTTGAGAGCCAGTCCCTCCACAGTTTTAGCGTGTCTTTCAACTTGGACTGTATTATCACTTAAAATCAGGTAAAATTAGAGGCATAACGCTTATCCTTATCTATATATAAAAAAAAAACATTTGTATTAGAAAACAGAAAAAGATTTCTTGTAAGCACGATAATTATAAAAATTTGAACAATTTTACGTTGTGTAATTTAATTGTTTTATATTACATTATATACAAGCCCACGGAACTGACAAAATACGTCCTTTAATTATGCTTACTAATATTATTAATGCGCAAGTGGGTTTGTTTGTTTGTTTCGCTTTCACATCAGACCGCTGAATCGATTACGATGAATTTTACTATAGAATTAGATGAAATACTGAAGATGATCATAGGCTAATTTTTCACGCGAAAACCTTATTGGAAGCGGGGTAAAGAGAAGGATAAACTTTCTATGAAACTTTTTATTGCGTCATTCGATTTGTTTGTTAAAATCAATATAAACCGCGTCCACGCGAACAGCCTGTTTGTAATATATTATTATTGATTATGTTTCTAGTTAGTATTACGTTCGAATTTTGAAATGAGGAAATGTTAGACGACTGTTCGTTCTCATAGAGTCAGCATATGCTGGTAAGTTTTTTTCTGCGAAGTTAAAACAAAATCACCGTGATATTAACTAATATATTCTCTCGATGTTTTACTTTACGGCGTGTAAACATAACGAAATAACACAGAAAACGGCATCCTCCCCCCTTCAACACAATAGGACGGTACACGTAAAATGAGATGTCTCATAACATTGCTGTACGAGCGTGTCGCAAGCGCGTTTATGTCGCCGCATTCGCTGGTTCTATATTTCTTGGCAATAGATACAACGTAACAAATATAAATGAATAAAATATATTGTAAAATAAAATTAAGATCTTTATTATTGTAGACACGGTAAATCTGTGCAGGGACTGGCTCTCAATTGCATCTGTTGAGACACGCCTATTGGTATTTGGCTGCAGATTTTCAACTTGTGGTTGTTAGCTAGCTCGGCGGGCATTAGAAAAAGCTCAACCACCATGCTATGGTTTCCTCACGATGGTTTCCTTCATCGAAAGCTCAGCCTACGTACACACTATCACTGAGTTATCATCGCTTTTTTGTATGCCTAAAACTAAACTTTAAACTGTACATGCCGGCATTTACGGTACATGGCATTTATGGAGTTATTAAGTGAGAAAAAGTAATTTAACGGATAACAAGTTACACGAAAGTCAAGTGATTACGACATTTTAAAATCATTGTCGTTAAATCGAATACAATATATCAGAGTATACATATATGTATATGACGCCACTGTATCTGAGTTTAAGTATTGTATAACTCAGTGACAGTAGTGGCTAGTGATAGGTCAGAAGTTTTCCCGGAATCGTCACCAACACGCTGGTTTAACAGACTAGTGCATACATTGTCTCGATATTTTACCACAATAAATCAAAATAGAGTCATTATGACCTTTTTGTCACCATGTGTATGGTTGATTTAGCTCTTTACTTAATTATTACCCACATTAAATGCTAAAAATATACCGGCTGGACCTAAATACGTTATGTTGGAAGGTGGTATTACACGTGTCGTAATTATGATCAAGGCTGAATATTCTATTCTATCACCTAACAAGATTGTGTAGTTACTAACTTCAATTGTGTAAATTGTAGCTGATAAATGAGGTAATCAATTGAAGCCTAAACTTTGTATATTTGCTTCACCTACCACCCATAATTGATAATGTTTTAAGCATAGTTCAAATGCATCTTTCCCGATCTCATAACACTAGTGATGATAAGATATGATAATGGAATAAAGTTATCAGAAATTAATCTTTTAATGTTGCGATACATAAAATGAAAACAAATACAAAAGGTATGATTTTTCAATTTGCGATAAGCGTCTAACACGTTCTCATGAATGCAAAAATAATAATTTTGGAGTTCCTTACCCTTTAAATATAATAAATTCACGTTTCGTACAGTGAGACAGCTATAATATTATATGGCATAGCACGCGACAGTCGTCTTCCTCAAGATTTTATTATAGAAAGCTGACAGAATACACTCAACTTACTTCAATTGTTGAAATTTAATTTGTGTAATTGAAATTTTAAATATTCACATATCATATGAGTTTCAAAGTAGAAAGATATTAATATTTCTTGTGTTTATTTGTTTTATATTCATTTAGATATAACAAGTACTATTAGTATATAAAATATATTTAATTTTTCTATGAAACATTTTCTCATTAAATTACAAATTCAGGCCTTTATTGCTGGCTGAAGTAGCAGATTTTCCACGGTACATATTAGTGTATATATTATATATTTATCTATATATGTTATTTATTTATATGTTATATTTGTAATTTTTTATGTATATATGCATTCATACGCGTAATAATTTAGTTAATTTTTTTTTTTTTTATTTATTTTGTTATGCACCTGCCTTAGTTATGATCTCCACCACCCTAAGGTCGACTAGGAAAAATGCCTTAGGCATTAAATTTCAGCTTTATATCCTGTAATAAATAAAAAAATAAATTTTATGTACGCTTTTGTGTTAATATTCTGCTATTTACTAAATTTTCAAAGTAGAAAAATATTTTTACCAAAACACTGTTTTTTTTTAATAGAACATTTATTCTTATTTTGAACATACGGCAACATAAAATGTATGATATACATTTTATATTTGCATGATTATGGGAGATGCAGATGTCAGCTTAAGAGATAAAATTTCAAATAACAAATGAAACCTTTTTCCACTCTAAGACTCGTACCAATTTTAAGCGTCTATTTACTTGACAAAATATGAGAAGGTTTCATGGCTTCGGCAACTAGAGGGTGTGTAGCTTTGAAAAAAAAATATTACTTTTAAACCTCCATTGTAATATTATACTACAATAAATTGTATGAAATGTACATTGAATGATTTTTTTTTTCGATTTGACGTACGCTGTTAGCCTTGGAGGCTTTGACAGCTTCACCGAACTTTTTGGGCCCAGTGCTGAGGGCACTCAGCTCCGAGGCAGCGAGCGCAAGGGTGCCAGGATGGCCGAACCTCGGCTTGGGCTGCTGCCGAAAGTGAACAAGGATTCGTGATCCTAACTTACTAATTTAGTGATCCTAGCCCGACCTTATCGATAGTTTGGGTAAACATTGAATTGTATACGAACGCCGCGTCAATGAACACGAACTCGAATTCCAGCAATAAGCTTGAGCTTGCGATGATAGACAATGTCGTTACGAAACCAAACCACGTTAGTAGGGTTTTGTCTAATTCCCGCCTGGCTTAGCTACTACTGTCGAGTAGGAAAATCTGCCGCCAGACACCTACAGGCGTGTGAAGTGATATAAAGTGGACATAATATATTACGAATGTCAAATAACGCGTCAGCAACGCGATTTACGGGCGTACGCGACGCGTCGGCGGACGCTGCGCTTGACAGATATTAAATTCGCATCTAGAGCTAACAGCGACACCGCACCGGCCGCAATATGTCACGCACTGTACCACGATCGTGCTGTGTTACTGACGTTCTGTACCCGTCGAGTTTTACGGTAACTCATTTTTTTTTATGTACTTAATGTTTAGCGTTATGGCCATAATCTCACCTGATCTTAAGTGTCGATACGGCCCAAGTCGGTAGACACGCTAAAAACTTGATTGTGGTTACGGCTATGGTTTCCTCACGATGTTTTCCTTCACCGAAAGCTCATGCTCATTGTAGGTGCTTGGATTCGAACTCACGTCTCTCGACGCGAAGTCGTACACACTACCACTGAGCTATCGTCGCTTCAAATGTCGCTTATGTCGCCGAACCGAGTGGCACTAATACTTGTTAATGTTTTTTTTTTTAACAGTATGCGAGTGAGATGTATACACGTATAATAGAGCTGTGGGCAGCCAATCTCTAGATTTTTTTTAATCCCTTCCATATACAGTCCAAAATATATTATTTTGACTCTCTCTGTACCCTTGTACGCGTATCACGCTGAAAGTACGAAAAAATCCGAAATAAAATTGTTCGGAATAGATGCTATAAATAAAAATTTGCAGTAAATAATATTCAACATGGATTTTAAAATTTCAGTGCAAGAAATAGCTTGTCGAAAGTAAGACATGCATTGTTCTAAACATGACATGATAGTAATTCTTTTTTTTTCTCAAATAATTTATTAAATTTAAATAAATAAAATTTAAATGCTGTTTGTTCGCCAAATGCGTCATTTGACTAATTTTCTATTAAATGAGATTGTTTTTTTATCGTTCGTAATAAGCTGAATAAGGTTTTTATGAAAAAGAAATGACGAATAATTAAAATTTATTAAAAAAGTAAATTTATGTGCATTTATGTTATAAACACATGACCATACTTAATTTATAACACGCACGAAGGTTATTCTTAATTCATTTTTTCAAGCTTTTACTAGACTGTATAGTAAAAGCTATATAATCTATCCTATCTATGTAATTATTTAACACATCATGTAACACATCAGAACCATTCGAAGATAACACATATTATATCAAGGGTTGATGACAATAAAACAGTTTTGTAACCTTTGCCTAATACACGTACCAGGTTCGCCAGAATAAATTAAAAAAAAAAACTCACTTCTATAGTAAACCGACATAAAAATTACCTCAACATTTTCAAGTATGAAAATTCAATTACTAATAAATATAATAATAACAATATAGTTAAAATGCGTTGTAAAATAATTATTTGATTAATGTCTAAGTCAAATATTGGATATTGAATTGGACGCTACTTTGCACTTCCGCCTGGATAACGTCCTTCCGGGTCGAGGTGTAGGTCCCACAAAGTATTGCCTACATCAATCATATAACATAGTACTAATTTTAAAACTGTATACCAATTAGTTACTTATAATGGAATGATGGATTCTTACAACTCTCTCATTGTTTTTTAACGATTATAGGTTTAGTGTTATGGCCATAATATCTGCTGATCTTAAGTGACGATACGGCTCAAGTTGGTGCACTCGCTAAACCTGTGGAGGGACTGGCTCTCAAGTGCAACTTCCGGATCACACCTCTTGGTAAATGGCGGCAGATTTTCAATTCGAGGGTGGTAGCTAGCCAGGCAGGCATTAAAAAAGGTCTACCACCGTGATATAGTTTCCTCACGATGTTTTCCTTCACCGAAAGCTCAAGGTCATTGTAGATACACTCTACCGTTTAGCTATCATCGCTTCTTCGTATAAACTCTTCGTAATTAACGATATTTGTTATAAATATACTAAAATTTATATTCTCTCGTTTCAGTCAGTGTATATCCAACTGCTAAAAGGCTTCCAGTTAGCTTCATAACGATGAATTCGAATAGATTGCTTAACTCCTGCAGCTCGTTGTCATACTATAGAAAATTGACGATGCTGTACTGACCTATGGTAAAAAATATAGAATGACAAGCAATTTGACGGCAGTGAAGACGGATGCAGTGTTTCGATTCGTAATCACAGCTTATATTTTTTATATTAATACGTAAAGCAAAAACCTTGTACCCCTTTTTACGAAAATTGCGCGGACGGGGGAGTATGAAATTTCGCATACTTATAGTTTATATAGACAAGGAATGAAGAATGATATCGTATATTTTTTAAATATGCAAAAAAAATACATTAAATAAAAAATAAAAAAAAAAACATTACACGTTGTATTATGTATTTGACACGCACACGCATACATATTCCTTTGTTTATTGTTAAAGTCTGTGGTCAAATTGAGAATAGATTATAGAATAATATTGTCTGTCTTTACTGAATGTCAAACATTGAAAGAAAACTAATTTAAATTAATTTAAATATTCGCGTAAACATAAGAAATCATTATGTCAAACATTACCATAATAAATTCATTTATTTCAATATATATTAGTTACATTAATTAATATTAGTTATTATAAGTTACTGGTGAAATACAGCTTGCTCAATATACAATTAATTTTGGTCGAATTTCGACCACTGAGCGTCTACTAGTATTCTAATTTTTAGTAGAATAAACCCTTATAGTGTTATTCAGTTAAAAGCAATTATTTCAAAGATCCGTTACAAATATAAATTAGTACGGCTATTTGATATTCTGGCACCTAACCCGTTCTCATTACCGGCCGCAATAATTTGCCTCGTCTGGACCGGCTTGTACGCAATTTTCATATAAAGCGGGGCCGTCTTGGAAAACTTTCCGATCCTCGGAGCAACTTGGGGGATAAAGGAAACATTATGTAAATGGGACCGAGGTTCATGATTAACTCCACTGTACAGTGTGTACGGAACACGGGTTCTTATCAGAGATGGCGCTTCGTTCTCTATGCGTCGGTCGCTGTGTTTTGGGATGTGCCTTTTTTGCTACCGAAAACAGTTCACAAAGGTTAAGTTAATTCAATTCAGGTTCACAATTTTATCCCTAAAATATATTGCAGTTAAAAATAGCAACCTCTTTTATACTTTATTCGTTTTGTGATATGGCTACAAACTCACGTGTTGTTAGGAAACGACGTGGCCCAGAATGGTGGACAAGCAGTAGAGGGATTGGCTCTCTAGTACAACTACCCTAAGATTTTCAACTTGAAGGTGGTTGCTAGCTAGGCGGGCATTACAAAAAAGCCATCATAGGTTTCATTTCAACACATTTGATAATTTTGATTTCATTATTATTGCATATTCAATGTGAAATGAATTACTTATTCATTGTATCGCCTTCAGTCTAGTTCATCTTACAAATCACCTGTAAATAGCGTACTGTAAAAAACCATGTCGTGAAATTATTTTTTAGGAGTAGCGGAGAATCTACTTAGTAATAATTTACCGCTCAAGCTACGTAACCAGAACTAGATCTGTAATTGGCATTGGCCGTGTCTTCATTCGCACGGAACCATAAATTATTCCTGTGTTATTAAGAAACCATACTTTTCTTTAAAAACAGGCTTCCTATTTCTTTTCCTGTTCCTCTTCAAAATCTATGCAAAATTTTATGGTAGTCGTGTAGTTTAGGCGTGAAATTGCTACAAACAAACAAACTTGCAATCGTATTAACAAAATTTATTATATATTTTATTTATTTTATACTTAAGGTTAGCGTTATGGCCATAATCTCACCTGATCTTAAGTGACGATACGGCCCTAGTTGGTAGACACGCTAAACCTGTGGAGGAACTGGCTCTCAAGTGCAGCTGCCGGAACACACCTATTGGTATTTGGCGGCAGGTTTACAACTTGAGGGTGGTTGCTAGCCAGGCGGGCATTTGAAAAAGACCTACCACCATGCTATGGTTTTTTCAGGATGTTTTCCTTCACCGAAAGCTCAAGCTCATTGTAGGTGCTTGGATTCGAACTCACGTCCCTTGACGCGGAGTCGTACACACTACCATTGAGCTATCAGCGCTTCAATTGCAATCAATATAATTTAAAGAATATTTCTGTTAGATCGAGGACCTTTGAGAGTATTTATCTCTGCCTTTCAAAATTTCCTCAGTATAAATTTTCACTAACATTCGGTTAGATTTCCAATACAATTTAGTGCGTGATATATTGAAGTACTTATCCTATGAAAGACCAAACCCATTTGAACGGAAACCCTTTTATGTTTAAAACAAAGGGTAAAAGGAATCAATTCGTCTTCCGCGCAAAGGTGAGTAGCGGGCGAGAGGCGAGAAAAGAATTTTCAATTTAACAAGAATATTGGCTGGCAAACATTTACCGCAAGTTTGTACCGAAGAATACGTATAGCCTTATATAGCGTGTTTGAGTAAGAGATTTTCTTCTATTAGCCTTAGAAAAATCGGTGACCGTACGTCATTTGTTGAATCTACAGCTGCTGCGAATACTTTTGATGCTTTATAAGTTCAGAGTTCGACTGCTATCTCACCGGATTGTAAGTGACGGTTTGGTCCAAGATGGTGTGTGATGATAAGTGTGACTGTTGGAAGGCGTGCACAAATATTTGATGTCATATGTTTTTCATGAGTCTGGTAACTAGCCACGTGGGCATTAGAAGCCCACACTATGTTATAGATTCATCACAATGTTTTCCATCAGCGAAAATTCAGTCTCACTGCCAACGGAACTTTCTAAGGCTTGGGTAGATACGACCGTCTAGTTGAAAATCTGCTGCCAAATATCTATAAGTGTGTTTCGGCAATTGCACTTGAGAGACCATATCGTCACATAACATCAGGTGAGATTGTGGGTAAGCGCTAAAGTGTATACAATAAATAATAAATGCATATATTAAAATTATTAGCTCGATATATTATTAAAATCTCCATAGACATAGTAGCGAGACAGTGCGCATTGTTAGAAACTATATCATTGCTAAAACGTATCTACACAAAGATATATAATTACTTAGTGCAATATAAACCGATCTAATTCGCTTGTGATAATGAATTAAAAGAGTTATGTTAAATAGGACATATCTCAACACTAAATCTCGTTAGCAGAGTATGTGAAAAGCTTAAAATTCACATAAATTTGAAAACACAACATGCAAAATTTATATTTATTTCACTACTGACGCCATGTATAAAGCGCACTCTAATAACGGGGTTTCATTTTTAGAATGTCATCAATTTTTTTTTTTTAAAGCTATAACTTGACTAGTGGCCCTGAGATTATTTCCGCTGTGCTTGGGTTTCCATCGCCTATGAACTGCTTCATCAGCAGAGGTAGTATAGCCATGTTTATGACCTTGACGGTAAAGTTAGATCATCTTTGTTTTCCGGTAGTCTAACAACCAGCAGAGCCTCGTCTGTTAGTCGGTAGGGTGAAGTAGTATTCGATACCTGTTTTCACCCCAAAGTGTATGTTAACAGTTTGTGAAAACTACAACAATACCTACATTTCCTTGGTACGTGAACTTTTTTATATGAACTAATCCAGTGTTCATATTTATTTCCATGTGACCGCATCATTAATTGTGCATTCTAAAATATGCACAAACGCATAAATGGAAATGAACGGAGCGTTTCACGCGTACGCCGGATTGACCCGGTCAGCGGGAACAATCGAAATTAACGTGAAGTGAATTTATCAAGGTTTATCTGTAATATGTTTTCCAGTCACTTTGGTTAATTATGTAGCAAACTATCTTTGTATATAATAAAACTATATATGGGACATATCTGTACGATCAATTAAATTATGAACACATATAATCCGTATGATCTTCATTTCCAAATATAGAGTATGCTAAATATATATATATATCTGTCTCCTTGTACGCTGACTCAAAGACTCACAGTCATATAGATTTTTAATGAAATTTGGTATGCAATAACAAATATATATCTGTCTCCTTGTACGCTGACTCAAAGACTCACAGTCATATAGATTATCAATGAAATTCAGTATGCAATAACAAATATATATCTGTCTACTTGTACGCTGACTCAAAGACTCAGTCACATAGATTTTTAATGAAATTTAGTATGCAATAACAAATATATATCTGTCTCCTTGTACGCTGACTCAAAGACTCACAGACACATAGATTTTTAATGAAATTTGGTATGCAATAACAAATATATATCTGTGTCCTTGTACGCTGACTCAAAGACTCACAGTCACATAGATTTTTAATGAAATTTGGTATGCAATACCAAATATATATCTGTCTCCTTGTGCGCTGACGCAAAGACTCACAGTCATATAGATTTTTAATGAAATTTGGTATGCAATAACAAATATATATCTGTCTCCTTGTACGCTGACTCAAAGTCTCACAGTCACATAGATTTTTAATGAAATTTAGTATGCAATAACAAATATATATCTGTCTACTTGTACGCTGACTCAAAGACTCACAGTCATATAGATTATCAATGAAATTTAGTATGCAATAACAAATATATATCTGTCTCCTTGTACGCTGACTCAAAGACTCACAGTCACATAGATTTATAATGAAATTTGGTATGCAATAACAAATATATTTCACGAACCGAATAAAAAAAAAGGTATTTAATAACTTTGTTGACGAATATACACATTTTTTTTCATTCGATACCTGAGAATATACCTAAAATATAAAACTGTTTTCGAATGTGTTGAGAGTTTTTCTTCATTTTTTTTTGTACATGACATCGCTGATTTTTAGCATCAAAAACGTTGCGTGTAGATTTGAACTTTGGAGTTTCACTCTTGTCGTGCCCAAAGATGTTTCGTTTTAAATTTTGTCTGAATAAAATTTGAAAAAAATGTGCATATGAGGGCAGTATTTTGTACGTACAAACGCGGACGCACCGTTGGCCAACTATCTCGCTGAACACACGTCGCCCGACCGCGGACGGTTTTCATTACCGGTCTATTGTTTCATTTTTAAAATCGCAGCGACCGCGCCCTCGTGCACTCCGGAATAGTTCGCTGCATCGATGATTCTGCATAATTGAAGTCGTCTACTTTCGTTTTCATATTAAACATTAAGGTTTCCGGTGGCCTGCTTATAGGTTTTTGTATTCCATGAATATCACATAGTATTTCATTTTTAGTATTACGTATTTAGTATGGAAATAATCTTATTTGTATAGTTAAGGTTTAGCGTTATGGCCTCTCCTGATATTAAGTGACGATATGGCCTGAGCTGGTGAATACGCTAAATCTATGGAAGGGGTGCCTCTCAAGTGCAACTGCTGGAACACACCTATAGGTAATTAACTACCATGCTATGGTTTCATCGCGGTGTTTTCCTTTACCGAAGGCTCAAACTCATTGTAGGTGGAGTGGATTTGAACTCACGCCCAGATGTCCAGATGTTTAGATTGACGTTGACAATTTACGTCAACTGTATGATAGCTAGATTTTATTTGAAAAGAAAATTGTTCTGTTTACTATTATCCACACATTTTTTTTTTATTTTATTTAAACTTTCCGTGTGCCTTAGTGAACGTACAAAAAAAAATACCCGAATTGTTCGAGCCGTTCTCGAGTTCTGCGCTTAGTAACATTCATTTTTATTTATATAGATTTAAATCCATGTCTCATCTAATCCAACTAATCCAACCTATTAAATGAATAGAAACATTAAGAAATTCTATCATAAAATTTATTACACTAGATAAAAGACGTGTTGTTTCAAAGCCACACTAATTGCTAGTGCGGAGACTGTACATTTTTTTTTTTATACTTAAGGTTTAGCGTTATGGCCATAATCTCACCTGATCTTAAAGTGACGATACGGCCCAAGTTGGTAGACACGCTAAACCTGTGGAGGAACTGGCTCTCAAGTGCTGCTGCCGGAACACACCTATTGGTATTTGGCGGCAGGTTTACAGCTTGAGGGTGGTAGCTACCCAGGCGGGCATTAGAAAAAGCCCTACCACCATGCTATGGTTTCCTCACGATGTTTTCCTTCACCGAAAGCTCAAGCTCATTGTAGGTGCTTGGATTCGAACCCACGTCCCTTGACGTGAAGTCGTGCACACTACCACTGAGCTATCATCGCGTACATCGATGTTTATAGATGAAATATAAGCTAAATAACTGCAAACGTACGAAATCATCGATAATTTTTATATAACAACTCCCGTGAAATAGTCGTTCAAATATCCATAAAACGGAAATGCATTTTCCCTCCATTCCCTCGCCGCCGCCGCCGCTGTAATTTACGTAACTTCCATTAACATTTACAGCAATATCTGGAACCCGTTACAGGATGTAGCCGTTCGTAAACTGCTGATGGACCGACCTTTTAATATAATTGTTATTTTATTTCATAGCCTTTCCTTTCTGTTATTAATGTATTGTTTTTTCCTTCAACGTTGTATGTATGTAGCGTTATAACACAAGTTTCAGTTACATTTAACATCTAGTTAGATATTTGCTTCGCTAGTATATTTTAGCTTTCTGAAATAGCTTATCTACTTTAGTTTGTATCTTAGTGACAATCCAAATTTGAACTATCTCGGCTGTATTGCGGTAGAATGTATCTCATTTTGTAGCTTGAACACATCACCGACCCTGTTTCCTTTACTATTTTATTAAGTTAAGGTTTAGCGTTATGGCCATAATCTCACCTGATCTTAAGTGACGATACGGCCCAAGTTGGTAGACACGCTAAACCTGTGGAGGAACTGGCTCTCAAGTACAACTGCCGGAACACACCTATTGGTATTTGGCGGCAGATTTTCAACTTGAGGGTGGTAGCTAGGCAGTCGAGCATCAGAAAAAGCCCTTCACCGATAGCTCAAGCTCATTGCAGGTGATTGGATTCAAACTTACGTCCCTTAACGCAAAGTCGTACAGACTACCACTGAGCTATCATCGCTTCTAATTATCTCTAAAGTTTGACCAACTATATTACAATATATACATTACACTTGATGCCACTGGGGTGAATTGATAGCTTTAGTAGTACTTAGAATGGAGCTCTCACATGTTTACAATGCGCACGCAGCTTTTATACAAAGATTGTTACATTAGCTATTGCAGAGTACATGTTAGTCGGAATCGACATTGTGACCGAAGTAATAACAGCAATCATCTCAGTGTTCTTTTAACGTACATTTACATTTATGTTTCGTGTAGCGGTCAAATTCTCAAATTATTATAAAACACATTCTGATAAAGTTTTAGACACTAATTATGGTCCACAGAACCCAAAAAAGATTGCAGGAATGATATTAGAATAGATATGTGTCTATATTAAAACAGTGATCTGTGGTTTATTGTTATAAAATGAAACGTTTTCATAGCACAAGTATTTTAGCTAGTAATGATCTAATTCTAAATGCAAATGTAATGCAAAAAATTATTTCAGGAGTTACCTCATTTCTATTCTTAAATAGTTATAGATTATTTAGTTATGTTAGGTAATCAAATTGTATATTTTTATGTACGTGAACAATGTTGCGAGCGGTTCACTTTAAACGGCGTATGCCGGTTTATTATTCACACCTTATTTATTTAGTATGTGACCGTATAAAATGTTGTAATATTGATAACTATTTCCTTAAATGTACTTTGCACAAGTAAAGTAGATGTTAATTAAAGACAGAGAACATGCATTTTGAGTTGCCACGAATCTCTGTGGTTAGTGTTAACAAGGAAGCCGGAGTTAGAGTATTGTTTGATCTATTACAAGTCTAGTAAAATTCGCATATATATACATTGTCTATGTTATATATGTTCTGTTGTCTATGGTGTAGAAATGTCAGTCCTATGTTGAAGAATAAAACAAGTTGATTATGCTAATTAATTATTCGTTTTATTATAAATATTAATAAACATAACAATTATATCGATAATCAGATATATATAAATAAATCCCTATTTCCCTTGGTCATCGCATCACGCGTGAACGGATGGAACAATTTCGCTAATTTTTTTTTGTTCTATTGATTATTATCAGGAGAAGGTTCTTATGAAAGAAAAAAATATTAATAATAATTAAAAAAAAATAAGAAAATTAAAAAAGTCTTAACGCCAATATTAATTTTATATAACTATCAGTTGTCATAGAATATTGCAATAATAAATGCTATGGATTTGAATAATATTTTTTATTAATAATGATACCATTTTTACTTCAATATTCATAATGAGGACTGGACAACATCTGTCGAGTCAGTTAGTACAGTATAATGTACTTAAGGTTTAGCGTTATGGCCATAATCTCACCTGACCTTAAGTGACAATACGGCCCAACTTGGTAGCTACGCTAAACCTGTGGAAGGACTGGCTATCAAGTGCAACTGCTGGAACACACCTATTGGTATGTGACGGCAGATTTTCAACTTAAGGGTGGTAGCTAGCCAGGCGCGCATAAGAATAAGCTCTACCACCATGCTATCCTTACGATGTTTTCCTTCACAGAAAGTTCAAGCTCATTGTAGGTGGATTCGAACTCACGTCTCTTGACGCAAATTCGTACACTATATCACTGAGCTAACATCGCTTCAAAAAATAGAAAGTTATATTATGAAGTATAAAATATACTTACATCAGTTCGAAATAATTTATATAAATCTGAAACTTCACCGCAGCGCCGCGATATACGAAATTTTGTTTTGAAAATACGAATCTTGTCCCAACCGGAATCGACGATGAAATATGAGAAGCCGCCTCTGGTGTCTCCCTACGAGTGGGAGCGAGATAGTAGATGCACTTAAACTGGACCGTTTGTTATGTGTTGTCTGCGCTGGCCCCGGCTTTGTCGGCCTTCGGTTTGCACATCAAGATGATTAATGAAACGGAGGCAAATTTTAAATTTACACCCACCACTTGAATTTGCTTGGCGATGCTTTTTAATATGCCAAAATTTATCTTTCCTCTATATATATATATATATATATTTATTTTTTCAATTTAAGTGTTGTGACATTTTGGTTAATTTATCTTTGTAATAGCTTCAATGATAAAAGCTTTTGGGCTTGCTTAGTGTTTCACAGTATAAAATATTTAAGGCACGTGGAAAATTGCAAGGTTAAAATGAGTTTTTAGCTTCATTTGAAATAAATCTAAGTATCGACTTATACTTCCTTACTATTTCGGCTACATCCGGGAAAAGTTCAAACGGTTTATATGCTATCGTACATATAGCAGATATGAATCTAATATCACGAATAGCATTGTAAAATTCACCACTTATTACCCCTTGATAAAAGTAACTTGATTGCTGAGATTGCCCACTTCTTAGAAATTGCCCAAATCAAGGTTGATTGTCCGGATGTCCTCTTGAAAATTTCTTCAAGGACTTCGTCCACTGTTCTTCGTCATACTTCACTGATATATATACCTCACTCAACTACCATACTACCATATTATTCGAACTAGCTATAATTATAATAAACTCAGTAAAGAAATGAATCTCGATCTTTTTAATAGTCCACTTAATGCTGCAAGACGAGCCATTATCAAATTATTTTTGGTCCCAAATTTCTAATATGTAATCATTCACTATGCTTTATTTTAATTATTTTACGTCTTCATGTTACTATTTCATTGTCTACTAGTGAATATCTCTAATGAGCTTTAAGACGCTTATTGTATCTTGGATTGTGTGCTTACAGCTGTTGATATACCTTGAAATAAATAAATCAATGAAAAAAAAAGCATGGATTACAATGGTTTCCGATTCCGTTATCTGCAGGTATTTTACCTGTATGATAGGGTTTTATTTACACTGTTCTTCTACTTTCGTCTTATCTAATTTAGGCGGGGTTGTGACACGACATGTTTTCCCTTTTCACTCTATCAATTTTCATTTCAGTATTGACAATTTTATAGACATGTCAATTCTCATGTAGTTCATCCATATCTCCTTCGTTATATATCCATCGACCATTCTATTTAACACTCTTTTTCTTATATGGCGTTAATCTTTCTTCATTACGTGCCCTGGCAGCACTATTTTATTATTAATCAATATCTCTGTCACTGGTGCTAATTTCATGTTTCCCAAGACATATTAATTCCTACTCTTTACCATTATATTTATCTTTGTGAATTAGCATATCTAATTTTTTTCATTTGATTATAAGTAGAAGTGCAGGTAAAACACTTGGTATAAAGGATGTCTCGAAGTCTTCCAATACCACAAACATAAAGTATCTTTAAGTATTTGATTTCTGAAGATGCCATCTCTTTACAAATTGATGATTTTTCTATGGATTTAGTATTCATATACTAGCGAAGAAGCTATTTGAATAATCAGTTTAAGTTTCTATGTTGCCTCAATATCTGTTTAATATTAAATGGACGGTGGTCTCTATTATAAATACGATATATTTCAAAATATAATTTTGCGATATGATCATTCCGATATTTATTATCATGTAATTGACTGCAACATGATCTTGAAGACTATTCATTTATTAATATAGTTTTTCTTTGGATAGATTCGTGTTATAACCATTGACCTCAAATGTCAGTATCCATTAATTGGAATAACCAACCAATTTCTCCTTTTATTTTATTAGTGATAGACAATAAAATAGATGCCTTCAGCGCGCGCCAACCAGTTCGACACTTTTATTAGAACCGGCCCGATGAGGGTCCTATGTGATAAATGTATTTTTAACGAAATAGATCCTTGCGTTGGTCGCATAAGGTATAATTTAGACGGCGGTATGTTGATTGAAAGTAGACTGTAGTAATGAGGTGGTCAGCGGTTATTGATTCCCGTGGTTCCATTAGGCCTGGTACACACGGATGCGGAATCAGCGGAATGAGACTATTAAGACTCTGGGGCGTGTTTTATGGCGTCTCCGTGTTTTTGTCTTAAATGTTTTTCGTTGACCTTAATTCTGTCGAATGACGTGTTGAAAGGAAATCGTTTAAGACATCTTTATAAACATGTCATTATATATAATTAGGTAGCCCGGCAGACGTTGTTCTATTCCTTTACATCAATTAATAACTCTACCACAGTACCATCTATCAAATCGTGGAATAGCTATACACCGTCGTCTCGATAGATATATTATATAACATAAATTTAACTTCTATCAGTCTACTCGTTTACAATTCACACAATCACTAATAGATGTACGAAAGGTTTTGGAACGAAGTTCCTTGCCGCAAAATGAAAATGTAAAGTTTATCTATCACGACCCGCACTTTAGTCTGTTCTATATTGCACTATATTTCTATACTGTAGACTGTTATCCATAGCGCGTGTGCTATTGGCTGTGCCGAATCATAAGTGCGCGCTCATTGGTTCAAGACAACCAGTACGTTCTCAACGGCTCCGAACATATAGTTTGTACACGTCATACGCGCCAGCTATGAAACATCGAAACATTATATGTATTACAATGAATTATATGCGTTGAATGATGTACAATAAATAAGGTTTATTTTCACAACTAGAAAAAATATATTAATAATGATATTCCACACCATTCCTTCAGTTCATTAGTAATTTAATTGCTCTCAGACGCTAGTAATTAATTTATTTCTATTTGTTAATCAATAATATAATACGTTGGTCAATAATAAAATACTACATAAGGGAATTGGTTACAACCGAGTATGTCACCGTCCACGATACTCATGCATTTTTATAAATGTAAATATATATGTGGATGTTATGGAGTGATGTAAGTAAGTGAACAACGCATCTGATATAAAACACTAGCATTTGACCACGTCTTTCTTTGTGTGGAACTACATTTATTTTTCTATCCTTTGACCAGAATAGGCAACCATCGCTGCACATTTTATAGGATCATATGGAGCTATTTAGAGATTTAAAAAAATGGCCCAGGAGTTGTGGAATATGTAGAAAACATAGCGATGATAGCTCAGTGGTCGTGTGTACGAATCCAACCACCTACAACTAGATTGAGCTTTCAGTGAAGTAAAACATCGCGAGGAAACCATAGCATAGTGGTAAGGCTTTTTCTAATGCCCGTCTGGCTAGCAACCACTCTTAAGGTGAAAATCTGCAGCCAAATACTAATAGTTGTGTTCCGGCAGCTGCATTCGAGTGCCAGTCCCTCCACAGGTTTAGCGAGTCTAAGATCTGGTGAGATTATGGCCAATAAACTAAATCTTAACTTAAAAAAATACTGTTATATACATAATTCCCCGCAATTTTATATTTGAAAAACCCACAAAATCCAATCTACGCAATGAGCCGATTCTCCAATCTATCGCGGCCTTAGGAAATCTTCCCTATAATAATTATACGAAGCCCTTAATCTAGAATTAAATCCCGGTTCAAAAAGCGAATCCCGGATATTTATCCCTACCAATTACAGTCGCGTCGACTCTCGAGGCATTCCTCGGACAACAATTATAGCGGGATTACGTCCGGGACTCATAACTGTGTCCCGGGATTGCGGGGATATCCCGTTAAATAGGTATAATGTTCGCCGGACGGATTAAGGATAATTACCCTCAATTAGGGGATTTAAAAAAGATCTCTATGGTTTGCATTATGTTCTTATTGCTGTGTTACTAGTGGCTGGTGACATATTTCGATCGAGAGGATTCAAAGCTACTTATGATTCCACTTATGAAGTGACGATAGCTCAGTTGATAGTGTGTTCCGACGCCGCGTCAAAGCACGTGAGTTCGAATCCGTCTACAATGAACTTGAGCTTTCGGTGAAGGAACACATGGCGAGGAAACCATTGCATAGTGGTAAGGGTTTTTCTAATGCACGCCTAGCTAGCTACCGCCCTCAAGTTGAAAATCTGCCGCCAAATACCTATGTGTGTGTTCCAAAGGTTGCACTTGACAACCAGCCCCTCCATTAGGCATAACGTTTCCACCATTTTAAGCCATATAGTCACTTAAAGTCAGGTAAACCTATAAAATCAAACAAAAAACAGTCTGTGCTTAACATCGCTAGATAGAAGACCCTTAGTCGCTTCGAGTCGACTTTAGCCATACAAGAGTCACACAAAATAGTTGCGCAATAGAGATTCAAAGCACTCCCGTAAGAATATTCTTTACTTTATTCATACTTAAGCTTTATGGTCATAATCTCAGCTGATCTTAAGTGACGATACGGCCCAAGTTGGTAGACACGCTAAGCCTGTGGCGGAACAGGCTCTCAAGTGCAACTGACGGAACACACCTATTAGTATTTGGCGGCAGGTTTACAACTTGAGGGTGGTAGCTAGCCAGGCGAGCATTTGAAAAAGCCCTACCACTATGCTATGGTTTCCTCACGATGTTGTTCCTTCACCGAAAGCTCAAGCTCATTGTAGGTGCTTGGATTCGACACTACCACTGAGCTATATCGCTTCAAAAATCAACTTCAAAAATTCAAATTACTTTTAGTATTACTTTTTATGTAATTTATATTTGCGGTATGTTTCTTTAAATCAGTTCAACGCCTCCGGTGAATCCAGACAGAACGGACCAATAAAATGATGAATATATATCTACGACCAATAAAATGTGTCTGACTCGACACAAGAGACAATAATTTTGTGAGTGATTTATTATATTATGTGTGTTAGTGAGTTATTATAATAACTGTAGTGTATTGCGGAGTAATGTCAGTTTCGAGTAGACAGTTTTTAGTTTTAGGTCAGTTAATAATAAACTGGCTCATCTGGACGGCATTTATGTAGTGAAATTAACAGCTTCGTGAATAGTTTTAAGACAATCGAACAATTACTTGTGGATCGTTTTTTTAATGGAATGACGGGCTAATGAGCAACTGTTTCACTTGATGGTGAGTGTTTCCCGCCGCCCATGTACACCCACAACACCAGAGGAAGAACAGGTGAGTTGCCGGCCTTTATGTGAGGTACTGGCTCTCAAGTGTTACTGCCGGAACAAACCTATTGGTATTTGGCGGCAGGTTTTCAAGTTGAGGGTGGTTGCTAGCCAGGCGGGCATTAGAAAAAGCGCTACCACCATGCTATGGTTTCTTCACGATGTTTTCCTTCAACGAAAGCTCAAGCTCATTGTAGGTGGTTGTATTCGAACTCACGTCCCCGGACGCGAAGTCCTGCACACTACCACTGAGCTATCATCCCTTCAAATTATTTTCATATAAAAAATATGTATACAGCCTATGTTACTCAGGGCTAATGTAGCATTCTAACGGTAAAATAATTTATGAAATCAGTACTGAAGTTCTTGAGGTTTATTCGTTAAAAAAATTACAAATCTTTCCTCTTTATAGTTTTAGTATAGATTATCCCATTTCTTAATAATGTTTATACATAAATATAATTGGGGTGTAATTTGTTATCAATATAGAGTAAAAAATAATAATAATTTAATAATGAATTGTCTGTTTATCTGTGCCTTTGTGTACTTATTATTAAAAAAAAATTATGTAGGATTCTATGAAATTTGATAACCAATATTATAAGGCAATGTATGAGTATTTATTTATTTCATAAATTGAAATGGATTAACTTTTCATAGGAATTTAATATTAAGAATTTCTAGTGTATTTGCTAAAAGCTCTTTTTATATTATTTTCGGCATATTATCAATAATATTGTTATCCCAGAACACGATAGGTGGCGTTGTGTTCAAGCTATTGACTACTGTAAAGGGTTGAAGAAAGACTGTCGGGCCATCTGTTATACTATAAATAATAACTCTTCAAAGAATATGCCATCCGAAGGGGCCACACATTAAATACCAATGATTATTGTGAAACAAAATGTTAACATTACAAACGCATTTTGTAAAAACAAAGACATTAAACGACCATTTACATATATAGAGACAGTATAAAAGACCAAACTTTTTTGTGCCTGAAAATGCGTTCATGTGGATGTAAAATTGTTTAAGCTCGTGTCGTTAATTTAAATTAATTAATCATTTAAAATATAATAGCTTTCGATAGAGTTAACCTATTTTAATGAAACGAAGAGTAAGTTTTACTCGAGAATATTTACTTAGTGACATATTATCATAAACTTTGTACTTTAACAGTAATGCGTACACAAATAAACAGACAGAGACACAGATACATATATAAAATGTATTTTATTACTTATTCTTAGTCACACAACTATAAATAAAAACATGAAATGAAAACAAAAGAAAATAATGTAAATACACACATAAATAATGATAATACATATCTTATTACCAGCACAGGGTGTTGGGCTCAGCGTACGCTGAGGTGTCCGAAACACTCAGTACTGATTTTCAACTGTAACCCAAATCCAGCGGCGGTGCGTTAAAAACTTGTTACATTAAATGTAGTAACATTCTGAAATACAACAAAAACAAATATATAGTACAGTAAAACAAATTAGGCATTTCTTACAACTATATGATAAACATTGAGTGCATTATTATTATAAATAAATAAATCTATAATAATTAGGGTATGTAAATTAAAAAAATAGTACGTAGCTAAAAATCTTGCCGGCTGTGCATTGTATATCTAATAGATAGTTGGGGCTAACCCCGTTTTCTTTGTATGCGTTTGCTTAAAAATATACTCTACTTTATTATGTGTCTCTGCATGCATATTTATTATGTTATAAGTCAATTACTTAACGCTCTATAACCTAATTCTATCACTCAAAATAATAAATATACTGTATTATATAAAACCTACTAATGTTATATTACTAGCAGAACCGGTGAACTTTGTATCACCTATAATCTTGTTCTGTAGGCTCGCCATAACTCAAAAAGGGTTTGAACTATTTGTATTTGTTTATACATTTAGATTAGCTATAATGAATCCTAATTTACCTGCCAACTTTAATTCGTTAAGATCAATAAAACTGGTCATTTCTAATATCGATCCCGTTTTTAATTTATTTTGGCTATTGAATGAAACTTGTTTATAACTTCAATGAATTAATTGTCTTTCAATCATGTGAAATTTAAATATAGGTGGATTCGAATCCACGTCCCTTGAAGCGGCGTCCCTACACACTACCAACTGAGCTGTCATTGCTTTAAATTGAGTTATTGTTGATTTATTACTTTTCATTTTATGAGATTTAAAAAAAATTGTTCTTTTTCTTATACAAACCTTGTCCTGAGAACAACGAACGTAATAAAAAACGAATTATTCAATTTCATACAGACGTTCGGAAACTTAATTATGCGCGTATATAATATTTGCCGATATATATATATATACTGATACTGCTGAACTTTCCTAATTTTTCTTTCATAAGAACCATCTTCTGACAATAATTAACACAACAAAAAAAATTAGCGAAATTTTTCCATCCGTTCACTCGTGATGCGATGATTGAGGGAAATAGAGATTCATTTTTATATATACAGATAAATAGAAAATGACAGATTGAAATTACACAATAAACTTATAGATATATCTCCAAATCTTCTATGAGAAGAACGTTCAAGATTTGCAAGGCACCATCTTCACCTCTGATTACCTCTGATAAAATAATCACATAACATCCGCCGGATTATATACTTGTATTTTTTTTTTTGACGTGGGGAAATGATTTAAGTCCCTCCACAGGTTTAGCGTGTCTACCAACTTGGGCCGTATCGTCACTTAAGATCAGGTGAGGTTATGGCCATAACGCTAAACCTTAAGTATATGAAAAAAAATTATAATACACTCGTTTATCATTTCAGTTGAGTGAAAAAATAATTTGTTCGCCGACTACTCTGCAAAGTTTAATCTCTTTCCGTAAAGCAAAAATAACAAACGACATGCCGTGACTGTCTCAATTTGTTTCTAATAATAACCATTGAACGTTTGTCGGGCGGCGACGTGATATAATCAGCTTTTCTGCCATTGAAGTCGACGGTCCCTTTTTGTAGCGATGTTTATGGATGTCACATTTTTCGATGTAATTCCGCTTTGACGCGACAATAAATAATTATTTTAACTGTGTATGTCTATATGCAAATAATACAAATATTACGAGTTTTTTTTTATCTTAAGTGACGATACGGCCCAAGTTGGTAGACACGCTAAACCTGTGGAGGAACTGGCTCTCAAGTGCTGCTGCCGGAATACACCTATTGGTATTTGGCGGAAGGTTTACACCTTGAGGGTGGTAGCTACCCAGGCGGGCATTAGAAAGAGCCCTACCACCATGCTATGGTTTCCTCACGATGTTTTCCTTCACCGAAAGCTCAAGCTCATTGTAGGTGCTTGGATTCGAACCCACGTCCCTTGAAGCGAAGTTGTGCACACTACCACTGAGCTATCATCGCTTCAAATCTCGCTTCAGATCTGTATATTAATTACTTTTTGACAAAAACCAAATTGGATGCTTCGGTCTGTTGATGGGTTCAGTCATAGAATAAGGTAACCGGGTATGCAATCTAGGTCTCTTCTAGCTATTGGAGTTATTAATAAATTCCCTTTCTAAGGGAAAGGTATGCAGGCGGACTTTAATGCCTAAGGCATATTTCCTAGTCGACCTTCGGGTGGTGGAGATCATAACTGAGGCAGGTGCATAATAAAATAAATAATAAAGATATAATTTAACTAAATAATTACGCATATGAATACATAAAAAAAATTACAAATATAACATATAGATAAATATATAATATATACACTAATATCTACCGTGGAAAATCTGCTACTTCAGCCAGCAACTTCTCTTACCCATTCCTACTATGCCTCTGGGATACCAATTTGTTAACCAAAGCACTCCCAAAAAGGGTTGCCTTTAAAATATTTGTCAAACCTCCGGCAGAACAAATGACGTAGACCACTAATGATTTGGGAACAGGACGTGAAGACGATGAATTAATTTTTGACAAATTTAATTTTGATACACTTTGCTACGAATTACTTGCACCCTTATCACTCTGAAACTGTAGCTGAGTCTTTGGTTAATTGTAATATCGTAATAAGTAATAGTATCATATATTTTATCATATCGAATAACATTTAACAATTATCAAACTGAATATTTTTAAGTGATGATAGCTCAGCTAAGCGAAAGCTGAAGCTCATTGTAGGTGCTTGGATTCGAACTCACGTCCCTTGACGCGAAGTCGTACACGCTACCACTGAGCTATCATCGCTTCAGATAATATTTGCGCAGACAAGTTCAATCTATGGTGCCGTTATTAATTACATCAAGATATTCGCTTCGTGGTTATTACTAATTGTAACTCGCTTTGTTACCGCATCCATAAACTGCTAATTTGTACTATAAAATATGTAAGTAGCGTACGGAGGGAGCCGAACGCACGTGGGTTCAACCCTCGGTCGTGTTAAATTTTATTCGATTTATTTATTGAAGTCAAACATCTATTTGAGCTCCTTAAGAATAAAATGAAGCGATGAGTTCAATGGTAGTGTGTAGGAACGCCGCGTCATGGGACGTGAGTTCAAATCCAACCACCTATAATGAGCTTTCAGTGAAGGAAAACATCGTGAGAAAACCACAGCATAGTGTCTTTTTCTGAAGCCCGCCTGACGATCTACCACCCTCGAGTTGAAAATCTGCCGCTAAATACCAATAGGTGTATTCCGGAAGTTGCACTTGAGTAGCCGGCCCTAAAAAATATAGGCCGGCAATACACTTGCGATTCCCAACGGGTGTCCATGGGCGGCGGTGATCACTTACCATCACGTGACACGCTTGATCGTTCACGTAGACTGACGTAGATCGAAATCCTACAGTTTTTTTTTTATAGCTCCGGCATTACCCCTAACATAATCAGGGACTTTTTTATAATATTTTTTTCATTGTGTGCCTTTTTTTTCTTTATAATTTTAATTTGAGCGCATTTTTTTATTCTAATAATACAATTAATTTCTTATTCTAATAATACAATTTTTATTTTTATCAGTGTTTGCCATAATCCGTACTGTAGACCTCGTCATTGTTATATAAACTTTATCCCTAAGTGTAAATAATGTTTGGTTAAAACTTATGTATAAATGTAAATGTAATAATTGATTTAATTTAATTTCATTGGTTGTAGAATTCTAAATGTAATTTATCTAATTGTAAATAAAATACTAATTAAAATACTAAAAACTAAGATACCCAATTTATCACCCTTTCTGTATTTCTAGACCACCGAATTATTTGTTTCTGGTTCCAGCACTCCTAGCAATTTTATCTATGAATTGCAAGAAGGCTGGTCTGTGGTCATCGTCCAGCAGTAGACCTTCAGTCCTCCAGACCTCCAGACCTCCTTCAGTTACGTTATACTCTTTATTGCCGCCTGTAGTCTAAAAGTGTTTTAAAACTATACTTCATTTAAAAGTATTACCGTTATAATCAGGTTAGCACACGAAGACACTTAAAAACGCCACGGTATTACACGGTATAGTAATTAAACATGAAAAAGTGTTGGGCGTCGGCTGAAAATGCCCACAAATCTGCCGGCGCAAGGAAACGGTGGCAAGGTATGTATTCGCGGATTGTTAAGGTCGGAAAGAATTCCAGTGGGAAACGTTATAAGAAATGTCCATGAGCCACGCGAACCGGATGTTATATAAGGCTGTATTGAATTCGAAACCGGCTTGATTGTCTTGAGGCGTTGATATCATTGGGGCAAAGATGTGTCTTACAAACTAATTATGGATTTACACTTAACATTGATATTAATATATGTATGAAGTCTCAGAACAGATAGTGTTGACATTTTATACGAAAAAAGTGATGCTATATATTGTTAAATATGTTTTATTCTATGAAGCGAAAAGACTCCTATGGTATATAAATTAAAATGTCGTGGTAGTTATTTTGTGTTAACTGATGAAGGCTCAGTTGGTAGCATGTATGACCGCTGCTTCTGTGGACGTGAGTTCGAATCCACCTGAAATGATTGCGAGCTTCTGGCAAAGGAAAATGTTGTGATGAAAACATATCACAACAGCCTACAGTTTTTTCTAGTGCCCACCTGGCAAGCTACCTCTCTCAATAAAACTAATTTAAACGGATTTTATTGCGTTTATTTATTAATTTTGATCCCGACGTTTCGAAAGCTTTTCAGCCTCCGTAGCCACGGGGCGGACTGAGGTGAGGGCTGTCCAGAAAAGTTCATGTTACTGTGTCTACCTTCAATTTAATTATTGTTATTGATAGTTCTCCAGTCTACGCAGAAAGAGCTCACAGTGTCTCGAAGTCTGGCAATTGGCAAAAAACTCAAGACACTGTGAGCTCCACCAGCACCACAAAGGCTGAGAAGCTTTCGAAACGTCGGGATCAAAATTAATAAATAACCGCGATAAAATCCGTTTAAATTAGTTTTATTTCGAAAAATAATATTCGCGTAAACATATGAAATCATTATACCTCTCTGAAGTTGGAAATTTTCCGCTAGATACCTATAGGAATTTTCCGGTAGTTGCATTTGAGAGCCAGTTCCTCTAAGCTAAATGTGTTACAATGTTGGGCCACATCGTTTATAAATACATTATAACGAAATTATATTTTTTTTTTTTTCTTAATGATTTGATGTATCTTTTCTCTTTGGTAAAATATACCTTAAAATAGGCTGTTTTGTCTCTCTGCAGTATTGGATTTTTGAATAATATCTTATATAATTTTTTGTTTGAATTGCGGCAGTAACTTTTAAGTATGTTCTATATAAACAAAATCGTTGAAATGTCTTCCCATCTCTTGTTTTTTGTCTTTAAGTATGTAATAGTATATTTATTTTTCCAATACTAATTTTCTGTTAAATAGTTAGTTGTTTTATATTTATTTTTTTAAAATTCTAGTGCATGTACAATAACCTAGGCGTATTTACGCTAACCGTTTGTCATTTAAGATATGAGAAGATATTGTATTAAAAAAAATGAATGAATTGTATCAAAAAATGAAACTGAAGGACATTTGCCCCTACGACAGTCGCTACTGTTACTGGACTGTACTGAAACTTACCATCAGGTGAAGTACAGTCAATTTGCAGAGCTAGGATAAAAAAAAAAATTGGTGATTATCGATGCGACTTTATCCTTTCAATGTTTCGTAACAGAACTAAAGATATAAGCGGGCAAACTAGCGAGCGTGTCACCAGATGGTAAATGATCACCACCGCCCGGCTGGCTCTCAAGTGCCACTGCCGGAACACACCTATTGGTATTTGGCGGCAGATTCTTGTATTATATCACCGAACCCTCAACCGAGTCCGACTGATCATGAAATTTGGCGTGGATATGCTATCTGTTCCATTGTTTTTTTTTTTGTATCCGTATATACATTCATATGCTGTATCCATAGAGTAAAATAAAATATACGTAGAAATATCAAGCTATATGTATTCTGTATTCAAAATGGCCGTGTTTATATCCACCTGTGTCTAGACTGCGAGAGTGGAGGCTTTCATGCCGTCTACAATAAAAAGACAGGCGATGCGAAATAATTCAAGTATATGCATGCTCCCTTACGACACGACTGCCGCCGTTGGAGGGCAATAAACAAATGAGTATACGACCGCTGCTGTCATACAATCGAGTGGCGGATTGTGGATTACACTTTGAAGGCACCATTTTTTTTATTTTTTATTCTTAAGTTTTACCGTTATGGCCATAATCTCACCTGATCTGAAGTGACGATATGTCCCAAGTTGGTAGACACGCTGAACCTGTGGAGGAACTGGCTCTCAAGTGCAGCTGCCGGAACACATCTATTGGTATTTGGCGGCAGGTTTACAACTTGAGGGTGGTAGCTACCCAGGCGGGCATTAGAAAAAGCCCTACCACCATGCTATGGTTTCCTCACGATGTTTTCCTTCACCGAAAGCTCAAGCTCACTGTAGGTGCTTGGATTCGAATTCACGTCCCTTGATGCGATGTCGTACACACTACCACTGAGCTATCAGCGCTTCAAAATTGCTATTTATCTAAAACAAGCATTTTCGGTTAACTTTATTATGTTTGAAGTTTACACATTCGTGATTATAGCTATCAGTTGCGATTTGACACCGTAAAAGTCTGAAATAACAAAAGTTTTCGACGCAATCATAGCTCAGGGGTAGTGTGTACGATTTCGCGTCAAGGGACGTGAGTTCGAATCCACCTACAATGAGCTTGAACTTTCGGCGAAGGAAAACATCGCGAGGAAACCATAGCACAGTGGTAGTGCTTTTTTTAGTTCCCGTCTGGCTAGCTACCACCCTCAAGGTTAGATTATGGCCATAATGCTAAACCTTAAATATAAAAAAAAGTTTAAAACCGTGTACTTTGATGATCAACTCGGACGATAACATTGAAAAATTTGCGTGAAATTTGAACGTGATGTCAAAAATTAGGGAATAATGAATTTATCTAATTAACTATCCGTCCATCTGTGTCACTGATAACAATGGAAAATAGTTATGTCGTGATGTAATCTTGATCTCGCTGGTTTACTCTAGCTAATTTTCCAAATAATATATATTATTATCACAAAAGTGCTACTATGGAGGACATTTCACATGATTTATGGTATCTCGAGTCTCGACTGAAAATCTTCATGATTTAGAAATACAGTTAAACATTTGGTTTACCATTGAAATAAAACTAATTTAAACGGAAAAATTAAATTGAATGTAGACACAGTAACATAAACTTTTCTGGACAACCTACACCTCAGTCCGCCCCGTGACCACGAAGACTGAAAGGTTTTCGAAACGTCGGGATCATAATTTAATAAATAACCGCGATAAAATCCGTTTAAATTAGTTTTATTTCAATGAATAATATTCGCGTAAACCTAAGAAATCATTTGGTTTACCATTACGTTAGGTATTTATTTCTGTCCGTTTTGACGAAAGTCGTTACTTTTCACGTATGAAATAGAACTCTAGTGGTCGCTCAGTGGTCGAAATTCGACCATAATTAATTTAAATGGTAAGATTGAACATTATTAATGTTCCGTTAACAAAGTTTCACATTAAAATATAGAGTTATATTTCACATTCAGTAAAGACAAACAATATTAATCTATAAACTTTTCTCAATTTGACCACAGACTTTAACTGCAAATAAAACAGTATATACAAGTGTGTTTTAGTGTGTGTGTGTGTCAAATACATGGTAGTGTGTTTCATGTTTTGTTATTAATTTAATGTATTTTTATGTATAATTAAAAAAAATAGCATAGAAATAAAACTAATTTAAACGGAGTTTATCGCGGTTATTTGTTAATTTTTTGAGGTGTAGGTTGTCCAGAAAAGTGGCCAGGAAACCTACACCTCAGTCCGTCCCGTGGGCACGACGGCTGAAAAGCTTTCGAAACGTCGGCATCAAAATTAATAAATAACCGTGACAAAATCCGTTTAAATGAGTTTTATTTCGATGAATAATATTCGCGTAAACATAAGAAAAGGAATAGTATTTTGCACTCCTTCTCTATATAAATTATAAGTGTGTGAAAGTTCATACTCCTACGTCCCCGGAATTTTCGTTAAAAGGGGTACAAAGTATTTGCTTCGCGTATTAATGTATAGATAAAAATTTTATATTATATTTATAACAAACGTATACAAAACCTTTGTTTTAGTAGAAAAATTCCAGTTTCAATCCGAACTTGAGACGTAGAAATAGCTAGACATAACCTCACAACTCCTCTAACATTCAACTGAAACCAATTTCAAGCAACAACGTAAACCTGAAAGCGAACTTTCTCTCCTTCACGGAAATATGACGTATCAACTCGCGATCATCAAAGGAGATTGGATCTTATCCTGTGTGTATTAAGGATTAATTTAGAACGTTGAATGAAAAACTATGAATCTTTCAAAATAAAGGACGAGATATCTGAGAAACTGCAGCGTGGCATCTTTTCACTCATTTCTGAAGGTAGAAAAACTTTTTCCGAGTACATAAGCATGCTCGGGGTTTTCTAAAGTGTTACCCTCATTAACGAGTGAGGAATTAAAAAAATTAAAGTTACATCTTAGTAAAAACGTATTAAAACCTAAACTAAAGACGTAAGGGTTTGAATCTGCCACAGATGTAAGATTAAATGAAAGAATCTGAAGGGAAGAAGGTATGGTAAGAGATTCAGAAACGACAGTCCGTCCTTTCTACGTAAAGAGATACAGTAGACTAATTTATTAACATGCAATTTATCAATCCATCCATACTAGTACTATAAATGCGAAATTGAGTTTGTTTGTTTGTATGTAACACTTTCACGCCTAAACCGCTGAATCGGTTATGATCAATTGTGGTGTAGAGATAGATGGGAGCTAGAAAGATGATAGGCTACTTTTTCTGGCAAAAACCTTATTGGAAGTAGGGTAAAGAGAAGGATACACTTGTATGAGATTTTTCTTCCGACATCAGATTTTTTCAGAAACATTCGGAAAACATCCAAAATCAATATTGACGTGAGTGAAGCCGCAGGTAAATTCTAATGAATTATAAATCGGACAGCAAAGTGAAATCATTACCGGGTATTTGTCTGAAGATATGATAAGACTGTAATCAAGGTAAATCTAAACAAATAGGAACTCTATGAATAACAAAAAATTAAATTGAATGTAGACACAGTAACATGAACTTTTCTGGACAACCTACACCTCAGTCCGCCCCGTGACCGCGAAGGCTGAAAAGCTTTCGAAACGTCGGTATCAAAATTAATAAATAACAGCGATAAAATCCGTTTAAATTAATTTTATTTCGATAAATCTAAACATTAAAAAAATCAACGAAAATCATAATTGGAATTTATATTAATATCAGCTCCAATATAAAAATTAATATTTCTCGTCCTATTTGTCCCATTATTCGCAAATCACTCTAAAATGTTATATATTTCTGTTATGGTCGTCACTGTGATAAATAATATTATGGATTGAAATGTAGGTTATTTTTTATTAAAAAACAAAACCGAAATGTTTGCTCCCAAATACGTAATAAAACGAAAAGTTTTGTAACAAAGTAACATTCTTTGTATTTACATATTACTACATTAATATTATAAACCGGAAAAGTGTGTTTGTTTGTTTAAACGCAATATTCTTCGAAACTGCCTGTCGGATTTCATTTTTTTTTAAATTGTATGTCGTAGAACAATTTAGGCTATTTGACATCACGCTACCAATTATAAGAGCAAAGTTTTAATGATAAACGTTACAAAAACGGATAAAAATTATTGGAAGCGTTGATAGCTCACTGGTAGTGTGTACGACTTCGCGTCAAGGGACGTGAGTTCGAATCCACTCCACCTACAATGAGCTTGAGCTTTCGGTGAAGGAAAACATCGTGAGGAAACCATAGCATGGTGATAGGGCTTTTTCTAATGGCCGCCTGGTTTGCTACTACCCTCAAGCTGAAAATCTGCCGCCAACATACGAATAGGTGTGTTCCGGCAGCGGCACTTGAGAGCCAGTTCCTCCACAGGTTTAGCGAGTCTACCAACTTGGGCCGTATCGTCACTTAAGATCTGTTGAGAAATTAAGTTCCACGCGAACAAAGTTGCGGGTGCAGCTAGTTATTTATATTAAAAAAAAAGGTCAACAGCCTGTTCTCTGACCTTTTGCGAAAAAAAAAGGAAAATTTAGCACGGCTAATTAGGAATGAGGAAGTTTCCCGATTTCCTTTTGTTTCTTCCGGCCTTCCGATGGAGTTGTTTGTTTTGACTTTTTAACAAGACCATGTCTTTCGCGAAAAGATATTCTCTGGCTTCATTATTATCTCTCCCTCTCTCGCCGCAAAATGTTTTACGTGCCCTGCAACTTTTGTGTAAATACCCTTTTGTGATTCAGAACGTTGGCTAGGGTAAAATGAATATTTAAATTGTGAATATTATTGAGTATCTTAATAATTGTGTTGAAAATAATTTGACCTGTGGTAGTTAGCTTACCAAACTGATTTTGTATTACAACTAGCTGCACCCGTGACTTTGTTCGCTAAAAATCCTATTAATATTCAATGACGATATTATAATGTGCACATAATTAATTTTATTATCAATAATTCGTATAGACGGGTCCTTAAGGAACAATTTTACTCTCCGAAAAAGTATTCTATATATATACGTTATATTATTTATCGCCGTATGGAATTGAATTATAAACGATCTAGTAGTTTCGGAGCGATGCTCGTAGAGAAATAAAGCCCGCTTAATATATATGTGACCTGTATATCGATAATAAAGTACATTGTCGAAACGATGGTAGCTTAGCATGTTGCGTGATCAGTGGATGTGAGGTCAAATCCTCCTTGAGGTCCTTGAGGTTGAGCTTTTGATGAAGGAAAACCTCGTGATGGAACCATAGCTTAGTAGTAGCACTTTCTGTGATGCCCACTTGGCTAGCTACCACCCTCAAGTTGAATCCATCGCTAAATACCTGTAAGTGTTTTCAGGGAGTCCAAAGCCAGTCCCTTCACTAATAAAATCAATTAAATTATTATTGTACTAATATAATTATATAATTTATTTATTTTAGGTTGATTTTTAGTAACTTAGGTAGTAACCAGACCCTAACTTAGCAAGCTTTTTCATTACCAGCTATATCTTTTGACGACTTGGAATCCATACAGTTTTAAATTTGCCATTGTTCTTAACAGATCAATTTTTTTTGTTGGTTTCCAATACGAGGGTATTAAATAACTTCGAATTTCAGAACGAGAAAACTCGTTGATATTTCCCCAGGCTGGTACCGATGTGAACATATCTTTTCCACCGGTCTTAACGAATAGACATAAATTCTGAATTACAGTTGAGAATCAAGGATATCACGATGGCGGTGGGCTTAGGAGCGATACGGCGTCAGATTGTAACGGCTTAGATAGCGTTCGGTCGGAAATAAAACCGGCTAACTGGTAATTAGCGAACAGGTCAGGCCGCGGTGCGCAGGCTACAAGCCGCCGCGCGTCACGAGGTGAATTTTCTATGGACAATATGGACGACTTATATTACAAACTTTGCTAATATATAAGAACAAATTACAAATACTTGAATCTTGGATATCTATTGGCGTGCCTTGGCAGCAAAACGCATGTAAACCGACGTGTCTCCTCTGCGCTATCTCTCTCGATGTCCTTCAGTGTTTGTACGCTTATACTATATACATCATTAACAGTTATGTCTGACAGTTGTGTCAGTGGCATACTATTATTATTTGATCCCATATTTTGTTATTTGTTAGTTATATATTCTAAGATTAACTGAAATGTTTCACATCCGCCGGGTGTCCCGTAACGGCCAATTTTTTTAATGAATGCTTTATGTGTTCAGTGTTTGACGACCTTATTTGATATTAAGTGACGGTATGGCTCTAGATAGTGGACACGTTAAACTTCGTGTAGGATTCGGGTCTCAAGTGCTGGAATACATTTTAGGAATAGCTAGTATGGTACGGTTTCAGCACGATGTGTTCCTTTACGGCAATCTTTGACTCATAAAAGAATTTCGAACTCACGTCTGTTAACGCGGCGTCCGTACATACTAATAACTAAGTCAGCACCGCTTCAAAAATGGATGGAAATGTATGGTGGTCTCGAACTAATCGAATACAAATGCCTACTATTCCATTGCTGGGTATCTGGTATATCCTATCAGGTATATCCCGCCTGATCATGGAGTATGACACTCACATACGTGTTACAATAATGAGTGTTACGTTTAATAGATAGTCGACTCGTCACGTCCATTAGTCACGATTGAGGTATACTCAATTGTCGTATGTTACCATCCAAAATATTACGTATACAAAAATGAAAAGACAAAAATGTATTCTATTAATTCTGTATATATACATCCCGAAATTAGCATAAACATTCCATCATGAAGCATCAGATTGAAAAGAGGAGCGGTCCAGCTGTATCACGAATAAATCGCCTCGCCGCTTCCGGCGGCCATCTTGGATCGCGCTAACGGGTTCATTTCCTGCGCCTATACATTTCCGGTACATTCGATGCTGCCAAGTTGTAATTTTTGAGCTTTCAGTGTTAATGCCCGCCGCGGGCTTGTTTATTTTTCTATTAAACTGAAATGGAATTGTTTTGTGCGAAAGTTTTAAACGGATTTTACTTTAGCATTTTATATCCCACAAGACACACGACCGCGGTTTCGTTGGCCGAGTATACATTTTTATATTTTATCAAATCTATTTGGGTAAATAATTTTTCTTTTAACTTTTGAGGCTTGGTAAGGTATGTTTAACTGTATCATGAACAATCTCTTTAATGATTTAATATACAATCAAATATGTGTTTTAATACTTTATAGATTTATCGTTACTGCTACAATCTCACCGGATGTTAAATGACGATGTGGCTCAAGATGGTGGATATGCTCAGCATTAGCATGCTAGTGAAGGAACTGGCTATCAAGTGCAACTGCTGGAAAACATCTACAGGTGGAAGTTTCTTAAATTGAGGGTGGCACCTAGGCAGATGAATATTAGAAAAAGCCTTTTTTTAACGTGAGAAAATGCATTATGCATCTCCTCCTAGCCCGGCGGGACTGAGGGTAGTATGTGGGACTCACCCAGTCCTAACCGCCGGGAATACCCACGAAAACCCCATGGCCGTCTGTCACTATCCTGGGCGGCGCGGGTCCGTGCATGCATTCACCGCGTCACCCCAGCGATTAGAAAAAAATATGTGTGTGTGTGTGGTAGTCACACACGGTAGAAGTGAAACTTCTGAAAAGTCCCTGATCAAAAATACTTATTGAAACTACATATAGACAATGCTTAGTAAATAATAATGGGGATGCTATGAAGCATCGCACAAAGGGGAGACCGAGAAGGTGGAATGTATTCTATCTCATTCTCTCGCCGGTTGAATCTTATACATTTACGTGTTTGGGTCTCTATGGACTCGCTTTTTCGTTTTATCGGGTTTGAAATCACAACGATTCTAAAGAAGTTTCACTTCAAAAAGCCCTACTACCATGTTATGACTTCTTTGCGATTTTTTTTTCACCGAAAGCTTGATAACACGTTTTAAAAGCCCAAACGATGCCCAAAGTTTGCATACCCGTTGTCAAGGGTATATAAAATATCCGCCCTCCATTGCGCCGCTCAGGCCGTCTGTTAAGGCAAATTGCCAGGCTGCCCAGAAGAGCCTGGTTTAACACCAAGGCAGGCAGCTCAGCGGGGTGACGCGGTATTGATGGATCGAACCCGCGTCGCTTCAGGAAGGCGACAGATGATTAAAAGAGGCACAAAGTATAACATAGAGACATTTTTATTCGATAAAACATTGTTTATTTTTTATTATTAAAACTTAGCGTTATGACTGTAACCTTACCTGATCTTAAGTGACGATACGGACCAAGTTGGTAGACACACTAAACCTTTGGAGGAACTGGCTCTCAAGTGCAACTGCCGAAACGGAACACACCTATTGGTATTTGGCGGCAGATTTTCAACTTGAGAATGGTAGAAAGGCAGATAGGCATCAGAAAAAGCCCTACCACCATGCTATGGTTTCCTCACGATGTTTTCCGTCACCGAAAGCCCAAGCTCACTGTTGGTGGTTGGATTCGAACTAACGTCCCTCGACTCAAAGTCGTAGACAGTACCACTGAGGTGTCATCGCTTCGAAATAAGTTCTTCATCTGTTTATAAGGGGTAAAATAAATAAGTGTTAGCTGACGTAAACGAAAGGGAAGTACTTATCTATATAATACAGTGATAACGCCAAGGAATGGTTCTATAACATAGTGACTAATGGAACGTTGGTGACTCGTGCCGCACTACCCAGCCCATAATGAGAGGATCAGCCGAACGTGACTGCATTACTAACTATATATACAAACCTTTGAAAGGACAAATATTTCTATGTATTTATTTTTACAATTTATACGTTTATTTATCGTTATGTCTGCAGTTTCCCCTGAGATCGGTTTCAGTGCATGTAAACAAAGTGATACACATATGTAATTTTTAGGATTGCTAAAAGAATTAGACGCTTGCTTATAGTTGCGCCAATGAGTATATTTATAAATTTAACTCGTCACTTAATTGGTCGATTGTCTAGTTTACATATAGATCCTTGATATCTGAAAAATATATAATAATATTAACTCACCCGCTCGTGGAATTTACTTTTATCATATGATCGATGATGATAGCGATGATAGCTCAGTGATAGTGTGTACGACTTCGCGTCAAAGGTCGTCGAGTTCGAATCCAAGCACTTACAATGAGCTTGAGCTTTCGGTGAAGGAAAACATCGTGAGGAAACCATAGCATGGTAGTAGGGCTTTTTCTAATGCCCGCCTGGGTAGCTACCACCCTCAAGTTGTAAACCTGCCGCTAAATACCAATAGGTGTGTTCCGGCAGCTGCACTTGAGAACCAGTTCCTCCACAACAGGTTTAGCGTGTCTACCAACTTGGGCCGTATCGAAACTTAAGATCAGGTGAGATTATGGCCATAACACTAAATATTAAGTATAAAAACAAAAAATGATCACTGCGAGCATAAATTGTATATCTTGTAATGCACCTTTTATCCAATACAACCTTAATACTGGCTTATACCCGCGGCTTTGTTCACGTTAATAGCGATTCTGTCAACAATTATAATTCCTGTGCCCTTTAGTTTCAGTAAATTATATCAAAGGAAACTGGTGTATGAACGTTTCTGCGCGTAGTCGTCTATACGCGGGTCGCTTACTATGTTAGCGATAGTAGCATGCACATAAAATTATGTTATATGCTGTCGCGAGCTTTTTCTGTGGGACTATTTAAGATAAACATTTGCGTGATACATTATATACGCGTAGCTCTAACGGTTTTTGCAGCGCACGCCAGAATAGCTAGCAGATGGCAGGTTTTTTTCCTACTTGCTTAACGCGAATCGTTGTTATTTGGGCAACTCACACAATGCCTTTATAAATTGTAGCCTATGTGTTATTCTGATGCAAAATCTATGTTTGGAAGCGATGACAGCTCAGTGGTAGTGTGTACGACTTCGCGTCAAGGGACGTCAGTTCGAATCCAACCACCTACAATGAGCTTGAGCTTTCGGTGAAGGAAAACGTCGTGAGGAAACCATAGCAAGGTGGTAGAGCCTTTTCAAATGCCCGCCTGGCTAGCTACCACCCTCAAGTTGAAAAACTGCCGCCAAAATACCAACAGGTGTGTTCCGGCAGCTGCACTTGAGAGCCAGTTCCACCACAGGTTTAGCGTGTCTACCATCTTGGGCCTTATCGTCACTTAAGATCAGGTGAGATTATGGCCATAACACCTTAAGTATAAAATATGTTATTGTAAAGTTTCATTAAAATTCATTCAGTAGTTTTCGGGAGAAAAAGTGACAAACATCCTTACAAACTATCGCCTATATAATATTAGTAAAGATATTCATATGTATATTTTTTCATTCCAGGGTGTGCATTCCTGACATATTTCAATCCGGAGAGCGCTTCGAGTGCTCAATCGACGCTACATGAGAAAAGGACATTACCAGGGGTAAGTTCACGTTATTCTAGAGTCATTGATTCACATTTATTTATGCTACGTAAAGACGTTTGATCGTTGATTGTCACCACCCTACATATATTAAAAAGTTAATAAGTAAGGCCATTGCTCATAAGCTGTATCATATATAACTGAACGCGATAATTCATTTAACATAATTATAATGGATTTCAGTTTCGTATATTTCTGTCAGGCTTAAAGTTTGAACACAATTGTAACTTAGTTTTAAATGACAGAACAATTGATGCTTTGGCTCTGCGTAGAGATGTTGGGTCACTCTGCATCTTCTACCGCATTTACCACAGGGAGTGTTCCGAGGAATTGTTTGGATTGATCCCGGCCGTTGAATTTCACCATCGGACATTGCGCGAAAACAAAAAATTTCACCCACACAACGTCGATGTCCAGCGTTCCACAACAGTGCGATTTGTAAGGCACTTCCTACCTCGCACAGCCACTCTGTGGAACCAGCTGTCGTCGGCGGTCTTTCCGAACCGTTACGACTTGGGAACCTTCAAGAAGAGAGCGTATTCTTTCCTTAAAGGCCGGCAACGCACTTGCGAGCCCTCCGGTGCTGCAGGTGTTCATGGGCGACGGTGACCACTTTCTATCAGATGAGCGTCCTGCCCGTTTGCCCCCTATTTCATAAAAAAAAATCTATAATGGTAATATTGTAAGCCGTGTCAAGCAATTTGGGGCTGTTTAGTTGAAACGATGATGTCTTTGTTGTAGATTGTATAAGTACTGCTTCGAATGACAATAGTTTAACTGTATATAATGAGCTTGAGATTTCGGTATGGGAGACGTTATAATAAAACCATAGCACTGCGATAGGGTATTTTCTAATTTCCGCCTGGATAACATCCACTTTCAAGTTGAAAGTCTATTATCAAATACCTGTAAGTTGGATCCGGTGTTACTTTCGTTTAGTTCACAGTAAGATTCGTGTGTCTAACACATCGTTACTTAATATAAGATTATGTTCGAATGCAAGGTCATTGAATACTACCAACAGAGGTGAAACGTTTTAATACTATATGTATTTTTTTTTCCAAAATATATGTATTACCAATTTCGTATAAAAAGTTGTATTATAACGAGTTACAAAATTTTAGCACCACGAAAATGAAATTGCGCACACAACTAGTGTGTAATACAGTGTAATGATAACTGGAATACAGCAAAACATCATACAGAAAAAAAAAGTTACATTCTACTATATTCTTGCCACGTACGTGGAGTTTTGAACGAAAATAATTTTATTTCAAGGCATAAAACCATTCCGGCGTAATGACTGTATCATTGTGAACGCCGCGTGGCTTTGTAAAGGTTCGCTCATACATGAAGACGATAATTTGCAGTCAATTGCAGAGTGAATTCGTTTTCAAATACTATATAAAATGTATACATTCATTCCTCCTTACAATAGCCCTAATGTATATACGGGTGCTGATTTTATTTCTAAGCGAATTAATTTTTAAATGAATTTAGAATTTGATTGTTATTTTGAGTTTTTGTTCGAAGTCGAGTGCGATGTCAACATTTTCTTCACAACTTCCGGTAACAGTTATTGTTAAAACTGTTAAATCCGAATGTTGTTTCATGACAGTATAAAAATCTATGCAGCAGTTTCAGAATATCAATAACAATGAATTATAAACACAAATTTTAATTTAAACCGAAAATTTGAATATTCAGTTTTTTTTTATCGTGAGGAAATGCTTTTAGTCAACCTCTACCTGATGGGGTATGTGGGACTCAACCGGCGAAAGACTCGCCGGTAATATCCACTAAAACCCCACGCTGTTCTTCAATTGCCTGTTGGGCCACGGAGTAGGATCTGGTGATATTGCATCTACTCCCATGAATATTCAGATATCACTCAAGTGCACTTTTTCTATACAAATATGAAATATACCTAAGCTTTTATGTCAGAAATGTAAAAATACAGTCGCGCCATGCCACAGCAATGTAGATAAACACGTATGGAAAAAGAAAACCAATGGGATGGGTAGACTCGAGTCTCGCCCGACGCCGCTGGTACCGCCTCGTGCCCCGTAACGTCGGGTTATTAATATGTAACGAAATATTAACACCCTGCCCTCAAACGTAACATCCTCAAACTCTACGTAAAAACAAACGCTTCGAAGAAACACCGATGGTTATGTTTAAAATATTGATAGCTTAATAATCAATTTATATGGTGGTGAGATATATATTTTTTTATAGTGGAAGCCTAGTGTTTCGACCACTATCTCACCTCAGTGACAATGAGGCACATGATAGTGGGCACGCTAAGCCTAGTGAAGGTAGTAATTTACAAGTGCAACTGCCCCCTATAGGTATTTCACTGTAGATGTTCAAGTCAAGGGTGGCAGCTAGCCAGGATTAGAAAAAGCCCTGCCACTCTGTTGTGGTTTCCTCACGATGTTTTCCTTCAGTGAAAGCTCAAACTCATTGCAGGTGGATTTGAACCCAAATCCCGTGACACGGCGTCCGTACACACTGAGCTATCATCGCTAAAATCAAGTACAATCACCACAAAGGAAATATCAAGCATAGGCGTCGAACATACCAAAACATTACTATCACACCGTACAACTCGATACAGATCCACAGAATAAGGGAAGTGAGTTACAGCACGCGTTTGCCTTGCGTATAACTTCAAACATCTTGTTAATTTAATATTTTTCTGGACATGAGAGGAATCCTACCACCACCGAAAGCTCAAAGCTCAAGCTCATTGTAGGTGGATTCGAACGCGCCTCCTTTGACGCGACGTCCATACACACTGAGCTAGCATCGCTTTCGATCACCGCTAATGCTAGCCTGGGTAGCTAATAAAAAACATATGTATGGGCATACTTATTTTCCTCTGGTTGATAAGCACATCTTTCTGACAGAATACCGTCATGGAAGTATGATAGAATACTTCGCAAGACTTCAGTGTTCATACAATGCCTTGATACCAAGGTGACTCTAAAATTGTCCCAAACATGCTGAGAGCTTTTATCTTTATGATCCCAATCTTACTGAACTTTAAGTGACGATATAGCTTACAAATAATCTACTTTGAGTATGGTGTTAAGAAAAACGGGAAACGCATTCCGAAAACGCCTAATGGAAAAGCGAATTTAATTATTCGGATGTAAGGAAATTTTTGAGGCCGTCACGCCATCCATAACTTATGAGGGAGCCTCCGCGTAGCGTTGCCACTTTTTTCCCATCTTTTATGTCACGAGAAATTCCCTATACACACCGCCGTAGGTATAATAAATCGCGTGGATAAAATTTTCGGAGAAACGATTTATGGTATATTTTTTTTTTTATATATACATATTTTTTATGAATGAATTTTCTGAGACGCGCAATATATATATATATATATATATTGTTAGTATCTATTGAATGGGAGTGATAATGTTTCGATGTTTACTTTTTATATATGCCAGTGTTTGCTTAGTGGTGGAAATTAGAGAATTATCATTGTTGGAAATATCAGGATTTTTTGATAAGTTTGTTAGAACTTTCACATAATGATCCAAGTCAGACAAAGGTATGCCAATATGCAATCGCCATAGAAAAACTTTCCTGCATTTTTCCATGTCTTACTTAGTGAAAACACTGATGTAAACAATTATGATGGTCCAATATCATGGTAGTGTCTACGGACGCGACGTTACGGAAGTAAGTGAAACCATAGCGAGCTGGTAGGATTTTTTCTAAGCTATTTCTAATGTGTTACTAAAGCGACGAAAGATTTATATTTTCTATTATTGTCTCAGATTGGTTTGGTATTTACGCTGTAAATCATTATTGGAAATGGTTTATACTGGGCTGAGAGAAACACGAGCGGTGAAGGTGAGTGTTGACATACGTCGAAACGAGGCTTACTTAAATCTACATCGGAGTCGCAAGTCTCGGACAGTGTGTCGTGTTGTCCTCTCTCTGCCACAACGATTAGGTTTCACAATGTACCCGGCACCCGCACGGTGAATCCGTGGTTTGCTAAGAAGTTTGTATCTCATCCTGACACTATTATTGACCCGATTATTATCTTAAAAAATTACTCGGCGTAACGTTTGTAAGTGTCATATCTAGTAATGGTATATATTATCTCTGTGGTTTATATAAGGATTTTTAAACGGACCCAAGACAGCTTGCATATGTTATTTTGTACGTGATATTTTGTAAATCACAACATCTGCGTGTTTCTGCTAAACGATGTTCCGAGGTAGCCGGAATAATATTTATTTCTCTAGTTTCTTCCTAGATATATTTTCAAATGTCATTAAGTTCCTAAATATTCATAACTTAATATTTATTTCCATATCCGTTCTATATATAATATTATGACTGCGAAAGTGAGTTTGTGTGTCACGTCTAGACCGCTGAATAACCCGCTCCAAGCACGATGAATTCATAAAACAAACATAAAACTCGAGTACGTGATATCGACGAAAGTGTACGAATTCCTCATAAAACTCTAATTTTCGTGCTTAAAATACGGCGGGCGCCGCTCGAAGGGCGTGATTTACAGGCGTTAATAATATGCGCAAGCGTGAACCCCCTGTATACAACAAATAAGAAGGCTAATTCATTTCGCACGCGACAAATTGTACCAGTGCACGAATAACATCATTTAACTGCCTAAAGTGTTGTCGAGGAATCCAATGGGATACTGTTCGGTCGCAGGTATGATTCGGAATTTGGAAATTTTGAAAAATGTCCACGTTTTTCCCGACGTGTTAATATATGTGTAACGTGTTAATAATATGCATATTTATCGCTCAGTATGATCGAAAAAAAAAGAATGAATAATTATCCTAATTCAAAGTTAGATTCGATAGTTAGTTAGCACAGTCGATAGAATTTTTTGGGAAGAGTTTTTTTTCTTTAACTAAAGAAGTAATAATGTATACGAATATAATGTACTATAAATAAATGTTCCATTTTCTGTTGTATAAAATATTTGGGCAACAAAGCTTTTTGCTCAGTGTTTCACAATATAAAAAAAAACAAATTAGGTAAAGATGGAAAATAAAGGATTTGTTTATATTTTTTATTCAGGGTCTACTTTGTATAGAAAACAAAATAAAAAGTTTTACGTCTTATTTGTTTGTGTACTTGTACGTAAATCACTTCAAAACTACTCAACAAATATCCCTAAAACTTGATACTAATATAACTAATATTATGAATCAGAAAATTTCTTTGTGTTAGATGTGTAATTTCAAAGAAGATATATCACATATTTTAGTGGAATATGCCCGTAACAAATAGCTAAGATGACAAATATTCAAACATATATCCTTGAAGCTTTACCCACTTTTGAATGAATAATAGCTCAGTTTGTAGTGTGTACAGACGCCGCTTCAAGAGACGTGAATTCGAATCCACCAACAATGACCTTGAGCTTTCGGTAAAAAGATGAAACCATAACATGGTGCTAGCGCTTTTCCTTATTCCCACTTGGGTAACTACCACCATTTTCACTTAACGTCAGATGAGATTGTGGCCAACACGCTAAACCTTAACTATAAAAAAAGTACGCAACGAAATACTGTCTCGTTCAAGATTTCGACGTTCACCCTGATATAAGAAAAAAAAAAAAAAACTTTTTTTACTCTTTAAAATGTAAAGGCTCTTCAGCACTGGTGACAAGGTAGGAAAAATTGTACAGAGTAAACGTTTTACGGATTTGAATCGATTGATTCTTATTCGGTAGCCTGACATCTCAAGTGACAACGTAACCTATTCTAACGCATACCTTGGAAATAAGTGCCCATATCTTGTTTTACTGTTAAAATATAGAAGTATTGACAATACATTTTTTACATTTGTCAGTTTGTTTATATTTTTCTTTAGAGCTTTTAAGGTTAATAACCTAAATAATCTATTACAAAGGAGAGACATTGAAAGTATGTATAATAAGCTATAGTACTCTAGCACCAGCACAACAAATACAACGTATCAGGCATTCTAATCAATGCCAATGAACTAGTTGCATGTCAAAAGTCAAATATGCATATATTAAATATATATTTTTTTATAAACTAATCTTAGCAAAATTTATGAAATTACACATTTAAATACACTCAAACTTGTATACACCGTACTAGCTGATATCCGCGGCTTCGTTCGTGTTTTTCCGTTAATTAAAATTCATGAAACCCGTTCCTTAGTGCCTTCATAATTACTAAAATATTATAACTGCGAAAGTGAATTTGTTTGTTTGTTTGTTACGCTTTCACCCCTAAACAGCTGAATCGATTATGATAAATTTTGATATAGAAATAGACGGGAACTCAGAGACCGTGATAGGCTATACTTATCTTGCGAAAAACCTGTCGAAAGTGGGGTACAAAGCGGGATACACTTTGAAACTTTGTGTTGCGTTATCCTATTTATTTGACAAAATCTGTCTGAACTAGTTGTAAAATAAATGTGGCTGACATGCACCAAACCAATCTTGTATATAGTTTGGGAGATGATTTATATATAATATAGCAATAATATAAGTAAATAACCAGATACTTGGAGAATAGGACGTTCTCATGCAAATCGAAATTTTGTGTCCGACAGAAAAAAAAGTAAAATAACGTTAACCAATCTTATTAGAATCCTGTTTCGCGATCGAATCGACGGTAGTTCAGTTGGTAGTGTGAAAGTATGGCCACAATCTTACCTGATGTTAAGTGACGATGTGGCCCTAGATGGTGTTCACGTTAAGCTTAGTAGAGTAATTGGCTCTCAAGTGCAATTCCTGGAACACATTGACAGGTATTTGAAGGTATACATTCAACTTGAGGATGGTACCTGGTCAGATGTGAATAAAAAAAGCTGTATCATATTTTTTTATGCAATAGGCGGCAAAGGAGCTTGCGTATCACTTGATGGTAAGTGATCACTGCCACCCATGGACACCCAAAACACTAGAGATATCACAGGTGCATTGCCAGCTTTAATAGGAATGGCTGGCTCTTAAGTGCCACTGCCGGAACACACCTAATAGTATTTGGAGGTAGATTTTCAACTTGAGGCTGGTAGCAGCCTGAAGGGCATTAGAAAAAGCTCTACCGCTACCAACAAGCGCATTGCAGGTGGTTGGATCCGAACTCACGTCCCATAACCATGCTAGAGTTTTACTGAAAGCTCAAGCTCATTGCAAATATTTGAACATGTGCCCATTAACGTGGCGTCCGCACACACTAACCAATTGAGCTATCGTCGAAAGGTATGTAGGTAAATGTTGAACATTCTAAATTTATCTAGATTCCTTTTTTTATAACACTCCGACGAATTCTATCGACTATGTATTATTTATATAAATGTAAAACTATATCTTCACATATTCATGGTATTAAATTTCAACCAGTAAAATGTATTCGAAGTTAAAACTGTTTCGAAAAGTCAATCGTAGGAACGTTACCGCGACTTAAAAATTCGCCCGTACTCACACTTGGCAAGGAAATTGTAGCGAATTGAAAAATGTAAATGATAAGTGAAATGGCTTTATTTGACTATATTTCACTTAAGCACTGGAAAGTATCCAGTGTGCGGGCAACAGGTCACGCGTATTCCGTCCTGGATTCTAGAACTCTGGATAGGGCATATTTTTTATCTATTATTTATTTATAAATGACGGGTAAACACGTTCTTCAGCACGCTGTATGATAAAGTTTCATATAACACTCTGAAATACTTAAAAAAAACACCATATTACTTGTTACGTTCTAGTGATAGGTTTGAGTCCTTGTGATGAACCCTGAACATTTACAGGATATTCTACTGTTCTACGTGTTTTTGGGACGTTACGTGTTTTTCCATGAACACGTCTTTTTCAGTTTCAGTTATTTTTTTTATAGTTAAGGTTTCAGCTTTTTGGCCATAATCTCATGTGATTTTAAGTGACGATACATCCCATGTTGCTATTGGTATTTGGCGGTACATTTTCAACTTGAGAGTGGTAGCTGTCCAGGCGCGCATTAGAAAAAGCCCTACCACCATGCTATGGTTTACTCACGATGTTTTCCTTGGTGGATTGTAGGTGGTTGGATTCGAACTCACGTCTCTTGACGCAAAGTCGTACACACTACCACTGAGCTATAATCGCTTCAGGTTGTACTTTTTTAGAAACCAGATTCAGGACCTACCACTAAATCTTATGTCTGAGTTTTTCCGAATCCAAATTCACAAAGAAATATCCTTTATAATGATATTGGAATATACGTACCTGTAAGCCATACAGTTATATTAATAATTTTTTCAGTCACTTTTGTCCGCTTTATCTGGGAGTTTGGAATCTGACAGTTTTCTCATAAATAAACACTAGTTTGTAGTTTGTAGTGAAACATACTTACGCCAGAACCTATTGTCAATTCATTTAATTTTTTCTTTGTTTAAATATGTACATAATAAGGTAGTTTAACCAGATCGAGTTTCTTACCGGTTCTTTTAGATGAATGGATTGTTTCCTAACTGGTAGTAGTTTTGACGTTCATAAGCGCCTCCTCGGGACTTGGATGATATATTTTGTTTTGATTTATATGTTTAATTATGAACAAAAAAAAAATGGTTTGAACAAATCTTCACGCAAAAAGATTACTGTATACCTTTTATTTTATTCTATTGAACGCGTGTTTACTTAATTTGTTTTTTAAGCTGTACGCTTGCCTTAGGGATGTCACCATACTTGTACTATTTTCTATCAGTGTATGTAATCTTTGTTAATCCTAACCATCCTGATCAGTGTGACCAGGTCGAAACGTCGAGCGATTATTAAAAAGTAACTCGCTTTTTAGACCCTTATTTAATTTCCATATTTTAATGCATACAATATGTGAAAGTAAAAAAAGTGTTACTGATCAGTATATTTGATCCAAGTTATGATATTATTGTATTGTTACTGGGTGTTAACTCGTCTGTAAATTTTTCAAATCGATCATACTAAGGCTTTCTTTTAAACAAGTGGAGGAATGTTTTAAGAATAGTGGATGCTAAATATAACGTAGCCTAACGCGTTGGTGAATCTTACATCCAAAGATCACATTACAATCATAGATCTAGTAAATGAAGTTAATATAAATATTTTCACCTACTTAAGAACGAGTAGTACTATATAAGTCTTGTATATAATAATTTTCAAACAACCGTTTATATAATGATTATGACATGGTTTTAATTTATATTCTTTGTTAATATTATTGGTATATCTAAGAGCGTGCTCTATCGGTCCGTCAAGTGTATAAAAATAAATAGATATATAAAAAAATGTCTTATCCAATGTTGTCGGTTTGTGCGTTGCACGTTCCGTGCGTTGCCAGACCGCATTGCACTATTACACCGCGATAAATCCAGATTGCGGCGTGTAGAACAACTCCTAGACATTTTATATTACGCTTCCTCTGGCAACCGTTCGTTGAATGCATCTGATAATAATTGCTACATGTGAGAATTTGTTCTACAATTTCGGAACAACGGTAAGTCTGTTCTCTGAATCACGTTTTAAATAGATGTCGTATCAGGTACTACTGTCGGCTAATGTTCAAAAGAACGTCCAATATATTGGTAGTAAGTATAGATTTTCTTTCGTTAGTTGGCAGCGATGGTAGCTCAGCTGGTAGCGTGTATGGACGCCGCGTCAATAGACTTCAATTCGAATCCCTGAAATGAGTGTAAGCTTTCGGTGAAACAAAGTAGCGTGGTGAAATCATAGCATGGTGGTAGAGCTTTTTCTAATGTCCGCCTGGCTAGCTACTAGTCTGAAGTTGACAGACTGCCTCCAAATACCTTTTTTTTATAGCTAAGGCTTAGCGTTATGGCCATAATGTCACCTGATCTTAAGTGACGATACTGTCCAAGTTGGTAGACACGCTAAACCTGTGGAGGAACTGGCTCTCAAGTGCAACTGCCAGAACACACGTATTGGTATTTGGCGGCAGATTTTCAACTTAAGGGTGGTAGCTAGCCAGGCGGACATCAGAAATGAAACCATAGCATGGTGGTAGGTGGTTGGATTCGAACTCACATCTCTTGACGCAAAATCGTACACATTACCACTGAGCTATCATAACCTATAGGTATGTTCTTGCAGTCATTCTTGAATGCCAGCCCCTCCACAGGCTTAGCGTGTTCACTAGCTTGGGCTACATTGTCACTTAACATCAGTTAAGAAAGTGACCATAACGCTAGACCTCCAAAAAAAAAGTAGGTCATTTTGTAATATTCGTCTGATTAGCTTAAAATTAATTTTATGTAATGAGTTTCAGTAAAATTATCCATTAAATAACATTTTTTTTATTAAAAAAATAAAGAATTGCTTTTTACTTACAATTACTGAGTAAATTAAAAGGTAAGTAAATGACGCGCGGCAGCGCGCCGAACCGACAGCGCTCACCGCCCGTGATAAATAATTTTTTTTTTAGTTCAATCTAATCGCGAACATTCAATTTTTTTTGCGGATTCTATTACTTAAATGGTTAATGCATAATATTGAGAATAAAAAAATATTTTTTTTGAGGGAGAAGTCATTAAAATTTTCATTTGTCAACTAAAAAGATAATAAACAATATGAAAATCAATAAATAATTTAAACTTTTGTATATCTCATCAAAGTACAACAATTCAACTATAAATCCTGAAAGTTTTATTAAAATATCTTTAATAGCTTTTTATTTATTGATTTTTTAATTAAAAGTCATAAAAATTTTCATTTAAAAAAAAAATGTTTTTAAAATGAAAATTTTTAAAAACTGTTCTGGGGATTAATTGTTCATAGTAAATACTTCATGTAGAAATATTCATACCTGAATTTAATAATCAAGTGGAAAAGGGGGGGTCCACTTGACGTGATCTTGCTCAATACGTTCAGTTTAACCATACGAGATTCAGTTACTATTAATTTTTACAACTTTTTCAGATTATATGTATCCCATGAAACGATTCAAACTTATATAAAAATACAACAAAAAAAAAAGGATACAGCCTAAAATAATAATCGCCATTTGAAATACAAAATCTCAGCTTGATTTATTCCACCAACAATTCTTTCTAACTGTAATTACCTGTCCGAATTTATAGTCTGTTTTGTATAAAATCAGATGCGTTCCCTGTATAAACATTAAGGGTGTTATACACGACCGTTTTATCACGCACGCTAAACACATTTGAAACTCTGTGCGCGCTGGTTCCGGTTCGAAATTTCTTACTACTAAAATAGCCGCGAATATAGTGGGACCTAATGAAACAAAATGGCGATTTATGCACAACAGTACCGGATGGAAAGAAAGGACTCACCTGAATGCCGACTTCGATTGCTTAGGAGGCCACCTCATCTTTGTATTTTGGTTGGAGCACACACACCGTACACTTATAGCACGTGTTTACTTGTAATAATGTTCTCTGGTTAATCACTTCAATTACAAATATGATGCGCCCTAGTCTCGATTGCTTACGCGTCCCTCGTATTCAAAACGGATCTGGTTTATACCAAGGTGAGAGGGGTAAGAATGAAAGCGGAGGTGGAGGGTGCGTAGACGAGGTCTTGGACCGTTGTGCATGATTTAGTGTACACAAATTCGAAGCACGTATGATTGGTTATTAAAAAAAAAAAAAAAACCTTGCTTGTGATTTCGTGTACGTGGACTTACATTATATGTTCTAGAATTTTAGTCCAGTTTTTGGACTTTGTGGTCATGGTACTAATACTAAGTACAACTGTTGTTATGACGATTTTTTTATATATATAAGTGCATAGGTAAGCGACAGTGTATGCGATAAATTTATTTAATTTGTGTGGGACTATATACTTAGCAAAGCACGAGTCTAGGCTACAGTTCAATGGATGCTACTTTTTCCTTGAGAATAGAAATAATTATTGCAAACCGAGAAAAAAAAATGCCACCAAAAAAAACTGAAATGAGATTAGACTTCTCATTTTCGTTGCTGCTTGAAACCCCTATCTTCTCTATGCTTTTTTTTAATATTGCAATGATATACAATTATAAACATAGCGTAGATTAATATTAATTATCAGTTCCTAAAAATCAAAACATAATCTATGTTAATATCCTATATGTAAATAAATAAATAGATAATAACTAGAGTACTAATCAAATATTTTACTTTTCAATAACAGAGCAGCACAATTAATTTAAAAATACACATCTAGACACATTTCATTATTAATAATTTCTACATGGACGTGTTAATTTGTTTTATCCGATATAAATTTAATTTAATTTCATCTTGCATAAACAGCGCATTATAATAGCGTCGTGTGTACGCCCCCTAAGTTGCCTACATCGCAACCGCGGCGGGAATGAAAACAAACATTTCCTCGTACAATGTTGCTATGATAATAAATAAACTATCTGCGGCGCGTGGCCCGTTTGCTTGTTTTACCCGAGTCTGACGATATATTCGCGAATCGATACATGTAATAATAATTATATATATAAAATACTTTATTATATAAAGCATTATAAAGCGAAAGAAGAAAAACATCGGGATGAAACCATATCTTGGAGGTAGCCTTTTGTAATGGCCGCCTGGTTAGCTGCTACATTCAAGTTGAAAATCTGCTGACAAATACTTATAGGTGAGTTCCTTTAGTTGCACTCGAGAGCCAGTCCCTCCACTAATCTTAGCGTGTCCGCAATGTTGGATCACATCGTCATTTAACGTCAGGTGAGACTGTCGCCATAACGCTAAACGTAAAAACGAAGTTTCATAACACATTAATAATTAAATTGGGACAAAGATCCAACAAGCCTCAAGTTGTATGGAATAAGATTTATTTTTATTCAACATATTGTAATGTAAATTTTGATGATAGCTCAGTGGTAGTGTGCACGACTTCGCATCAAGGGAGGTGAGTTCGATTCCCCCTACAACGAGCTTGAGCTTCCGGTGAAAGAAAGCAACGTAAGCCACAGCATGGTGGTAGGGCTTTTTGGCAACCACCAACAATCCCCAGATCTTTATCGGTCATTCGGCAGATAGGAAATTGTATTCGATACCCTTACACCCATACACACACACCTATACACTTGAATGTTATTATTTTAGTACGTACTAATAATTAAAACGTAATTATTGGAACAATGTACTCCCTGTCAGACAGTATGCGTGACTTTTTTTTTTTTTTTCAAGCTCCGACTTCGCCCTAACATAATTAGGGACCTTGTTAATAATATTTTTTTTCAGTTTACTTTGCCTTTGTTTTTTTAATTTTATTTGAGCGCTTTCTTTTACTCCAAGTCTTAAAGTACATAATTAGTCTATTGTTACAACTAATACAGACGCTTTTATTTATATTATTTATTTCATCTTACGACACATACAACTTCTTTTGCTTAATTTAGTAGAATTTACCTTTATAATACATTTACAATTTATTACCATAATCCTACTAACTATTTATAACTAATTAATTGTTTTTATAAATTATTTTTATAAGTATGCGTGGCTTGTGACGAGTCGAGTCGAGTGAATTCGGTTTAGCGTCGTCTACTCGAGAGTGATCGTTTACTGTTTACGGAATAAAGCAAAAGATAAATAAAGAAATATTCATAAAAAAAAATTATAAGCGATCCTTTTTTAGCGCTACAGCTGATGTTAAGTACAGTCTTAACCAGCGGCGACCGCCAGTGAACCCAAACTCTCTGACAGTCACCGCTGTCATTCTGGCTTGCAAAATATCTACATTGATATCGTAAAAATATCAATAATTCAGAAAGATTTTAAGTATATTTAATATCACGTTCCAGCAACAGAAACAAAGCTGGTATTGAAAAAGTTACAAACACGGACAAAAATGTTTAAAAATATTTCTAGATCAATGTGAACAAAGTCGCGGGTATGACTAGTATATATTGAGACAAGGTTATAAAGTCGGTCTGTTTTTTTTTTATACTTCTATCGGCGGTGGTCAATGAATCACTATCAAATGTACTGTACGCACTTGACCCGGATAGACTATATAATGGAAATATTTTCCAATTACAATTATTATTACCTCCACAATACTTTCTCACAACGATTCATTGACTATTCTCTGTTGATAACGTTGGAAGTTTTCGAACAAAAGCCCGTAACCTCAAAGCCCAACTAGCAGATAAAACACACACAAGAAAAATATTAAATTAACATAGATGTTTGAAGTTGTACGCAAGGCAAACGCGTGCTGTAACTCATTTCCCTTATTCTGTGGATCTGTATCGAGTTGTACGGTGTGATAGTAATGTTTTAGTATGTTCGACGCCTACGCTTTATATTTCCTTTATGATGATTGTACTTGATTGGTTGGTAGTGATGACAGCTCAGTGTGTACCGACGCCGTGTCAAGCGACGTGGGTTCGAATCCACCTGCAATGAGCTCGAGCTTTCGGTGAAGGTAAACATCGTAAGAAATCTACAAGAGAATGAGCTTTTTTCTAATCCTGGATATCAGCCATCTTCAAGTTTAAAATCTGCCGTCAAATAGCTATAGGTGTGCCGGCAGTTGCACTTTAGAGCCAGTCCCAACACTAGGTCCAACCTATCCAGCAAATTTGGCTACAGCGCTGAACCTATAAAGTATAAAAAAAATTATCGCGGTCAATAGATCCTTAAAAATCGATCATCGATAAAACTATATTACAGTTTATCGATTCCATACATAAAACATTCAATAACAGCTTATAGTTATTTATATAGTTGAGGTTTTAGCGTTATAAATCTGTGAACGGGCTGGTTCTCAAGTGCAACTGCCGGAGCAACATTTTGGTACATGAGGGTGGTAGCTAGTCAGGCGGGCCTTAAAAAAGCCCTACCACCATGCTATGGTTTCCTCACGATGTTTCTCCACCGAAAGCTCAAACTCATTATAGGTGGATTCGCACTCACGTCCCTTGACGCGAAGCCGCACACGCTACCACTGAGCTATCATCAGCATACATCGATTTTAGATGTACTGTCAATTACGGAACGTTATGAGTTGCACTGAAATTCATCCGGAAGTTAATTTAGTAACTCCGTCCTAGTGATTACGGTACAAATGAATTCCGGGAGATAACAACAACTCTGTATGAATACGTGGCAGCATTAAAGATTTGTGTTTAAAATTTGGTCTTATTTTAGCTTTACAGACGTCGGTACACGTCATTTGCGTCGGCCAATGCGTCTTGTATCGACGCAAGAACGCGCCGAGGAAAATCAGTGATTTCCTACGAAAATTATTATAATAGTGCTGTGTCGAAGCTTCCCGAGCGCGAGTTCTAGTGGTTGCCGGTTGATTTTTTTTGTGTGCCAGTTACAATGGATTACGACTCGCTTATATACAGCCACATAGCGAATTACTACGATGAACTGGTAAGTTTCAAGATTTTTCAGTGAGTACCAATTGCGGAATACATTAACAGACTAATGCACGTCGCAAATATTTGAATAATCGTATATACTTATATGAGTTCTCTACCTCTCTGCTGTCTGTGGCTATAAAATATAACTCTAGGAAATTTTTAACGTTAAAATATGTTTTGCGAAACTATAATTTTGGTATAATCTTGATATAGATCCAATAAGCATTACGCTGCAATTACTTTATAGAACTTGATGAAATACGATACGGCAATATCTAATGTTATGAATCAATATATAGAATACATTTAATCTCATAAAATGGAAAGGTTCCTTAGAAATTGGCATAAAAGTTTGAACACCGATTGTCATGAGAAATGACATACGAGTATCAATGTATTTTATATAAAGTAAGTTTGTATTGAATTATTATCTACTAGAATTGACAGTTCAACGTTTATTGAGGCAGCTAGTAATTGAAGCGATGATAGCTCAGTGGTAGTGTGTACGACTTCGCGTCAAGGGACGTGAGTTCGAATCCACACCACCTACAGTGAGCTAGCTACCACACCAAATCTGGTGCTAAATACCAATAGTCGTGTTCCGGCAGTGGCACTTGAGAGCCAGTTCCTGCACAAGCTTAGCGTGTCTATCAAATTGGGCCATATCGTCACTTCAGATCAGGTGAGATTATGGCCATGTATATATATATATATATATATATATATACCTTAATAATAGAATAAAAATGTAAATGGATTATCATGCTGACATTAAAAGTGTTTTCGTTTCTATAAATTTCCTGTTTATATATTGAACGAATACTTTAAACATTTTCGTAAGTTTCGTGTAATCAAACAAGAAGTCGCTCAGTCAAACTGTGCTGTTATGTGGGATGTTATTGGATTTTTAACGAATGGGACGAACTTCTAAATGCTTAGTGAAGCCGAGTGGGAAACTCCGAGCAGGTATCGGGACTTGCAACACGGGTGTAGGTTTTAGTAACCCGCACGTGTCATCACTTATCTGCACTGCTCTGGTTTATCTCACTGATCAATCAAATTTCATAGGTAGTTCCTAGCGCAGCTTTGGACGCGCGTTTTTTTAGGAATTTCCTGTCTTGGACTGGCCAAGATCTCTTAGAAGATTGTAATGAGATTTTGCTGATACACCTCTCGCTAATACTTTATATATTAACCACGTAGCCATTTCCATTCTACTGTTTCTAGGTATATCTGTTTCCATAGTACAGTGAACTCATCTAGTACATTATAATTAGTTGTCCTAGAAAAATATTTAATAATCTGGTCTAAATAAATGATATTTGTAATATGTTCCTAATACTAAATTCTACATCAAACTAATATTATAAATGTGAATGTAAGTTTGTTTGTTGCGCTTTCACACGAAAACTATTTAACCGATCATCATGAAACTTTGTACACATTTTCAAGTAACGTAGAAGTCCTTTTTATTGAAAAACAAATACCTAAGATAAAAAAATTGTTTGTTAAAAGATCTCAAATCTAGAACTACTTTAACGTCATCTAGCATTCCAGAGTATAGGTGATACGTATTCACCGGGTCAGGTAGTACCTAATATTTAATTTACTTGACTATACTTCACCGTGTGCTTAGATAACACTTATCTCTTAATAAACATTATGTCCTCTTTGGTACATATCGTTCAAGTTATCAATTTAATTATGAATTAATACTATTTTAAAATTTCCTTCAAAGATAACTAATAACATAGCTGTTTTAGTAAACAAAATATTTCTATTGATTATTTATTTAATTTTAAATACCGCATTGTTTACTAAATTGACACAAATTAAGAACAGTTATTTGTGGATCTTAATAATGATAATCTTACGCAGGAATCGGACTCGATTGGTAGACACGCTAAACCTGTGGAGGAACTGGCTCTCAAGTGCAGCTGCCGGAACACACCTATAGGTATTTGACGGCAGGTTCACAACTTGAGGGTGATAACTAGCTAGGCGGAAATTATAAAAAGCCCTACCACCATACTACGGTTTCCTCAAGATGTTTTCCTTCACCGAAAGCTCAAGCTCATTGTACGTGCTTAGATTCAAGATAAACCTTTTATGCTGAAAAAGTACTGATAATATTGATAGACGAGTAACTCTTTGATTGATAATAATTAACTGCGAGCACATGCTAATTAATAAAATATATTAACCAGTTATTTAGATATTGATGATACCAGTTACATGTACATGTACTTAATCATGAAACTACATCAATACAATGTTTCAATTGGATGCCAAAATTCAAGAAAAACTAATAATAAAATGGGCGCATCGTTAGTGCTTCATATAACTCCAACAAAGGAACCCAGTGAACGAATATAAACGAACACAATCATGGCTTGCCATCCATTAATATTTATTTTCGTATCGTAGACCTATCGAAATAAACGTATTATGGTGAGTCGAGAGGTAAATGGTTCGCTTTCGAAGCAATGATTCATTCTCCAGCCTCGGCTGGTCTAATTACAATGGAATCTGATCACCATCATACAGGGGTCTAATGAAGTGTTAATTGTTTTTCAGTATCTAAATTTTCTGATTAATTATTGCGGTGAACAGTAGGTGTATACTTTACGAATAATGTTTAAACAATAATCTATGTATATAATAAAATTAATGCAACCAAATGTGGTCACTAAATAATTTTTTTAAAATTATAATCGGGCTGCACGCGTTATCAATACCGAAGTCAAAATTTATTTAAAGCTATTAGACGAATTTTCACCATTGCACCATAGCAACTGACAGAATAGTTTAAAATATTTAACATAATTATCCAAAAAACTTTTGGCTTAAATAAGTGTATAAAAAGTCTGTCTGTAAGGTTAAGTTTATTTGATAATATGGTAGCAAAATTCTAAAATTAAGAAGCTTCTTGGGAACTGGACACCAAAGGGCAGTGGGATTAACACCAAGTACATAACAGTCTTCAATTAGTCAAGTACAGAGCCGAAGCACAGTGTTTGATTCCTGCATTTACACCAACTATTCGTGGAACATTGTTTAAGATTATTTACCAAATCTAAATAGCATACGAACTGTACTCTCTACCTATATAACGTGCGTCTGTCAAAACTAAGTCATTAATGTTCTTAAGTTGTCATTATAAACCTACTACCTATGCCGATTTACGTCAATTTAAACAATTGCAAGCAATTGTTAACGTGTTACCCGTATTTTTATTATAGATTGATTCTCTAGATCGAAGTCGTCGTATCATCCACCTACTGGTATACCCTTATCATTTGCTATTACATGTAAATTATTGCACGAAGTTAAAGCAATTCTATCATACTTGGCGATAACATCTTCATTACGGTATCAAGCGTCTATCGGAATACATATAAGCCGTTGGTTCTATATTAGAATCTATCCGAGTACCGTTAGCATAAACACGGAGTTTGTATCGAGGCCGCGTCTGCTGTAAATTATGATATTTACTTGCATTCAAAGCTTCGATTGGATAAAGTCCGGCCTACCGTCCGTTTATACAAATGTATACATACATGGCGTATCATAGAGCTAATATCTGCGATCTATCATCATCGGCTAGGTCCTTATTGGCGTTTATATGTATAGTATGGCATTATTTATTAACGCTTATGCGATATAAGCGTAGATGCCAAAATCTATATAGTATAATCTGCAAGACAATATTGTAATATATTCCTACAAGTATTGTTTATCGCAGCTTTGTTTGGTTATATTTAAAACAAAATCTTCTCATCTCATAAATACTATATTTTAGTTGCCAGCCAAACTGAATTCTAAATTTCAAGCTACGCCTATTTTGTGCAAAATGAAATTATGTTTTCCTATTGATGTTGAAACATTTTCTTAGGAATTGATAAATCTTTCTTACGTTAGACGAAATGTTTTAGTACAAAATAAATTGGAAAAATTAAATTTTACAAAACAACATTTGTTTATTAAATCAGTGACATATCAATTATCTTGTGTCCTTAAATGCAAATTATACCTTGTGCCTTCTTATTGCCGGTGTAACTGATATTACGATTAGTTGTGTTTATATGCCCTTATAATTCTTATATATTTATCTACTATATTTGATTTGCTATTTATGTATTAACAGTTTTTAATGTACTTCTGACAATGAAAATGCCCATAGAACAATTTTCTGGCATCATGTTCGCTTAAGGAAAAGTGCAATAAACTTTGCATTTATGCATCCTAGGATATCTGATCGGATTACTCTTCAGTAAAAGTATTACGGATTAATATTTATTTGAAGTTTGGGTCTACCAAAAGAAACTTTATGCAGACCCATTGCACTTATAGCAGAAATAATGACCAGATTTGTTATATACTTTGCAAATTTTGCATTTTTGATTAATTCATGTTAGGTGATAACGTGGCCTAAGATGGTAGACACACGAAGCTAAATAGAGGGACAGGCTGTTAAGTGCAGCTGTCGGAACAAACCTATTGCCATCATACTATTGTTACATCCCAAGATTCTCCTTCGTAAATATATTCAAGCTTAATGCAGGAACTCGAAATTTGTATTAAACAGTTTATATTAAAACTAAGTGAATTTTAAAAAAGAAATGCTGTTATAAGCGTTTCATGTAAACTGGCTACAAACTGAAATATATATGTTTACAACAAACTACTACTATATTTAAAACGATATAGAACAGGGAAAGTAGAACATCGTAAAACACACGGAAAGTTTATGTTATTATATTTTGTTATCATGTGCTAGATTCTTACAGACGCTCTCCCTTCAATCAGAGATGTTAGCATTCATATAATTAAACATTTACAATTTCCATGTATCCTCATGAAATCCGCTCTGGGTCCTTCTTAACCGATCTATTTATTTCCAAAACGTTACGAAATTTCTTCGGTTGAAACTTTAAAGTAGTACGCAGGTCATATGAAATTTAACAATAATTTTTTATGAAGACTAAAAATGATGATTTCTTATGTTTACGCGAATATTATTCATCGAAATAAAACTAATTAAACGGATTATATCGCGGTTATTTATTAATTTTGATCTTGACGTTTTCATGAACTTTTCTGGACAACCTACAACACCTCAGTCCTCCCCGTGACCACGAAGGCTGAAAAGCTTTTGAAACATCGGGATCAAAATTAATAAATAACCGAGATAAAATTCGTTTAAATTAGTTTTATTTCGAAGACTTAATACAACAAGTTATCTGAAGTAGACAATCAACCATCTGGTTTTTCCTTAAACTCATCAATATGTGTCTGGTGCTATTTCTTTGGTTCAAACTCTAAAACATTGAACACGTTATTTCCAATTTTTAATTAATCTCGATGTAGATATAATAAATTATCTGAAGTAAACAATCGGCCATCTGCAGGCACAATTTGCGACTGCAGACTGTCCCCTAGATTAAAGGGTGCACTATATAAGTCCATTATAAGACCTGTCATTTTGCATAGATCAAAGTGCTGGGCTGGTAAGAAGAGTGTCGATTGCATGCAGCAGAAATGTGAATGTAAAGATGGATGTATGTTGTTACAAGAATTGACAAAGTCAGGAATGAGCATGTAAGAGTGTGTTTGAAAGTGGTATATAAGTCTTCAAGTCTTGAAGTCTTGGTTTGAACATGACATGAGAAGAGAGGAAATGTTGAAGAATGGAAAAGAAGAGGAGATGAAGAGACGACGGTTGAAGAGGAACACGTATTGCACCGACCTCAAGTAAATTGGGGACAGGACAATAATATGATGTTACAATCGGCTTCTTGATTTTTCCTTAACCCATCAACATGTATATGGTGGTATTCATATTATTCTGGTGACGATATCCCCTTGGTACTTGACTTACTTTGCTTATATGGACTAGGTTTTGCTTTTTGCTTTTTGGTTTTCTTGTCTGTATTGTTCGACCTGTTATTAATCTTGTTCATAATAATAAATAAATATTAACAATTGATAAAAAAACAGTCTAGCTATTTTTAAACATTAAAACCGAGGTAATAAATTACACAATAATTTCTTGTAGATTAGTTTTATAATGGAAATTCATTGTAAGAATCCATTGTAACGTAAGTGTGACGCAAGACTTGCTGGTGAAGCGAAATCGCTCGTTATTTTTTAATTAGCGGTTGCATGCAAACCGCTGTTTGCTCTACGTTTTACAATAGCGAGAACGTTCTATTCACATATTTCAGATACACACAGTGTATGCGCTAGATAGGCAAGAAAATTGCTATTTACGTATAATAGTGCAAGTTATACTACTTTTATTTGACCTTTATCTGGCTTTCGCAGCAGTTAAATACATTTTTTTATACTTAATTACTTATAACTATAATCTCACCTAATTCAAGTGACAATTCGGCCCAAGTTGGTAGACACACTAAACCTGTGCAGGAACTGGCTGTCAAGTGCAGCTGCTGGAACACACCTATTGGTATTTGGCGGTAGGTTTACAACTTGAGGGTGGTTGCTAGCCAGGCGGGCATTAGAATAAGCCCTACCACCATGCATCGAAAGTTCAAGCTCATTGTAGGTGCTTGGATTCTTACTCACGTCCCAAGACGCGAAGTCGTACACACTACCACTGAGCTATCATCGCTTGATCATAATGATAAAATAAGGTTCACTGGTGGAAGGTCACACGTAGTTAATTAAAAATCTAAGTGTAATATTATACTGTCTTTAGGTTCAAAGTCACTGAAGTGTCAGGTTAAAGTGCAGTTAAATAAAGTAGTATATAGGAAAAATGAGAACTTTGATTACCACTGTAATAGTAAAATCAACATGGCATTCAACGTAACTACGTACTTGAGTATAGTAATTGGAGCTAAGATTGAGTCAGCAGTATTATAAAATCCGGTCTGAAAATTTTCATTTATGTTAACGCAAACTAAGAAAGTTTATTTCAAATTACATTTAAGAATTGACAAATAACACTGATACATAGAAGCTAAACGCTGTAACAGATTTACAATACATAGAAGGTATATATGATCGCTATACTGTTTATGGAGTAGGTTGAATCACTTGCATTTGGAGGTAGCCTGATGGTTCAAGATCTCATTTGACAATCAATTAAACCCAATTATAATCTAACTATTGTTTGATTATAAGCGGCATTATAATCGTGCAATTAACCGCTGGATATTCGATTTATCTTTAATTTTAATCTGATTATCACGCCGTATTCGGGTGTCGATATTAAAACGGGTTAATTATCGGGGCAGTATGATTGCGAATGCGCTGTCCCACGTTCGGCTTTAGGCCGAATATAGATTTTTTTTTATTGTTAAGCCTTAGCGTTACGGCCCTAATCTAACCTGATCTTAAGTGACGATTCGGCCCAAGTTGGTAGACACGCTAAACCTTTGGAGGAACTGGTCTCAAGTGCAACTGCCGGAGCACACCTATTGGTATTTGGCGGCAGGCTTACAACTTGAGGGTGGTAGCTAGCCAGGTGGGCATCAGAAAAAGCCCTACTACCATGCTATGGTTTCCTCGCGAAACCGGTTTTCCTTCACCGAAAGCTCAAGCTCATTGTAGGCGGCTGGATTCGAACTCACGTCCCTTGACGCAAAGTCGTACACACTACCACTGAGCTATCATCGTTTCAGCTACGTTTGTTAGTTTTAAATTAAGTTTAGCATTGAGTATTGACATCCGGTCAGCGTTCGACTACAGAAGTATCTCCTGCTCACACACATCTGGCACAAAGGAGAGATTTAGGCAACACGCATCGCCACTAGATGTATCTCAGCACAGTATTTAGGAGAAACAACGCATTACAATTAGCCTTAACATCATGAATGGCTAATCTATATGCATAAAAATGAATCTTTATTTCCTTGGTCATCGCATCACGCGTGAACGGATGGAATAATTACGCTAATTCTTTTATTATTATGTTAATTATCGTCAGGAGAAGGTTCTTATGAAAGAAAGAGTTAAGAGAGTTGAGCGCAACATTAGAAAAAATTAAAAAACTTAACGACAATATTAATTATATATAACTCTCAGTTGTCGTAAAGTATTGCAATAATAAACACTATGCTTTTAAACCATATTCGAATTCAATATTCATAATTAAGACAGGAGTACGTCTGTACGTACGAGTACAGTTGTCTAATGCTTTATAATATAAAACAGTAAAGCATTGGCGGTGGTAGATGATTTATGAAAGTTATTTTTTAAAGCACTGATAAACAAAAATAACGCCTATTTGATTAATTTATCACGGTAAAGTACAATTCAGAAAAATGGTCGTCATTGAGTTGTCGATATACCAAAATCTTGGTAGCTGAAAGCAAGGTGGCTGTTTTCAGTAGACGTGAAACTGAAACAGAGTCATTATGACATTTTTATTAGCACGTGTATGGTGTTTGTTACTCCCTTCTAGTCTAGGTTTTAGCTCACTCAGCTTGATTACTTGATAGATAGCGGTATATACCAAAGTTTAATATAACTAATTAATCCTCGAAATAAAACTTATTTAAACGGATTTTATCGCAGTTATTTATTAATTTTGATCCTGACGTATCGAAAGCTTTTCCGCCCCGTGACCGCGAAGGCTGAAAGGCTTTCGAAACGTCGGGATCAAAATTAATAAATAACCGCGACAAAATCCGTTTAAATTAGTTTTATTTCGATGAATAATATTCGCGTAAACATAAGAAATCATTAACTAATTATTCCGCTATAGTAATTGTCAGAATTCTTTTATGACCGATACGATATAGTGAGATAAATACCTATAGGTACATTAATTGAGGCTTAACCACATTTTCATTCACCATCATGCGAGGTTACCGAAGACTCAATTAATTTTCGTATAAACGAATACAATTATATCGAATTTTCGGTCAAAATATTGTGTCCCAACCCTCGAAACCTATCCCAATCGTGAGATTAATAATCTCTGCGTATATATTTACACAAATATTTATGCCTTAGGTTAATATAAGTTATGTTATTTGTTTGTTGACATAATGTAGAACTAAATTAAAGTCGACCTATAAGCATTTATATGGGTTGAATCTGCCCAATTTATTGGTTTTCCAAATGAACTCATAAAATTAACTTCATTTGCTACATTGCGAATATTTCATTTATCATTAATATTTTGTACATCAGATTTTATTGTATATTTTAATATATACTATTAACAGCCATGTTCTGCAATTTCATTTAAATATTATGTAATTTTATTTATCTCAAATAGGTATAGAAAAAAAAAACAAACAAACCAATAAATAATTAAGGGCGAGATTCTCTGTTATGGAATTTTAACTTTAGTATGCGCTAGATAGGAGTTTTCAATTATCCAAGAGACATCTAATCAAAGATTAAAAAAGCTTATACTGTTTGTGTAATTGTTAGCTACAGAATCGAATAAATAACTTTAAAAATCCTTAAAAAGTTCATTACTGTAACTTTAATTTCACCATCCCTTATCACGGAGAAAACCTCTCGTATTCTATGATAAAAGTATGTCATACATTGTTACATAATATTACTTATCTATACTGATATTACAAAGAGGAAAGATTTATATTTTTGTTTGTAAAGAATAAACTCAGGATCTACTTGAACGATTAAAAAAATTCGTTCATCGTTACAATGCTGCATTAGTCCTGAGTAACATAGGCTATATTATAAATATATATACATATATGAAAATTAATAATTAAAATGTTAGGTCCACGCGAATGGAGTCGCGGTCACAGTTAATCATCATTAAAAAAAAACAGTAATTTAGGAATGATGTACATACAAGGAAATAGTGAAAAAGATTTTAAAGATTAAAATAATACATACAATTTTATCATATTTATCTTGTTTTCCAATACCGTTATCATTGTTTTACATGTCCCTTTAAGGTAGAAAATAAATCCAAACAAACGATCCATTGTAGAGCAATTTAAAAATAAACAAAGAACATCAAACCATACCTGCTTTTGTTTCAAATAACCATATGTGTTATGAATCGGAATAAGAAACAGTAAGCTTGAGTTACAAAACCGTGAGGTGTGATTGAGATCACACGGGAATTAGTACAATTAGACATTGCAGGGTATTCGAGAACAAAACGCTATAATACTTTGTAGGAATTATCTGATCCTTCTTGAAGTCAAAATCGACTATCACCGTTTAGAAAACAACATGGCGTCCCGGAAGAGAAGTAACGGTGAAAAAGTCTCTCCGGAAATCGCTCCTTTTAACGCGTGTACATTTACTTGCATTGCTCTACGTATATAATGCGCGTGAAATTAGAAGAAAAAAAAAAGGAACTGTCTAATTTATAAGACAATGAAACATGGAACATAACTTGTTTTATATTACCATCGGGCGCATCACTCCGGACGGCTGCGAAGCTATTTCCATCGGCCTGATGGCGCTCCATCATAAATAATTCGTTTTCGTACAGAATCGAACCCGTGCATTGCTTGTTGTTTTCCCGTGTATAAATAGAACGGCGTTGTGCGTTAGTTTGGGAGCACTCGTAAATATTATGCGTTTGGCCCAATGTATGTGTGCGCTCAAGCCGAACCGGAATTAGGTTAGGATTTGAATGTACGCTTTTTACGTGTACACGTGCTGAGAGTGTAATGAAAGTTGTCCGATATAGTTTTCCGTGAACTCCGCGACTAACTTATTCCGTGTTACATATATATCCGTCCGTCTGTATATAGGTACGATGAATATAAAGATACAGAACGGTAAAAACCTTAAATCGGGTATTAGTAAAATGTTTAAAATGTTTAAAAATTGATGTAGTAAAATTCATAAAAATGCTATGTTTAAGTATAAATTGTTAATGAAGTTTATGAGTCAGTTAATGAAGTTATTAACTTGTTCCGCCCATTGCACATTGTAAGCAGATAAGTGAATTATATAAAAATGTATTTGCTTGGAGTTTCGACAGGTATGAAAACAAGCTTAATGTTAATGACTTTAATTTATAAATTATTATATTTTAATTTTTCAATAACACAGTTGTCTTTAAAATCGAAATAAAATCAATTATTATACAGTTTTTAATTTTACTCCTCTTAGCAGTTTTCGGTTATTATTTCCTTTTCTTTTTTAATTGCATGAAAAGTTTGTTTAAAGAAAATATATTTTTACTTTAATTAATTTAATATATTCACTTGTATTCTTTTATGTTTTAACATTAGTATAATGTGTCCACAAGTTTGTTTAATTTCTTCTGAAGTTGATTTGGGCAATATTCCGTTGTATACACTTTATTTGTGGCTTAAGTATTTGCCCCTTCTGAGATTTAGTATGGACCCATACTATCAGGACTTGTTAAACTTCTTCTAAATGTTATATGTAACACCTTGTTTAAAATATTTTGACTGAAAAACCAGAGGTGATATTTTGCACGTCTCATAAGCGAAGCGTTGAGGTGGATACTACTGTAACTTCACGAAAAACAACTGATTTTTGAAACTTAAAATGTCTATATTTTTCATATATTGCCCCAGTAAAATAATATATACACATACATATCAAGAAAAAACACTGTTTTTAACACTCATGATAATTTTGAAGATATTTTTGTTATTTGAATTAGTTAAAAAACTGTTTATAACAGTTCTGTATAGGACGTCCGTGTGTCTGTATATGCGGATCCTGTATGTTGTTATCACGATAACGACCGAAATACTTTACTAATTGAGTTTTTTCTTCTTACGCTTCAGTATAATTGGGAATATAACCCCATTACTTTTCATGGTCTGATTCCGTGTGGTTTAATTGTTATTAAATAAACAAAATTATGAGGCGTGCACTTTTGAATTTTCTAAGCTTATTAGTTATAATTACTTTTTTGATACCAAAGCGATGAATTCAAATCAAATCAAAAATCTTTATTCAATTTAGGTCGTAAGAAGGTGCTTATGAACGTCAAAACTACTACCGGTTCGGAAAGTAACGCAGTCATCGAGAAGAACCGGCAGGAAACTCAATCAATCAACTAAATTTTTTTGTTAACATTCAACATCATACAATATTTAATAATCAGACTGCATTGTATCTAAGTAATAGACGGTATGTAAGTCTTTCGGTAGTTGGGTCATATTGAAGCCACACCAGAGGCAGACCATGCGGCAATGTGCAGTCAAACTAATTACACAGCGAGAATCACTGTGGTATAATACAATATGAAAGGGGTTCGTATAATTCTACGAACGATAGACCTACAGATAACACTTTCGAAATCATAAAATGTACGTAGATATAAAATTACGTTTCAAAATTAATTACAAAAGGTTGAAGGACAAAGGTGTGCGTAGTTGTGAGGTATTTGATTATGATAAACATATTTATAAACATATTTTGTCACTTCTATTAGCTCTATGTTCTGATACCAGGTACACCCTGTCTTAGATGTCACTGCATTGTTTAATTATGAAAGTTTTATTGTCGCAACCAATGTTAAATAGAGCATTTTTAATTTGTTAAAATTATTCTGCGATATATTAGGAAATCTTAATAAATACGTAACGTATTTATATTTTTTTATAGCTATGGATTAGCGTTATAGCCACAATCTAACCTGTTCTTAAGTGACGATACGGCCCAAGTTGGTAGACATGCTAAACCTGACGAAGGAGTGGCTTTCAAGTGCAACTGTAACTATCTTAACACACCTATTGGTATTTAGCGGTAGGTTTTCAACTTCAGGGTGGTTGCTAGCCCGGCGGGCATTAGAAAAAGCCTTACCAACATGCTACGGTTTCTTAAGGATGTTTTCCTTCACCGAAAACTCATGCTCATTGCAGGTGGGTTCTAACTTGTGCCCCTTTACGTGGAGTCCGTAAACACTACCAATGAGCTATCATCCCTTTAAAATATTACAGTTTATGACAATATTAAGAGTGAAAGTAATTTCTTATTTTATGTTAATATGATTTAATATGATATTTACGTTCAAACAAACAAACTATTACGTTTTATATTGTTAATAGAGATAACATAAATATAACAATGAAATAAATAAGTGTTCTGTGGTAGTCATACATACTTATAATGAGCTATAACTAAGCGAAAACTTGCCATTAAATTAAATTAAATTAAATTGACTTTAGATGGTGGCAATCCAAACTGGTATATTCAAATGATATACCACAGTGATATATTTTCAGAATAAGAAAGAAGAAGAAATAAAGTTTTATGTATCCACCACACAGCAAATGATTATTAAAATAAATAAAATAAAATAAAATAAAAATAAAAAATAATACAAAAATAAACATTTTTTTAAACAACAGAACATAGCAGCTAGACCACAAAAAAAAAAAAAAAAAAACTTAATGTGTGGATAAATTCGTACCAGTCTGAACATAACAGCTACACAGATATAGTGCAGTGCTGATATTCTGACTGGACCCTCTGAATGATTTTAACCGCCGAAAGCCGAGCTAAACTTAAGTCCCAGAGTATACATGATACTTTAAGCTCAATCACACTATGAACCCCATTATTTTCATTTACAATTACTTATTAGTTATCATTATTATATATTACGGTTTTCGGTGTAAGTCACAAAGCATAAGCTACAGCGAGCAGTTTAAGATATTACATTGTTGTTTTTTTTTTAGGTTTGCCATATATTACAGCAATGACAGTGAAATAGATAGTTATCTGTGTCAAATGATCAAGAGGGCAACACCGCATTCTTTCTCTTGTGTTGAAGTCAAATGATCAAGAGGGCAACACCGCATTCTTTCTCTTGTGTTGAATGTCGACGAAGAAGAAAATTTATTTATATTTTATACTGGGCCAGTGCAGCCGATTCTGTTGTTTGATGAATAAATAGGTCGCTGAAAAATATGTATAATTGTCCTCGGAGAGAAAGCGAGAGTGCTATTAATCACAATATTAATACTTGATTTTAGTTTATATATATGAAAAAAAATGTTTTGATAATATATTACTTTTGTAGAGAAAGGGTGTGTGTGTCAGCTCACGACCGGAGTTTATTCATTAAGTACGATTGTCATAGGACGGAGTATTTCGTGATTGTCAAAGTGAAACTCTTTTGAGTTAACACTTGTATTATAAATGTATATCTACCCTCAAAGTTTTTTTCACTATTGAACCTACTTTGCCTCATATTTGCATCATCTCAAGCTTGACTGGTAGAGATTGCCATAGGTATTTTGTCCGCCAAGTATACAGATCGTATGTAGAATTGTTGTATATAAATAAATAACGTTTTTATACTCTGGATGGTATATAAAAACGATTCTTACAGATTAAACCCAGATTAAAACTAAGACGCTGTACTTTCTAAGTCGTCATTTCTATAGATATTTCTATATGAATAACAATTTTGTTGTATCTACGTCAATATGACAAAAGGCTTATATTTGGACCGTTTATTTTGAAAGTGGTATAAGTCCATTTTTAAGAAAAATGAGCTATCAAGTAATTCATGCTTAATTTAATGTAATTTTTTTATATATAACTAGACCTTGTTTAATTTCTCAAAAAAATCCCATGTTTTGTACAACTTAAAATCGGTCGGCAAATGAAATTGCATTATCAACAAATATAGTAACCTTTAATTTTCTCAAAACAAAAGAAAATGGACTTACACCACTTTCAAAATAAATGGTCCATTTATCAAAAAGTTTTATCATTACTCGCTTCCGCTTATGAGTTGTGACATGCTAATACGTTTATATGCCCCAGATTACGGTACATTGCCTCTCTAAGACTTGGGCCCCTTTGACTTTAATTGCAATTTTAGTAAATGGTGCAGTCTCAGAGCGAAGGTTATAGCCGAGATGGTCTGGCTTCAATCTTGTTATGATTCTAATATTCTATTTCGGTAAGTTATTATCTTACAATACCTTTCAACTAATTTTTTGTACGCTATACCGTATTCGACCACCATTTTGGATCATACTAATATTATAAATGCGAAAGTGAGATCGTTTGTTTGTTTGTTACGGTTTCACGCATACATCGCTGAACCGGTTATGATGAATTTTGGTATAGAGATAGATGGGATCCTGGAAACGGTGATAGGCTACTATTTCTCTCGAAAACCTTATTGGAAGTGGGATAAACTGTTATCTTATTTAATATATCTATATATTTATTAATATCTTAGGGATAATATAGCATTGTAATGGTGAATGAATTTTTAAAATCGGTCCAGTAGTTTTTGAGTTTATTCGTTACAAACATAAAATACAAATCTTTCCTCTTTATAATATTAAGCGATGGTAGCTCAGTGGTAGTATGTACGACTTCGCGTGAAGGGACATGAGTTCGAATCCAAGCGTCTACAATGAGCTTGAGCTTTCGGGGCAGAAAACATCGCGATGAAACTATAGCATGGTGGTAGGGTTTATCCTTATGCCCGCCTAGCTAGCTACCACCCTCTAGTTGAAAATCTGCCTCCAAATACCAATAGGCGTGTTCCGGCAGCTGCACTTGAGCGCCAGTTCCTCCACAGGTTTAGCGTGTCTACCATTAAAATCAGATGAGATTAAAGTCATAACGTTTAACCTTAACTATAAAAAATGCATATTAGTATAGATTTGTATATAATATATGAAGGCGGAGGAACTTCTCAATCGAGATTCATTTTCTATAACCGTAGGCGTCGGTGGGTAGTTAGAACAAACTCGTATCACGGATTAGATATTAATTATTGAAACAGTTAGATTACAAACAGTATGTAGGTGGCTACGTAAGATTATTAGGGTACGTCTCTTAGAAGGCGTGATATATTTGGTGACATACTCGCGCGCCGCTGGTGAAGAAAACAGTGGGTTGTCTCCAAACCGCCCACTGTAGGGCGGGCGCGCCGCTAGCTCCATCGAGCGCCGCCTGGTGGAATTAGACTCGATGTCGTTATGTATATGTTGGGTAAACGTTCTTTCACTGTGACGGGTACATCGTGACACCTAATCATTGTGGCAGAGAGAGGATAACACGAGAGTGTCTGAGACTTGCGACTCAGACGTAGGTTTAAAGAGGCCTCCTTTCGACAATTGTCAACACTCACCTTCACCGCACAGTATAAACCATTCCCGATAATGATTTACAGCGTACACACCAAAACAGTGTCAATAGTAAACAACATTAACGAGGGATGTATCAGCTACGTACGATGAATACGGCTCAAGCGTCTCTCTTACACTGAACACAGTGCCACGCTTGCATCGCGCTTTATACTAATCGGCGTTTTAAACTACCGTCCTATAACTATATTCTACCATAGAATATCCATCCTATCACTACATTCCTATATATATTTGTATATATTTTTCTCATTCAATCAAATTATGTAATAATTATGTTATGTATACTACGTGTATCATCACGAATAAATTCCTCAAATGTCATCTCGCCTTAAGAATTCCTCAGTGCTCGGTTTATTAATATTGGTGCTGGGCCGGAATGCGGCCCCGTGCTTTACATTACCGACCTGCTTTGACCTACTATGAAGAATTTTAATAGTCCTCTTTTTTCGCACTTCGATAGCGTTAGTTCAGTGCTAACGTTTCGCATGCTGCGTCAATAGACGTGAGTTCGAACTCTCGGTGGAGGAAGATAATTGTAATGAAACCATAGCGTGGTGGTAGGGCTTTTATAATGCCCGCCTATCTAGCTGCAACCCTCAAGTTACTGCCGCTAAATGCCTATAGGTATGTTCCGTCAGTGTTATTTGTGAGCCAGTCCCTTCACTAGGGTTAGCGTGTCCAATATGTTGATACAGTGACACTCTACATCACTAAAATTACACCATCACAACGCATATCATTCGTACACACCTACACAGTAAGTACAGAGTTCTGTAAGGGACTGCCCTAGCTGCCATTGCGCGGCTCGCCCGATAAGATCATTGTTAGGACCACTCAATGTAGCAAATTAGGGTACCTATTAGTTAGGCTCGCGATTGTTTGTTTGTTTTTGTGGTAACAGCCTAAGCCGAAGTTCGGCCACTCTGGCACCCTTGCGCCCGCTGCCTCGGAGCTAAGGGCTCTCAGTACTCGCCCTAAAAAGTTTGGTGAAGCTGTTAAAGACCTTAAGGCTAAGAGGACGTGAGTTCGAATCCAAGCACCTACAATGAGCTTGAGCTTTCGGTGAAGGAAAACATCGTGAGAAAACCATAGTTGTAAACTTGCCGCCAAAATACCAATAGGTGTGTTCCGGCAGCTGTACTTGAGAGCCAGTTCCTCCACAGGTTTAGCGTGTCTACCAACTTGGCCCGTATCGACACTTAACATCAGGTGAGATTATGGCCATAACGCTAAACCTTAAGTATAAAAAAAAAGAAGGTCGAAACCAAAAAACTGTCGGATCATATCGTTACTTAACATCAAATGAGTTTGACCATAACCCTAAAACTACAGTGTGTTGTAGCAGTCTTTACAACGCGTACAGCAAGGTAGTATAATTCACTACCGGCTTCAGTTTTTCCTCTATTCTACAATCTTCCTCAAATAGAGAAGTACTTACTGAGTAAATGCGTTCCATCATAAGCCACATCGTCACGTATCAGGTGAGATTGTGGTCAAGCGCTCACTTATTCGATATAAAGGAGACTTAAAAACTAATCAATACTATTGTAATATATTTTTAAAATATATGGTTTAATTTTTTTTTATTATAGGTTGACATAATGACCCATGGTAAATTCATACGGCTTAAGAGCAGCGGTGTCTGCCGAAGAGGAAAACGACCTCCATCGTATTTTCTTCTCTTTCAGAACGCCATGTTTCCGAAACGGTGGTTGATTTTTCACTCCAGAATTTTTTTTTTTTTTTATATATAGTTAAGGTTTAGCGTTATGACCATAATCTCACCTGATCTAAAGTGTCGATACGGCTCAAGTAGGTAGACACGCTAAACCTCCGGAGGAACTGGCTCTCAAGTGCAGCTGCCAGAACACACCTACTGGTATTTGGCGGCATATTTTCAGCTTGTCACTACCTTGTATTATTATCCTATTTATGTGAAATACTTGATTTAGAATGTCGTTTCACATGTTTCTGTTCCGTGGCTACGTTAACCTTTGTAACAAACACAAGGATAGACAAAGTGAAAGGTGCCCAAGATACGTTACGCGGAGAAATGTAACGCTTGTATCTAATTCATCCGGCATTCAATTTCCATACCGAGGGTCATATATGAAAAACTGATCTTTGCCTAATAAACTCCAAAAAGGCTTTAAGACCGTATACAAGATTTACTCAACAATTTCAACTGTGCCGCTTCTTTGTTCCGATAATAAATTTTCTTCGAAAGCTCCTCAGATATATCACAGTGACAACATATTGTTCCAACGTATGTCCGCATTGTACGGGCTTTTATTTAATATAAACGTCATGTTAGCAAATGGCAACGGGATATTGATTAGGGTCCCGAGCAATAGATCTTATCTCCTTACAAGTTATAAGCGATCACTCTGGGAACACACCGAGAAGTTAAATACAAACTATTTCATGATATAGTTAAGCTTATTGAAATTAAAAAAAAAACGGTTAAGTATCGTGAAACACTCGGTTGATACGAATTTCGTTATATAGTATATTTTAATTAAAAAACATATAATATTATTGGTTCACAAATATAAATTCGTAATTAATTATTTTTTTCTAGTTGTGAAAATAAAAAAAATATTGTATATCATTCGATTCTTCTAATATATATAATACGCTATGTAACAGCTGACGCGTATGACGTCTACAAACTGTATTTGCGCAGCCGTTGAGAACTTACTGGCTAGCTTGAACCAATAAGCGCGCACCTATGACTGGGCACAGCCAATAGCGTACGCGCTTTGGATAACCGTGTACACTATAGAAATATAGTGCAATATAGAACAGACTAAAGAATGAGTCGTGACGGAAAATTCTTACATTTTGATTTGTCTAACTACCATCCGTACCGTGCGATATATAGCAAATTTATATGGTGTATTGTATTCTAATTAGTTTATTTTATACATTTTATATATATGTATATAGGAGACTTAAATTGGCACATCACGAATCTCTAAAACCAATTTATCGAAGATATTCCAATCTCAACGTTGAAAAAGAAAGGTTTTTTTATGTTAGTTTTTTTTATACTTAAGGTTTAGCGTTATGGCAATAATCTCACCTGAACTTAAGTGACGATACGGCCCAAGTTGGTAGAAGAGACGCTTAACTTGTGGAGGAACTGACTCTCAATTGCAGCTGCCGGAACACACCTATTGTTATTTGGCGGCAGGTTTACAACTTGAGGGTGGTAGCTAGCCAGGCGGGTATTAGAATAATCCCTACCACCAAGCTATGGTTTTCTCACGATGTTTTCCTTCACCGAAAGCTCAAGCTCATTGTAGGTACTTGGATTCAAACTCACGTCCCTTGACGCGAAGTAGTACACGCTACCACTGAGGTATCATCGCTTCAAATTATTATTCAAGAACTTTAGTGTTACCCAAAAAACATGTAAACAGATTTTCAATACAAATATTAGTAAAAACAAAACAGTTCATTTTTCCTTTGTTTCAAAACCGATTTTTCTTTTGTCTTTCCTTTGTATTTTCTTTAAATTCTCAATAATGATTATGGTCCAATCTTGACCGCTAAAGAAAACTTAAAGTTTCGCATTGGACCATCGACGACACGGAACGAGGCACACCCTACAAACCAAGTTTCCCTCTATATCAGTCGAGGCACACGCCATTGTAATAGATTGGAAACCGGTGGACCGCTTCACGTTGAATCTTTTTTTTGGCTTGTTTACAGAGCCCTTTGAAATCCGTAACCAATTATTTACCGAAGGGCAATATTCTGGACCGATATTAAATTCACAGTTTCATTATAATTCGATTCGTATTTTTAAGGGTGTAATATCGATTCACTGGATCGATTCATGGCAATGGATTGATTTAAAGAATCGATCTTTTCTCCTCTAAAAAATTGATTCTTGGATTAATCGATCTCAGATCCCTAATAGAGATCTGTATTTCACTAGCTCTCTATCTTCATAAACATTGTGATAATCACGTGTTACAATGATTCATGATAATATAGTTGGTGATGGACGTCGCTTTGTTACTATGTTTCAACAAATAATATAAAACTTGAGGTTCCGGATGAAGCTATTTTATCACGTCCCACTACAAAGGAAATAAAACGACGTAACTGTAACGGCGTTCACCGTTTGAGGTCGAAACGCCGCACAAATGTACAGTGAACGCATAAAAACCCTCGGTTCTGTCCCAATTCGCGTTCGCATATATTCAACCCGCTGAACTGCATGTCAGGTCCATTCATTATTCCCCGCGTATAAAAGACGCGCGTAATGCGGAGGAAGCCTTCTCATGTATCGTCCGTAGGTAAGCGATGTACAGTCGCGAACAAAAGTTGTAAGATTTTTTCTATACGGTTTGTTACTTTCATTATAATCTTCAGTGAAATATAAAGTTTGAAGCGATGGTAACTCAGCTGGTGGCGTGAGCTTGAGCTTTCGCTGTAGAAAAATATTGTGATAAAACTATGGCATGGTGGTAGCGCTTTTTTATAACCGCCCGGTTAACCTTTGCCCTCAGGTTCATAATTTACCACCTAATGCTGTGTTCAGGCAGTTGCAGATGAGAACCAGTTCCTCCCCTATGTTCACCTGTAGACAAAGAAAATATAAAAAAAAAAGTTTTATTGCTTGTTTGTCGCTTTCCTCTTAACTTTGTTCGCTTATCAGCAATCTTCAAAATACCGAGAATGTTAACTAAAAATTTAACACCATAATAAGTAGTGTTATAAGCATGTAGGATACTTGTTGTCCCGTAAAGTTAATTAGTTTCTTAGGCACTTCGTTGGACATAATGACAACGAGATTGGGCTCTAGCGAGTAAAAAAATATCGATGTCGGATTTATACGTAGCATAATGAAATCTACCATATCCGGACAGTTGGAAACGAAGTCTTATAATTATAAGTCTACATGAACTAAGTCACGAGCTCAAATAGTAGTAAATAAATTGCGCATGTCAATTATAGTGCGTTCACGTGAAATCTAACATTGAATTTATTCATTTGCCGCGAATATCTCATCGTACAATTGCACTTGAAAATTTTCATTAATTTCAATTACCTATCAGGCCTCTGTTTCCTCCGGAGGAGGTTTCGTCTAATTACGTAATTCGATTCGATCTCGAATGAATGGAAAACGGAATATCATTGAAGAAAATTTAAAATCGTAATTATACTTTCGAGGTTTTATGGGTTTCTTGCAAGTTCTTCGGAAGCTTTACAACCTTAAGAGGTGAATAAATATCTAAAGAATGTATAGCATTACTTGAGATGTCTATATAGAAATTGAATACAGTATCGTCTTAGTTTTCTATACAACAAGGGCACCTTTATCTAACCTTTAACCGTTACGTAAGTTAATAAAAGGCCAATATGAAAGTCTGCGATTCGTAACACTGAAAGGTTTGATCAATTGAATTAAGAAAATTAGTTTTCTTTTATCAGTCAGCTATTTGCTGTTATTGTAACTTGTCGCAACGTGTCTTTGAAATAACAAGCAGTTTAGAATCGAAATAAAACTAATTTAAATTTCAGCCTTCGCGGTCACGGGGCGGACTGAGGTGTAGGTTGTCCAGAAAAGTTCATGTTACTGAGTCTACCTTCAATTTCAGTCCGCCCCGTGACCGCGAAGGCTGAAAAGCTTTCGAAACGTCGGGATCAAAATTAATAAATAACCGCGATAAAATCCGTTTAAATTAGTTTTATTTCGATGAATAATATTCGCGTAAACATAAGAAATCATTAAGCAGTTAAAAAGTGAAACAATAATAACAAACAAACCCGCATTTATAATATTAGCATGTCGGCTTGATTTGTGTCAGTGATATCTCTGGCGTTTCATGCTTACAGTAATTGCTTACTATTAAATGGAATATACGCTGTTTGGTCACGTTGGCTATTTAACAAAAATATAGCCGTATGTTAATTATTATGTAGTACAGTTGCAGGTTTGAATTATTAATAATCTCATATGCGTTAAATTTTTTAATAAAATATGTTTTATTTCTTTGTGTCCTTAATTAGAGAAAAATCTTTTTATAATAAAAATAATCATTAGTTTCAAATTATATCATACGTTTCTGTGGTTTCCTACATTTATAGATATATCTGAATAATATTAATTGACAAGAGAGATCATTACCCTTAACCTTGAGGTTACAAATTAATGTATTCTCTCTACTAGGAAGTCGAGGTAAGAGCAAACATAGTTCAGCAGTTAATCTTAACCGGATAGTTTAGAGTACATTATATCTAAGTTAATTGGTAACTCGATATATAATATTCATTATGAAATTAACTATATAAGTGAAATATTGATTATTATTGATGAAATTTCGTTATTACTGATTTTTGTCTTAAGATATTTAGTTTTACTCGGTTTTAAGTAATGAAGTACTTCAAAATTGTATAGCACGTACTACCGGTTGAAGCACACATATACTTGTTTGCTGAAAGGTTCTTAGAAATTTGAAAGCAAGCCCTGTTCTCTAGCAATAAAGGATAAATGCATGGTGGTCGTTTCAGTTGGTATTTCTTGTAATTCTCATCACGTTAGGCTCACATACCGATCTCGTAATTTGCTAGAGAATACTGCAAGACATTTATAAATTTATTTAAAAAATGACTGTGGGTAGCAAATCGAGTATTATCGAGAGCCTATTAATTTTTTAACAAATATGGCAATATATTTAATTTAATTAGATCGCTGGTAATTGAAAAGTTGGTAAAATAAAAAAGACACAGTCGGTCATAGAGAAAAAAGTCTAGATATTTTATTTTAACCAAAGACACAAATTAAGTATAGATAATATAACATAAAATATCAAATGTCAAATTTTTAATGTGATTTTAACTGTTAATTTCACTTTAATTTATAGCTTTTAATCATGTATAATTTATTGAAGTGAAGCTTCTTTAGAATCGTTGTGATTTCAAACCGGATGCAACGGAAAAAACGACAGGTAAGAGACAAAAATGTATAGGATGACGCCAAAGAATGAGACAGAAATTGTTATAAATATTCATCTCATTCTTTTCTCGATTTACTGAAGTTTCACTTCTATCGTGTGTGCATCGACCACACATCTTTTTTTATTATTATTACAATACTGATTGAAAGAGTTATCATTCTATAACGCCATCTATTGGTATTGCATGAAAAACAGAGCTACCGCAATCAATAGTTAAACCATTAGAAGGAGCTTATTTACCAAGTATTAAGAATTGATCTACACCTATATTATTCCTAAGTATTTATGTTTCGCTTCAACAAAAGCTTAGAAATATTACGAGGTCTAACTTCACGTCGATGAATAGAGCGTCTGTACATGCTACGCCAATTCATAATTGCTTTTACTGACTAACCTGTGATTATTTTAAACACTATTATTAATAAGTAACACCCCCACAATAGTTAGTATAACGAGCTCGCTCTAACAATATCATAGTTTTTTAACACGTCCTCATTTTCTCACGCTACGTACCGACAACGCAGTCTGTTAATTGACGGTAAACAAATTTTTATGCTCCAAATGAGTTTTTTTTTTTATAATAACGGGTGTTGTTTATTAGCTGTTCCAAAACTGTTTAATATTGATGAAATTTTAAGTTCTTAATATCTAACACGTAAAATATCTTATTGTATAGAAATTTTTCATCAAACATTACAACATAAATGAACGTATGATGGACACGATTCCACAAACGGTAAATCTACTTCAAAGTAAACAGTGCTTGTATTGTGATAACAGAATCGCTGTTATCAACTTTAAAAAATGACATAATTTCACATTGTACGGCCTTAACGATGATTTGTGAAAATCACGCGTTATACTATTTTTTTACCAAACAGATACATATGAATTTTTGTATCCCTAATTTGAGAAATGAAATATGAAAATTTAAAATTGAAAATGAAAAATTTAATTCTCTATTTCATCCCCCACAGTTTTATTTTTACAACATATGTGACGTATGTCTGCGTCTAAGTCTGATCTATATCTATATTAAAATTTATTATCATTGTTTTAACAGAGTCACTTAACCGACAATCGCGTTCATATCACAAACTGACGGGTATTGAATATACAAACTCTCGGATCAATAATATGACTTGAAAGTAATATACTCCATAATACCATTTTCATTTGTACGAATTTGTGCGTTACAATATTTATGATATATGGGACCAGTGTAAATATTTCACTACAAAAAAACATTAAAACAGTATCAGTATACATGTATTTTTTTTTGTCAATATTGGAAAACATTTGCTATGAAAATGACATTTAAATCAATTATAAATATAAAAATACGTTATGGTATAGTATTAAACATCTGCGACAAATAATGTAGGTATATCATAAGTTCTGCTAACACTTTCTTGAAGCGATGATAGCTCAGTGGTAGCTTGTAGGAACGCCGCGTCATGGGACGTGAGTTCGAATCCAACCACTTACACTGAGCTTGAACTTTGGTGAAGGAAAACATCGCGAGGAAACCATAGCATGGTCGCAGGGCTTTTCCTAATACCCGCTTGGCTAGCTACCACTTTCAGGTTGAAGATCTGCCGCCAAATACCATTAGGTGTGTTCCGGCAGTGGCGCTTGAGAGCCAGTCCCTCCTATCGGCAACGCACCTCTGGTGTTGTGAGTGTCCACGGGCGGTGGTGATCACTTACCATCAGGTGACACGTTCGCTCGTGTGCGTCCTATTCGATAAAAAAACTTGTGTCATCGAGAGTACATTTAGAGAAATCTGTAGCGGAATAAAATGGTTGTGCCCATTATCCTACCAACAATGGGGTCCAGTGAAAAGTATTCCGGATGACGGTAGCAACATTATAATAAAAGGTAACTCCGAATGGGTTTCCCCGGGATAAAATTTTATTGTAACCCATCGACAAAGAACCGGGGCCGGACAAAAGTCCCTGGGTGATTCCGGGAGTAATCGCGGAATTTGATGGAGATCTCTCCGGACGGTCGCTTTTGGAGTCAAGTATTAGCAGGAGAATGTGATAAGGTATCAATGATAAAAATTATTATTTTATTTATAGGTAAATAATAAAAATAGTAGGTACAGGAAATAAATTATTATAGGTATAGGATTTTTTTTTAATTTCACTACATTTCGACTTCTTTTTTCGTCCGTCATATCGGAAGTATTGGTTATGTGAAAAATTGATACGATGATGAAAATATTGTGGATTAACATATAGAATACCTTTTTATGCCCAAAAACGATAGAGTTTCTTTGGTAAAGAGGATAGATCGCTAAATTCCAATATCCTTTTATGGATTATACTAAGTTATTTGCCTCATACATATATATATATAATACATATATATATATATATATATATATATATATATATATATATATATATATATATATATATATATATATATATATATATATATATATATATATATATATATATATATATATATATATATATATATATAATATATATATATATATATATATATATATATTATTTTTTATTTTTTTCTTGAAGAAATTATAATATAAGTTATTGAAAACAAAAACGGACTAGGCATCTACAACAATAATTAAGTATGAAAATGAAATCAAGAAACAACAAATTCAAAATAGCTGAGAAGACATGTAGTAATTAAATTTAAAGTAAGAATTAGTTTAGGCAATTAAAAAATGTTAATGAATGTTTGTTAATGATATATTTACATTATTTCAAAGATTTCAAATATTTTATTTAGACAATAATTTTTACGAAACTTCTTATATTATAATATAATCATTTTCTGTATAACATATTGCAATAATTTGTACTCGTAATATATATATATATATAATGCAGCAAAAAGTCTAAACACATACATAATATGTTGACCAAAATAACCCTCTATCGGATACGCGCTATGGGGATTTCACCCCATTAATATACAAGCCTGTCGGAACATATGCGTGACTTACCTAATTTACCGATTAGACTCGAGGTGTGGCCATTGTTAAAAACAGTAATAATTGTCATCGCCGTGTGTTAAAAGCGTTTTTAGTTGGTGAATTTTACAAGGAAATATTAATTTTGTAAGCGATATTCTGAGTAGGTGTACAGTATAGCTATACATAGTTGAGGTTCATGTAGAATGTTAGGTTGTAATATTACTTTGGTATTTCGCGTTCCATCGACTTTTCACAGCAGGTTTTATGAAGTTTTTAGTAGTATCTTAAACTGTGATGTATATTGCAATTATTTTATAGTATTTTTTTATACTTCATGTTTAGAATTATGGCCATAATCTCACCTGATCTTACGTGACGATACGGCCCAAGTTGGTAGACACGCTAAACCTGCGGAGGAACTGGCTCTCAAGTGCAGCTGCCAAAACACACCTATTGGTATTTGGCGGCAAGTTTACAACTTGAAGGTAGTAGCTACCCAGGCGAGCATTAGAAAAAGCCTTACCACCATGCTATAGTTTCGTCACGATGTTTTCCTTCACCGAAAGCTCAAGCTCATTGTAGGTGCTTGGATTCGAACTCACGTCCCTTGACGCGAAGTCGTACACCCTACCACTGAGCTATCATCGCTGTATCAGTTGCTCCACGATACATCACTACACCGCATACCCACACGTTTAATACACGGTTCGCGAAAGGGAATAACCCTCCCCCCCTCTCTCGCAGCCCTCACGCGGCTTGCTCGATAAGGTCAGATCGCCACCAGCCGGCTCTACCCTTACAGAGATGATAGAATTTCAAAGGCATCCGATTACCACTGTCACTTTGAAAATGTATGTATGTAGTCCAAATTCAACTTTCAGTGTTATTGGAAATAGATTATAAAATGTTAGTCAGTAGTAGACAGTTTTATAAAATAATAAACAGTATATAGCCTCGTGTAAGTGCTTAGTCAACGTGAGTCATGTTGTTTTGGGAATTTGTTATCGTCGTCTACGTTGAATGGAAAGTTTTGTTCCCTTTCTTGATAAATTATTTGTTGGTTTAAAGCGGCGAAGTACCTCTAATGAACTGCTCTTTTGTCGGAAAAATTACATTGTGATATTTCTTTTTGTGTTTTCCAATAAAAAAAAACCAAGACACTTTTCATAACTTTTATACGAACTGCTGTGTTACATGAAATTCAGTAATCGACTTAAATAAGTTAAGCTTCTTGAAGCGATGATAGCTCAGTGGTAGTGTGCACGACTTCGCGTCAAGGGACGTGGGTTCGAACCCAAGCACCTACAATGAGCTTGAGCTTTCGGTGAAGGAAAACATCGTGAGGAAACCATAGCATGGTGGTAGGGCTTTTTCTAATGCCCGCCTGGCTAGCTACCACCCTCTAGTTGTGAACCTGCCGCCAAATACCAATAGGTGTGTTCCGGCAGCAGCACTTGAGAGCCAGTTCCTCCACAGGTTTAGCGTGTCTACCAACTTGGGCCGTATCGTCACTTAAGATCAGGTGAGATTATGGCCATAACGCTAAAACTTAAGTATAAAAAAAAAAAAAAGCTTAATTTAGGTCCATTTTGATATTCGTTACCTCGGATTTTTTATTTTTTTTATAGTTGAGTATTAGCGTTATGGCCATAATCTCTCATCTGATCTCAAGTGACGATACGGCCCAAGTTGGTAGATACGCTAAACCTATGGAGGAACTGGCTCTCAAGTACTACTTCCGGAACGCACCTATTGGTATTTGGCGGCAGATTTTCAACTTAAGGGTGGTTGTTAGCCAGGCGGGCATCAGAAAAAGCCCTACCACCATGTAATTTGTTTAATTCTTTTCTATTATAAATTACGTATTTTCAAGGGGTTACTATTTTAATTACATTAGTAACGGACCTTGGATTTTGAAGATACACCAGGGAACTCATAAAAATCTATATTAATATTATATGAAAGAAATGTTTGCTTGTTGGTTTGAGCGCGTTAATATTAGTAAACTACCTGTCAGACTGCAAACAAACCTTTTGTTTTCTATAGATAAATCATCACGGGAGGTTTTAGGCTATTTAACAATACGTTACAACCAATAGGAGTATAGCTGTATTGAAAATGTTACAAAAACAGCCAAAGAATAGTAATTAGTTTCATTTGAATAAAGGAGCGGACACAGTCAGTCGAATATAAAATGTATAGTGAAGGAAGCAGGTTTGTACGAGTGAAAATACCTTGTATAATAATCACTACACTTCCTTGTTTGACTGTTTATTCTTTCACGTTTCAACACCGATTCTGCCTTTTTACACCGCGGATTCCGGCCGCGTTACATTCAACGATTGGTTTATTTATATTATTTACACCTACTAACAATTAATTAAGTTTTACACAGAAATACTAACCATACATCTGAATAAATTTAATTAACTCCTACATTATTAATTAATAGTAATTCTTAACCATTTCATAAATCAAGGCTTATAAATTGTGAGTCGAATGTATACATAACAAATACTCTAATGAATCTAACAATAGACATAAAGATATTGGTAGGTTAACGACAATTCAAGGCCAGATCACGGACTATGGTCAAAGACGTATTGGACTGAAATAGTCTGCGATAAAGGATTTATTTTTTGTATTCTTAATTAATATATAATAAGTGAGTGTAAAAAACTTTTAAATTTATAAATAAGTATTTAAAGAAAATAAGTTTAAAAATAATTATTCTCCTTCACGCGGAATTAGCATTTTCACGAAATTACAGAGATCTTGAAAAACAAATTGCTTAAAATAAGTTGTTACCTAATTAGAGGACACAGTTAATTCACTTACAACAATTTGTCCTAAACACAATAGAGAACATTCGATTATTTTAATAATTTGTTATTTCTTTTAATACATTAAAAATAAAATTAAAATTTCTATGATACATGATGTTATAATATTATATGTTATAATATTATATCGTATAATATTATTATGTAAGTAAGAGTTATAGGAATAAAAAAGGTACGACTTATCTGATATTTTTGATAGGTGTATTATTCCCTCTAGACACGATTCCATTTCGATATTATCTATTTAATAAGCCCTAATTTATTAGGTCGCGCCCTTACACGCAGTCATATCGATAAATTATAGATAATATATATAGGGATATAGTTATACGAGGGTAGTTCATAACGCCGATTAGTATAAAAAGCGATGCGAGCGCGGTTTTTGATTCAGTCTAAGGTTGGCGCTTGAGGCGTACGTAGCTGGAACATTACCGAAGGGACGTAAGATTATAAGATTTGACGTTATGACCATAATCTCACCTAATCTTAAATGATAATACGGCCCAAGTTGGTAGAAACGCTAAACCTGTGGAGGAACTAGCTCTCAAGTGCAGCTGCCGGAACCACACATATTGGTATTTGGCGGCAGGTTTACAACTTGAGGGTGGTAGCTAGCCAGGCGGGCATTAGAAAATTCCTGTCAATCCTCCAGTTTTCCTGTCAATCGCGCTTGATCATAAAATGCGTTCCCAGTTTAAAAATTCTTAATTTGTCGGGATTTTTTTAAAACCTTTCTTGCACGTTGTATTTGTTCTCATAAGTTTTTAATTGTAGCCACGTCAATGGACGTGAGTTCGAATTCCTGCAGCAAACGATTTTGAAGCGATGATAGCTCAGTGGTAGTGTGTGCGACGGACGTGAGTTCGAATCCAACCACCTACAATAAGCTTGAGCTTTCGATGAAGGAAAATATCGTGAGTAAACCATAGCATGGTGGTAGGGCATTTTTATGCCCACCTGGCTAGCAACCACCCTTAAGTTGAAAGTCTGCCGCCAAATACCAATAGGTGTGTTTCGGCAGTTGCACTTGAGAGCCAGTTCCTCCAAAGGTTTAGCGTGTCTTCCAACTTGCGCCGTATCGTCACTTAAGATCAAGCCTTAACTATAAAAAAAAACGGCTATGAAACCATAGTACGGTGGTAGGGCTTTTTGTAATGCCCATCTGGCTAATACCTTTAATTTGATAATTTGCTGCCAAATACCTGGTATGTATGTGGTATGTGTCCTGCAGTTTCCAGTTCAGATCTAGTCCTTCCACTAGGTTTAGCGTGTTCATCATCGTGATCCACAACGTTACTTAACATCAGGTAAGATTGTGACCATATTGCTAAGCTCATATAATGGTAGATTTTTTGTCTTCGGCTTGTAACACTGTTCTCAGCCAGTATGTTACAATTTTTTATGTCAATATACCAAATTCCTATCAACATTTTAACATCTATTCCTCAAAGTAGCATTACACTTAATGTAACACATGAACTATCAAAATTTAGTGCCAACAAAACACTATTCGAAATAACCGAGGCAAAGTGGAAAACCTAAGCGGAATATCTCCGGGCCAGATGCGAGATTCGAGTACAAAAGGAGCCCACAGTACATTTGAATGTGCATCTCTTATATCGTCTCTGTAATAGACTTGAACCCATGCCAAGAATGCACCAATTGATTATTGATATTACTATGGTATATTGGTTTTCGAGGAAATCAACCTTCGGTAGTGTTGCGCGGTTAGTTTCGACCTCGATAAAAATTGTTATTTTATTAGTGAAATTCTCAATTAACTAATATTTTTATACATGTAACAATGTTGATCAATAATCCCATAAAACAAATTTTAGATAAATCTTCGACAGATAAGACTTTTTATGTGCCAGTTTGAATGCGAAGAACTCAAAAACTACTGAACAAATTTTCGTATAGTTTTCTCAAATAGACGAAGTGATTTATGATGAATGTTTGTATAATAAATTGAGTGCTTGTGAAATATAACGATGATTATTGGAGATGACGAAGAAAATTACAGCGACTTGTAACTTTACTGGCATATACCGCATGACTCAATACAATTACTATGAAAACCTTGTATTTTGGAATTATTCTATGACTCTTTTCTCTCTATAATATCTTATAATTCTAGCTATTGCCAGCGACTTCGCTCACGTGTTTTTGTCAAATCTGATGACGCAATAAACAGCTTACTAAATTTATTCATCTCTTTACTCCACTTAAAATATATTTTTTTGCAAGAAAAAGTAGTCTATTACCGCGTCCTCCAAGATCCCATCTATATCTATACCAAAATTTATCACAATCGATTCAGCTGTTTAGGCGTGAAAGCGTAACAAACAAGGTCAGTATCGTATTTATAATATTACTACATTTTACGTGCGGCTTCGCTCGCGTTAATATAGATTTTGTCAAACATATCGGATGACGCAAAAAAGTCTCATACAAAATATCGGATGACGCAAAAAAGTCTCATACAAAGATTGTCTCTCTCTTTACCACACGTCGAATAAAGTTTACGGAAAATGACTTGCCTATCTCCGTCTCTAGCTTCCTATCTCTATCGATCTCTCTATTTATGGATATCACTAATCCTATGTTTTTTACTATGCGAAAATTCGTCATAATTGATTCAACGGCTTAAGCGTGAAACCGTAACAAATGGTTTAGTTATGAACAAAGGGCGGACTTATTGCTAATAGCAATCTCTTCCAGGTAACCTTTGGATGGATATGTTCGATGGAGTTGAATCAGGGATATTTTGGGTGTCGCAAACAATCAAACTTAATAACCTATATATTTAAAGACATGTGAACTATATATAACATAGATACAAAGTATGCTACAATATAAAAAAATATATAAAATATGCACTGCATAATAATAATAAAACAAAAATAGTAAGCATAAGGATGTATATATGTAATTTCTATAACTTATAAACAATAATGAAAAGGATTTTCCTTAATAGGTAAAATAAATTAGTATGTAATGCTCCATATATGATCCGACACGCGTGCGAAGCCGGGGCCATTTGCTAGTACTAAATATATGAAAATATGAAATATATTCTGTGGAACGGGAATTCATAATTGTTGTAGACTTCCATAAGTCTAGGCTAAAGACATAATCACGGGATTCTAATCGTCTAGGTATTTAAATCACTTGTCATAAATGAAGGTCAGAGGGATTGTTTAGAAATTATATTTTTGTAATTAATTTTTATGGCCTTATGACACCATACAACGTACGATTTAGAAATATGTAGTATATATTTATAAAATTATTGGAATAAACCATTATTCAGTATATAGAATATTCTGAAATATCGATATTAAATAAAAATAAAAACCAACACAAAAACAAAGCGACGTATATCTCAAATCTAAACTCTGTGATCGGTACGTATTGAAACCTTTCAAACATTACTAATTAATACATATTTAACAGCCGATATCTACCAATAATATTTTTTTTATGAAATTGGGGCAAACGAGCAAGCGTGCCATCTGATGGTATATGATCACCATCTCCCATGGACCCACAACATCAGAGGAATCTCAGATGCCTTGCCGACCTTATAGGAGGGACCGCCTCTCAAGTGCAACTACTGGAACACACCTTATAGTATTTGACGGCAGATTTTCAATTTGAGGGTATTAGGTAAAAAGTCGGGCATTAGAAAAAGCCCTATCACCATGCTATGGTTTCCTCATGATGTTTTCCTTCACCGTAAGTTTAAGCTCACTGTAGGTGGTTGAATTCGAACTCACGTCCCATAACACGGCGTTCCTACACGCTATCATCTCTGCAAATCAATTGTATCGATATATCTCGGGAGATTATTTCCCTACACTACGGTAACTTAACGAAAATCGACAAAAGTAAGGAACGGGTGATTTGTTCACAGTACGAGATTATTTTTAACTAATAATATTATTTCAGTAAATTTTTATCGGAAAGTTTCTATTCGAAGGGAAAGCTGGATGTTAAGTTTTCTTTTGACATTAACTTCATATTGTGTTTTACAAAGTTTACAGAAGTTTGTGTACCATAAAATTGTATATATATAATTCAGAGATACCGAGTAGTTATTAAAAGGTTAATAGAAATATAATACTTCGAATTATATAATAAAAAGATATGATGCGTAATTGAAAAGGTTAATTGGATAAATTTACTGTCAGAATTGTATTCGAACTTATTAGCAAACCACGGAATCACCGTGCGGGTGCCGGGTACATCGTGTAACCTAATCGTTGTGGCAGAGAGAGGATAACACGAGACACTGTCCGAGACTTGCGACACCGATGTAGGTTTAAGTGGGCCTCTTTTCGATGATCATCAACTCGCCTTCAACGCTCGTGTTTCTCTCAGCCCTCATACCCGATACTGATTTACAGCATAAACATCAAAACAGTATCAGTAATAGATAAATATAAATCTTACGTCCATTCGGTAATGTTCCAGCTACGTACGATGAATGCGCCTCAAGTGCCAAGCTTAGACTGAACCCAAAGCCGCGCTCGCATAGCTCATTCTACTAATCGGCGTTGTAAACTACCCTCCTATAACTATATTCTACCATAAAACACCCACCCTATAACTGCCATTCCTATTTCATGTAGTATAAAGGGACTATTTAACACACAGTCACCTCATTTGAAGTTAAGCATGGCTTAAGACAGTGACTGCCGATATAATTTTTAGGTTAGCGACCGCCATTATATATTTATTATTAGCTTAAGTCAAACGGTTGAAGAAAATTTAATTATGTGAATCCTTATTCGGGTATTTCATAAAAGCTCTTTGAATTCAAGAGAAAAATAGTTTCTAATACCTTCAGTAGAAAGTATATTTAGACATATTTATGTGTTCAGAAATACAGCCAGGAATTACAGCGACATAAGCAACAATTTCCAAAACCGTAGATTCATAGATGTATGTTCAATGTACTAATTATTATTGAATCGTAACGGAAGAAATTCATGATAATTGTCAACGATAAGCCTACCGTAGAACATACAGACAAACACGATTTCGAATTAAAATTTTATTAGGTATTGATATGAATAACAAAGTGTGCCCTTAATTTATACATAAAAAAATAATTAATACACAGATTTGAGTGGTACATAAGACTGCAGCCCTGAAATTGAAAATCTGTTGCCGAATACCTATCGGTGGGTTACGGTAGCTGCACTTAATTGCCAGTCCTTCCACTGGGTTTGGCATATCCACCTTCACTTCTACATTTCTCTCCTTCGGCTTAAGGATTATTATTTCTAGATACAACTGAAACGATCATAACTCAGAGGTAGTGTGTACAGACTGCACGTTAAGAGACATGAGTTCGAATCCACCTACAATGAGCTTCAGCTTTCGGTGAAGAAAACATCGTGAGGACACCATAGCATAGTAGCAGTTCTTTTTATAATGCCCGCCTGGCTAGCTACCACACTTAAAGGGAAAATCTGCTGCCAAATATAAATAAGTACTTGGCACTTGAGAGCCAGTTTCTCTACAAGTTTAGCGTATGTATTAACGTGGGACGTATCGACACTTAAGATCAGATGAGATTATGCCCATAACGCTAAACCTTAACTATAAAAAGGAGGTTTTGAGCTCGATAATAGTAACTAACCAATAAGAGCTAATACAGGAATCACGGTTGAGTGCTTTCCCCGACACACACATAGCTTGCTTATGTAAATACATTACCATCCTTCCCCGGAACGCTGCCAAAAGCCATCGACAATCAATTTGCAAATTACCTTCTGAAGGTTACCTACATACCGGCTTTGTACTGGGTTACCGCATCGCTTCATACCTACTTACCGACGTGAATTACCACTTGGTTTAAATTAAAACATACGCTTAATTATCAAGTTATAATGCTACTGTATTACTTAGCCATTTTATAATGTTGCGTAATCAACATTATAAAATGGAATTGAATTATATTTATTTTACTAATTGGACGTCTTTTTACAGGTTTCCATATACCTAATAAGGCTTAATCGCACTGTCACTTATACTAATATTATAAAGAGGAATGATTTTTATTTTCTACTAGATTATAAGTGCGGCTTACGTCGCGTTGGTATCGATTTTGTCAAACAAATCGGATAACGCCATAAAAAGTTTCATACAAACATTTATCTTTCTATTTACTGCACTTTCAATAACGATTTCTCAGGAAATAGAAGCCTATTTCCTTTTCATGGGTCCTATCTATCTCTGTAACAAAATTCATCACAATCGATTCAGCGGTTTAGGCGTGAAAGGGTAACAGACAAACAAACTCACTTTCGCATTTATAATATTAGTATGATGTTAGATATTGTATTGATTTCAAAAAAGAGAATGCTACATTATCGCAGAGTAAAATGAGGTATATTTATTACTAGAAGAAATTAGGGATCCCTTTTTTTCACGTGGGGAAATTTAGTCTATTTTTCTGAACCCGCTAATTTTAAAAACTACCAATCGGATTTCAGGAAAATTATAATTGTTTTTGATAGAATAATCATTGACGCAGGATTTCGGCTATTTTATAATTGTTTTTGATAGAATAATCATTGACGCAGGATTTCGGCTATTTAACATCAAGCTAGCACCAATAGGTGCAAAGCTGTATTAAAAAAGAGTTACAAAAATTGTCAAAAGATATTAAAAATAATAAATGTTTAGTTCCACACCAACGAAGTCGCGCGCGCAACTAGTATTAATATAGATGTTATAAACGCGAGTATGTTTTTATACAATGTCACGCCATAACCCATCCACATCGATGATAATGGAGTTTTGCATACATGGTGGTAGCGCTTTTTCTAAGGCCCGCCTGGCTAGCAACCACCCTCAAGTTGAAAATCTGCCGCCAAATACCAATAGTTGTGTTCCGGCAGAATTGCACTTGATAGCTAGTCCCTCCACAGGTTTAGAAAATAAATTTAATAAAAAAATTTGATTGTTGAAATATATATTACTTTGTACTTCCGGTTAGAGTTGATTGGCCGCTGACGGTTGACAAGACGTTGGTGGATGGTTGGATCAAATGTTGGTATGTGGCACAATCGATTACAGGAGGCTCTCCAGCTCGCATCGGAAGAGTCAACCTCGTTCGGAGGTTGCTCCGTGACGGAGCGAACACTTGTAATCGATTGTGCCGCAAACCCACCCTATCATCCACCAACATCGCGTCACACGTCAGCGGCCAATTCATTCTAAGCGGAAGTACAAAGTGATATACACTTCAACATTTAACGATGGATTTTGGCAAAGTAATTTCATCCATCATATGAATATTTGTGATTTTATTTGATTTAACAGAGAAATAAAATAAAAAAGAGAAATAAAATTTTATCTTATGACATTTTTTTTTTTTTATATACTTAATATTTAGCGTTATGGTCATAATCTCACCTGATCTTAAGTGACGATACGGCCCAAGTTGGTAGACACGCTAAACCTCTGGAGGAACTGGCTCTCAAGTGGTGCTGCCGGAACACACCTATTGGTATTTGGCGGCAGATTTTCAACTTGAGGGTGGTAGCTACCCAGAGAAATAAAATTTTATATTATGACAAGTTTTATATAAACAAGTGAGTAATATCTCTGACAGTAATGATCTGATATGTGTGTTAACCTCTCTTCTAGGTAGTCGATATGGTTTCTAGACCGCACAATAAAACTTCGAAGCACGTAGATAAAACCGTGTGGCCCATTTCACGCGATCGCGATCGCCGCCTGTTAAACTGTTTAGAAATAACCCGTTTCCGATATCAATCAATACGTAGCTTATACGTGCTGTGTTTACTTGAAAACTTCAGTTTGGGACTGACAAGTTTTTGTTTTGAAATTTTACGTCTCTAGTGCTACTTAAGTGAACGACTCTCGTATACATACTTAGGTTTCCCGAAAGCGATTCGATTGACGCGACAATAACCTAGTTGGTGAGGGACGTGTGTTAGAATCGGTCTGCAACGGGCCCGAGTTTTCGGTGAAGGAAAACATTGTAATAAAACTTATGTGATGAAGCACGGTGGTTTGGCTTTGTCTGATGCCGGCCTGGGTAGCTACCAGTGTCAAGTTGAAGATCTGCCGCAATACACCTATAGGTATTGGGGGGCAGATTTTCACCTTGAAAATGTTAGTTAGCCAGGAGGACATTATAAAAAGTCCTACCACCATGCTATGGTTTCATCAAGATGTTTTCCTTGACAGAATGCTACAGCTCATTGGAGGTGGATTCGAACTCACATCCCTTGACGCGGCATCTGTACACGCCCCTAACCAAGCTATCATATCGTCTTAATGGTATATACGATCGTTTGCTGAAAATAAAATAGACTCGATACAAAATTTTACAAAAATTAGAATTGCTTAAGAAGCTTGTTTTAAGACTTGGTTATAAAAAAACTACATCGTTTTCTCTTTATAAATTATTGTTTTTTTTTTTTTTTTACTAATATTAGTATATATAATTTGTTCTCACTTGATCAAGGCACTAACTGTCACATATCTTATTCAATTATGTATACATAGTGCATTTAATAGATTTTCGATTTGAGTCAATTTCAATAATGACGCGTCTATGGAATTTACCTAAGCTCTTAAAGCTATTTAAGAGAGTTTACAATATAATATCTGTTGGCACTAATATATCACTAGTAACCCAACCTGAATTAGTACAGATAAATCACAGAAGATAGACATATTTGAGAGCCAGTCCCTCCTATATAAGATCGGCAACGTACTTGAGATTTCTCTGGTATTGTGTGTGTCCCATGGGCGGTGGTGATCACTTAACATCAGGTGACATGATTGCTCATATGCCCCCTATTCCACAGAACATATATGTATAACGGTGCTATACCTTATTATATATTTTAACCAGCATATTATGTATTATTGTTTTTTATAACTCTATTGGTTAACATGGCGCACGATAATAAAACTCCTGGACGTCATGATTTTTTTATTCATCAACAATCATTTTCGTTTTTTTATAGGTAAGGTTTAGCATTGAAGCGATGATAGCGCAGTGGTAGTATGCAAGGCTTCGCATCAAGGGACGTGAGTTCGAATCCAAACACCTACAATGAGCTCGAGCTTCAAGGAAGCTTGCAGGAAAACATCATGAGAAAACCATAGCATGTTGGTAGGGCTTTTTCTGATGCCCGCCTGGCTAGCTGCCACCCTCAAGTTGAAAATTTGCCGCCAAATACCAATAGGTGTGTTCCAGCAGTTGCACTTGAGTGCCAGTTCCTCGACAAGTTTAGCGTGTTTACCAACTTGGGTCGTATCTTCACTTAAGATCAGGTGAGATTATGGCCATTACGCTAAGCCTTAACTATAAAAATAAAAATATAGCCACCTGATTCTCACTGGACACGCAACGCTATAGTGAAGGGACTGGCTCTCAAGTGCAGCTGCCGGAACACACCTATTGGTATTTCGCGGCAGATTTTCAACTTGAGGGTGGTAGCTAGTCTGACAGGCGGGCGTTTGAAAAAGCCCTACCACCATGATATGGTTTCATTATAACGTTTTTTCTTCACCGAAACCTCAACCTCTTTGCAGGTGGATCCAAACTTACGTCTCTTGACGTGACGTCCGTACACATTATCAACTGAGCTATCACCGCTTCAAAAGACTTTCAGTCAACTTACTAAACATACCTTATAAAGATCTGTTTGTTCATTTTTTGTTTTTTAATAGAAAACAATAGAAGAAAGATAATATAGAAACTCGATGCTTTAGAGATATAACACTATTAAATTCTAATAGGGACGTGCTCTCACCATTTATTGGGTAAAAATAAAGATATTCTAAATCCATAAATGCATTAACAGAACCATACTTGTATGCCTTCCCAATACCATCGCAGGCAATACTCGAAAGAGTCGAACAGTTTTCCTTAACTTCATTGTCTGTTACGGCTTAGAGTAATAATATAAAATGTATTCTTTTTGCTTAACCAATAACGGTTACAGTTCGTTCTGGAAGCGACAGGAACGTTACTAAAGTCCAATTTAGCCGTGCGGTTCCCCGGCGGCGTGTTCTGTCCTTACCCCGCCGCAAGGTTTCAGGGACGTAAAGCGGTGTTTATACTGTTAGCGAATTAATTATACTATACCAAGAATTTACTATTATCAAATTACGAAGGTCAAAAGTAAATGTAGCTAAGAATTAGTCCTCTGGGAAGTTTGTCATAGGTAATGTACTTGTCTAAAAAATGCAAGGTGTTATAATTAGTAAGTAGTGAAGTGTGAAAGCTGTGTCTGTTAATACGGAACGTTGAATGACTCCCTGTTTTGTTTTTCAGATAGTATTTAACATTGTTTGTCTTCTGATGAATCTCTTCATATTCTTCTAGCCTTAAATTATCGTGATGAAACCATAGCATGGTGGTGTAGTGCTAGTAAACGCCTGGCTGACTACCATCCTCAAGTTGAAAATCTGCCGCTAAATGCCTATAGGTGTGCTCAGGAAGGTGCACTCGAGAGCCAGTCCCTCCACTAGGCTTAGCTTGTCCACCATCTTGAGCTGCGTCATCACTAAGCATCAGGTGAGATTGTGGCCATAACGCTGAAACCTATATTAATATTTTTTTTAAAACGAAACTAACTGTTGCATATATCATTATTAACGAATCGTTCTTTTTATTTTCAGGTATGTATTTTAATTCATTGAAGACTGGATTTTAAGTTAATTTTGGTACTTACGTAAGTTTTTGTAAATAAATAATTACTATAATCAAACCTCGGTATTTAATTATATTGTTACATAAAAAGAAAAATTCACTTTAAAATAGCATTCTATTATTATTCAACTATTGAGTATAGACTTTCATGAAGACGAGAAAGAGATAGAGATTTTGACTTCTATATCAATAAAAAAGCATATCCCTATTCTCAAATAATATACGCGATTGCTTTAATTATAGTTATATTATATGTATATATTGTATTGTACAGATTAAATAGCGAGAATTAAAGTGTCTCATAAACATTTTGATTGTTTCGTGCCAATCGCTGATATAGGGACCAACGCTCGCCAGTCTATGCGACCGCACCTTTCGCTGTCCATTTAAACGAGTAGGCGCGGTGTCGCATCGACTGCTCGGGGAATCGAATCGCGAATTACATATTAACTACCCTCAGTTAAATTGGTTCGGTATCTGTGTGCGCGTTTTTTCATCGGACCGCTGTTATTGTGTATTTTTATACTGTTTTTTTTTATTATTATTAATTTTCATAACGTTTCGTTATGCGAGGTTTGATTGCTTTTCTTTTTGTCACATTAACAATCTTTGTACTTTAACTGAGCCCAGTGTTTACATGAAATATTTTTAAAGTTACAATTTCAATGAGCTTACTATGGAAGCTAATTTTTTTTTTTAACTGCCTTAAACTTTTGAACTGGTATCACTCTGAAACTACTATTATATTATATATCATCATATATATACATTTTATTATATAAAACGAAAAAAAGATTCTTCCAGAATTATGAATTAAATTTATAATTATGTAGTATATAAAACTTCTTCATGGATTGATTTAATTGTATGTAATCGATATCTAAAATTAATTTCGTGGACGTGAATACAAATTCAATTTGTATTGATTTAAATAGATGCATATATTTTAATCTTTATGAAGAAAGATTTTATGCTGTTCGTAAACGTCGTAGATAACGCTGTGATTGAGTAATTGTTTCTTTTTATAGTTAAGCTTTAGCGTTATGACCATTATCTCACCTGATCTTAAGTGACGATACCGTCCAAGTTGGTAGACACGCTAAACCTGTGGAGGAACTGGCTTTCAAGTGCAACTGCCGGAACACACCTATTGGTATTTGGTGGCAGATAGTTAACTTTAGAGTGGTTGCTGGCCAGGTGGGAATTAAAAAAAGCCCTACCACCATCAAGCTAATTGTAGGTGGTTGGATTCGAACTCACGTCCCTTGACGCGGAGTCGCATAACACTGAAAAACTCTCAGCGGGATAGGTAGTAATTAAAATGTATCGTCTATTCACAGTCAATTAACATTTCCTTTATTTATAACCAGCCGAAGGTTCAAGTGGCAGCTTCGATTTGCATATCGAGTGTCGTTATAAATTCTCGACCGTGCTTCAACGCGTATCGATTATGAAACGCCGACGTTTCTATTTTTAATGTTATCCGAAGCACCATCTATGTGGAGTGGTTCAATGTACTGGATTATCGGAAATCTTCGTATGCGACACACTGACGCAACGGGCGTTAAATAAATTCACATAAACTTGTCCTGGTGTATTTTTTTTATGTAATACATTTTTGTATGAATACCACATCAATGTGCAAATGTGAATTCGTTTGCCTGAGCTTGAGTTTTCGGTACAGAAGAATATAGTGACGGAACCACAGCATGGCTTTTTCTACCACCTTCAAGTTGATAATTTGCCGCCGAGTATCTGTACGAATGTTCTGGAATATGCATTTGAGAGCAAGTAACTAGTTTTAGCGTGTACCAACATTTGCGGCTACATCGTCACTTAATTTCAGGTCAGACTGGCCGTAACGTTACCTTTGGAACATAATACTGTTATTCATTTCACAGCTTATAAAGACGAAATTAATGTTCTTAACTCGCTATGATTACGGCATCGACCCTTATGATATGTTGTCAGTTTAATGTTTAGAATGTCATCCCATTAATTTTTCGATTTCAGTTGTCACAATCGATTGAAAAAATGATATCTTAACATTGCAAACGGTTTAGAGAAGTGCTTTGTGTCACATAATTAACTTTCGAACTTATCTTGTTTCGCGTTTTTTCCATTAGTCGAGCCGAGCGTTATTTTAAACTCCTTTCTTACTGCGTGTTTTTTAGAAGGCATATCCTAGGCAATTGTGGAATCAATTAAGTACGTATAGTTTAAAGAATTGACGATCAATGATCGGAAATGTCTTACATGTATATAGATTATCATTCAAGTGCACGAGTTTGCAGTTGGTAGATAATTTTGAAAGACGTTAGCACATATTGCTAAATACTCTTTTGTGCATTTTTAATTAACCAATGCACACCATTTAGTCTACTTCGAAGCGATGATAGCTTTAAAACGTGTAGAAACGCTGCGTCAAAACGTGAGTTGGAATCCTAACACCTATAATGGGCTTGAGCTTTCGGTGAAGGAAAACATCATCAGGAAACTATCACATCGTCGTGAGGCTTTTTCTTATACCCGCCTGGATAGCTGCCACCCTCAAGTTGAAAATCTGCCTCCAAATACTAATAGGCGCGTTCCGGAAGTGGTACTTGAGAGCCAGTCCTTCCTATAAAGGCCGGCAACGCACCTGCGATTACTCTAGTATCGTGGGTGTTCATGGGCGACGGTTATCACTTACCGTCAGGTGTCCGCTTGCTCGTTTGCCCCCAGTTCAATAAATAATAATACTTCAAACATATTAGTATGACGCTATCGTTTTACTGTTACGTAAGTTTTACGACACAAAACAATTTTCACGATTACAATATATCATATTCATTGTTCTCATAATTTAGTACACAATATCTCAAATGGTCGCATTAAGCTAACCAAAAAAATACATTCTTTTAAATATATTCTTGTCTGTAATCTTATTTTTCCCTCAGCATCAACACAGTCTACGAGAAACGATTTTTGCTTAAGCCAGATTATTCCGATTTCCAAACTTTCGATTCCCTTTTCACTTGTCCGACTTCAAATTTCTTAAGGTCCCTTTTTATCCCTACTTAAGGCTTAGCGCTGCCTAAATCAACAGCTATTATTTATCGAAGCTACAAATCTCCTAACAATGTAAAGTCAGGCATTTATTTTTCAACCTATAGTATAAAAAAATACAGTGTTTTCAAATATGTACATAATAATAAAATAAAAATAAAAAAGATGAAAATACTCTACATATTGATAATTAAAAAAAAGTCTTGATTGTATTTGTATAGGTTTTGTTAAATATTGGTAATTTGAACTGTGCAATATTATTTAGACAATAAATAAGCAAATATACGGTAACATACTACTTCAAACTACTATTTCAAAGTAACATATGTAGTGTTTGCTAAATGTTCATAATTCGACTATAATTGTTAACGAATATACGAGCCAATCAAATCAAATCTTCATTCAATTTAGGCCCTAAGAAGGCGCTTATGAAAGTCAGAACTACTATCGGTTCGGAAAATAACGTGGTAATCGAGAAGAACCGGCAAGAAACTCGATCTGCATCTTTTTTCAGATCTTTTTCTTATCTTTTTTTATGTAATAGTTTAATGTTTTACAATAGTTATTAGCGGATGTACCGAGAGCGGTGTCAATTCCTGAAATCACGATCACTCAAATTTTGATCTCCCTATAATAGCTTTTTGGCATCAAAACCTGTTTAACATGGTTCTTGAACCTACTGTACTGCAATACAGTAAAGTCCTTTCGGAATTCATCATAAAACTTAACACTATTACCACCAGTTCTTTTTATAATGAGAATAATACGGTTTCCACTTTTTTTTATTATCAACACGAAATGTCATAAAAAAGTAATTTACAAACTAAGAAGAATAAGGTACTGTATAGATTTACTTTTACCTATATATTTTTATTAATTATTTAGAAAACACTAATCCTTGTCATATGAAAATAATAAATGTACGCATATATTATTGTTTCATAGTTCTACAAAACTAATGAATATTAAGGAATTGTATTCGCTAAATTTGAATTCTAAATTCAAAAAAGGGAAAAAAAAATATTTTCTATTATAAAATCGAAAACAAAATGTTACGACGTTTTTAATAAAACTAAAATTATCAATAAATTGAATGTAGTCTATTAAACTTAAAGCCGGTGTGTCCCGAAAACTAATGTACTGGCTTCGAGAAAGAGTTTCGACGGACTTTATTGAGATTTACGTCATTGGAAAAATGTTTACTGTACATCGGTGCGAAGTTTCATTACCATTTCATTAGCTTTTACTTAGATTGAAGTTTGATGGCTTACCGTAGAGTGTAACTTAACTGAAAATGACCTCTTACTTAGTCAATTATAAACATAAATATTATTGCATTTAATATGCACTTATATCGATATATATGTCTGTAGTAGTATCTATTTATCTATATTATATTATTATAAAGCGGTTTGTTTGATCGCACTAATCCTAGGAACTACCAGTAAGATCTCAAAAACATTCATATAACCGGTAGAGGAAGCACTGTAAAAGGCTTTAGGCTATTTAACATCATACTACTTTCAATAGGAACAAATCTATTTTAAAAAAAAATTACATAAACTGGCAAATATATTCTACAATTTTTACTTCTACGCGAAAGAAGTGTATCTTAATAAAATTGTAACTCAGATAGATCTCTACATCATAAACTTTAAGTGTACTTCATTTGGACAGATCAATTAATTTTATCCTAATGAACTATTACTGAATTATATAACCTCTGTAACACCTTCATCGGAGTGACTATTAAATTTAATAACCCTTCATCACACGTAACATTAAGTCGCTAACATGGAATAAATAATTTAATACCCAGAGCAGAAACACGCCTCGCAAGACGATCTCATAAGGGGCGCTGGAGCATCGTAGGTAGATACTTAAGCCTATTTAACATAAATAAATAATACTGGAGGCCGTTAAGGTTGATTTATAGGGGCCGTAGTAATTTTTGTTGAGACTTAATTGAATAAAGAAGTTGCGCCCGCCCTCGGGAGCGCCGCCCGCCGTACGACGGTACCGCAGAGCCGTCTATTTCTATTCGCCGCCGCTTTCCAAGCGTAAATAGTTTCGTAAAGTGACTTACGTATATTCCATTTTGATGTGTATTCTATCTTTATTTTATATAGTTAAGTTTTAGCGTTACGGCCACAATATCATCTAGTCTGAAGACACGTTAAGACTAGTGCCGGAACACACCTATAGGTATTTGGAGGCAGATTTTTAACTTGAGGGTTGCAGCTAACTCGGTGGCCATTTGAAATAACCTAATCACCATGCTAAGGTTTTATCACGATGTTTTCCTTCAGCAAAAGCTCATTGCAGGTGTATTCAAACGTACGGCCTTTGACGCTGCGTCCACACACAACCAACTGAGCTATCATCACTTTATAAGTAGCTTTTAATCCCTTCAACCGAAATAAGTCACCATTTACCAGTAACACAGCAATAAGCACATAATGCAAACCGTAAAGATCTTTTTAAATCCCTAATTAAGGATAATTATCCTTAATCCGTTCGGTGCACATTATACCTATTTAACGGGATATCCCCGCAATCCCGGGACACAGTTATGACTCCCGGACGTAATCTATTTGTGACTGAGCTAAATGTATATAATATTGATATGTGTTACAGAGCGTTAAAATTACGTAGAATCATATAAAAGTCTCGTTCCACGATCGTTATATTTTACAGCAGAGCTTCCGCTTACTATAACGTACGTTTCGAACAGTCGTCCGTACTGTCGAGCGTTCTTAACTCAACTGAACTGATTGAATTCGTCTCGAGTGCCGCTTCGACTGAACTGAACCTCAAGCCGCGCTCGCATCGCACTTATATAGTAATCTGTTTTATTGACTACCCTCCATCTCAATAATTTAAAGTATATAGTAATATTTTAGAAGTGAAAATTCTTTTTTTTTACTTATGGTTTAGCTATGTATAATCTCACCTGATCTTAAGTGACTATACGGCCCAAGTTGGTAGACACGCTAAACCTGTGAAGGGACTGGCAATCAAGTTCTACTACCGGAACACGCCTATTGGTATTTGGCGGCAGATTTTCAACTTGAGGATGGTCGCTATCCAGGCGGGCATTAGAAAAAGCCCTACCACTATATTATAGCTTCCTCACCATGTTTTTCTTCACCGAAAGCTCAAACTCATTGTAGGTGGCGGGATTCGGAATCACGTCCCCACACACACTACCATTGAGCTATCATCACTTCAAATTCGTTTATTGTGGAAGGGCGTTGAAATTCTGATCTGTAACCTATTTGCGAGATACTCGTTCGGCTAAAGTCATCTTGAGGCTTCTAAGAGAGAGAGAGAGACAGATGTATTGATGATTTACTTCTGTTGTATGGCATTCATTTGCAATCACGCGATTTGTTTTTCGATTAAACTGCCAGTGTATTTTGTCTGTTTGTACACGCGTCACTCTTGAAACTATAAATTAGTTTTTCAATCAATATGACCAACCTAATCCTAAATAAGTAATGTATGTGAAGCGATGATAGCTCAGTGGCAGTGTGTACGGGTTTCGCGTCAAGGGACGTAAGTTCAAATCCACTTACAATGAGCTTGAGCTTTCGAGGCAGGAAACCATAGCATGGTGGACGGGCATTTCCTAATGCCTTTCTGGCTAGCTACCACCCTCAAGTTGAAAATCTACCGCCGTATTACGATAGGTGCGTTCCGGCAGTTGCACTTGAGAGCCAGTCCTTCCACAGGTTTAGCGAGTCTACCAACTTAGGCCGTATCGTTACTTAAGATCAGGTGAGATTATGGGCATAACGCTAAACCTTAACTATAAAAAAAAACTAAAGTTAATTTACTTGTTTTATTGCTTGTGATGCTTTCACGCATGTACCGTTGAAACAATTGTGGAACCGTCTTCCTGTTAGTGTCATCTCGTTCTTCCAACATGGGGTCCTTCAAAATAGGCGTAAATAGGTCATTCATCAGGTCAACATGACAGCGGTATGACTGGCAGTGAGTTTTCGTTCATTGTTCAAAGGTACCACCAAGATAGGACCACCTTGAAAGTTAACGCGACATAGGTATTTTGAAGTGAAAACTACTTTAGGTGCGCTAATTAATATATTTTGTGCCGTAGTAAATAACACTCGGCGGAAACGTTCGTCTATGTAACGTTCGGTCGTCTAAAGTCGGGTGGAATCGATTAAAGTAGCGAGAGACATGTAACCAACGCGTTATTCATAACCTCGCCGTTATGAAATTTTCACTTCCGGCGTTTTCTCTTAAGCTCACATCGTTCTTTTTCCGACGGAGGCAGCACCTTTGCTATATTTAATTATATAATCGATCGACTGTAAATGAAAGGCAACGTCTGCCCGTTTAATAGCTTAAAACCAATCACCACAGAGTAATACAACACCGATGTTAATTCATTTATTTATAAACATTTTGCTAACGACTGTACATTAGAATACGTGTAAACCGGAAAGCTATTTTCACACTATTTTAATGATAGTAATAACACCACATAACGTAGTGAAACAACTAGGTGAGATCCGACACGTTCAACGCGTGGGCAGGCTGATGTGGCATGTATAGGGAGAGCGGTACGACGAGTTTGGGCAACAGACATATCGTTGTTTTCAAAGCCTACTACGACATTAATTGGAGGGTTTTTTTTTTAATACTTTTAAGTACAAAGCAAACAAACATGCATATTAGATTTCGCGACAGTCTTAATACGAATATGCAGGCAGTCATAGGTTTGTATGACAATCCTTTTATCAAATACTAGTAAATGCGTTCGAATGGAACTGAACATTATTTCAATAATTTATAGCCTGTATTACTCAGGGATAATACAGCATACTAATAGTGAAAGAATTTTTGAAATCGGTTTAGTAGTATTTGAGTTTATACGTTACAAACAAAAACACAAATTTTTCCTCTATATAATATTAGTATAGATAATAGGTATAACGTTATGGCTAAAATCACACCAGAAGTTAACCAGTAGTCTAAGGTTATGGACACGCTAAAGCCTATTAGAGGGACTGACTCTCAAGAGAAACTGCCACAACTGGCAGATTTTCCAACATTAGAACCTACCTTAACAGGATAAGAATAAGCCTGCCAATATTTCACATGTTACACCTCGCATATCATAACGCTCAGTAAATTGAGAACTATAATTATTAAGAGATGAACGAATGTTCGTCTTATATTTAATTTTTATTCTGTTTTTATATCATCAACTAAATAACAGGAAGTTGGAAAGTGGCGCCAGTAGTAAAGAAGTAGAAAGGGAATCATTTGTCTTGGGATGTCATGAGAAGAGAGGAAACGTATGTATTGAGAAAAGTAATGGATATGAATGGTGAAGGATGAAAAATAAGAGGAAGGCCAAAGAGAAGATGCATAGAGTGTGTGAGGAATGAGATGAAAGAAAAGGGAGTAAGTGAAGAGATGATAGAGATTTATGGAAACATAGAACCCTGAACGACTTAGGAATAGGACTTGAAAATGAGATGACCCAATATACTCATTAACGTATTTTAAAAGTGAATTCTTACTTTACTGTTTTGCTATATTATTGTTTTGTTATTAATCTCACTATACAATTTAATTTAATATTCATTAGATTCCTTTTGAAAATTTTATATATATTGTAACTTAGGTGTGTTGTAGGTGTCGCACTGTCCATTTTATACCGCATCGCCGGATACTTAGCGAAGCCTTGAAGGCTATGAATAATTTAGTGTTAGAAATAGGACGCTTGCCTAACTGGCGCGACTGACGCACAATAAGAACACAAAGCAAACTATCGGAGTTCTTCGTTGTTTGTTTGGAAATACTCTGTTTTACATCGTTGCAGTTTATAGATATAAGTTTGTCATTTGTCATAACTGAAGGGGTTGATGTATGCTTTAACAATACCGTGATTCATTTGATAAAACTGCCCAGGGAGTTGTGGTAGTTTGTACGACTTTGCGTCAAGGGACGTGAGTTAGAATCCAAGCACCCACAATGAGCTTGAGCTTTCGGTGAAGGGAAAAATCGTGAGGAAACCATAGCATGTCGGTAGGGCTTTTTCTAATGCCCGCCTTGCTAGCTACCACCCTCAAGTTGTTAACCTGCCGCCAAATACCAATAAGTGTGTTCCAGCAGCTGCACTTGAGACCCAGTATCGTCACTTAAGATCAGGTGAGATTATGGCCGTAATTCTAAACCTTAAGTATTAAAAATATATATGTATAATAAACCGTGGAGGTAGCGTCGAATCATACTCACGAGTCGCGTTCCACAATCATTATATTTGACAGTAGAGCTTCCGCTTACTACAACACTTCGGTGCTGTCGAACGTTCCTAACTAAACTGAACTGAACTGACACCTAAACGCACTCGCATCGCACTTATATCGACGTTGGAAAGCATAAATGTCGTATCTACACACAGGTAAATACGAGGTGTATACTTTATTTGAATCAAAAAAATAAAACGCTCCGTTTGAATTTGGTATCGTGGTTATGTGATGAAATAAAAATGTGTTGAATACAACATTAAAAAAAATGGGCTTAAATCTTTTTAGATTAAAAAAAATGTTCATGCGATAAATATTCTTTCCAGCATCGATATAGCAATCTGTGTTGTCAACTACCCTCCATGTCATTAATTAAAAAATATAATTATGTTTCCCTATTAATAAGCAGTAGACGTGGTATGTAACATTTTGTTATCTATACATATAAATAAAATTGGAGTGTCTGTTTGTAATATTGAAATAACCCTTTTTTACTACATGTATATGAATAAGTACGGTACATACACCAAAATAACATTTTTTTACAATTTTTGTCTGTCTGTCTGTTTGTTCCGGCTAATCTCTGAAATGGCTGGACCGATTTTGACGGGACTTTTATTGGCAGGAAGCTGATGTAATAAGGAGTAACTTAGGCTACGTTTATTGTAGAAAAATTCTTTTATTTTAGAAAAATAAAGTAATGTTGCTATGTCCAAGTACTGTCCAGTACCGCGCGCAGCTCACGCGCATGCCACTGGGCCGTCACGTCGGGCGCCTCCCACCAACGAATTAATATTAGTTAAATATATTCGTACTTAAGACAGGATAAAGTCTGTCGGGTCAGCTAGTAATTATAATTACAACCAAAATGAGACGGATTAAGATCCGCCAAATTTCTTGTAGGTAAAATTTATTGGATGTTTTAGAGAAGTATATACTGACATGATTTCCGAGCTTTGATAGACGTGTGAAGGCATTTATATCCTGGGACTCAAAAAAGTTACAGTACTGGTACTGTATATTATTTTTGAAAATAGTTTACAAAAATATCATTGAACATTGATTGGTTAAGACTTATTACTATTTATAACATATAATATTTGCTGCTAATAAGAGTAATGAAACTCTCACCATTATTATGTATTTATCGATAAATTATTAGAACTTGAAATTGAATTATGGTTTTCGTTTTAATTCACATACTTTCGGTCTAAGTAATAACGTAAGAGAAAGACTAAGAAATTTTAAAACGAATCATGTACAATACACTCAGCATGCTTGACATTTTCCTGAGCCGTGTGTATCGAACCGCCTTTTACAACGTCCCGTGCCGCCGTAGTGAAAGCGAAAAATCAAATTTTCATTAGTTTCGGAAAGAACTTGTATTAACTTAATATTTATTTATTCAATGGCGCCCTCAAGCGACAGTTTAGTAGTACCGCTTTGATTTCGTAAGAAAATATCGATGTTAACAAAACTGTCGGGGTTAATATAAAAGAAATATCATTTGACTCGAAAGTAGGTACTTTGGTTGGACGATTGTATTTACACGGATCTTTTTTTATAGTTACTAGGTTTAGCGTTATGACCACAATGTCATCTGATGTAAAGTGGCGATGTGGGCCAAGATAGTGCTACACTAAGCTTAATGGGGGATTGACTCTGAAATGCAACTGCCGAAAAACACCTATATGTGTTTGGCAGCAGATTTTCAACATGCAAGTGGTAGTCAGCCAACTAGAAGATTTGCGAAAGCTGTCCATGGTATTTGCCAACACGGGCATTTAAAGTGTCATCGTGGTGCGTTTTATTAGGTAGTAGGTGTCTACCAACTTAGGCCGTATCATCACTTAAGATCAGCTGAGATTATGGCCGTAACGCTGAACCTTAACTATAAAAAAAAGGAACACTCAGCCTCAGAACAATTATTTTCGGATCACAGAATTACTTGCCCTGTGCGAAACTCGAAACCTTCAGCGCGGCGGATGCAGTCAGGCAAATGCTCCAACCACTAGGCTAACTGCGCAGTTATTTACTTGTGAGATCCAAGTGAAAAGTCTTCGAGCAAGAGACTAGGAAAAGGAGAAAAGTAAAAATAATACACATGATAAGCTGTTTTTAGAAAAAACTCACTAACCGAATTCAGAAAGAGTCCTCCGAAAGTCCCGCCCGAGCTAAGAGAAAATGGGTGGGGGGCAACGCAACTTTATAATAAATTTATATTCACTCGATGGCCCCACTTCGGGGACTTTAGGGGCACTTTGTCAACCCTTTAAGTTAATACGCTTTCTGTGTAACTGCCAAGTTCAAACAACCGCTGGATTAGTAATGAGACAACTTGCAAATTCGTGACAATAATTAAACGATTCTACACGCTATATTTAAGCTTATTAAATAAGTATTCTGAGGAAACGAAAGAGATTGACTGTTGTTACGATTTTAACTGTTAGAATAGAAACTAATATTTAAATAAAATAAAAAAAATAAAGGCAAATATTATTTATTAAAATATATTTATTTATAGAAAGCAAAGTCATCTGCGCGACTACATCGCGTATGTTACAAAGAAATACAGAATAAACAATGGTTTAAATTAGTCCTTATCGTTACTAATATTATAAATGCGAAAGTGAGTTTGTTTGTTTGGTACGCTTTCACACCTAAACCGCTGAATCGATTATGATGAATTTTAGTATAGAGATAAACGGGAGCCTATAGACGGCGATAGGCTACTTTTTCCCGCGGAAACCTTATTGGAAGTGGGTACGTAAACCTTATATTGCGTCATCCGATTTGTTTGACAAAATCAATATTAAACGCGAGCTAAGCCGCCCGTCAAATTTAGTTTCATATAATTTGCTAACAGATTTGAAAACAGAGTCGGACAGGAAGAAGTTTTACATACCGAACCGTAAGCATTGAGCCCAGATCTTTTACCTTCGCTTCGAATACATTCTTCTAATACATGGTACACATCGGTGATGAGTCCACAACTGTGGTATAATGAAGATGGAACTTTGCGCATCGTAAAAAGGTGTCCTGAACGTATTATCATTCTCGTGGTTGTTTCCCGATACTTCTCTTTTTTGTTACGTGGGGAAATGCGTTTATGCATCCCCTCCCAGCCCGGGGGGACTCGGAGGGGTACGTGGGACTCGCCCGGCGCTAGCCGCCGGGAATACCCACTACAACCCCACGGCCATCTTTCGCCTTTTGGGGTGACACGGGTCCGTGCTTGGCAATCACCGCGTCACCCCAGCGACCGGCCCGGCCTGATCTTAAGCCGGGCCTCATCTGGGCAGCCTGGCAAGCTGCCCTATCCTTCTGCCGGACTGGTGCTTTTGTAATAGGAACCCCCTATTCCGGAAATCTCGATACTTCTCCTTTAATATACCCTACACATACTCTCTAGCTTAAAATTTAGCTTTTTCATTTCCATCAATAATCATTTTAAATCCCTATTAGTAAAGGCATGTTTATATGCATATAATATAGTATGAAAGTTGTTCCCTGATTTCACCGATCTGTAATGGACCGCCCTGGCCCTGAATGTGGTTCGGCCCTTTGATATTCGGTAATCTTCGTCACCCACGAGTCATTTATATTGTAGCACAGAGACCGTCTAGACATTACACCTTGCCAGATTTAACAGTACAATCCTTTAGAGGAGGTGATCAGTTTGCATTTTCAATTAGCGTTGTAGATAAGTAGGGTTTTTGTTATTTAGGATAGGATCATAGGATCCTATCATCATAGGATGGTTACTTTTCGCATTCCCCATTTATAGCCATGGTCGAGGATTGGTTTCATGGCTTCCTTGAGGATATTGCCTGGGCTAAGTGCTTTTACTACTCGCATCCCCAGTGAAGCTGTGAAAGCTCTTAAGTTAAACCGCATTTGTCCATCCGCAAAAAGAACCCTTATCTTGACAGTAGAAAGGTTTGAGGATCGTCATGGTGTCTTTTGTGGGTATTGATTAATACTTCTACTCGGGTAATTCCCAGACACTGATTCTCATTCATAAACGAAATGATATACTATCATTATAATTTTCTTTTCGACCGAGTTAAAAAATGTAGACGACTATCCTGTATTTAGTTTAATCTGTTGTGCGTTCCCATTACCAGTAAGTACCATATGTGTACAAAGGAATGTAATATTAAAATATGCCACGTCCGCAAACTTCTTATTACACACTCCATGTCTAATTTCGTTTTGTTTACATCCTAATAGAAAATTTAAAATGCTCGGAATTTTACTTACAACATCGTGTTTATTATTTAAGACGCTTGCTCCGTTTCGGACGTCTTCGTTTTCGTTTCACTTCAGCGAAAGTTGAAAAGCTATTCGTTAAGAATGTGATGTAAGTATTTTTGTATTTATTTTCATGATATTTAATGTTTCTTGTCACGATGAATTTTCTTGGAGGTGAAATATGTGTATTTATTTTTTTAATGGATTTGTTTTTTTTTTTTGTTGTTGAGTATTATAAAAAATAAACTGTCATTGTTTATCTTGATTAGTTGGTTATCAGGTTGGTTGATCGGTCGGTCGGTTGGTTGATAAATCGAATAGCAGGCAGAGGAAATCGATGAAAGTTAAAACTATTTTTGCTTGTGTGAGAAATGGAGAAATATTTTCTTGAGAACGTTAAATAAAAAAAAAGAATGCAGATAACACCGCGACCAATCGACTTCAACCATTGGTAAGAAACGTTCAGTTATAATCAAGGTGTACTCGTTATTGACAGGGAAGCCAAGACTTATAAGAATGTTTTGTTTATGTACCGTTGGAAGTCATGTAACTCCCGAACCGTAGGACATATCCCCACTAATATTATACATGTGAATATAAGTATGTTTGTTACGCTTTCACGTGAAAACTACTTCACCAATCATCATGAAAATTTGTACACGTATTCTTTGAGGTATTAGAAGTAACGTTTAATACTTTCTCTTTTTTTTACGAAAGGCAATACAACTTATTTAATGGCTTCAATGCGAGCGAAGCCGCGGGTAAAAGCTAGTTTTATTATAATTTGATACTTATAAATAATATTGATTATCGTATACCATGCTTTTTGTTCCATGAAGCTTACTGCTCGTCCAGGTTAAGAGATACCTGAAAATTTTAAAGCGAGTGAATGATGCAGTTTTCTCTGTTCACTACCTCAACTAAAGTCTAAGTACTGTTTTATCTGTATATAGTACTGAATGATTATTTGAGTATTTGAGTAGGACTGACAAGTGTGTAACTTACTATATAAAGGTTGGTTTTTTTTTTATACTTAAGGTTTACCGTTATGGCCGTAATCTCACCTGATCTTAAGTGACGATACGGCCCAAGTTGGTAGACACGCTAAACCTGTGGAGGAACTGGCTCTCAAGTGCTGCTGCTGGAACACACCTATTGGTATTTGGCGGCAGGTTGACAACTAGAGGGTGGTAGCTAGCCAGGCGGGCATTAGAAAAAGCCCTACCACCATGCTATGGTTTCCTCACGATGTTTTCCTTCACCGAAAGCTCAAGCTCATTGTAGGTGCTTGGGTTCGAACCCACATCCCTTGACGCGAAGTCGTGCACACTACCACCAAACTATCAACGCTTCATTAATTACTTTTAGTATTATTAGTTCAAGTACTTGGTAGAGATGACGCCCTCAGCGCTGTTTGTCTGTTTCTACGTCGGAATATTTTCTACTTTGGTTTCTGTCATTTATTACCTTGTACGTATCTAATCATAATCTATCTAAGTCATAATCTGAAAAGTAAGCCTCAGGTGTAGCTGAAAAACATATTAAGGATATGAAACCCTAAGTAAAAGAAAGGGGTAAATATGTAAATAGTTTTTATTATATACGTACAATTGTATTAAGGTTTTCGAAAACGATCGTGATGTAACATGACATCGGGATCTTGCACCTTTTTATAAAGTTCAACATCTGTTCTAGGCCACTACTGAACTCAGCATATTTTATACACAGTAGAACCTCGTTAAGTCGAACCTCGGTCGGTTGAAAACCTCCAAGTACCTCGAAAGCAATGTTTTGTTCTCTTCCCTTTAAACACCAATTCCATCCATTCTCTATAAGTCGAAAACTCTATAACACTTATAAATAGATGTTCCACTGTATTTTGTCATATCGCAACTTGACAATAGCCGAGATCGTGCCTCACGAATAAATCAATAGAGAACCAAAAAAGGGGGTTCATTACGCAAAAACAATATGTCTGATATAAAATTATAGGTAACCGTATTATCAACGTTCCATCGGCGCCAATAATTACAGGCAAACAAAAGAAACGAAAGTAAATTGTCCCACGAGTTGAACGTAAATACAATAAATCGTAGGCACCACCGCGCTGGTGCACGTTGCATCTGTAATTGTTTCCGGAAGTAAAGTTGAATTAATGTTTTTCCATCGTGTGACGGTATATCATTCAAATATATGCGAATATATGTGAGTACAATAAGCACGTATTAAAAACAAAAAAGTTTTTTTTTTTTTTTATTATGTTGCATAGTATAGTGACTGCACTGCACACGGTGTTCGGTACAGTGCGATTCAAAACATCAGTGACTGACATTGACCAGAATTCACTTTCAGTCACCGCTGTTATGTTCCCCTGCTTAGGTACCTTTAAGGAATCCATGTCGTAAGAAGGTGGGAACACGCTGACAGTTAGACGGTCCTAGAGAAATAATGGTCTGTAAAAATTTTTAGATCTCTATGTTGTAGGTGTCACCGTAATAATACAGAGTGTGCACACTCTACAGGGAAATAAAAAAAGTGGTTTTTCTATACTACATTGTATTGTACAAACGTCTGGTGAAGTTATATGCAATATACTGTACAGATCTAAATCTACTTTTCACGTTTCTCTTTTGGATTTGTATTCTGCTCCACGAAGCGACGAAAATATGAATCAGTAAGCCGTATATTTCGCGAGTTTATGTTTAGAAGTTTGGCTTTAATCATGCTACATACTAACTCATGATTTGACACAGGATAATGGTACAATAAGCCTAGAATTAACTGATTATTAAATGAAACTGTTAGACCATATGTATAGGTATTTGGTGATAGTTTTTAAAGTTAACGGTTGATAATTAGCTAGGAGGGTATTGGAAAATAGATCTACCAATATGCTGTAGAATTACCACGAAATTTGCCTTCAACGAAAGTTCAAGCTTATTGCAGGTATTCAACTTATGTCCATTGATACGATGTTCGTGCTCAGTATGGTTGTTTGTATGTTTATATATAACTTTTGAAGCTGTGATAGGTCAGTGATACTGTGTACGAATCAAGGGACATGTGTTCGAAACCAACATCAATGAGCTTGCGGTAGGTGAAGGAAAACATCGTGAGGAAACCATAGCACAGTGGTAGGGCCTTTTCAATTTGATAATCTGTCACCAAATACCAATAGGTGTGTTCCGGCCGTTGCACTTGAGAGCCAGTTCCTCCACAGGTGTAGCGTGTCTAGCAACTTGAACCGTATCGTCACTTAAGCTCAGGTGAGATTATGGCCATAACGCTAAATACGTTAACTATAATAATAATAAAAAATGTTTTTTATATTAGCATCTTACGAAACATATTTTATCCGGTTAATACATATATTTATTGTCTCTTTATTAAATCCATCTTCTCTCCAATTAAATAAGCACTGATATAGGTCCCCGTGTAGTATAATGAAGAAAACAAAAATTACTATGCGATACTGGACTTACCTATGAAGCTAGATAAGTTAACTAAGTATAGATAGATGCCTAATTAACAACATTATTATAATAAATATTCCGCTCGATCCAAAAACGAATCGCACATGGGAAATAATTAAAATGGAGTAAGTAGAATTATGAACAGAACTGTTGTTACATACCACGCCTACTGCTTATTAATATGGAAACTTAATAATACTACATACTTTAAATTAATTATAAGTTTAAATTAATTAATTTTTAAATTAATTTAATTAAATTATTAAATTAGTTGTAAGACAGATTACTATATAAGTGCGATGCGAACGCTGCTAGAGGTTCATTTTTTACATACCAACAAAATCCAAACTCGGATATTTTAAGCTTAAACAGCACAGTACAATCCACTCCACCGATTTCCTTGCTTCTCTAAACAATTAATATTTTATCTAAAGGCCTACTCCAGTAGGGCAGTCCTTACTATTTTATATAATTTTTCCTCTTCCGGCAGCAGTCCATGCCAAGGGCCAGCCACAACGGCACCCTTGTGCCCGCTGCCTCGGGGCTGAGTGCCCTCAGCATTCGCCCCGAAAAAGTCCTGCCAAGCTGTAAAAGGCCCTACGGCAAATAGCGTATGTCCTGTAAAAAAAAAAAATGCTAGAGGTTCAATTCAGTCGAAGCGACACTCGAGACGAGTTCAGTCAGTTCGGTTGAGTTAAGAACGTTCGACAATACGGAAGTGATGTAGTAAGCGGAAGCTCTGCTGTAAAATATAACGAGACGTAGAACGAGACTCTTGAGTATGATTATACATAACCGCCCCAGTCTGTAACACTAAATCTACTATCTACTCTTACGTAAGTAATTGTACCCACAAAGCGGTTTCAGCTTATTGGGTGTTATACGTTACCGGTGGATGAATTACTGTTAGTTTAATACTCAAAGGAGGCCAGGCGGTTAACCACTAACTGAAGTTATAATTAGGTTTAGTTTTTGAAGGTCTTCAACTTAACAGTTTGTACCGATTAATCTATACATCAAATATAAATATAACTAAGCGAAAGTTGTACGTTATATATTTGTAATTTTTTCCGTGTCTGTCTGTTCAATTATACGCGAACTATTTTGAACTCCTAAACTACTGAACCGATTTGAATCAAATTTTGTAGACTGTGTGCAGTTTTATCCAACCTGAGAGATATTTCTTTTTTTATAGTTAAGGTTTAGCGTAATGGCTATAATCTCACCTGATCTTAATTTACGATACGGCCCAAGTTGGTAGACACGCTAAACCTGTAAAAGAACTGGCCCTCAAGCTGCCAGAACTCACCTATTCGTATTTGGAGGCAGATTTTCAACTTGAGGACGGTTGCTAGCCAGGGAGGCATTAGAAAAAATCCTACCACCATGCTATGGATTCCTCACGATGTTTTCCTCCACCGAAAGCTCGAGCTCATTGTAGATGGTTGGATTCGAACTCACGTCCCTTGACGCGAAGTCGTGCACACTGAGCTATCATCGCTTCAAATGATATGATGCTTTAAATCTCGATAAGTGATCGTAACGCGATAGATGGCGTTGTAGTCGATGCGATTGGCTACTCGAAATGGCAGAACAAGCAAGTTCTGCCAGGTAAGCTAGTACTTATATAAAATAATGAGAAAATTTCAAGTGAATATAAATGATTATTCTGTTATAATGCATAAAATATAAATCCGCTTTTACCGTGAACCGTCGGGCGTCTGGATAAGAGCATTAAACTGAATGCAAGTAAAACTGTACGCGGCCATCCGCAGCGCTCCGCGAGACGAGCTCTAGTAAATATTTTACATTTCGCTGCAATATAACACGTCCGGTCTGTGATGTGTACGTTTCCATTGCTATCAGTTACCGCCCGTCAATGTACCGTCGAATATCCCTTGATTACTTTTCATTTGATCATATGGTATCTTATGTTTACGCGAATATTATTCATGGAAATAAAACTAATTTAAACGGAATTTATCGCGGTTGTTTATTAATTACGATCCCGACGTTTCGAAAGCTTGACCACCTAATTTATACGTTGGGATCAAAATTAATAAATAACCGCGATAAAACCCAATTAAATTAGTTTTATTTTGATAAATAATATTTGCGTAAATATAAGAAATCGTTATGTAAACCAGTACGGATTGGAAGCTGTAAACAAAATACGGCAGTTGGAGGATTTGAAAACCAAGCGAATAAAATGACCACGAAGGCTGAAAAGCTTTCGAAACGTCGGGATCAAAATTAATAAAGAACCGAGATAAAATCCGTTTAGATTAGTTTTATTTCGATGTCATGTGGTATTTGAAGCGGTGATAGCTCAGTTATCAAGAACTCGAGCTTTCGGTGAACGCAGACGTGGTGATAAAACGATATCATTGTGGTTGGGCTTTTTCTAATGCCGACCTGGTTAGCTACTAACCTCAAGTTGAAAATCTTCTACCAAACACCTGTAGGTGTGTTCCGGCAGATGAATTTGAGAGCCAGTCCAGCCATCTTGGGCCATATGACCATTTAACATCAGATTGTGGGCACAATGTTGAACCTATTGACTATAAAAAGTATATTTAAAAATTAGCAAATACATGTATTATTTATTATTATATTTTTTTCTGTAAAGCGCTTTTGATATAAATACCTGCACGTAAATATTATGGAAAATTAATTATAAGCTTTCTTAAACTCTAAAATTACTAGAAAGTTTTTAGTCAAATGTGGTGAAACAATTGGAAAAGTACCCTTTAAACCAACTCGTCGCCTTTAAGTCCTTGTATCTAACTTGTCTTGTTTAGTAGTCTCCTTGTACTATATGGTTCTTCACATCACTAATACTTCAGTCTACTGATTCGTTTCGGAGCTACAATATAACTGTCACAGTATTCCACAACATCCTTTCTATATCACCACAACCGGAAGCTAAAAGCGAGCTACTTGAAATAAATTAATAAAGCAATTTCTATAAAATCACGTCACTACAATTTGAATTTATACAAGTGTTTTTTAACCAAATCTGTGTAAATATTTATTTCAATTGATAAAGTTATTTTTAATCAGACGTGTAATATTATCCCTATTAATATTATAAATGTGAATGTAAGTTTGTTTGTTACGCTTTCACGTGAAAACTACTTGACTGATCATCATGAAACTTTGTATACATAGTCTTGGAGGTATTAGAAGTAACATAGGATACTACTATGTATAGAAAAAAAAATTGAGAAGATAAAAATATTGTTTATTGAAGAAAGGTACGAAAACGGGCAAAACTGGTTAAATAATTTTTAGCGCCACGCGAACGAAGTATTTTGTATAAAGAAACGATCAACGACCAAGCTAACATAATATTGTGGATTTACATATAATATACTGTGATCCCATAAAACGAATGATTTCTACCTGAACAGTAGATACAGTCTATTTCTTGACTGAATTTGATAGCTATCCCTTGCAAATAGCACATTTTTTGGATGAGTAAATATTAGATTAGTAAGTATTCAGTCAAGTTAGTCCATTTCTTGAATGTGAATTTGATGGTTATCCCTTGCAAATAGCACATTTTTTGGATGAGTAAATATTAGATTAGTAAGTTTGCAGTAAGTATTCAGTCAAGTTAATCCATTTCTTGAATGTGAAATTAATGACTATCCCTTGTAAATAGCACATTTTTTGGATGAGCTTGACTATATTCATACAGACAAATTATTTTAACGAAAACAATAGAATGTTTTGGCATTTACTTTGTCGCTTACGATAATGGAAACGTATCTTCTGTTATATAAGAAAATCTTAAATGTTTAACTGGCCAGCGAAATGCGGTATCATAATAGTATTTTTCTAAGGTGAAAAACATTACTCCGTATTTAAAATTAGATGCAATGTTACATATGTACCAATTACGATTAGATTTTCATACACGGACGTTATAAAACTCGACACGATCAGAAAATAATGTCTGTAGATAATATAAAATCAAGTATCCACGATTGTCCTGAATCATTTACGATCGAAAATCGTAATGAGTCAAGTTTAAAGCAGATGATGGAAACAAGTCAACTGACGCTTTGTAACCAACTTTCAACTTGATAGTGGTAGCTGGCCCGATAAGCACTGTAGCAAGCTATCCTTGAGTTCCTTAACGAGGTTTTCCTTTACAGTAGGCTGAAGTCTATTTTGGATCCAAATATAGGTTGTATCTATTTATGAATAGGCAAAAGTGATATCTGAACCTCTTTCACTTATGTTTGTAAATCGATTTTTCTTATTGAGTGCTTATTAATAAGCTTGGGGTTACAAAAAAAATTTGTAAACTGGCCTCATTTGTAATTTCACTATGAAACTTGTCACGGTACTGTACTGTTCATGCCGAAAAATTGCTTGGCATATTATTGTCTGTAGTACTCTTTTACACTTGGCGTAAACAATGCGTGAGTTTACGAGTCAGTGCTGACACGGGAAATGGGTTAAACGGTGCAATAAAGTGGAAATTTCAGTATTTCAGCCATTAACATCAATCAATGCCGTTCATTCACCAACAATGCACTACAAGTAGGTGGTTGCCCATTTTAATACAAACACGTGTAATATACTAAACTTCTGATCCGGCTCAAAGGACCATTCCTTTGGTGTGTGCAACACTACTACATGCATAACGACATATATAAACATAAATTGGAATATTGAATTTAACTGGTGAATTGAGTAGCAACTTGGTAGAGTATACGGACGCCGCGTCAAAGGACGTGAGTTCGAATCCACCTACAATAAGTTTCGAGCTTTCGGTGACGAAAAACATCGTGATAAGACCGTAGAATGGTGGCAGGGCTTTAATACTTGCCTGGTAAGCTACCACCTTCAAGTTGAAAATCTACCACCAAGTAATTTTGAAATACACCGCTACACTTTAACTATAACTGTTCTTACTAAAACTCAATGTTACAAATATACGTACTTGCATTCTTCTAAACAGCCAACATATTAATTTACAGCAAAACTATTTTAACATTTCCTAATACATAGGACAGACACAAATGAGGTTTTTTACAACTGCATAACTCAAGTATTAAATTAAATACTATTATAGCTTCTGTTAATAAAATTTAAACAGTCGCAATAATCCTTTAGTTCGGGTAATGATTTTTTATTGTCCTCGATAATTACTTTTGAAACGGCTATAAATAAAACGGTCGGCGTCGATTTAAATTCTCGAAATTATTCGTGTTACGATGAGACAATTATTATATAATTAATATGTGTCCGGGGACAGTTTGTCGGCTTTTCAAAATGTCCTCCTTACTTTGTTAAATTTTCGTGATAGATTATGATTTCGGGCAACGAGTGAGACGAGTGAAAGAAAAATATTCGCTACAGATATGCGAATTTTATAATGAATGTATGAGTTTTCGAAGTAATATATACTCGAGGAAGCTTCAACATAACAGCAGAGACAGAGAGGTTGAGGTATTACACCTTCCATTAGGACTAGATTAAGCTATATGCACGTAGACAAAGCCAATTTATACTAACACAAATTACATTAAAAAACATATTTTATTAATATTTCCTACTGTTTAGGGAGAGATATGTGAATTAAATTTTGATTTATTCTGTTCATCTGTCAGTATTAAAGTACATTATCTGTTATATCTTTGTCTCTTCCTTTTCATTTTTCTTTGTGTTTTCTCACATTCTCATTGATTGTCACCCACTTCTAAGCTATGGTCCAAATTTCAAGTATCTAGGAGTTAGTTTAAAATTAATTGCAATCTTCCATCCGGACAGACGTACAAGTAAGCAAGTTATTATTATTATTTATTTTTTTATATACTTGAGGTTTAGTGTTATGGCCATAATCTCACATGATCCTAAGTGATGATGCGGCCCAAGTTGGTAGACACGCTAATCCTGTGGAGTAACTGGCTCTCAAGTGCAGCTACCGGAACACACCTATTGGTATTTGGCGGCAGGTTTACAACTTGAGGGTGGTAGCTAGCCAGGCGAGTATCAGAAAAAGACCTACCACCAAACTATGGCTTCCTTACGATGTTTTCCTTCACCGAAAGCTCATTGTAGGGGGTTGGATTTGAACTCACGTCCCTTGATGCGAAGTCGTACAGACTACCACTGAGCTATCATCGCTTCAAATACGGTTACATGTTTACAGTTAGTAAAAACATGGTAAAATAATAGAGTCGAAGTGTTTACCAGCTTATTTGAATGCGCTAATATAAATATATATGCATTCGACAACTCAATTATAGAGAAAGATTATAAGTTATTGAACGTCATGCAACAAGATTTAGAAGTGAAGCGAAAATAAACATAACGCTTAAGTTGTTCTTGGTCGTAGGGATATTTGTAATGCCGCCCTGGTTATCTATCACTTCACATAGCGAGTCTACAATCTCGGGTTACGCTGTCATTTAACATCAGGTGAGATTGTAGTCACAACAATCAACCAATAAAGTATAAAAAAAGAAGAAAATTAACAGAGTACTATCGCACAGAGATTAAGAAAAACATTTTTATACGTACCATGCGAAAGAAGTTACGGGCACAGCTCGTGAAGGCTGAAAAGGGAAATTGCGCTCGAAATAATATTTCCACGAATACAATTCGGATCATTTATCCGGTTTGGTAACAGAATTTCTATCGGACTGGCTCGCGCACTGTCGATAAGTTTATCGCGTAGGTATCAAACGCACAGCACTAAATCCTAATTAGGCGGAATACGAACATTTTAGGCCGAATTCGAACATTATTCTGTATCGAGCTAATATACTACATAGGTATAATATAGGGTTGACTAGATCCGGCTCTTTTATTTCCTTTTCACTTGTTTGCACTGTGCCTGATGTTAGGTACAGTATTGGTGAGGAAAAAAATTGCTTGATGAATACATTTATTTTGTCTATATTTGGAAACTCTATCATAGTATATAACAAGAACAATTCGAAGCGATGATAGCTCAGTGGTAGTGTGTACGACTTCGCGTCAAGGGACGTGAGTTCGCATCCAAGCATGTATAATGAGCTTGAGCTTCCGGTGAAGGAAAACATAGCATGGTGGTAGGGATTTTTCTAATGCTCGCCTGGCTAGCTACCACCCTTAAGTTGTAAACCTGCCGCCAAATACCAATAGGTGTGATCCGGCAGGTGCACTTGAGAGCCAGTTCCTCCACAGGTTTAGCGTGGCTACCAACTCGGCCGTATCGTCACTTAAGATCAGATGAGATTATGGTCACGACGCTAAACCTTAAGTATAAAAATGCCTGTTCTCTGATTGTATTTCTTACTTTTAAATATTTGTAATTTGTACTCAAAACGAAATCGCGGAAATTTTTTAATCACTATCTATAAAGTACCTCACAACATCAGTTTGTCTGAACGCGATAAACTCACAAAACTACCGAATATATTTTAATACTATTTCATTAATGACGAACTCATAAATTCGACGACGAATTCACAAAGAAAGTTCAAACGTATTTATCATTAATGTTTTTTGTACAATCAGCTAATGTCGAGGACATGTATAAGGTTACGACTACAATTTCACCTGAGGTTACATAACGATGTGGCCCCAGTTGGTGGACACGCTAAGCGTAGTGAAGGGCCTCGTTCTCAAGTGCAACTTCCGGTACACATTTATAAGTATGTGACGGCTAACTTTCAACTTGAGAGTGGTAGCTAGCTTGGTGGACATTAAAGAAACTCGTTCCTCCATACCTATGGTTTCCTCACGATAGTCTCTTTCACCGAAAGTTCAAGCTCGTTGCAAGGATTCGAACTGGCTCGCAAGTGCAGCTCCTGGAACACACCTATTGGTATTTGGCGGCAGATTTACAACTTGAGGATGGTAGCTATCCAAGCAGGCATTAGAAAAATCCCTACCAGGATATGGTTTCCTCACAATGTTTTCCTTCAGCGAAAGCTCACGTCCCTCGACGCAAAGTCGTACACGCTACCACTGAGCTATCATCGCTTTAACACAGTTCTTTCTTTTTTTGGTTTTCCTAATAAACAAATAGACCTTTTTTTTGCAAAAAAATTTAAGCCAGTTAGTGTTTACCAATTTTACTAGAATTTACTTAAATTTTTCAATAATAGTTGTGCAAAAAACTACTTATTGTCAATCCATATCTATACTAATTTTACAAATGCGTGAGTGAGTTTGTTTGTTACGCTTCCACACCTGAACCGCTAAATCGATTATGATGAATTTTGGTATAGAGATAGATGGGAACCTGGAGACAATGAAAGGCTATATTTTTTTTGTGAAAAGTATATTGTAAAAAGGGTAAAGTTATATATAAACTTTAAATATAACTTTTTATTGCGTCATACGATTAGATGAAAACAGTATTAACGTGAACGAAGCCGCGGGTAAAAGTTAGTAAATATATATATTGTGTTATTTTATATGTACATATATTGCTGTTTTATAATAAACAATTGGGTATATGTGTTTACTTTCGTAACGAGAATGAAATTAAATGTATATACAATCAGTGTGGGAAATGAGGCCATTCTATGTTGGTTGTATGTCCGTGATATCGTAGTGGGTCGGTGCATCAACTAATGCGATTGCATCCCACGGAACGTGATTTGGTTGGAACAAGCCGCTGTGTACCTATTTTTTGCTCGAACGCGTTGTTTCAACTGGTATACTTTGATATGCACATACAAATTTATTTGTATACTAAATCCTCTACTGTTTTATAAAAAAAAAAATATAATATTATAAAGAGGAAAGATTGCATTATGGCCATAACCTCACCTGATCTAAAGTGACGATACGGCACAAGTTGGTAGACACGCTACACCTGTGGAGGAATTGGCTCTCAAGTGCAGCTGCCGGAACACACCTATTGGTATTTGGCGGCAGGTTCACAACTAGAGGGTGGTAGCTACCCAGGCGGGCGTTAGAAAAAGCCCTACCACCATGCAGCAGCCCAAGCCGAGGTTCGGCCATCCTGGCACCCTTGCGCTCGCTGCCTCAGAGCTGAGTGCCCTCAGCACTCGCCCTAAAAAATTCGGCGAAGCTGTCAAAGCCATAAGGCTAACAGCGTACGTCAAGTCGAAAAAAAAAGCATGGCTGCAGGAATTCGTTTTATAATAATGATAAACAGTATAAAATGAATACGTAGCACTTCCATGAGGATGTTTATAACAACTGCATTTACCGGAAGATCAATAATCTATCACGAGTCTTCTCTGCGTAGGTAGTCTACGTAAATGTCCCTTGTTAAGCTTAAAATATACTATATCATAAGAAGGAGGGAAAACATTAGGGACGGTGGCAGTCCATAGCTTCCCATTACGTTAACGATATGACATAGCCAACGTTTTTACTCCGTGTTCTGTTCATCTCTGCTTTTGTAATTATATGATGTGAAACGAAATATGAGAGTTGCTAATTTTATATCTATGGTGACCCCGTGAGTGTATAATTTGATATCCGTCTAATATGCAAACCAATTTTCAAGGTAAATATTTAAGTTCGTTATCATTTTTTTTAAATAGCATCGTAAAGAACTAGAAACATCAGTGAAAGGGGAAAATTAAAAATAATAGTTTGAAAAAACTAAAAAACACGCTTTTTATAGAACACTGGAATAAATAAAATGGAAAAGAAGTTTTAATAAATTTAAATTAAGAATAGTGTTAAAAATTTCAATAAATATAAATTAATAATAGTGTAAATGAAAAAAAAACGTATTTTATTTAAAAAAAGAGCGTGGCGTGCTTTTAAGATTATCAAATGATAATCATTTCACTCATATTTGTCGATAAAACATTTATAATTCATGACACCATGCACCCCACTCTTTTTTTAAATAAAATATATATTTTTTTATTTACACTATTATTAATTTATATTTATTAAAAATTTTAACACTATTCTTAATTTAAATTTATTAAACTTATTTTCTATTTTTTTATATCAGCTTTCTATAAAAAACGCGTTTTTTTGTTTTTTTAATTATTATTTATTTTCTACTTTTTAGTTTGCTTTATTTATAATAGCTTGTTTTTTTTTAATTATACAAATTAAAATTAAGTTTCTTGCCTTATCGACTATATATGAAAATTATATAAATTAACAGAAATCTTATTTTGCAAATTGAAAAATGAAATAATTTTATCAAATTAGTGTATTGTCATCGGTCCTCGATAAATCTACAAAGTTTGAACGAAATCTGGCCGTTTATAGTGGGTCAAAATCGCGCCCAAAGGAGTCGGTTACAAACATACAAACAAACATACAGATGAAGTTAATAAAAAGCGTGTTAAAAATATATCGTAACATTGCTTGCGTAGGTAACACAGCTTGTATCAACTTTTAAAATCAATATTACCATTATCAGTAAGGCAGAGTATCTTTTCATAATATCAGTATTTCAATAAAGCGAATGTTATAACTTTACAGGGTCATTTGTAACATCTCAGAATTCATGTTTATGCGATCATTTCTAATCACTCGCATAGGCACAATTTACGAGGCCATATTTTGCAAAATATAAATCTAAATTTACAGATATGATGCCTCAGTTAGTAGTTAGTGTGTTCGAACGCTGCGTCAATGAACGTAAGTTTGAATCCCTGCAAAGAGTGAAGGAAAACAGCGCGATGAGACCATAGCATGGTGGTAGGGCTTTTTTATACCCACCTAGCTATCGCCAATGTCCCATAACTGGGCTTGACATATGCACCATCTTGGCCCACATCGTCATTTGTAATCGGCTAAGATTGTGGCCATAACTTTTTTTTTTCGAGCTGACATACGCTGTTAGCCCCACGGGCTTTGACAGCTTCACCGAACTTTTTGGGGCGAGTGCTGATTTCACTCAGCCCCGAGGCAGCGGGCACAAAGGTGTCAAAACGGCCGAACTTTGGCTTGAGCTGCTGCCGGTAAATGAAAAATGATTCACGATCCTGACTAACCAACAGGTCTTGTCTTGACAATTTATTAATCCTAACAACGATCTTATCAGGTAAGGTGATAAGGCTTAATCTATTTAATGTATAAATAAACTGGAATATGAATAAATATAAACATCGCTGCATGGTAAAGCAAGATCCCGTCAAATATACTCTCTATAAAAACCGTGCTCCATTTCCTATTTTCCTATATGATATACTGGTTGGCTGTCAAGTCAGTCACGACAGGCAGCTTCACGGCTCCTCGACAACGGTATATTTTATTCACAATAATGTTGACAATACGAGAACAACACAAATGTACGGAACACTGTTAAACACATAAATCCTTTGTAACTCAAATACGCCACGTTTTATTAATTTACGTTCTCTTTGTTCCAGGTGAGTACTACGCTCGTGTATATAAATTCTGTGGTTATTTTGTAAGTTGTTTTCGTTTTAATTTATATTTCTGATGTATCGGTATGTTTTGCGAAACATGAATTAAAAGGTGAATTTCGGGTTAACCAAAATACTAAATAAAATTAACCGTTTCAAGAGGAGGTTCTTGAATATATATACCAACTTGAGCTGGCCAGCGGGACAACGTTGACTGGCAGTGAATTTTGGTTCGATATCATTCCCGGCTGATTTGGATTGTACTGTATTTAATTTCAGACATAGTGCAGTCACTTTGTTGCGCCACATAAAAACAATATACGCCGAGACAATCTGTTTATACCAGTTAAATTTGGTAAATAATTCATCTTGAGATTTGCTGAAAAAGAAAAAAGTTTAAAAAGAATTTCTATTTTTTTTTTTTTTTTATATTTACAATATACGGATTCTGGTTCCGCACCTTTTTATAGGTTGGTGATTTAGTTGGTGTTAAAAATTGCTTTACAACAGTCGGTAAACCTTACACTAAAAACTAAAATGTAAGTGAGGTTTTTTTTTTACTTATGGAATTACGGTTCTAACGAGGTTCGGTTACTTTAGCACCCTTGCACCAGTTGTCTTCCCAACTGAGCGCCTTCTGGGCTTACCGCAATATCCAGGGTAGGTATGAAAAGTCTTTGAGTTAGCAGAACTAAAATAAATGTCAGTGATATATATGAAAAACACGCTTTTAAAAAAAGATAACTTGCCTGAGCACAAACGTTAAAGAGAAAATCGGCAATACATCTCGTTGTTAGTAATCCGGTTAAACTTATAATTGATGTTAGCTCGCTAGTAACGAGATTGGATTTCGTGTTAATGGGGAATTCGATAGGGTGCCAGATTTGTATGGGGAATTTGGTGACAAAGAACATTGTCTTCTTAATATGTCAGCAAGTATTGATAAAGCATATGCAGACATAGAATCCTTTGTTCTGTTACGAATTTGTTCTACAGCATAGATAATGAAGCGTTTTCTATGGAACTTTTGGGCTTATTTCTCCACTGCTTGGTTATCAATCCCCATAATTAGAACTCTAATCGAAATGTGATAGCACCAAGGTTTTCTAGAACCTTCTTCTCGTGTACATTAGGATTATAGAATGGGTTACCCAAGGGATCATTTTCTGAATTTATATGAAGTTCTTCAAAAAGGGATTGGAACATGGTACTGGAGGTCAGCAAATTTTTTTTTCTTTCTATGTTTAATCCCTTGAATTCTATTTATATATAAGCGACAGAAAGCTTTATCATCAAAGATGTTTTCTCCCCCTTTGCATAAAAAAGGGCTTAATAACATTTCTCAAATTGAAATAGCACAAATATATTCTCGAACCTCACAAATTCCCTTCCCTAAATTAAACCTGATTGCTTACGGGCTTAGTTTTCTCATGAAGTACAAAGTCCCGAAAAGTACCTGTATAATATATGTAAGCTCCGTGTCACATAGTTAACGGGCGAACGTGCGGCGCTGAAACATTCAGGCTGAGTTTTCATCATAAATAGATTACCCAGTTGTCAGCGCACTTGTGAGCCGAAGCGAATCTATTAAGCGCGTTATATCCGTTTCGACGGACCGGCCAACGAACGCGAGCTCTAGATGTGGCATTGATCAAGTTTATCGGTTTAAATACGTAACCTAGAAAATAAATTGTATATAATATTGTTAATTTAATAAAATGTTATCACTTATTATTGCTAGAACAAAAAAATTAGATATCTTCACTGAAAGTCTCAATAAATATACAGAAATATATCTCGTTATTTGAAAGTATGATGAATTTCGGTGATACATGAGACCCTAGAGATGGTAATACACTAGTTTTTCTCTAGAAAAACGTATAGGAAGTGGCACATAGAGAGAGAGATAAACTTCGTTTGAAATTTTTTATAGCGTCATCCAGTTTTATGCAAAATTTTGAGTATAATAAAGGTTCTAATAGAAATTTAATAGAAAAAACAAAACTATCGCGGGTTGAGCCAGGGATGAAATAAAATAAAAAAATACAACATTTAAAAAACAAAATATTTTGTACATGTTCCCATTACACATTGTCATTTTACTTTTTTGTTTTTCATTGTATGTTATTGTTTGTCATTTAATTGTTTTTTTTTTTGTATTTCTTTTAAAGGGTCAGTGTTATTTATATATGTTTATGTTGCCCATAGATTCTCAAACGGCTGCATACAATTAAAGAATTTGATTAATATTTCGGGTATTTTAGCACTTTATTTTGTGAGTATTGAATGAAAGGTAGCCGTCACGCTCGGACACGTAACGTTAAGTAAAGGTTGAGAATTCCAAAGTCACTTCCTATGTATTGAAGTAAATAATTCAAGATTACATGCCATAGTATATATATATATATATATATATTTGGTTTTAATTTATTAATCTCCTATTAATCATACTAATATCATAAATGCGAGAGTGAGTTATTTTGTTACGCTTTCACGCTTAAACCGCTGAATCGATTATGATGAATTTTGGTACAGTATACAATTTTAATTTACATAAATTGCCAGATCTAGTCGACTACCATATCGATGTAGCCCGCCTACAATTCTAACGCACAGCTTCGAAAGCAATCGATTTCCGGCCTATTCGACTTTAAACGGGGAATCAAACTCGATATCCGAGCGGATTTAGTTGCGGACCCGATAGTTCCTAATGAATGGACTGAACTAGCTTATTTCCATTCGAACAACTTCATACTTTGGTATAAATAAATCTTGATCTCTCTCTCTCTCTCTCTCTCTCTTGATAATCTCTTCAGCCCGGTGGAAATTTGTATGTACGTATACATCTCTTTAAAATCCTCCAAACTGAATTACCAAATCTTTGTACGGCTCTTCCGTTTGTCGGGTTCACAACATTTTTCCGCTGATTAAATCCTTACTAATATTATAAATGCGAAAGTTGATGAATCGATCATTATGAGTATTGTTATAGAGATAGTGGGACCTTGCAGACGTCGATAGGCTACTTTACCTCACGAAAAACTAACCGGAAGTGGGGGAAAGAGAGGGATCAAAATTTGTACGAAACCTTTTATTACGTCATCCGATTTGCTTGACAAAATCAATATTAACGGGAGAGAAGCCCCATTGAAACCTAGTGCAAATTTATTTACTGTTCTATTGAAATATAACAAGTCTTTTATTATGTCTGATTCACGTTCATGCTTTTAAAACTATTGTTCAAGCCTTTTTTATATCACGCATATTGTTTTTGTGTGATAAATCTAATATACTTATTTAAGCGAAATATATTATTTTCACGAATATATTATGGTCGTTAACATGAAAAATGGTGCTTTTTTATAGGTAAGGTTAATCGTTATGGCCATAATTTCACCTGATCTTGAGTGACGATACGGCTCAAGTTGATAGACTCGCTAAAACTGTGGAGAGACTGGCTCTCAAGTGCAATTGCCGGAACACACCTATTGGTATTTGGCATTAGATTTTCAATTTGAAGGTTGTAGCTGGCCAAGCGGGCATTAGAAAAAGCCCCTGTTACAAGACCAAGTTTTAATGTAGTCCTGAGTGTGGAATGACTTTAACATGCTTGTCGTAATGCTATGATATTAAATAAGCTGTCGTAAATGTTAGTAAAAAATATTAATAAATTAATTGTTATTAATAAAAATCACATGTTACTTGTGACAAGCTGTAGTCTTTAAATGATTTCTTTGCGTTTGAGTTTTGAAAGAATGATTAATGGAGTGAGTAGTGAACGTACTATGGATTAAATTAACGAATGAAGTTGTTAGTAGTTTATTGTAATGTTTATTTGTAAATGCTTAGCTAAATACAATAATTTTTTTTTTTAATTTATATTTTTCTTTATAGTTAAGGTTTAGCGTTATGGCCATAATCTCAACAGATCTAAAGTGACGAAACGGTCCAGGTTGGTTAACTCGAAAAACCTGTACAGGAACTGGCTCTCAAGTGCTACTGCCGGAACACACCTATTGGAATTTGATGGCAGATTTTCATATAAATATAAAGGGATGTCTGTCTTGAAGCTATTGAGAGAATATTGAAATAGTATGGAATAATATAATGACGAAACCACTAATGATTCTAAGATAAATGTAGTGAATGAATTTCAAAATAATAATATAGAGTGGTTACTTTACATTCTGAAGGCTGTTGCCAATAATCATTGCACAGGATACATTTAATTCTCTAAACATATGCTGTTGGATACACAAATTATTACAGTTCAGTTTACGATACGCCATTATATCGGCTATCAAATCTGGAGCTCGGTCTGAAACTACCGGGAGTCGTGCATGCGAGCGCTAGATAAGGCCAGGCCTCTCCCCAGGTAATAAAAGTAGCCAACAGGACGTATCGAACTTTACAGAGCTGCTCAGTTTAATCAAATTTCAGTTATCTTAACTGTATGTATGTATTAAATGATTTCGTGTAATTTTATATATCAGTATCAGCTCGCTTCGAAGACAGCCACACTCAACCTTTTTCCTATAGGGTCTACAAACATCAAATTCGTTTTATGGGATATTAGTAAATATATTTGATAATCTATAGCATTAGTTATGATCGTATATTCGTCTAAATTCGGCCAGTAATGATGTACGTAGAAAAAAAATTGGTGAAACTTTAAAAGTATATATTTTGCTCGTTATATTTAATTGATAACAAAATAATGTACTGATTTGTCTCAGGTAAGTGAAGATATAATTTAAAAACTATTAAGTATCTGTATTCAAGAAAACTGACTGAATGAAACCGATAAATTCGGTGTCCATCGAACCCCTTATCTGTGTGATGTTAAGAATACGGTCCGAGTGAACACCCGGCTCGTATGGAAGGAATAGGTATTTAATAATTGATTACTATAGTACAATATATTTGAAGTCTGTCTGTGATTTCTATTTCGTCAACATATTACAATGAATATCGTAGAAGTATTTCTCATTAGTGAAATGTTTAGGTCGTCGTCGCTTCAATATTTATTAGTTCAATCTACCGTCTTTAAAATATAAAGTTTTTTTGCACCCTTTTTTTGAAAGGTGCTGTTGTTTGAAAGGACTTGTTAAAAACTTCCCAAGCAAAAATATGATTTCAAAGTAGAACAAAAATATTTATTGCTTTAAAATGGAACTCAATTATGATAAAGTGCAATCAAAAATTAAAATTTAAAGGGTCTCTTGCAAGCACGTCTTTGAAATTGGACGTCATGAGAGCTAATATTGTATTAATCAATATATACAATACTTTATTATCATGTAATGAAACAATTTCAAAATTGTAATTAAAGTTTACATTATTATCGATGGCATGAATACGTCATAACATAATGGTTTCCTCGTGATATTTTTCCTCACCTAAAGCGCAGGCTCGTTGCAGGTGTATTCGATTTATCATTTCTCCATTCGTATACTATTTAAGATTTGTTCTCTCTTAAGGTCACCCGCCTGGACGAGTTTTATATCGTTACAACAACAATAAAACAGTTGGCAGTGAACAACAAAGCGCTTATACCGAAGGGTATAACTCGACATTAGTTCACACGGACGGGCGCACAATCGATGCTTTTCGCGCAAACTTCACCGTTTCGAGTTCAATGATGTGTGAACTACAACACAACTGACATTAACGTGTCGGTAATAGATGAATTCGTAATGCATTCGTGAAAGGTCATACCCTCACTATAACTAAGGTATGACCATGAAATGATGCTAGAGCAAAAAGGGGCCAAGCAAAAAAAGGCTGGCCTTTTTTGCAATCGACGCACTCAAAATAAGCCACGAATTTCGCTGCAATCGGTAATTGGTCATACAGATAATTGCGCCAAATGGAAATCTAAGATACAATATTCTAGATCGATCTTTTGATCACTTTGAAGCGATGATAGCTCATGGATGGTGAGAACGACTTTGCGTCAATGGGCGTGAGTTCGAATCCAATCACATACAATGAGCTTGAGCTTTCGGTGAAGGAAAACATCGTGAGGAAGCCGTAGCATGGTGGTAGGACTTTTTCTGATGCCCATCTGGCTAGCTGCCACCCTCAAGTTGAAAAGCTGCCGCCAAATACCAATAGGTGTGTTCCGGAATTTGCACTTGAGAGCCCGTTCCTCCAAAGGTTTAGCGTGTCTACCAACTTGGGCCGTATCGTCATTTAAGATCAGGTGAGATTATGGTCATAACACCTTAGCCCTAATTATATAAAAAAGAAAAAACTTAAAAAATACGATATCTGTGCATACAAAGAATATATACAATATACAATAGAATAAATATGTAGTGAGAAAGACACAAAATAATGGCAGTCATTTAAAAATAAATTTGCAAATTTCTATACTATAAAGTGACAATTTTAGACCTGTAAGTTACATTTTAATTGAAATTTAATTAAAATTTACTATAATTAATTCAATTAACTGAAACGGATGCTTCGAAACTCGCCGCTATACCGGGAAATATAGTAGCGACTTGTACATATTGTGATTCTACATTTAATACTGTATTATGTACAATTATTATGTATATTATAATGTATTATGTATATTAAGTATTGCATGGTGGTATGGCTTTTTCTAATGCCCGCCTGGGTAGCTACCACCCTCAAGTTGTAAAACCTGCCGCCAATTACCAATAGGTGTGTTCCGGAAGTTGCACGAGAGCCCGTTCCTCCAAAGGTTTAGCGTGTCTACCAACTTGGGCCGTATCGCCACTTAAGATCAGGTGAGATCATGGCCATAACGCAAAACCGTAAGTATAAAAAAAAATGCAAGAATTTCCAATAAACTGATTCGATGGAAAATTTGCTTAATACTCTACATTACTTATAAAGTATATTATTAAAACCGATTCTAACGTTGAAACCTAACGGTTAAATAGAGTGTTACCCGCAAAAAGCATCGGAACATTACGTACAAAGTTAGGAAACTTTTACGAAGTTTTACCATACACTTGTTTACCATTATGCGTTGCTATGATCGTTAAAAGAAACTACCTAGCACTAACCGAGTATCGTGGCCCGTTACAGATTATGGCCGGCTGTACTTAGCCTCGTTTTTAACGCGTAATATCATATTTTCAGGTTATCTTCAAATCCCGAACTGAATACTCGAATGTATTTTGATTTTCTCTTTATACTTTTATTATAGTTTAGCTTTTCAGTTGGTACTTTGAAATGTCCGTACGTGTTGTTTTATTAACGCGTGCGTTTCAAGGTATTATGTTGCTAAATTTAGAAAATAATTTCGCAATATATCTTTAATGCTTTTGGAAAAACAAATGTTGGATTAGAAGATAATAGTTTTTTTTTATACTTCAGGTTTAGCGTTATGGCCATAATCTCACCTGATCTTAAGCGATGATACGGCCCAAGTTGGCAGACACGCTAAACCTGTGGAGGAACTGGCTCTCAAGTGCTGCTGCCGGAACACACCTATTGGTATTTGGCGGCAGGTTAACAACTAGAGTGTGGTAGCTACCCAGGCGGGCATTAGAAAAAGCCCTACCACCATGCTATGGTTTCCTCACGATGTTTTCCTTCACCGAAAGCTCAAGCTCATTGTAGGTGCTTGGGTTCGAACCCACGTCCCTTGACGCGAAGTCGTGCACACTACCACTGAGCTATCATCGCTTCAATTTATTTATTAATTTATTTATTTATTATTTATTTGTTTATTAGTAACTGCATACAGTTATTTTTTGTAACGGAATCTCCATTGATTATAACATTTGGAATCACTACCACTAAGCTGTCAGTGGATTATGCATTTTATGTTTGTTAATATACATATATTTAATTTTTAATAAAAAAGATGTTCTTGCTTTCGCGTTGTATATTAAACAAATAAAAATAATTTATTTTAAACACATGATTTGATTCTTGCCTTTGAAATGAAACGACTTACGCATAATCTATTTTAAAATGGTAAATTTAAGTCGAAAGCGCTTGCGAACGTGCCCGCAACAACTTACCTATCGAAAATAAATGGTTACACTGGTGAATGTAAAATTTCGACATTTCAATCCGTAATTAGACGAAACAAGAATATGACATTAAAAAATTTACCTTTGTATCAAGGAGCCTGATTGAACAATATTTATATAATAATTACTATAAAAACATCAAAAGTATACCTTTTTTATATAAATATAGTTTAGATTAGTTTTCTGCAAAATAGTTTTTGAATCATTTAATGCAAACTGAAATTAGAATTTAATCTTGTATAATTTTTGCTCTGTTGTTGAGATTCATTATTAACGGAAATGACATTATAAACTTACTGATGAATATATATTTTTAATCGGTTTAAATGGAATTGAAAAGGTAATTATAAATTTAATTAAAAGAGACAAATTACCGGATGCGGTTCAGGGATCTACGGCTACCATACGATGACAGAGCGTACAAATTAACGCGCTTAAAAATGGGTCATGTTTCATGACATAATGAATATATAAAGTCGTTGTTTTCATGTTAAAAGGCTACGGTTATATGCAATAAAGGCTCATACTTTGAGAGTGACTAAGAATATTAGAGAGAGACGGTAAATGGGAGAATTGATAATAAGCCTTTTCAAAAGTACCGTACATTTATTACCTTTCAACAATGTTTTGTGGGGGCAATGCCAAATTTTCCATATTTCTGTGTCAAAATTATTATAGCTCAGTGGTAGTGTGTAGGATCGAGTCTTGGGACGTGAGGTTGAATCCAAGCAATTACAATTCAGTGATGGAAAACATCGTGAAGAAACCGTGGCATGTTAGGTATTTATCGAATGCCTGCCTGGCTAGCTACCACCCGTAAGTTAAAAATCTGCCATCAAATACCAATAAGTGTGTCCCGGCAGCTGCACTTGAGAGCCAGTTCCTCCAATAAAAGGTCGGCACCGCATCTGCGATGTTGTGAGTGTCTATGGAGGGTGGTAATCACTTACCATCAGGTAAACCGCTTGCTCGTTTGCCATAAAAAAAAACCGTTATTGACGAAAAATAGGGCGTAATGAAAAATAGTTCAAATTCTCATGAACCTGTAGGACACATCATCTTTTGACAGTTTATTTATTCACACCTTTTATTTGCAAATGGAATCTATTACGAAAAATAATTATATAGGTTCAAGTTGGTGATTGATTACGCATTAATTTGCAATATATTCACTTAAGTCGGTTAATGATTTTTTATTTTACATTAGTAACTTTTTTTTTAATTAGTCTTATGTTGGCTTCTTTATATAAATGTAGGTACATAGTTTGAATGACTAATATCTTAATACGACATCGAAATAAAACTAATTTAAACGGATTTTATCGCGGCTATTTATTAATTTAGATCCCGACGTTCCGAAAGCTTTTTAGCCTTCGTGGTCACGGCGCGGACTGAGGTGTGGATTGTCCAGAAAAGTTCATATGCTTAGCCTAAAAAGAAAAGCTTTCGAAACATCTGGATCAGAATTAATAAATAACCGCGATAAAATCCGTTTAAATTAGTTTTATTTCGATGAATAATATTCGCGTAAACATAAGAAATCATTATCTTAATACCTGTTTAGACAAAATATTCTCTGGTCACCTCAACTGGATTTACTTCTCCACTTGTGCTGCTCATACGGACGGAAGGATTGAAGCAACTGCTTGTCCGCCGGCGCAACGGGAAATGCTATTGTAGTGAGACTCTCGGTGTCATGAGCTAAACTAGGTTTTGAGGGTGCAGTTCCAATAAAGGAAACTATCCTACTAACTTCGATATATATTTGAATTGAAATATTGTGAATATCTCTTGTAAATGTTTTTTGCTTACCGCTTTTTTTAAATTAAACGATGATAGCTCAGTGGTTATGTGTACGACTTTGCGTCAAGGGACGCGAGTTCGAAAACAACCACCTACAATGAGCTTGAGCTTTCGGTGAAGGAAAACATCCTGAGGAAACCATAGCATAGTGGTAGGGCTTTTTTTAATGCCCACCCGGCTAGCTGCCACCCTCAAGTTGAAAATCTGCCGCCAAATACGAATAGGTGTGTTCCGGCAGTTGCACTTGAGAGCCAGTTCCTCCACAGGTTTAGCATGTCTACCAACTTGGGATATATCGTCACTTAAGATCAATTGAGATTATGGTCAAAATGCTAAACTTTAACCATCTAAAAAAAAAACCGGATGTATTTAATAATTGATTTAGGGGTTGAAAATACACTTTTCTTGTCTTTGGTTATCCGCCTGTCTCCCACTGTATACATAATTCTGCAACTCCTGCATGGACTTGCAGACTAATCAAATGCATAATTAGATAACAAAAAAAAATTACTATATACTTTATCCACATGGATAATGAATAGATTAATGTATATATACCACGGCAAGTGTTCTGTAGAGCTCTTCGATATAATCACCTCCTCTCTCTTCCACCGCAGAACCACGCGGGTCCAATTTCGATGTCACAGCTACACGGTGCCTCCTATTGAATCGCGAACTACAAAAGTTTGCTGAGCCATACTTCCGTCGTACCGTAGATCTGTTAAACCGTCTTCCCGTGAACGTATTCCACTCTTCCTCTGACATGGGGTCTTTCAAACGAAGCACGGGAAGGTATCTAAGTAGGCCAACATGACAGCGGTGCATTGGTGAAATTAAGTTCAATGTTAGTTCGCGTTGATTTTGATTGTAATATATTAGAATCGATGATAACTCAGTGGTAGTGTGCACGACTTCGCGTCAAGGGACGTGGGTTCGAATCCAAGCACCTACAATGAGCTTGAGCGTTCGGTGAAGGAAAACACCGTGAGGAAACCATAGCATGGTGGTAGGGCTTTTTCTAATGCCCGCCTGCGTAGCTACCACCCTCAAGTTGTAAACCTGCCGCCAAATACTAATAGGTGTGTTCCGGCAGCAGCACTTGAGAGCCAGTTCCTCCACAGGTTTAGCGTGTCAACCAACTTGGGCCGTATCGTCACTTTAAGATCAGGGGAGATTATGGCCATAACGCTAAACCTTAAGTATAAATATATATATATACATATATAGTTACCAACACACAAACAAGTTTATGGCGAGAAAATGTACGTGTAAGCTTAAGTAATGTAAAATATCTATTAACCAAGTTATACGGATGTCATCATGAACGTGACTGCAGCGGAATGTTTTAGTGAAGGTTTTTTTTTGCAGTGCATTATGCTAATATACATTCTGAGGACAAAAACCACGTTACGGGGACACACTGCAGGTTATGTGAGAGTAGATGACATCGCATTATGTCGCTTATACACTGGCGTTCGTATGAGTGGTTGCAGTTTTGCGTTGAACATACCCTATTTCTTTTTCAGAATATAAAATAACATTAAGAATACATCCAAGGCAAATGGTTGTTGAAAAAAGGTATTCAGTGAACCGCTCGACAGTAAAATTGCATTCTGCAAAAGCTATAGCATACTAATATGATGCGATGAACGCATTCAAAATAATAGTGTATAATAAAAAAAGTTTGACTATGAATATGGCTCCTAATTAACAGTAATAATAAAAGGAATGTTAGCACAGTCGATAAAGTAAAAGGTTCATTGGAAAATACATGTTTAAATTGGAAATTCGAAGTAAGGGATATGATTCCCACCTGATGTACCCAAGTGTTGTATAATAAACAAACAATATTAATAAAGTTTCTGATCATGTCAGAAGGATGATTCGCAAATTATAAAAAATATATATATATGAAGTGATGATAGCTTAGTGGTAGCGTGTAATGACTCTGAGCCAATGGGCGTGAGTTCGGATCGACCTACAAAGAGCTTGTGGTTTCGGTGAAGGAAAACATCATGAGGGAACCATTGCATGGTAGAGCTTTTTCTAATACTCGTCTAGCTAGCTACCACCCTCAAGTTGAAAATCTGCCATCATATACCAATAGGCGTGTTCCGGCAGTTGCACTTGAGTGCCGGTCCCTCCACAGGTTTAGCGAGTCTACCAACTTCGGCCGTATCGTCACTTAAGATCATATGAGAGCGTCATGACGCTAAATCCTTAACAATAAAAGATACTATCGGCTGAACTATCATCGCTTCATGACTTACCAGAGAACTACCTATGTTTCTCAACATATAAACTTACTAACGGCCATACAAACAAACACACTTATTATACTATCTAAGAATTTTCTTCTTTATTTCTACGGAAATGAGAAATGAGAACAAAAAAAAAAAACAAAATCATTGTACATTTCCTCGTAGGTTCTTTATTACTGTACACCTGGATGTTATAGCGGCGCTTGCTTGCTCGGCCACTGGAAACCGTACGAGTGGGGCTATGAAACACGCGATTTATACCACTATGTATGATTCGGCATGTGCTCAAGCGAAAATCATAATGTATGAAATAAAGTATAAAAAGAATTGTATTTACCGCCCCCCCCCCCCCCCCAATTGGAATTACGATAAAGAGCGATCATCGTATGTATATAAGATATTGAAGTATTTAAGCCAGTCTCGAGCTGTATCTATCTCCTATCTTCCTGTATGCTATACACGACGCAGTGAGTTGTGTCAGCCCCCTGAGACAGCGAGCTACATGTAGGTGCTGTCTCCGAGAGACACTCGTGATCACACAGTGCTACGGCACACTTGTCTTTCATTGTTAATTATTATCCCAATTAAAATTAAATCAAGTTATTTCAGTGATAAATAAAAGGCTTTTTTTAAAAAAACCCAAAATACCACAGTTAGTTCGCATGGTAGAGCCAAAATTATTGGTTCGATTTCAACCGCGGTCGTGAACGGACGTGTCCGTGAGCTCTCGTTGATTGTTCTCGAAACCGATCGCGCTGCGTCTTACCGCGCCGCCTATTGTTTCTCTGTGCTGTTCTCACGTCTTATCGGCAATAATCCGTCTATTGTTGCCGACATTCCAGTTCGTGTTACCGATAATTAGTCCTTTGTTAATCTCAACCTATTGTTTGGTTATCGTGTCAAGTTTTTATTGTGAGAGATATCGTAGTTTATTATTGCGAATTCCAAGTATTGCTTTTCGTCATTGTGAATTTAGTGCAGTGATTAAAGTGCCGACACTGTAAGTAAGCCGGTCACCGGCTACCAACAAAGGTAAAACTTACTTTCCCTTAAGCCTTTTATAAAGCCAGGCCATAGATATTATTATTGTCTTTTTTTTTTTCTCTTCTTTTTCCTTTCTCTTCTGATTTGCACGTGCAGTACATTGTATTTAAATGTTATTTCTCCGAACTTGGGATAGTTTGTTAGTTTTTTGCTAACCGCGCCCCCCTGCCCTTCCGGCAGGGAGGTTTCACCTAGGCTTACGAGCAAATTTTCTCGCCTCAAGCCCTACATCCGGACCATGGCCAATCGTCCGGAAGATTTATATTTAAGGCTACGTGCCTTCATAGGTAGAGAGCAACCAGACTTGCTCAAGGCGTTCCTCGCCTCCCAACCGGTCCAACGAGTTCGCACCCCACCGACCACGGCGAATGCACCAACTCGTGCTCGACCGGCGTCCCCCCCATCCACATTACTACCCCTCCGCACCCCATCTACCGCAGCTACAGCACCGGTGCGTCGCCCAGCATCTCCACACTCGCGCTCCCGATCCCGCTCGCCTGTGTTAATTCACTCGCAGGCACCTACTATCAACATGACACATACACAGTCGCCTTCAGCGACCCCCACCCCCACGGCTGCACCTCGTCCTTTCGAGGAGCAAATATCGTACGCACCACGGCCAATACCTACGGCGAACTCTTTCTCGCTGTTATCCCCCGACCCGATTCCCGAAAAGGAGGCAGAAATGAGGGACCTCGATTTGGATGCTCAAAGCAATCCCGAAGCCGACTTTATAATAGTCACCAAAGCCAAGAACAAGAGGGTGCTATCACCCTCAACAGTTGAAACTACTGCCACAAAAACAAGGCGCGTCCCTACTGCATCCGAGAACGCTAATACCCCGATGACCCAACCTCCCACATCCGCTAGCTCGACTGAGAAAGCGGTACGCCCACCGCCCCCCGTTACGATCTGCGATAAGGCTTCCTGGGTGAGCATCTCGGCCCAGCTCAACTCAAGGAAAATTGCATACACTAGGGCCACCAGCACCCCTTCAGGGATACAGGTTAAAGTCCCGTCTATAACAGATTATAAGAATTTAACGTCCTTTCTCCGTGAAGGAAAGCATCAGTATTATACCTACACAACTGAAGAAGAGCGCCTTCTGCGCGTCGTTCTTAGGCGCGTTCCTAAAGAGCTCCCCGAGGAGCTAATCCTAGCCTCCCTTAAGGAGCAAAATTTACCGGTCCACGAGGTACATCGAATGTACCATAATATAACAAAAAAACTATACGACCTAGTTCTAGTCACTTTGGACCGATCCAAGGAAGGGAAAGAAATTTTCTCCCTCCAATCCGTCTGCGGCCTCTCCGGCATAGTTGTAGAGATCCCCCATAAGAGGCATACCCCCACTCAATGCCATAACTGTCAAGCTTACGGCCACTCCGCTCGCAACTGCTTTATCAACCCGCGTTGCGTCAAATGTTTAGAAAACCACTCCACTAAGGAGTGCTCTCGCACCCGTAACTCTCCGACTCCACCGAGCTGCGTCTTATGTGGTAAAGCCGGGCACCCCGCGAACTATCGCGGGTGTGAACGCGCTCCACGCACAAGACACACGCGTTTCTTTAATCAGGCGCCCTCAGCGCAAACAACGGCTGCACGTACCGCACCGCCGCCACTCATGTCTAATCAGGATTTCCCGAGCCTGGGTAAGTCAGCGCGGGTCACTTCTGCGAACCCATCTCCTCCCCAAAGACCCACACTAGCTCCGACCAACGCGTGGACCACCAATCAGCAGCCTCCGAAGGCTAAACCCGCGAAACTCACCGCGGCCGGCCCTTCTACTGGTTTCAAAGGCATCGACTGGCTCGCCGAACTACTAGAAGAACACTCCGTAGATGATATCATTGCGTTCGACGACATGATTAGCGCTAGTCAGGATTTTGGACGTCTAAAAGCCATTAAGTGCTTCCCAGGCATTGCAAGGACCATGCAACGCCTTATCCGCGCTTCTCCTAATTAAACTCGCAATGGAGGATAAGATTAGACCCCGAGGCCTATCTTTGTCCTTTTTTAACGCGCGCAACCTGAAACCCCAACGCGACTTGGTAGCTAGCTTCCTTAAGGAGCGGCAAATAGACGTGTTTCTAGCACAAGACACTCTTTTAAAACCGAGCGTTCGCAATCCCGCGATTGCGAACTACAAGATAGTAAGAAATGATCGTATCGGCGTAAGAGGCGGCGGCACGCTCATATACTATAGAAAGTCACTGTACTGCATGCCAATAGATCCTCCCGAACTTAAAAATTTAGAAGTCTCGGTGTGTAGAGTGGGTATGACCGGTCATCCCACTATCTTTATCGTTTCCGCGTACCTTTCGCCTAATAAAACTCTCCTCCAGTCGGATCTGGAGACGCTTTTCGCGCTCGGTGACTCTGTTATAGTGGCTGGCGATCTAAACAGCGGGCACATTCAATACAACAACCCGCGTAGTACCACTAATGGTAGGACTCTATACTGGCTAGAAAATACGCTTACGTTCGACGTAATTGCTCCTTCTGAGCCAACTCATTATCAACCTAACTGCCGCCCTTCAGTTTTAGACATAGCTATTTTAAAAGGGATTGCGCTTCAGATACGACAAATCGATGTCGTACATGAACTAGATTCCGATCACCGCCCAGTAGTTTTGCAACTAGGTCACCCGGGTGACCACACACCTGCTTCAGTCAAAGTGGCTGACTATCCAAAGCTCAAACACTATCTCTCAAATAATCTCTCCTCCCCTTTTTTAGATAGGATCCCCGACGAGATAAAGTCTGTGACCGATGCCGATATGGCAATTGACTCCCTGGTCGGTCACCTCCAGAATGCCATCAGCGAAACCTCGAAAGAGGTAAAGGCGGCAAACGATCGCCGCTTTATACTCCCTGATGACATTCGAAGACTGATCACGGAAAAAAACGCCGCGACTCGCGCCCATGATTCTTATCCGACGGAGGAAAATCGCGTACGGCTACGTAACTTACAACGATTAGTTAAAACTCGTATTTCCGAACTCCGCGGTCAAAGATGGGACAGTCTTTTAGAGGAAATCAAACCATCTCATCTTGCCTTCTGGGATCTTGTCCGTAAACAAAAGAGCAGCTACTCGTCCTCAATGCCACCGCTGGATAGAGGCTCCGGCAATCTGCCCGCCTTCGAAAGTATAGACAAGGCAGAGTATCTCGCTACCACTCTCGAACAACAGTGTTCTCCCAATTCCTATGAATATCATACCATAGATCCAGGACACATCGTGAGGGTCAATCGAACAATTCAATCAATAAGAGAGACCCCACCAGTTGAAAATTTAGACCCGGTCACAAATGACGAAGTTGTCGCGATCATAAAACGCCTTAAGCCAAGGAAAGCCCCTGGTCCTGATGGAATCAGGAACGAAGCCCTAAAACTTCTCCCTGATAAACTTATAGCTCTTCTGGTCTGTATCTTCAATGCGGCCCTAATTCACTGTCATTTTCCAGCCGCTTGGAAAAAGGCAACGGTAATAGGTATCCGCAAATCCGGGCAAAAGGCATCTCTCCCAGAAAGCTACCGCCCAATTAGCCTCCTCAATACGTTAGGTAAAATATACGAGCGGCTCCTTCTGAACCGACTTCAATCCATTGTCTCAGAGAAATGTCTCTTACCACACGAGCAATTCGGCTTTCGACCGAAGCACTCGTGTACCCACCAAGTGCTCCGCCTCACGGAGCATATTCTCTCCAATTTCACGGAGCCACGCCGTCCTAGGCGCACGCTTGCCGTATTTTTCGACATAGCCAAAGCTTTCGATAAGGTCTGGCACGAAGGCCTCATATTTAAACTCAATCTCTTTCAAGTCCCGGACAGACTAGTCCGCATAATCCTCGCTTACCTATCAGACCGTACCTTCTGCTATAAAGCGGACGGAACTCTATCCTCACCACATTCAATAAGATCAGGGGTCCCGCAAGGTTCTATCCTAGCCCCTTGCCTATTCAACCTGTTTGTTAGTGACATCCCCGAATTCCCCGACACCGCAGTAGGCTCTTACGCAGACGACACGGTCATCTTCAGCTCAGGCAGGAATAGGATTCACTTATACTACCGCGTCCAAAGGGCTGTGTCTACGTTTGGGTCCTGGTGCCTCAAATGGCGCATAGGAATAAACCCAGACAAAAGCGCGGCTATTATGTTCGATCCTCACGCGAGGAAGAATATAAAAAGAACATTGCATCTTTTTGGTGTCAATATCCCCTGGGCTAACCAAACTAAATACCTTGGTGTAGTTTTAGATAAACATCTTACCTTTAACAAACATATAGATTATGTACAAAAAAAAGCCACCACAGCTATGGCTCTACTACGCAACCTAACCTCCTCTAAGAGCAAGATGTCACTCAGACATAAGCTCACAATATACAAAGTATGCATCCGCCCCATACTTACCTACAGTTGCCCCGTATTCGCTCACGCTTCGCACACCACTCTTCGCAAACTACAAGTTCTGCAAAATAAATTCATGCGTATAGCCGTCCAAGCCCCTCCGTACGTCCGTAATGTAGATCTCCATAAAGATATGGATATTCCGTCCATATATGCATATATCAAAGACCTTACAAAGCAATTCTTCGAAAAAGCCGAAGTTCATCCCAACCCCAAAATAGTACACACAGTGAGCTACAATGCTAATCCGCACGCCAAAGGTTTCGCGCGACGGCCACGTAATTGCTTCACTGATCCCGTCGATAAAATAACGAGATTGAACGCACTTCTTCCTACCGTCTCCACCAATTGTACGTGTCCGCGTACACGCCCGCGTAACCGCCGCCCTCGCCGCCGAGGCCGAGCAGTTAATTTCGCTCCCGCACACCCGCCGCGGCCTCCCTCTGCAGACGCTTGAGCCTAGGTTCGATCCTCCGGATAGGAGCCCTCAAGTGACTCTGCTCGCGCGATACAGTGACACTCTACATCACTGAAAGTACATCATCACACCGCATACCATCCATGCACACCTATACGTTAAGTACACGGTTCTGTAAGGGACTACCCCCACGATCCTTGTTTGTTTTTCCCGCAGCATCCCAAGCCGAGGTTCGGCCATTCTGGCACCCTTGCGCTCGCTGCCTCGGAGCTGAGTGCCCTCAGCACTCGCCCCAAAAAGTTCGGTGAAGCTGTCAAAGCCCTTACGGCTAACAGCGTATGTCAATTCAAAAAAAAAAAAAAAAGCCAAAATTATTATATAATTTTTGCCACCCTTTTGTAAATGTTTTTCAATACAGCATTATTATTATCGATGACAGGGTAATGTTAAATAGTCTAAAGACTTCCTCAATGATCTCTCTACCAAATATAAAAACAGTTTTTGGACTCCAACCGGTAGTTCCTAAGATTTTCCGCATTATATTCGCGCTTTTCAGCCTTCGTGTTCTCGGGGTGGACTGACTTGTAGGTTGTTTGGAAAAGTTAATCTTACAGTGTCTACCTTCAGTTTAATTTTTAATTTTGTTCGTTTTAAACGTCGGGAACAAAATTAATAGATAACCGCGATAAAATCCGTTTAAATTAGTTTCTAATTCGATGAGTAATATTAGCGTAAACGTAAGAAATCATTATACTAATATGGATTCCCAAAATTTGTTTGTTTTACTGTAATGCCACATCACCTTTAATTGTTCAGCAAATATGCAAATTAATATCAATTTTTTCGAGTTCACACGAACACAGCGTCGGGTATAGTTAATAAATATTATCTCTTAGTTTCTATGGCTCCATGTTTTCCAGAAATGACGTCACCGCAGAGTTCCCTAACAAGACAATAGAGAGGCATAACCCGAGCGTATGACCGGACGCGTTTGTAACTGTTCCACGCAAGAGAAACTTGCCAACCGGCAATACTCTGTTGTTTTTAGAAATATAAACTATTTCAACTCTGTTCCCAGCCACAGACATCATAATTATTGTTCTGAAGTTTGACATTGTAATGAAATAATTTTCATCGTGAGAAGTAGAAATATGATACAACAATACTAGCGGAGAAAATATTAATGAATGTGTTTGTACCTACATATAAAATATCCCTAAGAGATTCTGTTAGTTTGTCATATAAAATATTCCTAAGAGATTCTGTTAGTTTGTCATATTTTAAGAGCGCTCCATAAAAAGAAACTCGAAAGTAAAAAAAAGATTTTTAAAAATGTTAAAATACACTAAGATACCTCCAGATATAAAATATTTTGAATCGCAAATTAAAGACGTAACAATTTTCAGATATTTAATTCAACCGCAAGAAAAAAATTTATCCCAATTATTACCAATGAAATAAAGTGTATACGTTTTGTAACTGATATAAATAATTATAAACAAATTGATTTAAAAAGTAAAAAAACAGGAAAACAGGAATTTCAACAATTTTTTTTTAAAAGATGCCTCTATTTTAACACTTACAAATAAATAGTTCAATTTTGGCTCTACCGTCACCGTATATAGTTGAATGCATTAAAATGTCCCATAACTGTTTTATCTCTTGACTGGGGAATCCTACTCTAAAGGTTAATGGGGCAAGCTATCGCAACCCCTTATAATCTATATCACTTATGATGATACGACAGGTGCTTTTAAGGTGAAGCTTGCAATGGTAGACCTACATGCAGTTGTGATTTATAAATAGAATTTCTACGTAAAACACTTCATATATTTAATTAATATTCACCAAATTAGTAAATAGATAAATTTTATCAGAATTTATCAGATACTACGTTCTCTTTTGTTTCCACGTTGCCTTTATTTATGAAAATCATAACTATATATATTTTGAAATATATTATAAAAAAAGAATTATGATCAGTTTTTTTTATTGTAGTAAAGGCTTAGAGTTACGGCCCATTTTGGTAGACACGCTAAACCTTTGGAAGATCTGGCTCTCTAGTGCAACTGCCGGAACACACCTATTGGTATTTGGTGGCAAATTTTTAACTTGAAGGTGGTAGCTAGCCAGGCGGGCATCAGAAAAAGCCCTACCAACATGCTATGGTTTCCTCACGATGTTTTCCTTCACCTAAAGCTCAAGCTCATTCTAGGTGGTTGGATTTGAACTCACGTTCCTTGACCCAAAGTCGTACACACTACCACTGGGCTATTATCGCTTCAAAGATATTAACAAACGAATTTATACATACGTGGTCCTTAGATCCGGATGTTAAAATTAAATATGGATTTGTATAAAGGACCGGAGTCTAATGCTCCACGAAGGAACATACAGAATTGCTGTGTAGAAAACGCATTTAAACAGCAGAATAACGTTACATAACTTATTACATAATAGATCGAATGGGTAATGATTTGTAAGATATTCAATATTCGGCCTCTTTGGCTTTCTTTCGTTTTCAGCAATATTTTAGTTGAGTATTTTTACTGTCACTTCAAAGCCTGGATAATTTATTATGGCATCTTAGCCCCTGGGTTCGATCATCCGGATAGGAACCCTCGAGTGACTCTGCTCGAGCGATACAGAGACACTCTACATCACTGAGAGTACATCATCACACCGCATGCACCATTCATGAACGTCCACGCGTTTAATACACGGTTCTGTGAGAGGCCACCCTGCGACCCATGCCCGGCTTGCTTGTTAGGATCACTAAATTCGTATGTTAGGACCTGTTGGTTAGTTAGGTTCGTGAATATTTGGTCTTTTAACACCAATAGCCTAAGCTGAGGTACGGCCATTCTGGCACTCTCGCGCCCGCTGCCTCGGAGCTGAGTGCCCTCAGCACTCGCCCCAAAAAGTCCGGTGAAACTGTCAAAGCGCTTAGACTAACAGCGTATGTCAGTTAAAAAAAAAATTAATTTAGTCAGATTAAACTATAAAATAAAGGAAATCGGAAGTGAAACAGCACATGTGAAAAACCCTGACAATCGACTGATATAGATAATACTACAATCGAAACGTTTCGAGAAACAATCGATTCCATTCGGCCGATATCGAGCACCGCTGACGCTGATAAATCGAAAGGTGGCTAATGCGAAATCGATGTGAGGGCAAACGCAACCGCCGGACGTGACGGGTCGCGTCGCGCCGTACTTGCAGCCCCCGTAACGGATGCGATGTAGCACCCGTGTTCTTTGTCCTTTTCATGCAACACACAAATTCTCTAACAATCAATTACACTTCGTACCTCGCCACTACTATTTTATTTTTCAATATCTACCTATTTTGTTTAGCGTTTTTTTGTGTTATTAACGCGAAATCTTATTTACGGACGTACGGGTAAACCAAAATATTTACATCAGATGCAACAGACAAAGTAATTAATGTGTCGAAATTTTTTTTATTAATAAATTATTATTATGAAATACTTATATGTCTACTAATTATTAAGCTAGTTGAATTATATTTTGTATTCCTCTTATAGGTATCCTGTGTTTTGATCAATGAATAAAAATGTAAATCGTTGGGGCTTGGAATAGTAGATTAATTTGAAAAAAAAAAAAAAAAAACTCTAACTTCAAAGTTCTATGTTCTTACATCGGAAGTCCTTGACATTGCTTACTTTTTTATATATCGTATGATAGTAAAACGAGAAGGTTGTGTAACCCGTCCTAGAGATACGCTTTTGCGTGTCCCATTCTAGGCTCCACCCACGCGTATTCAGTACTGAAATATGCTGGAAGGGTCTACACCCGATTGGATCAAGACTGCCTTATACTTAGAAAAAAATGTGAGCTTGTGTGTGTCAGCTCCCACCCTACATTGGAGTTTACATAATTTTAATGTGAAAGGTCCGCAAGGTACGTTACACAAAAATAAAACGCTTTTGAGTGAATGCTTGTATTACATTCATTCCAAAAAATCCATGTCGAGATGCCTTATATGAAAATGGATTCTGACAGAGGAGTACACTGCAATTAATTCAATATATCGATTCGTTAGTTAGGTGTAGAGATCAACCAGTGAATATTTAGTGGCAACTGCCTTGAAAGTCCACATAGAAGCCACAACCTTCGATGTAATTCTAATGTAGATTTTGCCATTGTTTAAAATTGGATACAGCTCATTTATTTTGCCGTGCTTCCCATAGAAATGTATGCATATAACATATTAAGCTGGTTAAAAAAACCCGCCTATTTTGTTTATCAAGCCCTACACTAAAATATCTTCTTGAAGCCTTCGAAAACCGGAGTAAAATTTATAAATCTAAAAAAGAAATCTAATATCTAAAAATTTGAAGATTTGTAATAAACAATATATGTTTTTTTTAACAAATAAAACGTTCTACACAAAAAAAAACTAACTATTTTTTTATAAACCGACTATTTCAAAAGTTATTCAGACATCAATTTATATATATTTATAGGGTATATACTGTTTCAAAATATTTTCACCGGAACACAAGATCTCTAGGGACTGAACTAAACACGCATGGTACGAAGAAATTGCAGGGCGTATATTTATTACCACGCGATGTCGAAAGGTGGATTAGTTTGTATGACACCCAAAGGATCACCATTGGTATAGTGCGTTGCAAATTTTTTTGGTATTTGGGAGTTTATGTCAATTTTTCATTATTCCTTGTCTACTGAAGTACAAATATTAGGCAATCTATCTATATACAAATATGTATTGATGACATTTAATTTTACCCTCTAAAATTTTAGGGCAAGATTTTTTTTTGTGTATTGCTTTTTTTATAGTTAAAATTGAACGTTATGGCCATAATATCACCTGATCTTAAGTGACGATATAGCCCAAGTTGGTAGACACTCTAAACCTGTGGAGGAACTGGCTCCTTAAGTGCAGCAACCACCTACAATGAGCTTTCGGTGATGGAAAACATCGTGATGAAACCATAGCTTGGTGGTAGGAGATTTTCTACTGCCCGCCTGCCTAGCTACCACCCTCAAGTTGTAAACCTGCCGCCAAATACCAATAGGTGTGTTCCGGCAGTTACACTTGAGAGCCAGTTCCTTCAAAGGTTTAGCGTTAACGTCACTGAAGATCAGGTGAGATTATGGCCATAACGCTTCTATATCCTTTACTATAAAATAAGTCTACGCGAGTGCAGCCGCGAGTGGGAGGCTAGTATAGTATAAATCAGCGGCAACGTGACAGATGAGTCGCACGCCCACTGTGACGTAGGGACGAGACGTGACAGTGACGGATGCGGACCACAGCCACCGCTCCGCTAATCCAGATTAGTTGTACATACTCAATGAATTCGTAGCGTTGGCTCTGTGCATTCGCCGCTTCGACTTTTGAATTGTTAAAATTCCCTAACAGCCTATTTACAATGTGGCTTCGATACGATTTACCTATTTTTCATTTAGACACGCTAAACCTTTGGAGGAACTTGCTCTTAAGTGCCACTGCCGGAACTCAGCTATTGGTATTTGGCGGCAGATTTTCTACTTGAGGGTGGTAGCTAGCCAGGCGGTTATTACGGAAATCCGTACCACCACGCCATGGTTTTCTCCATTGCAGGTGGATTCGAACTCACGTCCATTAATACGGCGTATGTACATGCTACCAACTGAGCCATTATCACTTTAAAAAAAAATCCAATCGAAAAATGGATGAAAATTGAAGTTTCCTATAAAAAAGAAAAACTAATAATGGCTGTTTGAGTTAGTCTACTGTCATTTCCCGAGACTACTAGTCTTATGATATGTCTTATATTATCAATTAATCTTGTTAGTTACCTGCCTGTTAATTAGTTTATCAATATCAATCAATTACTAACTAGACATCTCATCGCGTCATAGGTCAGACCTTGTATAATTTCAATCAAACGCGTCGACGGTTGTCTAATTGCTTGCAATCGATACCTATACCCTACTAATATTATAAATGTGAATGTAAGTTTGTCTGTTACGCTTTCACGCAAAAACTACTTAACCGATCATCGTGAAACTTTGTAAACATACTCTTGGAGGTATTAGAAGTTACGTAGGATAATTTTTAATGATTTTTTTTCGTTTGTACGGAAGATAAAAAAAACATTTTTAATGGCTTCAATGCGAGCGAAGTCACGGGTAAAAGTTACTAGCTTATATAATAAAGTTAGAAGTATTGTTTTAATTAGAATTTGATGCTTTGAAGTTTCATAAACATTTGAATCTTTATTAATAATACAAAAGCGGAAAAGTTTTGTTTTTCTTTGTTTGAAGAGGCTGACATTAGGAACTTCCTGTCGGCTGTCAAAAATTATTATTGTATTTATAGAATAGACTAGAGAAATTATTGGGTAAGATATTAATCCATTTAATAATATTCCGCTGTAACCATTAGAAGCAATGTTATGTTAAAAAGGTTACAAAAACGGGCAAAAATTATTAAGTAATCCAGGCGAACAAAGTCGTGGGCATAGCTAGTATACATATATATTTAATAACATTTTTTGTTTGTTTTATTGGTTAAAAAAATATCTTTATACGTCCTATCGTGAGGTAAGCTAGGTAAGCCATAAACCGGTGTATGGAAACTCATCAGATTATAAGCACCATCAAATAACACCTTAAAAGTTTCTACGGTGAACCGTAATACTCTATACTGGTAGAAGCCAGGAACAGCTTTATACCTCCTATTGTCATATTTGTGCCACCTACGCCGGTAGCAGTTGCCCTCCCATTTCCAAGTTCTAAAGTTCAGAAATCTCTGCGCGTAAACATTCTCATACAATGCATCAATTATCACGGTGGTCGACTGAAAGATTAAGTTTAACAAATTCGTGTATATAAACATCTTATGTTTAAATAAACAAATCGACATTCAATCACAGGCTATACTTTTAGTAATGTTGTAGACAAGGGGTTTCAAATGGTTTTCAGTTCGTACCGCACATACGTGATTACTATTTTGTCGTGCGCTCTAACATATCTAGGTGGTCGAAATCGATAGGTAAAATGATATTAGTTATGTAGATACCACAAGAAAAACACATTATTATATATATATAAATAAAATTGTTCGTTTTGTACCCGCGTACACTTGAGGATTGTATAGGGAATCGCTTCACGGCGCCGTTTTTCCTCTCTACCAGAGAAAACAGAGAAAATGTCATACCGGTCCGCTGAAATGTCTTTTTATTGTTTTTAATATAGGTGGATTTATACTTTAGTGTTCGTAATAACCATGAATTGACTACAGATATATCATAATATTTACCACGCTCTCTCTTTCACAGTATTGTTATAGTTGCGACTGGTACAAACGTATACATAGTTACGTCCGTGCCTCCGACATCGGCACAAAGGCGAAGCGGTTAGGAAACGTGACTTTTTTCTAAGCTATATCTACGTTAACTACACCCTAACACAAGGTGAAACCGCCGACGTTTTTCCGATAATCACGCCGTATTATATATAAAATCTGTTCTTAGTAGGCGTCGTGAAATTTGTAAATTCGTAGAATTTGGCTTATATACCTATATGTACAGATAAAACTATAACTGAGCCAAATCTATATATATATATATATTTGTTGTCAGTACAGAAATCTGTATTCTCTTACGCGTATCACTCCGTAACGAGTGGATAAATTTGGTAGTAATTTAGCACGGTGATGAATATCTACCACCCACAAGTAGAAAATCTGCCTCCAAAATACCAATAGGTGTGTTCCGGCAGTTGCACTTGGGAGCCAGTTCATCTAGAGATTTAGCGTGTCTACCAACTTGGGCCGTATGTTCACTTAAGATAAGGTGAGATTATGGCCATAACGCTAAATAAAACCTTAAGTATAAAAAAAATAGCGTATAGTATACTTTTTATTGTATAAAACGAAAGAGTTCCTACGGGACAAAGTGTATTACAATTTGTTATATTTTTTTTATACTTAAAGTTTAGCGTTATGGCCATAATCTCACCTGATCTTAAGTGACGAAACGATCCAAGTTGGTAGACACGCTAAACCTGTGGAGAAACTGGCTCTCAAGTGCAGCTGCCGGAAAACACCTATTGGTATTTGGTGGCAGGTGTACACCTTGAGGGTGGTAGCTACCCAGGCGGGCATTAGAAAAAGCCCTACCACCATGCCATGGTTTTCTCACGATGTTTTCCTTCACTGAAAGCTCAAGCTCATTGTAGGTACTTGGATTCGAGCTCACGTACCTTAACGCGAAGTCGTACACACTACCACTGAACTATCATCCCTTCAAATCGCATCGCTTTAATTTCTTCATAGATTTTAATATAATACATTTTGTGCAGTTTGTCAAACTGCATGAAAATTTAGGCCTTTTTCGTCTCGCCATGTTATTGGCGAGCAAAGAAAATGTCTCGAAAGTACCTTTTTTTTTCGGTAAGGGAAATTTGTAATATCACACGACGAGGATGTAATTTTAGTATCGAAAATAGCTATTTTACCATGAACTGTTTGAATCAATAACCGAACGCAATGTCACAGGCAAAGTTAGTCAGCATACATGTATAACAGAGCAAATAATTTTCAATCGATCTACATTGTTATCCCAGACATCCATTAGCATGCATAAACAGTGCAGTTGTACTTGTCTTGTACTATTCGGTACACGTGTATGTGACGTGGTATGATAAATAGCTTTATCGAGACACGGAGAGTTGTTGTTTGCTCAGTAAGCGACCGCGAATAAATGCGTAAACTTATACTAACGTATTAAGGGTAATGAAATTAACTGTATTTATTTTTCGTCGGTGGTAGACCTGCTTTTTGTTAATGAGACTTCTTATCGGAGGTCTTTGAAATTCTGATCTTCTTTTGTGATGCTAGTTCGGGGAAAATCGGCTCCAGTCGACTAAGAGAGCGAGAGAGGTATAGTGATGTTTCGCTTCTGTCTTTTGCTTCTCTTTACAACGCGTAACGCATTATCGACGCTCAAGCCAGGACAAGAGAGGCTTGGGAGTCATCGAATAACATGCACGATGAAAACTGCCCCCTAAAAGCATCATGGTAACACTTCCGCCCCTCGTGATGCCAGAAAATAAGAACAGTTTTCATACCCCCAACTGGCTGTACTTGTCATGCTTTACAATGCTACCGACAAATAAAAAAGCAGTATATGCTTAAGACGTACGACAGATGGGAAACATTACCATATGTCTACGCTCGCTTGGTTGCCTTGTGAACCCGAAAGAGAGTCACACAAGAAGGTTACCGATCACAATTTCAAAGCTCTTATATAAGAAGTATCACTTTAAAAATACTTTTAGCAGGCAAAGCTTCTGTGGCCATTTACAAATCAATCCATCGAAGTTAGCATCAAATTCATACAGATAATCAGTCATCGGAGTGGTATTCCTTTTTGTTTATACAGTTAATTGCGTATTTCGATAGGTATTTATTTACTGCAGTCCTATTCGACACGGTATATGACAAATCAAGATATAAAGCGTTAGTTATTGGTATCATTTTCCTATGCAAATTCAATTTGCAGAAATACGGCAGTTGCCAAATACAGTAATGTTGTATGCGATACGGTAGTAATGTTGCCATTGCGTATTCAGCTCCATGCACGTAACTTATGTACACGATTGGAAATGTTAACTTAATGAATGAAGTCTCTATTATTATCAACCTTATAGATTATTAGATCTTCATTAGCGCGTACATGCTTTATGCATGTAAGTGCATCTTGAGTTTCAATTGAGTTCGATCAGTGAGTTTCAATAACTCAAGGCGTTGGTGTAGTTTCAGCGGTTACACAACGAACTTTACTTCACAGTTTTTTTTCTTTTCTTGTTATAGAAACTATATAACGGCTTTGACTTCAATCAAGTGATGTTATTGTCATATTTCTGAGATATAAACGATTATCGAATCTGCTATTCTTTTACCCCGGTCACATGCAAATGCTTGGAAAGGAATGGTTTAAGTTTCTTCTGGGAATTGCTATGTAGTTTTGCAAAGCACTATTACATTTCATTCGTATTCTACTACTGTATGGGGTACGAAATCAATAATATTCTAGATACCCGATAGTATACCTTTTACCGTGATAAAAATTTTGAAAGTTTAGTTCATGATATCCTGAGTAATTGTTTTTATTGTTAGTGCGTAGTGGCCGTAATCTCACCTGATCTTAAGTGACGATACGGCCCAGGTTGGTAGACACGCTAAACCTGCGGAGGACTTTCCGTGTGCTTTAAGATATCGGTGAAGTTGCAAAACTAAACACAATTTAATTGAATTTTTAGGTCTTGAAAAATCTCGTTTCAGTCAAACAACGCAGGTCATAGAATACTTTGCTTTGATTTATATCACGTATCACTATCGACTGGTTTTGGTTTTAATTTCTTTTTTTTTTCGATTCACTACCGCGGAAACATTTTGCTAATGTCAATGTAATGCTTTAATGAAAGTTTGTACCATTCATCTAATCTTATAATACAGATTTAATAAAATATCTACTATCTACTAAGCACCTACAATGAGCTTGAGCTTACGGTGAAGGAAAACATCGTGAGGAAACCATAGCATGGTGGTAGGGCTTTTTCTAATGCCCGCCTGGGTAGCTACCACCCTCAAGTTGTAAACCTGCCGCCAAATACCAATAGGTGTGTTCCGGCAGCAGCACTTGAGAGCCAGTTCCTCCACAGGTTTAGCGTGTCTACCAACTTGAGCCATATCGTCACTTAAGAACAGGTGAGATTATGGCCATAACGCTAAACCTTAAGTATAAAAAAAAAAACAAAATATTACACAAGAATGCAAAAAAAAAACATAATATATCCATTATAAGTTGGATTGAAATAAGTTCTCACACATAACAAGCCAAGGCTTCGCCGAAAATGTCTTCTTTTAGTTCCGACATAGTTTCGTAATGGTTATAAATGGTCTCATGAGACTTCCCGATAGTTTTGGCTCTACTTTTTTTATACTTCATAATTGTCGCACTTTCGGCCACAATTTCACCAGCTATTAACCGGAATCCAAGATAGCTGACACACTGAGCGAAATATAAGAACTGGCTCTTAAGTGCAATTTGCGGAAAACAGCTGTATTTGGCGACCAATTTTGAACTCAAGGGTGGTAACTAGAAACATTAGAAAAAGTTCTACCGTAATAGGCACTTTCGAACATAGTGTCGGTATATGAGACGTCATTAAGCGATACGTCCGAAGATGTATATAGTTTGTTAATGTTATTCACCTGTGTAGTGCATATGTTGCGACATACCGTAACATCAGACCTCCAATCGGGATGCATTCACGTATATATCCTAGTAATTTGTCATGTAGGAATAGACGCTGCATCATCTGATGTCGCAGACGTGCGCCATCACTTTCTATCACACCGCAATGTAGCAAATTTTATAGCATTAACATTACACTATCGATTTGTTACATTTTACGCTGAAATCGCTAAACCAAATGCTAGAAGTATTAGAATAAATATAGATAAGACATTTGAGAATTACAATTAAACTTGAAACCGGAAGATGAGAGTTTAGTTGAAGAATCCGTCATGTCTCAAATGCATGATTATGCTTTTGAAAAAATTATATTTAGAATTTAGAAAAATCATCTCACAAAGTAGTAAAATTAGAGATTATTTAAATTGGCGTTAACGTAGTCGCTGGTAGAGCTAATCATATATAATTAATTGTTGAACGATGAATCAAAAGTTGTTCAAATATCTATTGATTGTAGAGAATGAAATTAAATTACTTGACAATTAAAATGGAGACGAGGTAATAAAATTATTTACTAATAAAAATGGCAAATCGTATTGGTGTTGCCACGTGTTAAGCTTAATTCAATATTTGAAGTGAATTCGATGTTTTTGCGTCCTTTGCGAACTTCATTAGATTTAGATGCATGTAAGACTTATTTTAATATCCGCGTGGCTAGCTAGCACCCTCGAGTTGAAAAATCTGCCGACAAATACCATTAGACTTGTTTCGGCAGTTGCACTTGAGAGCCAGTCTCTCCTATAAAGACAGGCAATGTACCTACATTTTGTTTGGTGCTGTGGCCACTTACAATTAGGTAAGGTACCAATAAGGTAATAATAAGGCTTGCTCGTTAGCGCCCTATTCCATAACATAAAAATAATGTATAGCTTTCCAATTATTTCTGTTACGTTTCAGTGTTAGACTGCGCGAGATTTAGATAATTTAAGACGTTCAGAATCAAGTTAAGGTAAGTTTACCAAGGTTAGTTAATGTGTGTCGAGTTCGATCGCAAACTCGCTTACTACTATAATATATGAAATTTTAGAACTGATATAAATAATAACGTTTGTCCGCGGTTTCGCTCGCATTGAACCCGTTAAATAAGTTTTTTTTTATCTTTCGTACTATTTTTTCATTAAAAAGTATCCTATGTTACTTGTAATATCTCAAAGAATACGTGTATAAAGTTTAAGTGTAAAAATAATGCTCTATAAGTTTTTATGAAATATTGACTAATGCTACATTCATGTGATTATCTCTGCAGAGGATCAGCAGATCAACTGAATTTCTCGTTTCCTGGTTAGAATTAAAATTCCAAAACAATTCTCTTGTGGACAATTAGAAGTAATTAAAACTGTAGTCTTTTCAACATTGACAAGTAAAACGTTTTGGTAATAGATCATTGCAATTCCATTTTAGATGTTTTCTTCCGTATACGTATATGGAGTAATATGTACAAAATATATTTATTTCTTATCACAAACTCATAAGGCTCTTCTAGAATGTGCTATTTTAAAATTAACGGTGTTTTTTTAAATAACCATCAATAACAACTTTGGATTCGTAATCTAAATGTATAACGTACCATGCACCGAAAATGGAAAAGGCTGCAAAAGCTTTGGCTGTGTCACTATTGTAAGTAGACCCGCTACTGAATTTCAGTTGTGACTAAGTGCGTTTACAAAAAGTAATAAAAAAGCAATATTATGTGTGATATAACTATTCTAAAATTAAAATTAAACACAATATATTCAGCTCAATGCAAATAAAATTGGAGTGTCTGTTTGTAATATTGAAATAACCATAGTTTATTACATGTATATGAATATATACGGTACATACACCAAAATAACATTTTCTTACATTTTTTGTTTGTCTATCTGTCTGTTTGTTCCGGCTAATCTCTGAAATGGGTGGACCGATTTTGACGGGACTTTTATTGGCAGGTAGCTGATGTAACTTAGGCCACGTTTATTTTAGAAAAGTTCTTTTATTTTAGAAAAATAAAGTAACGTTGCAACGTCCAAGTACTGTCCAGTGCCGGGAGCAGCTCACGCGCCTCCCACCAACGAATAAATATTAGTTAAATATATTCATAGTTAAGACAGGACAAAGTCTTTCGGGGTCAGCTACTATAAAATAATATTTGTCATAATTACGTCACTGTGTGATGTGCAGCCGGTAGAATATGCAGCGCAGAATGTTCAGTGTACGGAGCTCGACGAGATTTATTACCGTCTAACGCGCGGTCGCTCGCAGACACGTCTCAGTCTGATGTATAACAAGACATCTGGATTTATGCGACTTATATTGAAAGATCTAAATATTATGACTTAGAAACTGAAGTGTGGTCTATAGATCTTTGTACTGTGATAACTATAGAAGCTGACTCGAGCACAATTGTTAGAATACATGCTCTTTTGTATTTTAACTCGATAAAATGACTACACAGCTCCTGATAGTAAGACTCAGTCCAGAAACTAGCTATTTGAAGCTATTCAAAGTTATTCGAGAATAAACTTTTATTATCAGTAGTCGATGTCATAGTAAGTGAGTCAAATTATTCCTCACGCCTCTTTTGGAAGACTCTTTAAGAACTTAGTAACTAAAACTTGATAGGTGAGCGCCAAAAAAATTCAACTTAACGGAAGTGAAAAATTTAATTACTATGATGCATACACTTCTTCGATGTCGACGAAAACTGAGACATTTTAATTCGCACAATGATTATTAGAACCAGCCATATGATATAAGCAATTTGGAGTAGGCGATTTCCGAACGTAAATCATGAAATTATGATGACCTAGGATATGTTGCTTGAGGATCTACAGTAAATGCCAGATAGGCTATTAAATCAATAAAGATATAAAATGTAATACGCAACACAAGTATAGACACTTTAAACGCAAAGGTTTCAAGCACTTAGAGATTTTAAATCAAACGTGCTTCAAATGTTTTCCAAGAAAATGCGTACGCAACTATAAACATTATTATTTAGATAATAATAAATCGGGCTGAGTACGTTTTCACATTTACGTCGACAGCGGAAAACTCGGAAGCATACATCAATGTCTAAAGACGTCGATGAAAAAACCTAATATAGAGGTGTTACTGTGAGTAATGCGGTAGACAGTAAAAAAACTTGCGAACATTCTAGTACCGGAGCTCGTCATGTATTTGTTGACTTTATACAAATACAAATATTTTATATGCAGATGTATTTATATGATTTAAGCTTTACTTGAATAGGGCTCTAAACTAGGTAATGCTTGTTAGATGGAAGCCATAATATTGTAGGAATTAAACAGATCATAGTTGCTGGCGCATTATAATTAGGGTAAAAAATATTTTTTTTTTACTTAAGAGTTAGCGTTATGGCAATAATCTCAACTAATCTTTAGTGACGATACAGCTCAAATTGGTAGACTCGCTAAACTTGTAGAGGAACTGGCTCTCAAGTACAACTCCGGAAGACACCTATTGGTATTTTGCGGCAGATTTTCAAATTTGGGGTGGTTACTAGCCAGGCGCACCACCATGCTATGGTTTCCTTACGATGTTTCCCTTCAACGAAAGCTCAAGCTAATTGTAGGTGGTTGGATTCCAACTCACGTCCCATGACGCAGCGTCCCTACACACTGCCGCTGAGCTATCATCGCTTTTTATAGTTTTTGTCTTATCACTAGAAGTTAATAAAATACTCTGGTTTATGAATATTTGACTTGAATATGTCCTTATCGATGAGGTAATTCGATAACTTACTATTATAACAGTGCAATGTTTTCCATCTAAATTGATGGTTTGTTGGAACTGGGTGATAGATGTACATATGTTACCTATCTACTACACTATTTGTATAAATTTCATTATTAACTGCTCAACAGACATTCAGCTAATCAATTATAAATAACTTAAACATATATTACAATTAATTTTAATTTTGAAGTGCTTTTGTATGTTTCAAAGTGTGCGACTCCTGGTGTATTAGAGGGCACACCTGTAGAAATGTGCTGGTTTTCACACGATATTTTCTTTCAGAGCAGCAGACAGGATTATTCGGTACCAAGTCTTATATCTTATAGATTTATTACTAAACACGCCGGTATAAGAAAAAAAAATACAAATTATCGTCTATATTACAGGATTTATTATCGTCCGTTGACTTTTTTTTTATAATTCACGTTTAGCGTTATCGCCATAACGTCATCTGATCTTGAGTGACGTTACGGCCCAAGTTGGTAGACACGCTAAACCTGTGGAGGAGCTGGCTCTCAAGTGCACCCGCAGGAACAAACCTATAGATATTTGTGGGCAGATTTTCAACTTGAGGGTGGTTGCTAGCCAAGCGGGCATTAGAAAAAGCCCTACCACCATGCTATGATTTCCTCACGACGTTTTCCTTCACCGAAAGCTCGAGCTCATTGTAGGTGGAATCGTACTCACGTCCCTTGACGTAGAGTCCGTACACACTACCACTGAGCTATATATACTTATATACAACATGTTAATACTATATTTCGTCAACGAAATTTCTTCCCAACGAATACCACTTTGAGAATTATTTTTTTAATTCTATAAAAATAATAATTATATATTATTTTGTTTTAAAATTTAACCTATTACTTTGACATATCTTTGCATTCAAATATACCGAATGATGGCTTCGTAGTATTTCCTTCGAAGACACCACACACACACACACACACACACATTTATACACAAACATTCACACAGACGCATTCACGTACTGTATACACAACACACTATACACACACTTGATACACACACACATTTACATAAACTTAGTTACACGATTACTATTTTTTTTTCCTTATAATTATGTCCTTTATATTTTATTCCTGTGTTCTCTTGTGCAAGATGACATGCACCACCAACTATTATATGTATAATTCTGACAGTATGTTAGGCTTCCATGTGACAGACTTTGTCTAATTTGGAGCCCTAAGCAAGGCGTAAACCATGTAAATGTTTCTGGAAATAAAATATTCGTATTTTTTATTTCTACCAAAATTTAATTTTGCTTAGTTATTTTTCTACTAAATGGAAAATGACAAACTAGTATTTTCTAAATAAACTTTCTGAAAAATAAACTCCCTGGCACATTTTGAGTTTTAAAGTCTTTTCTTAAACAATGCATATGCCTAAATATATTTCATATTTCTGTCTTTAGTGCTTGAGATTAGATGACAATGAGATCATCATGTAAAATCCTTATATCTCAACCGTCTCGTTTACTAGTCTGGACTACTATTTGGTTCATCATACTGGAGCTCGACTATGACTGCCTCAGTATTGTAAGACACACGTATTTATACTACCACAACCGGAAACTAAAAGTGCTGAAAGTGAACTACTTGAAATAGATTATTAACAATTCTTATAAAATCTCCTCATTACAATTTGAATTTATCATGTTATTTTTAACCAAACATGTAAATATCAATTTCAATCCATAAAGATATTTTATTCATACGTGTAGATATACCCTTTTATATTATATAAAACATAAAGAGACGATCAATGATAAAGTTTCCATTATAAAAAGCCCAAGTTAACCATCAAAACATTATCGTTATGTGTATAAATATATTGAAAATGTTTTAAGTCCACCACTATATTATGAAATTAATTATTTCAGTAATCTATGATTGCCTTTTTCTTCTGCATTTAACCAAATCAGGTCAAAGCGTCGTATATCTGGACTAATTCAGTCCTAAAACAAATTTAAGGCAAGAATTAATTATAACAACCAATGAACACGAGATAGAAATACGATAAAGAATAACAAAGATTTAGTACAAGAGAGAGAGAGAGACAGAGCATATAAAATATATCTTTCTTCTCCCTCGCGTAATAAAATGTGCGTAAACGTGACGCGCCTATGAAATTCTAGACTCATTTTTCATAATATCACCGCCTTTTCTCACTCAACTCATCAACTAATGTTAAAGAGTTTAATACATGCACGTTTTATATACGAATATATTGTGAATCAGCTAAATATCCACAAAACGGCATCAAAAGTACCACCCCCTTTTCTCCTTATCGCCAGAAACGAGGGCTGCTTTCGCTCATCCCCTAGTTTCTGGTTGTATCGAACAGACGCCTAGAAGACTCCACTTCAATAATGAAACTAAAATCAAACACGACACAACTAAACCGCAAGGAACGTTGACTTTAAAAATTGAAAATTCTAGACGACCGTTACGAGATCAGTGGCAACGTCTGGCAAACACAGAGATACGTTACGTATCTTAATTCGACTTAATCCGAGTAAGAAAGCTCGTGAGGTGGACACACAGGACGTGGATGTTGCGACGTGCCCCGACTGCTTACTGATTGCGGGGCCACGAAACACTACGCTACGGCTGGAGAATACCACCATAATTAAAATATACTTTTTTTTTATCGTTAAGAATATTATGTGGATCCTCGATAGAAAAAAAATGGCTGACAAGTTCCACCATAATCCAGTAGTACTGGTTTTTTTTTTCTTAGATAGAAGATATAAATAAATATTATGTTATTATAAAAATAGTTTGAGTATTAACCGGTTTGTCAATGTTTCAAAATATTAGTAATAATTTTTATTGTAATAAATTAGTCATTATTGTCGAGTATAAGTTTATAATGTTGTGCAGTGTTAGTGTTACTTTAGTGTAAATAGCGATATTTTATCACTAGAATAATTGAATATAAACAAAACTATATATCTGAGTCAATTCACGTCAAGTGGACCCCCCTTTTTCCACTTGATGATAGAAAACTTAATAAAATATAATTATCGAAAGTAGTCATACATAAAAATCATCCCTTAAAACAGTTTTTGAAAATTTTGTATTTAACAACAATTTTTTTAACAATAAAAATTTTTGGTACTTATAATTAAAAAATAGATTGTGAAAAAACTATTGAAGATAACTTAACAAAATTTTCAGGAAATTATAGTAAAATATCTATATTTTCACATAAAATTCTTTTGCAAATTTAATTTGTTTATTATCATATTTTTTATTAACTTTTAAATAAACAAATTAAAATTTTAATGACTTCTCAGTACGATAATCGATTTTTTTTTTTTAGATATACGCGTTATACCTTTAAGTACTTTATTTCAAAATAAAATTTTACAGCCCGGTATTAGTTTAAATAATATGAATTTTATATGACGCAGCGGCGAGCGGTACAAGTGCTGCGCGCTACTGAGCTTAGCTGTTAAGACTATAGATAGCTACATATTACACAATTATTTAATAAATAATTTTATTCAACTATTGGATCTAAATAATACTTTAATTAATATATCTTAATTACTCTGTGTAAATATTGTAAAAATATAAATGAATATAAGAAAAATTAAATTGTAAAAATTATTTATTAAATAATTGTTTAATATGTAGCAATCTATAGTCTTAACAGCTAAGCTCAGTAGCGCGCAGCACTTGTACCGCTCGCCGCTGCGTCATATAAAAATTCATATTATTTAAACTAATACCGGGCTGTGAAATTTTATTTTGAAATAAAGTACTTAAATGTATAACGCGTATTAATAAAAAAAAAAATTCGATTATCGTACTGAGAAGTCATTAAAATTTTAATTTGTTTATTTAAAAGTTAATAAAAAATATGATAATATTAAATTTGCAAAAGAATTTTATATGAAAATATAGATATTTTACTATAATTTCCTGAAAATTTTGTTAAGTTATCTTCAACAGTTTTTTCACAATCTATTTTTTAAATAAAAGTACCAAAAAGTTTTATTGTTAAAAAAATTGTTGTTAAATACAAAATTTTCAAAAACTGTTTTAAGGGATGATTTTTAGGTATGACTACTTTCGATAATTATATTTTATTAAGTTTTCTATCATCAAGTGGAAAAAGGGGGGTCCACTTGACGTGAATTGACTCATCTATTGATACCATAAGAAATTTTGGCATGTAAACGTTTTTGCTCCATTAACCTATTTTGCACGCTTCTTAAGCGAACAGTTGAGATGGGTACTACTGTCACTTCACGCAAAACAACTGATTTTTCAAAGTTAAAATGTCTGTATTGATCATATATTGCATATGTAAAATAATACTTACATACGCATATCAAGAAATGACACAATTTTTTACATTCATGATATATTTGCTACCATTTTTGTTATTTAAACTAGTTAAAAACTGCTTTACAAATTTGTATTTACGTATTCTGTCTGTTATCACGATAATGACTAAAATACTTTACTAATCGATTTTTTTTTATACGCTTCAGTATAATTAGGAAAAGAACCTGTTTCTTTTAACGGTCTGATTCCATGTGGTTTAATTGTTATTAAATAAACAATTAAAGATATATATTATTAAGCGTGTATCTTTGGATTTTCCAAGCTTCATCTTATTTTTTATGAACTACCGAACCGAACCTACAGGTGTTTTATATGGTGATGGTTTTATAGGTGATATATATATACTGTGTATCTATGTATGTGTGTGTATTATAATACACATAACGTTTAAGAATATCACTATTGTCCGTTTGTATAGAAAAGTGCAAGTAGATACCAAACCAAACCGAAAAAATATATGTGTGTAATAAATAATAACCAACTGTAGTAAGTAAAAATCACTCAACACCGATGCAGTTGAACGTTAATCTGAAAGAGGTAAGCTTGCAGGAAAATCTATTACGAGTGGATCAATAATTCTCTTCACTCCACTAACAGATAGAGGTTTGATTGTGTTATCGTACGTGAAAAGGAAGTAAATTTTATTAAAGACTCTGAGAAATTACGCATCATAACCTTTCTATTGATCTACGCTGTTTTTCTTTTTCTATATAATGTTTTAATAAGCTTAAAAGCAACGAACATACATTAACAGCCATTATGAAAAAAAAATGTCGATATTTGTAATCGTATAATTAATCGCGCACTTCATAGCCACAAACTTGGCCCAACTTAATTTAGTCTAGCTAGTCTAGCCACCTATGTCCTTAACGCGTTGTTTGGTAACTACGTTTTAGGGTATGTATGCACTCATGCCGTTGCACTCCAAACATGGACAGGTTTGAAAACAAACTTCACGTACAATACATACAATACGAAATTACCTACAATTTAACTAAGTATTGGATACTATGTAGGAGAAATTTTATGTTGTTAGTAAAGCGTTTTTGTTAGTAAACTATTTGACATGGATCGACTATTATTACTGTACAGTGAAATGTCGAATTCATGGTACTTTTATAGATTACCGCTTGTTATCACTTAATATGTGGTCCGTGGTAAGAACTCTCCAAAGCAACATTGTAATTTCGTTCATGGTAAGAATTTCCACGGATTCTTATCGTACCGTGGATCTGTCTTCCCGTTACCATGTTTCCACTTCCCTATGACACGGGGTCTTTCAAAAGAAGCGATAATAGCTCAGTGGTAGTGTGTACGACTTTGCGTCAAGGGACGTGAGTTCGAATCCGACCACCTACAACGAGCTTGAACTTTCGCTTAAGGAAATCATCGTGAGCGAACCGTAGTATGGTGGTAGGGCTTTTCTGGTGCCTGCCTGGCTATCTACCGTCATGTTGAAAATCTACCGCAGAATACCAGTACGTGTGTTCCGGCTGTTGCACTTGAGAACCAGTTCCGCCAAAGGTTACTTAAGATCAGGTGAGATTATGACCATAACGCTAACTATGAAGAAAAAGTGAGAAGAAGTAAATAAGCAGGCCAGAATGACAGCTGTAAATGGCAAGGAGTTTGTGTTCATTGTCAGTTGACGCTGAATTTGATTATACTGTTGTTAATATCAGACGCTTTTTTTTTTTCGACCTGACGTACGCTGTTAGCCCCAAGGGATTTGACAGCTTCACCGAACTTTTGGGGGCGAGTGCTGAGGGCACTCAGCCACGAGGCAGCAGGCACAAGGGTGCCAGGACGGCCGAACCTCGGCTAGGGCTGCTGCCGGTAAATGAAAAAAGATTCATGATCCTGACTAACCAACAGGTTCTTTATTACTAAATTAGTGATACTAACTACGACCTTATAAGGTAAGCAGCTCAAGGGCCGCGAGGGTAGTCCCTTACAGAACCGTGTACTTAATAAGTGTGCACGAATGGTATGCGGTGTGATGGTGTAATCTCAGTGATGTAGAGTGTCACTGTATCGCGCGAGCAGAGTCACTCGAGGGCTCCTGTCCGGAGGATCGAACCTAGGCTCAGGCGTCTGCGGAAGGAGGCCGCGGCGGATTAAAATCAGACGCAGTGGAGTCACTATGCTGCGCGACATAAAATTATTGACCAAAAAACCTTCAATCGTCGATAGAGACCGACAACCAATTGTCTGTTAATACATTGGTCAAACCTGAAATGGGCCAAATCAACTGATCAACCAAGTTTATAAAGGTTTTTTTTTAAGGTTTTGCATTATGTCCATAATCTCACCTGATCTTAAGTGACGATATGGCCCAAGTTGGTAGACACGCTAAACCTGTGCTGGAACTGGTTTTCAAGTGCAGCTGCCGGAACACACCTATTGGTATTTGGCCGCAGGTTTACAACTTGAGCGTGGTAGCTACCCAGGCGAGCATTAGGAAAGTAAAGCTATCGTACCTAACGAGGGCTTGTTTGAAACACATACTGCGGCTTTGTAAGCTGTAGTAACTTGAAATCTTATCACCTTTCCACGACAGCGTCAAAATGCACCAACCTCCATGACACGTACAAAGAGAAATCACTTTGTACAGTTACAACGGGAATTAACCGAAAAAGTCTCCCATATGAATTCAGATTCAACTGTGAATGCTACGAGCCTGTCGTTAATTCGATAGAGATTATTGGCTTTAAGTGGGTTTTTAAATTGATTCACCGAAGTTAGGCGCTGTGAGCAGTTCCCGATGTAAAGTTAGTTATTCGGGCCGCGATACAAAAAGACAGCGTAAGTAGTCGTGACGCTAAGTGAATAAGTGAATAGTTAAACTCTCATAATATTTACATAAACCGAACATTAGTGGAATGGTTCAAGTTGAAAGATGAGGCGGCGCACGGAAGTTCGTGACAGCGTAATTGCATGAAAACAAAATATAATCGGCATATTTTTTTTATTGTAGTTAAGCTTTAGCGTTATGGCCATAATCTCACCTGATCTTAAGTGACGATACGGCCCAAGTTGGTAGACACGCTAAAGCTGTGGAGGAACTGGCTCTCAAGTGTAGCTGCCGGAACACACCTATTGGTATTTGGCGGCAGACTTTCATCTTGAGGGTTGTTGTTAGCCAGGTAGGCATTAGAAAAAGCCCTACCACTGTGCTATGGTTTCCTCACGATGTTTTCCTTCACCGAAAGCTCAAGCTCGTTGTAGGTGCTTGGATTCGAACTCACGTCCCTTAACGCGAAGCCGTACACACTACCACTGAGCTATCATCGCTTCAAAATTTGGAAGCTATTGTGAAAACGTGTGAAAAACTCGTATAAATGTAAATAAATATATATCCTCTCATAACTTAGGTCACAGCGTAACGCGATCCGAAACGTATGGTGGTAAATGAACCAAGAAAAAAAAAATACGCCTGCCACGTTGATCGAATACAGCCTTTGATGTAATTCCACCCCCGCATTCCCCGGCATGACTGTGTGAATATGTAATGCTGTTACACAATTGTTCGCTAAACGCTTCGCGATTGTGGTCTTTTGTTGTATTATTCCATTTCAACTCGTGCTGTTAAATGATGGATGAGGAAAATCGACTTATATTTTAATATATTTCTCTGATAACGTTACGGACTGATCTTTTTTTATGCTGATTGGCTAATGACGCCCATGACGCTCACGCAACACCTAGGGCATTACAACCGTGTTGCTGACTATGGAAACCATATTTCACTTCTTTTTCAAACTTCCATATTATAACCTTGGAGGAAAACCGTGCCCGGCAGTCCGTTCCATAGATCTAATGTACGCAGCTGGAATGTTCTAGAATGTTCTAGAGAACCTAAGTGAATTCACAACTCGGCCAGGTCTTAGAGTGCGGATGAGCAGCTAGCCAACGGCGAAAGATGCTATCTTGACACTGAGAGCGCCAAATCAAATAGTTCCTCAAAACACGAATTTGAAGCGATGATAGCTCAGTGGTAGTGTGTACGACTTCGCGTCAAGGGACGTGAGTACGAGTTCAAGCACCTACAATGAGCTTGAGCTTTCCGTGAAGGAAAACATCGTGAGGAAACCATAGCATGGTGGTAGGGCTTTTTCTAATGCCCGACTGACTAGCTACCACCCACAAGCTTCCCCCAAATACCAATAGGTGTGTTCCGGTAGCTATACTTGAGAGCCAGTTCCTCCGCAGGCTTAGCGTGTCTACCAACTTAGGCCGTATCATCACTTAAGATCAGGTGAGATCATGACCATAACGCTAAACCTTACGTATAAAAAAAAAACACACACACACACAACATTTTTTTACATTTATGTATATCAATATAGTGACGGAACGAATGGATTAGCCGTTGAAGCAGAAAACGCCGCTCCGAAGTGCTCGAGGTTGGATTCCCGCACACGACAATTATTCGGGTATTTCACAAATAATTGTTCTGAGGTCGGTTGTTCTTGCCGTGATAGTAAAAAAGCTGAAACCGTTTCCCCTCGTTTGTTTTAAGTTCTGCATTAGTAAAACGATTTTAGTGTGTCACATCGGAGACCCTGTAAGTGTATTTTTTATAGTTGAAGGTAAGCTATATGGCCGCAATCACACCCGATATAAGTGACAATGTGGCTAAAGAGGGTAAACACGCTAAGCCTATGGAAGGGCTGGCTTTCAAGTACAATAGCCAGAACGCACCTATAGGTATTAGGGCGGCAGATTTTGAACATGAAGGTGGTAGCTAGCCAGGCAGGCATTACAAAAAAAAACCCTACCGCTATACTATGGTTTCATCCCGATATTCACCGGAAGCTAAGTCCATTGCAGGAATACGAACTCACGTACTTTGACGCGACGATCCTTTGAACCGGGTAAAAATTCAGTTGTATATATATATGATCATAAGTACGGAGGGTTGTTAGTTATTAATAAATTAAGATCAAAGCGGTTTCAGATGAAATTATAAAAGCAGTTCAAGACGAGTAAACGGCCCAATTAACTTTTAAGATATCTCATACGCCCCGAGGCAATTTTGGCGGATCTCCAATCAACGTTGCGGAGGAAGGTATGTGTTTTCAAAAAAAAAAAAAAATAGCGTAATTGCTTTGCTTGTGATATGCCTCTGGGTCCAATTATGACGTGAAGATTTTCCTGTATATTTTTTTTTTTCATATACACACAAACAAGAAGCTCGTTTAGAAAATTTGGAAGAAAAATGTTTAGTTATTTTAAAGGTAAAATGAGTGTGCTTTGGACAGCAAATGTAATTACTTTGGTACAAAATGAGGGTAACGTATTTTTGTAGAGTACAAGGAAATAGTTTACTTACCTAGTTATATGTCTAGGCTTAGTTAGGCCAACATTATTGAATATAGTCGCAGGCAGAATATGTCCCGTCCGTTCCAGATATTTTTTTTATTTAATTATATTTTCTATTATAAATTACTTCACAGCATATATATAAATAGATATATTTAACGTCTTCCTAGTTATTTACTATAGAAAAAAAATCAAAATTATGGGTGTAAAAGTAAACACGTTTCAACCGGAAATCGATATTTTTTAAGGAAGTACACCAAATGGTTGCTGTTTTTTGGTGCATATATTTAAAAAATATCTCCTAAAAACTGAAATGGTTTTGCTTTTAATCCCTTATTATTAAAAAAAAAACTGTAGCAACTTATAATTAAGCCAATTAACTATAATATAAATAATGCAGGTCGAAATTTAATGTGAACACTTAAATTCGAAGTGTACGCGTACTTAATGAGTGTCTTTATAATAAACACCTCGCCGCTTACCACTTAACGTATAATGGGGCGTGATGATACAGACTAAATGGTTCAATTAATTTTGAAGATACCTGATACCGCTGCAGGAAATTTTGGCAACTTGCCCGTCATTATGAGGGGTGGGAATTTTGACGGAATTGTTTATCACGATGACTGGAGACTTATGTAGCGCCTAGTAAACAAACCGTGGTACAAGGGACATTTTATTAGGTAATCTGAGACGGTGAAATACTGAGAGACTGTAGTATCTACATACAATATACTGAAACACATTATCTTTCGTTTTTTTACACAGTAAAGTTTCAGCGTAACGGCCATAATCGCTCCTGATCTGAAGTGACGATACGGCCCAAGTTAATAGACACGCTAAACCTGCGGAGGAACTGGCTCTCAAGTACAGCTGCCGGAACACACCTATTGGTATTTGGTGGCAGGTTTACAACTTGAGGGTGGTAGCTAGCCAGGCGGGCATCAGTAAAAGCCCAATCACCACGCTATGGGTTCCTCACGATGTTTTCCTTCACCGAAAGCTCAAGCTCATTGTAGGTGATTTGGATTCGAACTCACGTCCCTTGACGTAAAGTCGTACACACTACCATTGAGCTATCATCGCTTCAAAATCATAATATTATTATGAGAACACGTATGAAGGTGCTTATGAAAGTAGAAGAAGCGAAAGATGTATGTCAGGATCGTAGCAAGTGTAAGGATGTTGCCTCTGCCTACGCTTATGGGAGAGAGGCGTGATATTATGTACGTAATATTATTAAGCGGAAAGTTTGTTCGCACACGCTAATCTTAAATACTAAAATAGACGGATTACAAAAAATATTTTTATGTATGATAGAGTAATCGTTGAAGAAGCCTTAAGGCTACTTAACATCACGCTACCGTCAAAAGGAGGAAAGCTGTATCGGAAAATGTTACAAAAACGGTCAAAAGTATCAAATAACTTTAGTTCCACGCGAAAGGTGTCGCGGGCACAGTCAGTATTATAATAAAACTGAAACTGAGCCAAATATTGTAGACTAAGTAATTTTGATACTTATCATCTGAGTATATATATTTATATTCGATATAGAAGTGAAAATATATTGATTTTGGAATTTTAGCCGAGTTTTTCCATTGCACAGTCGGAAACCAAAAATCGGAAATCAATTGACTATGTACTTTAACATTCGATAGTATGATAATTAATAGTTTGACGTAGTGTATGTAAAAAGGCTTCTCTGGAATACAGAATAAAATTAAGATTTTAGTATATTAATTTTTAAATTTTTTAATTTTTAAAAAAAAGTTTGAGTTATAGTTTCAAATAGCGTGTCACAAAATAAATATATTGGTAGTGTCGTGTACACGCCATTATATCAGCTAATAAATAAATAATAAATTGCTATGCTGTATTAGTAATAAGTCTTGCTTTTAAGTTTATGTTAATAAGTTTTTATATAAATGAAAATTCTTATGGGAGGGCATTAGTCGTCTCGAGGCTACTAAAGATGTGTAAAGACTTTTGTCGTGTGTTCTTAAGCACACACCATTTTGTGTTCAATACTTACATGTTTTGTGTAAATTATATCTTGTTATATGGAAAGAAAAGTAGTTTTAGCTATGTTTTTTATTTCAGTTAAGGTTTGGTATTATAGTTACAACCTCATCTGTGGTTAAGCACCAATGTAACCCAAGATGGTGGATATGCTAAACTTGGTGGAGAGACTAGCCCTCAAGCGCAATTGCCAGAATATAACTTCGCGACAATGGACGTGAGTTCGAATCCACGTACAATGAGCTTGAGTTTTCGGTGAAGGCACACATCGTGAGGAGACCGATGGTGGTAAGGCTTTCTCTAATGCACGCCTGGCTAACAACCATCTTCAACTTGAAAATCTACCGCCAAATACCAATGGGTGTGTTCCGGCAGTTGCACTTGAGAGCCAGATCCTCCATAGGTTTAGCGTGTCTACCAACTTGGGTCGTACTGTCACTTAAGATCAAGTGAGATTATTAACGCTAAACCTTAATTATATATAAAAAAATAGGTATTTGGCAGCAGATTTTCATCTTGAGGATGGTAGCTAGCCATGAGGGCATTAGAATAAGTTCTACTACCATGCTATGGTTTCATATCGAACACATTACCAACTGGGCTATCGACGCTTAATGTATAGAAAAAGAACTTTTACTACGACAATATTAAAGTCTACAGCGCAGTTACTATGTTTTATAATACGCAGTAATTTGCTCACTGAGTAATAAAAGCTTAACTTAACAGTTTAACATAGTCCATCCCAGTTGACAGTTTGAAAGTTGAGCATCCAGGGACAATGTAGACGGGCTCAATTCTCGTACATATTCAAAGTTTAATCCGGATCGGCTTTCCTGTTCTTGCACTGATTTTGGTAGCGACTGTCATGGCGATAAGTCGCGTGACACACGAGCCCCTCGTGCATCGAGCGGTTTTATTTATAAATTTATGTATAAAGCGCGGTGCAATTTCGCATCAAACGTTTGTTCATATATCAATTCACATACGTACATACATTCAGTACATTTGATATGTATACAGTCGACGTTTCAACACAATTTAGTGTTGATTTTGGTATATTATCCTTTCCGATAGACATCTGTACGTCAAGGAACCTAAATCATTGAAGCGATGATAGCTGAGTTGGTAGTGTTTACGGACGCCGCGTGGATGAACGTGAGTTTGAATCCCTGCAATAAGCTTGAGTTTTCTGTGAAGGGAAACGTCGTTGTGAAACCATACCATGGTAACAGGGCTTTTTCTAATGCCCACTTGGCTACCCCATCAAGTTGAAAATTTGCTGCCAAATACCTGTAGATTTATGCCGTTGAGAGCCAGTCCCTCCGCTAGGTTTAGCGTGTCCACTATATTGGGTCACATGTGGTGAAATAGTGACCATAACGTTAAAACCTATAAAGTATATAATAAGAAATAGTCAATGCTGTATTCATAAAAATGTATGGAATAGTTCATAAAATAATAAAAATATTAGAGAAATGTTTTGTTTTACGATACCTTTATCTGTATTGATGCGGGTTTAACATATAAACTTGTATTATTTGGCCCTATGTTATTTAGTATTGATGGAATATTGCGAAACTTAGCTTAATTATTGTGTACATAAGGGATAATACATAATTACTCGGTGTATGATATAATAATTGCTCTAAAAATTTCCTGGACTATTTTATCTATCTATTATATCTGGTGCATTAAATAAGGCACTATCATAAGTTTCTTCACCATATATCGATTCAAGTCAAGGTAGTATGAACTTATGCTTTCGCTAAACAGATTCTTGTACGTTTACATAGATTAAAGAAAACATTTATTCAATTTTTTTTTAATTCGGTTGTCCGAACGGTATATCAGTGTGTAGTGCACAACTAAGTCTGTGATCACCACACTCGGCGCGGATAAACTTGTGCTAATTAACACTGGCGCGTCACATCACCACCTGCATCGCGCGACGGTAACGCGACTCTGTTATGCACCTGAGGTAGGGTAGATTGAAATAATCACGAAAGGGACTTCCCCGCATCCGGGAGCACGAGTTCCGGAACAATGTGCGTGTTAAATTACGTTTCGGGTTTTTAATTAAACTTGTAACGGAACGCGTAAAGTGTTTTAATTAGAAGGCAAGCCATTTTTTAAACTTTACAATTTATTATTCACAGTGATCATGGTTAGATGAGCCGGCAAAAGTGTTTATCGTTTTGCTGTTCTGAAAGTATCAGATTTTTCTTTTATAGGTAGAATGTCTACACATATAACATAAATGTAACTTAACTAAATCAGAGGTACATTAAGTATATCTACACAGGCTAAAAAAATATTATTTTCATTTCTTCCGTTACTGTTGTCTTCTACACACATCAACCTACAAATATTACATATATTTAACTTTATTAAGGATAAGTTTGAACTTATAAAACGAAAGGGTTTCTTTGGTGTAGGGAATAATTTTAAGATTGTTTACTTTTTAATACAATAGTCTCTGATTGGTGGTTAAAAAACCCGAACTAGAAATCGAGATATGTTTTATTTTATTTAGCGACGCGCACCCACTTTGCACGGGTAATAGAGCATATTGTGCCTACATGTATTTCGAAAGAAATAAGGCAGTATTTTCTATGAAAGCTCCCAGGCGATTCGACTTTTTCCGTCATTTTGAACAATTATCAGCATATTACAACCAATTTTCATAAAACCTTTACATATTATTATACACTTAAATTTCCCTCATCAATTACTCTGTCTATTGAAGAAAATCGTATGAAAATCTAGTCTGTAGTTTTAGATTTTTACCGCGAACAAACAGACAGACGTGATGGGGAGGTTTGAGTATTACAATAAAGTATCGGGAAATGTTTTTTTTATTAAAACAGGTAAACACACAACATATCAGTACCTGTTTTTTCTCTTTCTATCAACGGATTTTCTTTTTAGAAGTTATTAAAGAGCTGGAAGGGTTTTTTAACAGCTCGTCAAAATGGACTGTATTTCACCTGATGGTAATTTTCAGTACAGTCCAGTAACAGTAGTGACAGTAATAGTAAAATGTCTTTCGTCGGTCTCAACTGTCTTGCCACACACACACACACAACAGTTATTCGATTTATCAATAAAATCAAATTGGAAACATTTTTCCCCCGACTTAACAAGAATTTCCTCAAAATTTCAATAATTATTAGATTTCAATATAGGGCTAACACTGCTATATATACTGGTTCATTTTTTATTATTGTGGCATCTGTCGACGTAGCCAACTTAAGTCGCATAGAAAAACAAATTCCGCGTAAACTCTCTAAATAATAGTGACGTCATTTATTGTAATTTAGATGGTGATAACAAAGAGAACTCTGCATAAACGCAAATCTACACTGTGTTGTGACGTATAATTTCGCATAGTTTACTATTATTACGTGATTTTTTTTTGTTCTGTTTTTAATTCAAATTAAAACATTCTGAAAGACCGTGTGTTGATTAAATTTGCATTCATTACTCGAGCGGAGTGCCACCGTGGTAATAACGACAACTTACCTTTGAAAACCTTCGTTTTATTTTACCTTGTTTGAATGAAAATAAGAATAACTCACGTACGATGAAGTGTAAGTAGGTTTTTGCGTTGGTTTGTTTTGAAACGCATTGTTTGTGACTTTAATTGTGTATGATTTGCTTGTATTTTTATACAAACATTTATTTTTAATTCTATTACGATTACATTATGGTATATAGTGCTTTGGTATGTAATCTCAATCAATACCCTCTTACTTTCTTACCTGATGTTAAGTGACGATGTGGTTAATGAACACGCTCAACCTGTGGGGGGGCTGGCTCTCAAGTGCAACTGCCGGAGCATACTTGTACTTATTTGGTAGCAGATTTTCAACTTAAGTGTGGTAGCTACCCAGACGGGTATTACAAAAACAAAATACCACGTAATATTTCCCTATTTGAGGTTAGCTCTCCTGACACTCTTACGTCACTTTTAATAATTTTGTCTCATTTATGTCCTTTTATCATAAACATATTGCATTTTATTGTCCTTATTCAGTTATTAGTAAGACGACCTTTAGATCGTTTGCCTTTGTCTATGGCCCTGTGTAGTGTTACAGACTGTGGAGGTTGCGTCGAATCATACTCAATATCTCGTTCCACAATTGTTATATTTTACAATATTTTACATGGGAAATTCCGTTAAAACTCGTGATTTCGCTCGTACTGTGAAACGATCTTAACTCAACTGGATCACACAGTCGCGCAACTACTCAGGATAACACTTAATCAGATGATCAACTTCTTTCCAAGTCATTACACTAACTGTAAGATCAATACAACAACTTTTATAATGCAAAGTTTTTTTTTCGTAGTTGAATCATTTAATTAATTAAAAGTATGTTATATTTTTATTATTATGTTTTTAGTATAATTATGTCTGTACGCCAGACTGGTTAGTGGACGTGGAATTCAACACTAGTGTTATGATCTTCACTACGGCGCAGTACATGCCCAAACAGCACAGTTGGTTCACTTGCATTTTTGGCGTATCTCAGTTATCCCAAATAATCCTCGGATGCATTTGTTTTGGATTTTATCCAATCTCGTAACTCTAGTTGTGGGTGTCCAAAAGCGGCGGTGATCACCTACCATCAGGTGACACGATTACTCGTTTGCCCGCTGTTTCATTGAGAAAAAAAATCTTTATCGAACAATAAATATTGTATATATTGTTACATAGGACCAGTTAACCGTATGTAGAATTTTATCAAACTGTATAAAATAGTGTACAAGTAGACAGATGTATAAATGTTATATCAATAATTATTAAATACACCCTAATGAGAAATGAGAAAAAAAAAATACAATTTTGGTTGCGTCACAAATTTATTCTAAATTTAAAAAAATATATATATGAATTGTGAGTTTGCATATACATTATTATAAGCATATCTCTTCTATATATTTTATATGAAGTAACAGGAAGATTCCAAAACCGGAACAAACGACCGCTGTAACTGATTACGTGGACCGCGAGATTAGAAAGAAATCTTAACTCGTCGCGTAATAAACCCGAGTCCCAAAACACCCTTACCAGGGCACCCCCCCCCCCCCCCAGCCCCCCTGACGCCTGTCTCCCTAATAATCAAGTTTCCGAGTGCCGGTCCAAGATGTCGCGATGGTGTTACGCTCAGACGACTGTGTCCCATCTGAATAAGTTACTGTCGGGTCTAAATTAACATAAAATTTGTTCGAGTCACAATTTTTGAGTTGAATTTTTAGGAGGCTTTTGTGTTTTTTTTTTCTCTGGCGATGGTATTTTTTATGTCAGTGTAAAAATGATTTGTTTTATTTTTCCTTACTTCAAATATTCTTAATATATATATATATTAAGCTCATTGCTAACGTATACGGACGTCACGTCAATGAACGTGAGTTTGAATCTCTGGTATAAGCTTGAGCTTTCATTGTGAGAAAACCGTAGGCTTATTCGAATGTCAACCTGGATGTCTATCAAACTCAACCTACTAAAATTCAGGTGGATGCTAAACCGGGTCACATCCAAATAGAATCATTACGTTAGGTTTATCAACACGTGTATGAGAATCATGCCCCAGCCTAATATAGAATTCTGCCAATCCCCTCGATTGGCCAGATGATGATGCATGATCTCAAGCTTGCTCCTATATCGATAACAAAGTACACACAATTTACGATTGAAAAAAAAAAGCCGATGTTTCTTTGTTCTTCGCGAGTATCTAGTACATGAAACATATGTCCATACCAAATGTAAAGTTAATAGGTTTAGCTGATTCGAACATATCACGATGAGTCAATGTTAAATAATAATATAGCTAAGCAAATAAATTGTGAAGTCGATAAAATTACAGTTTATTTAGAATTTACAAGGCGTAATGTCTAATTAATTAATGCCACAAATATAATGGATGTAAGACCGGCAGACACTCTCCGGTCATCAATTCGCAAATGAAAGCGCCGACGAAAACTTCGACAAAAACTATTTGTACGCAATAAACGTGATGGATCGATCGTCCTGGAATTACGACTCACTGGATATGTCTTTAATTTCAAATTTTATTGTAATATTTTTTAAACAAGTTAATTGGTTTTTGGGGAACGACATAATATCATAATACAACGTTATATAATATATTGAATGTTATGGATTAATAATATATAACGTAATTTTTCTCCTGCATTAGGTTTTTTTTTATGCCATAGGGGCAAACGAGCAAACCTCTCACGTGTAATTACGATGGTAAGTGATCGCTGCCGCCCATGAACAGCCACAACACTAGTTTCAGGCTTTTATAGGAGGGATTGGCTCGCAAGTCCAACTGCCGAAACACACAAATTGGTATTTGGCAGCAGATTTGAAACTTGAGGATGGTAGTCAGGGGGCCGTGGGAAACAGCCCTACCATTATGCTATGATTTCCTCCCGATGCTTTCCTTCACCGAAAGCTCAAGCTCATTGTAGGTGATTGGATTCGAACTCACGTCCCATGACGTGGCGTTCCTACACGCTACCACTGACCTATATTTTGTAAAATTGTAAACTATAAACTTATCTCCACATTATGATAGTGTGATTGAGCTGAAATGCTAAGTAATGCTATAAATGATAATGTAAGTTATTTGTCGGTCACACTTTCATACCGTAATAAACTTATCCTTTGATGTAAAATGTTGCCCACACGTTTTCAGAGATACCAAAAACGTTTGTAAAATCCAAAAATGCACGCCTCATAAACGTTTTTTTTTTGTTGTTTATTTAATAACAATTAAACCAAATCGAATCACACCGTGAAAAGTAATTTGTTTCTATTCCCAATTATACTGAAGCGTAAGAAAAAAAAAACGACTCAATTTGTAAAGTATTTCGATCGTTATCGTGATAACATACAGGATCCGCACATACAGACACACGGACGCCCAAGACAGAACTTTTTTAACTAGTTTTATATCTAGTTTATATAACAAAACTGGCATCGAAAATATCATGAGTGTTAAAATTTGTGGTTTTTCTTGATATGTGTGTATAGTATATTTTACAAGTGCAATATATGACAAATAGAGACAGTTTAAGTTTGAAAAATCAGTGGTTTTGTGTGAAGTGACACTAGTACCTACCTCAACACTTAAATATAGGTCTTAATATTACACAAAGCAAGTATCAAGTATATTATTATAACTTCGTTTATCTATTACAATACAACGCGCATTGCATGAGATAAATTCACCGAAGCAACCCACACGAGCGGTGTTTTGATAAATGTTTTTAAGGAATATGAAAAATAACGGAGAATTTATAATAAGATTCGTGTCAGAGTGCTTTCACCTTATCATCGGTTGCATTTAAACGTCACTTCGCAGACAAATGGGCGAGAACGCGGGCGAACTCAGCAGACAGACACATCCATCAGCTATACATCTCCGCGAGGCGACACAAAGCGTCCTCGGTGTTCCGTGCCAACAAATGAAATTTTCGATCGAGACGAATCACGGTGCATTACTCTTTTTGTATGCTCCGGCAACAAAGCCGCGTTTGAACAGCGCGCTTTGTACGACGAAGGAAATATTAAACCATTCGGTCACATTAACTATATATACCTAAGTGTTTATTTATTTATTTATTTATTTATATATAGCAAGTCAACATTGCACAGACATAAAGTTAATATACAAAACATAACGAATAACGATTCCAATGCCGGTACAATAATTATAGACATGCATAACTTTCACAGATAAATATGAAACAAATTTAAGTCTAAAAGTGTAACAAACATAAATATGCAAACAAGTGAAATCATGATCGAGAAAGCAAATAATGTATTATGAGAGATTTCCAAATCAATGTAAAATTAAAAAAAAAAATAATTAAAAAAATGTATATATATTTCTAAATCTAAATTATTCATGCAAAACCTTACCTAGTAAACAGATTGTGTAACTTATTTTTAAATGAATCAAGTGAGTTGCCAAATATGTCGATGGTATTCACTGTACGTATTATCATATACTAAATAGGTACCTAAAATATAATGGTCTTGATTCAGATTGGTCTGGACGTCGATAGCGTTATGTTCACAATCTCACCTGAAATTTAACACGTTAAGCCTAGTGAACGAACTGACTCTCAAGTGCAACTGCTGGAAAACACGTATTGATATTTTACGGCTGATTTTCAAATTGAAGGTGGTAGATAGCCAGGCGGGAATTAGAAAAACATTGTCGCCTTACTATGGTTTCATCACGTAGTTTTCCTACATCCAAAACTTATGCTTATTGCAGGGATTCGAACTCACGTCTTTTGACGCGGCGTCTGTACACGCTAACACTGAGCTATCATCGTTTCAAAAGGTGAAGGAAAATATCGTGATGAAACCACAGCATGGTGTTAGGGCTTTTTCTAATACCCACCTGTGTAGCTACCCACCCTCAAGTTGAAAATCTGGCACCAAATATCTATGAGTGTATTCCGGTAGTTGCATTCGAGTACTTCCTCTGGGTTTAACGTTTCCACGATCTTGAGTCACATCAGGTGAGTTTGTGGCCATTACACTAAACTAAGTATGAAAAATAAGTATAGATAAGACCCGCTTAAGTGTCAAAAATGATTAAAATGAAAAGTCTAACTAACTTACGTCTTCAACAAACCGCACAACAAATTTCATCTCTTCACATTGTTCACCTCAAGTTGATTTATCATCGAAGTTTATTAATAACTCGAATATCAGTTTGTCTTCGGTGACACGTTACAATGGATTCCCTCACTCCTGTTTCAGTAATAATTCTAAACGTAAATTGTACTATTGGCATGGTAAATTCAACTTTAAATAACTTAGAATGAGGTAGCATTTTCTTTACAATAGAAATCGTACTTGTGACATTATAAAAGCTATTTGTAGAAATGTAATTAATTTTCAATATATATGGGTATATAATAAATGTGTACGTTTGTTTCAATTATAATTGGGGTGTATTTCGTTAACGATATTGAATTAAGAAGTATGTTATTTAGAATTTTTACGAGAAGACTCAGTGAAACATAGCCTATCGCATAAGTGTACGGAGTTTGCGATCCAATGTCCTATTACCTCGTGAGAATCAATCAGAGATTCGATTTACACCAACAGTCGTGTTCTAAATACATCGTAGGGCTCAATTAAAAGTGTTCAATGGATTACGCCATACAAAATATTGCCAGTGAGTATGCTTATATATGTGTGCATAGTATGAACAAGGTATTCATCCAATCCCGTTTAATGAAAAGTCGGAAAAGCTCTTAATACCCAGTCACGGCTACAGTTAATCCGGCAACAAAAACCCGGCTCTGAGCCGTCGACGCCCAGCACCGGGTTCGATGTCCGGCCGAAGTCACTTTCGCCGGCGATCTCTGGGTACCGTCGTCTCGTAGAATTTATAGCACTTATCTCCATTCGTGAGTCAATCACTTTTTACTTGAGTGGGGTAAGGAGACGCTATATAAGTTTTTAGAGTTCCGTATTAAAAAATATATGTTTGTTTTAGCCGTTTCCTTAATTCAAATTTATTGTATCGTAGAGATAGGAAACTGATTTTCAATTTGTGACGCAGTGTCAGTAAAGTCTAGTTTGGCACCAAGATGTGCGGATTCCAAGTTTGGGAAAATGGTTTTTCACTTATTGTATAAAAACTCAAGAATTTTTTTTTTTCAATGTTTATTTACATTTAACTACGTATGTTTATATCTAATCGTAGAATTTTTACATCTATAAATCTATTTAATTATGTGACCTAGATATACTCTTCTTTGTATGATCTTGGGTACGTTAAAAGACGCGTGAAGAGGTACCTCAGCATGCCAGAATGCCAGCATGCCAGTCGTGACTGACAGTGAATTTGGGCTCATTGTCAATTGCCACTGATTTGGATTGTACTGTGCTGAATCAGGGGCAGTCACTTTATTGGGCAACATAAAAAAAATTCATTAGCATGAACTGGAGTAATTGAATTCTTTTTGCACGGTCTTGAGGAATGATTTTTGAATAACGCAGAACACTAATTGCATAAACGCGAATTGTTTGAATAAATTATAAAAAACTTAGATTTAGTATGTGATTCTTCTTCGAAGTCCGATGTACCTTTATACGACAACTTATCAAAATCGATTCATCGGTTTAAACGTCCATTACACTGACAGACAACAGTTATTGTTTGTAATATAAGTCTAAATTAGAATATAGAAATAAAATTGATTACTTAATGAACCGAAACAAAGCCATACAACGGAACCCGGAGTCAACAGCGGGTTCCCGCTTGATGGTTTTTATTTTTTAATAATAAATTTCTCGTCTCTTCATGAGAAAGTTACTGCCGAAAGTTTAATGAAGGATAGATTGGGGACAATATACTTTTTATATATTTTCGTTTTCCTAAATTAATACCTATTAGCAAGAGAGTTTAAGGGAGATAGGAATTTTTCATTTACTTGTGTAGCTGTATTTTATATATATATACGTATATACTAGCTTTTACCCGCGGCTTTGCTGTCGTTGATATTGATTTTGTAAAAAAATCTGATTCCGGTATCCGCTATTCTGCATACATTATATATTAGTGAAACCTCTTGTGCTTGTAGTCATTCATATTTGGGCCCTTCAATATTTTAGCGATAATGGCTTACACATAATAGATAGATATATTGTTGAGGCAGGCGTGTAAAAAGCCGTGCTCAATCAGCGGCTTGAGAACACTTTATGGCTGAACATGCGGAAGTGTGTCAGCCTACCTTTGTCTGTTTGCTTATAGTGAAATCGTGAACGGAAGAGGGTGGATCTGGCACTCAACTCAGCACTTAATGCGTAAATTCGCTTACCGATCTTCCCTTATTGCGGCTGCCAATCTTCCAAGATTCCAACAGTCACGGGGCTTGGGGGTTACCAGCAAAACGTCCACTCACTTCACTTTAAAGAATGTTCTACAGTATCTATATACATACATATATACATATAAGCGCTCCAAAATGGAGATGATTTTAGTTCAAACCAAGATTTTCGCGACGGTATGCGGGTCAGATATCGAGAACGGTTGTATGGAATTTTTTGCAAGCAGTGCGTCGTTGTCAATGTCTAACGTTACCCCCGTAAGAACACATTCTCACATAAACAAACTAGATGGCGGGACTTCCGCCTTACCATATATGCTGTCCCGTTTTTTTTTTTTTTTAGGACTATTTAAGATAAATATGTGTTACACACCACGTCTACTGTTTATTGATATGGAAACTTAATACTAGTACATTCTTTAAATTAATGAGAAGGAGGGTAGTTGATAACACTCATTATTATATAATTGCGATGCGCGCAAGGCTAAAGAAGTTCAGTTGAGTTCAGAACGCTCGACAGTACGGAATTGTTGTAGTAACCGGATGTAAAATATAACGATCGTGAAACGAGACTCCGAGTATGATTGAACTTAACCACCACGGTCTGTAACCTATGACCATGATACATTATATTCGAAGCGATGATAGCTCAGTGGTAATGTGTACGACTTCGCGTGAAGGCACGTGAGTTCGAATCCAAGCACCTACAATGAACTTGAGCTTTCGGTGAAGGAAAACATTGTGAGGAAATGGTGGTCGGGCTTTCGAAAATGCCCGCCTAGGTAGCAACCACCCTCAAGTTGTAAACCTGTCGCCAAATACCAATAGGTGTGTTCCGGCAGTTGCATTTGAGTGCCAGTTCCTCCACAGGTTTAGCGTGTCTACCAACTTGGGCCGTATCGTCACTTAAGATCAGGTGAGATTATGGCCATAACGCTAAATTTTAAGTATAAAAAAACTGTATAAATTGAACACGGTGATTGCTTAGATCATGAATTAACAGGGAAGATAATTATTACCCGTTAAGACGTTATCTTTTTTATGAAATAACTGGCAAACGTGCAAGCGTGTCACCTGATGGTAAGTGATCACCACCGACTATACACACCTACAACAACAGAGGATTCGCAGGTCTGTTGACGGCCTTTAAAGCAGGGACTGGCTTTCAAGTGCAACTACCGGAACACACCTAACTTGAGGGTGGTTGCTAGCCAGGAGGGCATTAGAAAAAGCCTTACCACCATGCTATGGTTTTCCCAGGATGTTTCCTTCACCGAAAACTCAGGCTCATTGTAGGTATTTGAATTCAAACTCACGTCCCAGAACGCGTCTTTCCTACAAGCTACCACTGAGCTATCATCGCGATAAAGACTCCTCTGAAATAGGGAATAAAATGAAGCGATGATTGCTCAGTTGGTAGTACGTACGGACACTGTATCAATGGACGTGAGTACGAATCCACCTGCAATGAGGCTGAGTTTTCGATGACGGAAAATATCTTGAGAAAATCATAGCATGGTGGTATGGGTTAATGTGATGCTTTTTGTTTAATGATTTTCTCACATATTTTTCTAATCTCTAATGCAGCCAGCATTCGATGTTTTTCCTTTACCGAAAGCTCAAGCTCACTGAAGGTGAATTCGAACTCACGTCCCATGACGCGGCAGTCGTACAGCACTACCGAACTGAACAACCGTAGCTTCAAAATAAACAGAATATTGGCTAACATGTAAATAAATGAAAGATTATATGTAAAGTTTTCATCATTAGCTACTTCTCACATAAGCCGAATGCACGGGCTAATTAAATCATAACTTACACAAACTGTATATTTCCATAATCCGGAAAGAGTATTCCGAGTGCGCGGCGTTCAATTAAAAATTAGGCTTCTTCAAACAAAAGGTTGCCGAGGAAAAGTGGAACAAGTGGGGGCTCTCCGCTCGTTTTCAACGCGCTTTAGACCGGTTTCCCCGGCGTCTCGTGGTGCAGGAAAACAATTAAGCCCTTCGCTTGTTCCAGGGAAAGTTTGTGGGAGACGGCTGCATCCGTCTCTTTTGTATCTATACTACGTGGGCCGAGGCACAAGCGGACGGCTGTGATGTTATCTATACGATCAGCTGATCCGTGCCATTATTTCGGTCATTATTGTAATCAATACAATATATATATATATATACAATACAGAATAGTAAATAATACTTGTTCGAATGGTATTCGTACTTTTTTTTCCTTTTTATAACTAAGGTTTCGGGTTATGGCCATAATTTCATCAATCTTAAGTGACGGTACGGCCAAAGTGGTAGACACGGTAAGCCTGTGGAGGAACTGGCCCTCAAGTGGAACTCCTGGAACACACCTATCAGTTTTTGGTGGGATATTTTCAATTTGAGGGTGGTGCCTAGCCAGGCCGGAATTAGAAAAAACCCTACCACCTTGTTATGGTTTCGTCATGATGTTTTCCTACACTGAAATCTCAAGCTCATTGTAGATGGTTGGATTCGAACTCGCGTCCCATGACGCGGTGTTCCTACACATTACCACTAAGGTATAATCGCTTGGCACACTACCACTGAGTTATCATCGCTTCAACCAGCTACCACTGAGCTATCATCGCTTCAACACACTACCACTGAGCTATCATCGTTTCGATGCACTACTACTGAGCTATCATCGTTTCAATACACTACTATTGAGCTCTCATCGCTTCACACACTACCACTGAGGTCTCATCGCTTCACACACTACCACTGAGCTCTCATCGTTTCACACACTACCACTGAGCTATCATCGCTTCACAGACTACCACTGAGCTATCATCACTTCAGCACACTACCACAGAGCTCTCATCGTTTCACACACTACCACTGAGCTATCATCGCTTCAACGCACTACTATTGAGCACTCATCGCTTCACACACTACCACTGAGGTCTCATCGCTTCACACACTACCACTGAGGTCTTATCGCTTCACACACTACCACTGAGTTATCATCGCTTCACACACTACCACTGAGCTATCATCGCTTCAACACACTACCACTGAGCTCTCATCACTTCACACACTACCACTGAGCTATCATCTCTTCACAAACTATCACTCAGCTATCTTCACTTCAATACTTATAATTATTTCATTAGAATTTGTTTATATTTATAATTTATAATGCTGTCTATTATTATAAACGCGAAAACGAGTTTGTTTGTATGATACGCCTTCACGCCTAAACCGCTGTATCGATTATGATGAAGTTTGGTAAAAGGATAGATGTTACCCTTGACATGGTGATAGGCTACTTTCTCTTCCGATAACCCTATAGGCAGTGAGGAAAAAAAAAGGAAAGACCTTTATATGAAACTTTTGTTGGTTCACCCCATTTGCTTCAAACTTTAGATGATAATTGCTAATAACTTCGCATTTAGGGTAAATTCATCACTGGTAGTTGAATAACATACTGAAGTAACTAATTTAATAGCATTTAATAGAAAAAAATAATTATTACGTATCGATTGATAACCAGAACTGGAGCCACGGGTAAAAGCGTGTTGGAAAATAAGATTACTTCAGGAGAGATTACGATAAATGTATCTATATGTGTAATGCATATGAGGTAGGACTGTACCGAGATTGCAGGCAAAGTGCAGTCGTGTTTGCATAAAAAAAAAAAAAACTTTGATCGTTCGCGTCGGTTGTTTAGACCAATCGCTTGAATGACTAGGAAATCTCGCTGTGCACATTCGCTAAATGGGGCCCTCGTTTCACCTCCCCCGATTGTCGTTTATGGCTTGGAACGTTACAAATTGGATATACCTCGAGCGATATCATATACAGTAACGACATTAGACATGTTATATTTCATATCTGATTGCAATAAGGTTTTGCAGCGATGATAGCTCAGTGGCAGTGTGCACGACTGTGCGTCAAGGGACGTGAGCTCGAATCCAACCACCTACAATGAGCTTGAGCTTTCGGTGAAGGAAAATATCTTGATGAAACCATAGCATGGTGGTAGTGCTTTTTTTGATGCCCGCCTGGGTAGCTAACCACGTTCAAGATGAAAATCTGCCGCCAAATACCAATAGGTGTGTTCTGGTAGTTGCACTTGAGAGCCAGTTCTTACAAAGGTTTAGCGTGTCTACCAACTTGGGCCGTATCAGATCTTAAAATCAGGTGCGATTATGGCCATAATGCTGGACTTTTAACTATATAAAAAAAGGTTAAATGTATCAGACTATTTATTTTATTTATTTATTTATTTATTTATTACAAGGAAAACTAACAGCTAACATTAAGAACTTAAATAAAAGAAAAAAAAATACAAAAGGCTATTTACAAGTTTTCACAGATATAAGTTATATTAAGTTATAATTTTAATATAATACATTAATATAAAAATTTGAAGTTGGTTTAGGATATGCAGTCGCGGTCAAATTAAAGACACCTCTTAATTGACCACAAAAAACTTATGGTGCTGCCATTAAGTAAAATAAGTATTTAATACAGCATAGTTGTCGTTAAATCATACAACATACAATGAGTGACAAAAAATACTTATGTTCCTTACTAATCTAAACACTGGTCACTTTAGGAACGTAATACAAACTTTTTTGACGTAATTGTAGCTGGTCAGATAATTAAAGACAACAAAAGTTGTGTTCTGAATTTAGAAAAAAGTATAAAGACTATTTTTTTTTTGTTCGGCCGCGTATTTTCATTATACGTCAATATTAGATAAAAACCTATATTATTTGCATTTCAATTAATTCGTATTAAGTCAAGCAATATGAGAGAAACAAGATGTACACTAGAAAAAATATTTTGAACCTGCATAACAATGGTGGGTCTTACGGAAACATTGGAAACCACTTGAACTGTTCTGAGGACACGGTTATGAATAATATAAAACATAAATGATATAAACATTTCAAGAAGTTCAACGCGACCGAAAACGTACGTAGGAAACAGAAAATAAAAAGTAGTTCACATGATTAGCGCGCTCAAACAAACAAACACACAAAGAAATTAACTTTTTGTAATATTAATATATATGCAGAAATGACCTTTGGCGATATAACTATCGAGTTCCTTCATCGCGTGAAGAATGAAAGGTGAATTACGCGATTATGTATGCAAAGGAGACCCATATCTGAGTAATAAAAGAGAAATGAAACAAAAAAAAAAAACGAAACATTTAATCGACACATTCACATGTACCATAAATGGAACCGGCTGACGTCACACCGCGGCGTAACAGCCACTCGGTTTTCAATTACACCGTAATTGTGGGCCAAAGCCATAATAACCGCCCGCCAATTTTTTGCCTTCACGTCGCGTAGGCGGAAACAAATTTCATTTGTGTGCGTATGTGTGTTTTTTATGTATGGTGTAATAGACGGTTTGTTGTTATGCTTCGTCACTATGCAATTGTAATTATCGGTGAAATCTATTCAGTTCGATTGTTGTTTACATTCCCGTTTATCGCGTCGACGATATGGCATGTTGAAAATAATTTTCCTTAACGAATTTTCTATAGAAAATCACTAAAAATGTACGTGCGTTAAAAGTTGTACTTTTAGTGTAACAAACCAAATATTCATCATTCAACGCCGTGTATTTTTATTATCGTGGGGAAATGCTTTTACGCCTACTCTCCCTAATGGGCTGGAAGGGGTATGTGGGACTCAACCGGCGAAAAACTCACTGGTAATAATACCCACTGAAACCCCACGGTGATCTTCTATCGTCTCTTGGGCCAAAGCTGGATCTGTCTTCACATTGCATCTGCACCCCGACAGGCTTAGTCCCCTGAACAGGGGCCACCTTATATAATCTGGAGGTAGAGATGGTAGAGACCTCCCTGAAGAGTCTTCGAGGAGCACACCGAACACAGAATGCGACTCTCTTCGGGGCTGTGTGTGCAACGGCGAAGGAGGGAGAATAATTTTCTCCCGTTTTCTTTTTTTTTAACACAACACTTTTGCTACTATCTGTGATAGTGTGATGTTAAATAGCCTTCCTCAATGATTGCTCTGTCAAACAGAAAAATAATATTGGTAGTTCTTAAGATATGCACGTTCAAACAGACAAGTTTTTAACAATATCGAATAATATAGATATATTTTAGTCGCTCTGATATTAAACATGTGTTGTAGAAATAATTATTTCTTATGTTAACGCGAATATTATTCATCGAAATAAAACTAATATAAACGGATTTTATGCCGGTTATTTATTCATTTTGATCCCGACGTTTCGAAAGCTTTTCAGCCTTTGTGGTCATGGGGCGGACTGAGGTGTAGGTTGTCCAGAAAAGTTTATGTTACTGTGTCTACCTTCAATTTAATTTTTATTATTGATAGTGTTCCGATCTACGCAGAAAGAGCTCACAGTGTCTTGAGGTCTGGCAATTGGTCTTTTGGGTTCCGACTTAATTTAACTTATATTTCAATTGAAATTGAAGGTAGACACAGAAATATATTTAAGTTGAAGGTAGACACAGTAACATGATACTTTTCTGGACAATCGAAATCTCAGTTTGCTCCGTGACCACGAAGGCTGAAAAGATTTCGAAACGTCGGGATCAAAATTACTAAATAACCGCTATAAAATCCGTTTAAATTAGTTTTATTTCAATGTGTTGTAGATTCAGAAAAAAAAAAAAATACTACCTTGAATATAGTGCTCAGTTATCACGAACTTGTAATATCAACCTATTGTCTGTTGTATGGAATAAAGTGATCCCATATATTATTAGTGAATCCATAGTAATAGTTATCAGCAATTCAAACCTTATCAATAGCCGGTGATACATTCAGAGTAATGCACGAACAAGGGACTAGATAAATCAAAATCAAATAATTTTTCGCTAGTGTATAAAATCCTTTAAACGAACTGGTCTTGTAAAACAGTCTCCATGTACTACATGGTTCTTCACATCACTAATACTTCAGTCCACTGATTCGTTCCGGAGCTCCATAATCACTGCTTCAGTATTGCAAAATACACGTTTCTATATCACCACAACCGGAAGCTAAAAGCGAGCTACTCGAAATAAATTACTAAAACAATTTTCATAAAATCTCGTCATTACAATTTTAATTTATAGAGAGTTTTTTAACCAAACGTGTAAATATTTGAACCCAGTAATATTATATTTGATATCAAGAGACGATCAACGACCAAGCTAAAGTATAAATCTATGATAAAGTACACAGCGATTATAATTTACAAAATACATTTAATCAGTTACTTTTCCATAGAAAAATACCTTCGAGATATTTTAGAATATTATCCAATATCGTGCAAGAATTATGCCCGAGCGTGCTATTAATTGACCCCATCGTCACTTCGTTGTCGTTAAAAACGAAACAAGTTTTTAAAGTCAACGAAAAACCCTATTATAACTTAAAAGAAGTTTCCATAAAACTCACCGCAGGACAAAGTTAGGTAGGTAGTAGTAAGCCGGGACATTATTTTTCACATTTCCTCAAAGTAGCGGGAAGGTGGGCGAGCTGGGCGGCTCCCTGCGCCGCCGAGTGTATTTACTTAAAGTGGTCCGTGAAATTATTTAAACTTAAAACCTTAGCGAAATTTGCGAGTGGTAATAACTCCGTCGTGTTTTGGGACCCTCCGCTCATGCGAACGCTTTTTATCGCGCTGTAGAAAAACGATGTGAGAAAAATAAGTTACTAGCGCTACATTTGTTTCGGTGCTAGCCTATTGTTTTGTTATATCACCAAAGTCAACATTACACTAACTTTATTCAATGTGGTAGTGTGTACGAGTTCGCGTCAAGAGACTTGAGTTCAAATCCAAGCACCTATAATGAGCTTGAGCTTTCGGTGAAGGAAAACATGGTGATGAAACCATAGCATGGTGGTAGGGCTTTTTCTAATGCCCGCCTGGCTGGCAATCACCCTCAAGTTGTAAACCTGCCGCCAAATACCAATAGGTTTGTTCCGGCAGCAGCACTTGAGAGCCAGTTCTACCACAGGTTTAGCGTGTATACCAACTTAAGCCGTACCGTCACTTAAGATCAGGTGCATTATCTCACCATAACGCTAAACTTTAAGTACATAAAAAAAATATATAGGCCCCGTGAAGGCACTTATGAACGTCAAAACAACCATCATCAAAAACAACCGAGTCATCGAGAAGAACTGGCAAGAAATTCGATCTAATTATATATTTTTTTAGGTAGGTGCATACTTAAAGGGGATAAAAATGCAAATACATTTACAATAAGTTTCAGCGCATGCAAAGAGAGGGTGTCAATTACAGACATCACAATCATTCACATTTTGATCCACTCTGTAATAGCATTTTGATATCAAAACCCTTTTGACATGGTTTTTTTTATAGTTAACGCTTAGCGATATGACCATAATCTCACCTGATCTTAAGTGACGATACGGCCCAAGATGGAAGACACGCTAAACCTTTGGAGGAACTGGCTCTTAAGTGCAACTGCCGAAACACACCTATTGGTATTTGGCGGCAGATTTTCAACATGAGGATGGTTGTTAGCCAAACGGGCATTAGACGAAAGCCCTGCCGCCATGCTACGGTCTCCTTGTATGTTCATTGTAGGTGGATTCGAACTCACGTCCCTTGACGCGAAGTCGTGCACACTACCACTGAGCTATCATCGCTATCCGGGAAATCTGTGACGCAATTTGGGACTTTGTTAGAAAGCCTAACCACTATCACGTAAAAATCTTTTACTGGTCTTACTAAGTCTAGAATACGAAGTGGCCAGTTTATCACGATTTCTAGTACTTAAGTCATCCCGGTCTTTTAAGCAATTTAGCTTATTCATGTTTTTGGGGGATCATACGAAGTCTTGATCTTTACGCTGTTAGCCCCAAGGGCTTTGACAGCTTCACCGAACTTTTGGGGGCGAGTACTGAGGGCACTCAGCCCCGAGGCAGCAGGCACAAGAGTGTCAGGACGGCCGAACCTCGGCTAAGGCTGCTGGCGGTAAATGAAAAAAGATTCATGATTCTGACTAACCAACAGGTCCTGTATTACTAAATTAGTGATACTAACTACGACCTTATCAGGTAAGCATCTCAAGGGCCGCGAGGGTAGTCCCTTACAGAACCGTGTACTTAACGTCGAAGTCTTGATCTAAATGTAGTGTTTTAGGCTGTATATGTTTACTAGTTCTAAATCTAAAATAATAGGTAAATATACTGCAAACAGTTTATTTATATTTGGTAATAATTTTTAGTTAGAAAGACTTTTTTCAACGATACTTTGTTTTGTACAAGCGACGCAAAATTACAATAGGGCTGCGTTGTATTTTACAGGAATTTCTTTCTTAAGAACTAAACGTAGTATATTCTTAGATCCTTTTTTGTAACGTGTATTTAGTCAAGTTACAATTTTCAACGCCGCTGAACATCATAGAACAAAGATTCTATGTACTGCTTGGCTTAAAAGCTGCATTGATGTCATTATGTTTTGTCAGTGAAACAGTTATTACTGCTGATTGAAGTACCCATAATAGTAGCATATTAAAGTCCCACTTTAACGTAACAAGTGAACAGGAAAACGCGAATTCAGAACCTACTGTACAAAAGACAGATTTGAAATTCTTAAAAATGATAACCGCACAAAATATACAAGCGAATAGCCTGAATTATGTATTTGCTATACTAGTAATACTACTTCTCGTTGTTCATATAACCTCTTTTCTTCGTTATATCTTTCGTGTCCCACATTTAGCGAAATATGACATCCATTTTTTTTTTGTATAACTTTCATGTTCTGCTTCGCTAAAAATAGTTTGTATAGGCTAATACGTAAGCCGAGGTCCATTAGATTGATATTCTACAGATCTCAGCAGTTTCATCACTAAAAATTACATGCCTACCTCTTCACAGCTTAAGGCAGCTCATACTATCACATGAGACATTTCATATTAACTCTTAATGCTAAAAATTCAAGATTTAAATTGGACTATTTATGTTTGCTTTTGATTCTTTATAATACCTCGGTGACAAAAATTGACACCTTAAATATAGAATACTTTACCCATGGTCTATGGGTTATCGGTATGGGATTATGGGTTAGCCTGATGATTCCCTAAAAGTATTATCAAAATTGGTCCAGATTTTTTGGAGCCCATTGGAAACATATATGTATTTTATTATCGTTAAGGTTTAGCGTTATGGCCACAATTCCACCTGATGTTAAATGATAATGTAGTCTAAGAGAATAAACACGCTAGTGGAGGGACTGGCTCTCAAGTGAAACTGCCGAACGCACACCTATAGGCATTTTGCGTCACATTTGAGTGTGTTACAGTGCCAGACGGACATTAGAAAAAGCCCTACCACCATGCTCTGCTTTCATCACGGAGAATACCTTCACCGAAAGCATAGCATTTAAACATTGTTTTCATTTTAATATAGACGAGATTTACACTCATCTGATCATTCCGTAGAGGAAGCATGATAATAAATCTACCCTCTCCCGGGGCACTACCATCAAGCCGCCATTATGCAAATCAGGGTTGGCAATTTTGAAATTTCCTTTCGCTTTTATTTTGTTAGGGTACACAAATTGTTTCATCCCTAGTTCGCTTTGGCGACTTCATTACACAAATCCCGAGGTAAATTACTCGGGTCGTGTTAATAACAAGTTTTTGCTTAATCTCACAGTATATTCGCTGCTACTGAATTAAATTACGTAAGCAAAGGTATTGTAAGAAATTGACAAGTAATTTGTTAACACTAGTGAATGCACAGGTTAATAAGATTTATTCTATACTAGCTAACCCAACAGACGTTGTTAGTTCCTTTAGAGTTATATTAACATTTATTTCGATGAAACTCCTTTGTTTTATAGGATAAAAGGTATCATTCTTAATAATCCATGTCTCACTTATGTAAAATCTAGCTAGTTCTTTTGGCTTAATGAGCTGACAGACAGATAGAAATTGTAAATCAAATATGTGTGACCTTTATATCGACAATCCACACTAATTATAACTTTCTAAAAAATGTATATTATACAGATTGGGTCTAGTTCCAGTTTTATTATACTTAGCATTCTATTGACACAGCGTGCTAGTGCTGAGTTTGTTGTATGGCATAGGGCATACTAAAGCTCTCAGATCTGGTTGTCCAAAACACATTAAAAAATGGTTCGACGGGCTCGGCACTGCTCGCTTTTGCTGATTGTGGACAGCTCGAACACATGACTATGATCATCAACAATAATCATATGTTCTTATAATGGCGATGATGCTCAGCGGTAGTGTAGACGGGCTCCGCGTCACGGGACGTGTATTCAAATACGCCTACAATGAGCTTGAGCTTTCGGTGAAGGGAAATGTTGTGAGGAAATCACAGCATAGTGATAGGGCTTTTTCTAATGTCCGTCTGGCTAGCTACCACCCTTTAGTGGAAATTGTGCCGCCAATACTAATAGATGTGTTCCGGCAGTTGCACTTGAGTGCCAGTTCCTTTATAGGTTTAGCGTGTCTACCAACTTGGAACGTAACGCTACACCTTAACTATAAGAAAATTACATTATGCAAATGTGTAAAGAATATTCAACAATTAGTGAAAGTGGCTCAAATACTAAAATAAATATTAAATGAATTATAGGCAACTAAATATAGATTGAGTGAATCATGCCCGGTTAAAGATAATAAATGAATGAGATAGACTCCGCTCTCGACCTAGCTCGATACGAATCTGACAATTGTAATCGGTATTATTCGTGCTCAGAAACACTGCCTTAATTTATAATATCCTTAGACCGATATAATTTTTAATAATATGAACTTGCCGTCCGGCTCATGAATATCTTAGATTATCTTAAATAAAACTAAATTGGACCACCTATTTGAATGATTTCCGGAATAGATTACTTTTGAAAATAGAATATAAACAATTTACCAGTTGTTATTTTTTCTAAACTAATTATTGACACATCGCATCTTTGTTATGTAAATGACGGTTTTTAATACAATTACGCATTTTATTAAATAAAATAAAAACAAATAATAATATAGGATGGCCACAAAAAATAAACCTTTTTAAGATATAATGTATATCATAATAAATATTTGTATTCAATGTATTTAACTTGATATTAATTCTACAACTGAGGCTGCATGATTGGTATAGTGGTTTAAATGGACGCCTTGTTGCTTTCGTCATGCTGAGTGCTGTGGGTTCGAATTCGTATCAGGATAATTATTTATGTGATCCAAAAATGATTATTATTTGCCTGGGTCTGACTTTGTGTCCGTGAATTGTATATCTGTAATGTCCCCCGCAGCACAGGGTTACATTCTTAGTGCGTAAGTTGTCTTTCATAAAACATTACCTTTAACCTCCCACATTACTCACGTTAGTAGTGATTTTGTGAAACAAATCGGATAATGCAATATAAAGTTCCATACAAAGTTTATACCTCCCTTTAACCCACTCCCAATAAGTTTTTCGCGAGAAAAGTAACCTATCACCGCATCCAAGATCCCATGTACCTCTATATCGAAATTCATCATAATCGATTCAGTAGTTAACGCGTGATAGCGTTACAACCAAACTTACTTTGTGACTTTGTATAAAACGTTACATACAAAGTTTATCTCTCTTGTTACCCTGCTTCCTATAAGTTTTTTGCTAGAAAAAGTAGCCTACCTCCCTCTCCATTATCCCATCTATCTCTATGCCAAAATTCATCATACTCGAGTCAGTGATTTAAGCATTTATAATATTACTACTAAGGAAAATCATATACCCCTAAGGAATCAGCTTCGCTTAAAACCTTTAACAGGCTTCTATTATATTCAAATATTTTAATATGCTTTTTAAATATGTAAGAGTGTTTGTTTTAGTAGACGAAAGAGTTGTCCGCTTCGTGCATAAAGTTTAAACATAGGTCGCGTAGGAAATTAGGTTAACAACGACCTTGTATCGAGTGACCTTTAGCCCGATAAAACTCAATAACAGGCTTAATGCGGCAGATTTAGAATGGCTACCAGCCAAATATCAGTGCCATAAACGTGTCATATTCGTGTACGGAGACATTACATCGACGCTCGGAGGATAAAATTTTTGCGTATAGGCGAGTTATAAATTTATCACTGTTCCGATCGACGACGTTCATGTATTAGAAAGGAAAGTCTCGTAAATGTATACATATAATAAATCTGTAGAAAGGTCGTTTTTTACATCGAAAACGTTTCCAAAAAAAATAAATATAAGCCAGGGTGTTAAAGGATAACTAACAGAACCCACTCCCTGCATTTTTGAAATATTTATCTGTTTACCTGTATGTCTGTGCGCGCATCACGTAAAATGTACGAAGCCAATGTAGATAACTTTTACACTTAATAGTTGTACGCAACTTGAAGTATTACTTAGTTTAGTTTCATCCCAATCGGTTCACTATATCAAGAGATATTAGGTAATATGAATTTGAAATGTTTCAACGCAAGAAATTCAGTTTGTTTGCAACGCCGCAATAAAACTAATGTTGACAGTTGAACTCATTATGCGATAGATGGCGTGGTGCATTTGACGTCATCGTGTAACACTGATATTGACTTTATACTTATCTAAGCGACGTGTTTTAGTTTTCGATAACCACGCGAATGAAGTTCAAATCAAAACTGAATCAGTTGAAGACATGCAATGAGCTAATGCTTTCGGTGAAGGAAAACAACGTTATGAAACCATAGCATGGTGGTAGGCGTTTTAGTGAGTATTCTGGGTTCGCACACCAGGTAAGTCCCATATAACTCGCTCCATAAACCATAAACGGATTTCTTCACGATGAAAAGTGTTTATTGTAATACCCGTTGGCTGACTAATTCAAGTTGGAAATCTGCCGCCAAATACCTATAGGTGTGTTCCGGCAGTTGCACTTGAGAGCCAGTCCCTTCACTAGGTTTAACTTCCGATATAAACATATAAGCATCCGATTTAAAAAAAGGGAGAATTGATTATAAGCACCAGTTTGAAGCGGAAGGTAGCTGGTTAAAAGGTTATGGAAGGTTAAAAGATTGTAAATGCTTAATATAGAAAATTTATAGAATAAAGTTTGCGTACCCGTGAACATAAAATTTCGATTAGGGAAGTTACTCGTGCGTCGCTACTTATCAATGGATTATGGACCACTGCGTAGGGGTCGGAAGGCTTCACCTTGAAGCTGCGTGACCCCAGACGCAATGCAGATCTTGTTTTTACGTAGAGTGAAGAAAAACATTATTAAAGAAGTCGTTTAGGTTAACAAGTTGAAGTCCACTTTTTGTTAGTCGCTTCTGTTCGCATTTTTAGATGCTCCCCAAATTCGCTTTGTAACTTTTTCTTCAAGAAAATTTGGCGTTATTGTTCTAAGACATATAATGAGATAACTGACTGATTCAACGATTATTATGTAAAACGAATTACTCTTATAAATACGGTTTTAAATATGTTTAATAAGAAATAATAATTGAAATATATATAAAAAAGCATATAGAAATTGGCAAATACATAATAGTATTGTATCTGTTCTTACTCAGTTTGCAAAGGGGTTTTTCTTTTCTTGTTGCGTGTTAGCTATTAAAGACCTTTAATTTTATTAATAAACAGACTTACGAAACAGTTTCCGTTCAACACTGACCAAAAGTTAGTACATATAAGTACACTGAAGTTTGATAGACGATTGAATTCGAATTTTAACGTGATGATAACAACGTGGCTAATGAAAATATTTCCATTACTTCTGTGTAGATAAATCACATTATTCTTTTGATGAAAATGCCCTTACAATAAGGGTGAAACTTATACTCATTAGATCAGTGATAGAAATTCTGTATGCTTAAGATCCTCTTTATGTTGTGTTTGGAGAATTTAATGTTATAGGAGTAAAATAATTCAAAGAACGTAGGCTGTTCCACGCACTCACGGTACGGCGTCTAATTCAACATAGTTGCCAAACTGTTTTTTCTTTATAGTTAAGACTTAGTGTTATGATCATAATCTCACCTGATCTCTTAAGTGACGATACGGCCCAAGTTGTTAGACACGCTAAACCTGTGGAGGAACTGGCTCTCAAATGTAACTGCCAGAACACATCAATTGGTTTTATGCGGCAGATTTTCAACTTGAGTGTGGTAGCTAGCCAGGCGGGCATCAGAAAAAGCTACACCGAAAGCTCAAGCTCATTGTAAATGCTTGGATTCGAACTCACGTGCCTTGACGCACAGTCGTACACAGTACCACTGAGCTATCATCGCTTCAAGCTTAAATCATCTATCTAACTAATAAACCCGGATGTACTTACCCGTTCGTATACTTTAAATATTTAGTCTCTAAATTCTTACAAATGAGCTAATTAATCTAACATAGTCTCCAACTATGGGATTAACGAATGACAAATTGCCCAATCGACGTCCAAGTAATTCGTAGCACTAACTAGTTCCGTCGATGCTGGCACCGGACTAACCTGATTAAGGGTTCGTTTGAAACCTAAAACCTCTTTATACGGAGCTCGTTTTTAACAAACTCCATTTTTTTTTAATTAGCCATCTATTTGACACCGGTGTTAAGTTTAATCTTTACACATAACAGTTATAGTGTTTTAAATGAAATATAAGTGAGTCTCGGAGGTGCGCTTGTATTATTTACATGAATTTAAATTTACATTAGAATTTAAATATATCGCAATGGTTAAATACAGTTGAATTTAATTGAATCGCGCGTATTATATAATCCCTGAATATATAATTTTGCAAGACAAAGCGATAAATCGCTAAATGTTTGCTTCGAAATGGCAAATTAGTTATTATGTATAAGCTTTGTAAATTTAATGCTAATTATCTGCAACTTTTTTTTTTATAGTGAAGGTTTAGTGTTATGTCCACAATTTCATCTGGTGTTAAGTGGTCTAAGGTGGTGGCTACGTGAAACCTAGTTGTGGGACTAGTTCTCAAGTGCAACTGACGGAATACTGGCGGCAGATTTTCATCTTGAATGTGGTAGCTAGCCAGGGCATTAGGAAAAGCCCTACCATTATGCCATGGTTTCATCGCGATATTTTCCTTCACTCTCGGTGTAAAACAGATGGATTCGAACTCACTTTTTTTTATTGCACAGCATAGTGATAGCACTGCACCTGATGTGATGTACGGTACAGTGATAATCAGCTGTGACTGCCAATGTATCCAAATTCTCTGACAGTCACCGCTGTCATGCTGGACTGATCCAATGACGCGGCGTCTTTACACACTATCAACTGACCTATCGTCACTTTGAAGTTCAAATTATATTTAAAAAAAAACGTATAAAATTGATTATGTAAATTGTACCTACATAATTCTTGAATATCGATACGACACAAATGCAAGTCTATTTCCAGAGTACTGATACTTTCAAATGTTACTTCCTCTGTAATTTTATACAAAATGATATAGCAAAAGTCATGAAGCCTCTCTCTTTGCGTTTGGAAATAGGGAAAAAGTGTTCCGTGAACGGTTAGCTCGGTGTTCACAGCCGCCTGAGATATACTTTCGACTCTATACTTTGTACAAACGAGCGTTTGATAGGGGCCTACGCGGATTTAATGCTTCTAGATGTGGTATTGTTAAGTCATTTTCCCCGACAGTAATTCCGGCTTGTGTTCATACTTTGTTTCCTAACACAAAACATTGAGGTTTAAAGCTTGTAGCTTTAGAACGTGACGGAAAGTTTGAAAATTTATTCCTTTGTGATATTTTTTTGACGAGGTATTCAAGATTTTTATTTGATTTGATTTTTTTAATATTCCATCCCTGTCCAGTATATGTGGTTATATGGTACTCACATGATGAGGGGCATCGAGGATTCCCAACAGAATTCCACGGTGTGGCATCCGCCACCGTCTATATCTATAATTGCTCGTCTAAATGTATGTCTGTTCGTTTGATTTTTAATATATCTTACCATCCTGCAATGTTTTAATGTATCATTAAAGTTTATAAAAGCAAAATTGTAGCTACACCGTACATTAAATTAGCGATTGGAATACAGGTATCTCTTATTATATATCTTCTTACTCTCTAGCCTTTCCTATTAACGAGTTCAAATACATTATGATGAAATTATCTATGATAAATACGTACGTGAACCAATTTTTACGGGGTTTGATCAAACGGTGTTAAACTTTTACATTTTGTCCCATGTGTTTCTATCTAATTATCACTATATAGTATTTGCGTACCGACAGGATAATGTTTAACAGTACTTGTAAGATAGGCAGGATAGGTACTCACGAGTGGTATGCGTCGATGATGGGTCCTTTTCTCCGAATATCAAGGATTCAAGAAGGTCTGTGCATGGTATGGTTTATTACGCGTGTAACTTTCTCTAAGCAATACGAGCATGATACTAGTTGGAGCGGGCGGAAGGAAGGCGGAAGATGTATTCAGGGTTGAGATATTTGTATGTTGATTCATAAATACGATATAGCGATATTTAGGCTGTTTCAAAGAAACCCTCCTATTTTATGTGTCAGACATTTTCAAAGAAATCCTTCTATTTTATGTAACAGACGTTTTCAATGAAACCCTTCTATTTTATGTGACAGACATTTTTAAAGAAACCCTTCCATTTTATGTGACAAATCGTATTTTGCATGTTGATCCATAGTATTATCACAAGGCAATTATCAGGCAGACAAGAAATATAAAAAATGTTGTACAGTTTTGTCTATGGTACAATTTAATTTTATGTATAGATAGTAGACTTTGATAGATCTATTTGATTGATTTTTGTGTTAATTTTATTGGTGACTTTATACGCGATCAAAAGGCACATTCATTTATTTTTTGTTGTTAACATGTGGACATGTTTTAGGCATCCCCTGGTTAATGGACTGGGAGGAGTGTGTGGGACTCAACCGGCGAAAGATTCGCCGATAATACCCAATAGAACCCCACGATGCTCTATCGCCTATTAAGCCGGCGAGCAGGATATGTGTTTACATTGCATCTGCTCCCAAGGCGCATCCATTTACTTCTATATCTTTGTAGTCTATACATAATGTCGGATATCGTGTTCTGTGAGCGGGATAGCACAGCTGGAGGATTATATCTTCTATGATAAAACGGGGCTATAATAACGTCGGTTCCGCGGATCGCAATAACTCACTGATCAATTAATCTTTCTTTGGTAATTATTTTTCTCTGTGTAGTTCCCTTTTGATAAATCGCGTCGTGGATTTTAAGAGCGGAAAAATATATGTTTGGCGAATATTTTTCGATGAATACGGAACAAATATTTTTATAACAACATTATTATGCTGAGTTGTTCAATACGAGTGACAGAGACATTTAGCGTAAATCATATTTTTTAAGCGGTATGGCCACAATCGCACCTGATGTTAAGTGATAATGTAATCCAAGATGGTGGAAACGCTAAGCCTAGCGGAGGGACTGGTTATCAAGTGCAACTGCCGGAACATACCTATAGGTATTTGGCGATAGATTTTCAACCTGATGGTGGTAATTAGCCGAGTAAGTATAGAAAAAGCCCTACTATCATATTGTGGTTTTCTTCACAGAAAGCTCCAGCTTATTGCAGTAGATTCGAACTTACGTCCCGTGACGCGGCTTCCGTACACATTATCATCTGAAGTGTCATCGCTTCGAAATTCAAACAATAATAGAAAAGTTTAAAAATATGATGATAGTGAGATGACATATAAATTCAGGCTTATTTGCAGGGATTCAAACTTAATATCTATAGCCTACCAACATCATCGTTTCAACATTTATTCAATAATTATACTTTAAAGTCTATAAGTATTTTATAGTAAGATAGATAGATAGTGAGTTCGATAGATAATATAGTACACATACGTATAATTTCGTTTGGAACTTTTCAAATAATACATTTAAAGAAAAAAAAAATTCGACATACATACAAAACGCATCATAATAGCATTATATTATAAAATAACAAAGTTATAAAAGTGGTGCACGGGGTCAAAAAGGTCCCTGCCTCAGCATGAGGCTGTAGGCCTACAATCAGAAGTACTTCAGCGCTAATATTTTAACGGGGTCTTGTGGTGCGTACACCCTCACGACGGCCGGCTTATCACATATTGATAATTACAATAAAAACAATACGTGCTATAATAAACATGCGCTATATAAATATAATGTAATAAATATCTCCTAGACAAGAACGTACTCTTTGTAGTAGAAAACTTATCAGCTGAGTACAATAATTAAAAAAAACCTACTGAACTAACTTGTATGTAGTCTTACAATTAGTTATACATGTTTAATTTAGTACGATTTTTGAATTGATAATACTAATAAAATGAAAATCTCTTCTAATACAAATTTTAGCTATCCCCAGCCGGTTTCTCTCACCTCACATCGCACAACAAACGCGTCGATTCGCCCACTTATAATTCTCGTTTAAATGCTGCAGTTGAAATGCGGTGGATTTTATATCTGGCTCGAAAATATTTGAGTGGATTTCGCCGGGTGAGAAAAATGGAACGCGAGACGGTTTCACGTTGATTCACTTCTTTTTATGCTCGAAATACGCCCCAGCAACGGAGTAACCAAACCAGAATGGATTATGGCTGACTTAAATCTTGATGTATAAAGTACGTTAAACTTAAAACAAAATTCATAAATATTTCAAGTTTTATCGCGCACTACGAAGATAAAATCTTTTTAAGCATGTTATAATATCCTATTATATTATTACCTTGAATAGCTTATTGATGGTATTAAATAATTTTTCCTAAATAACTTATGGCTATTTTTTTTGTATAGTTTGATTTTTTAGCGCATCGACATTGGTAATTAATTTTCGAATATTATGACAAAATATTTGCACATCCTTTGTCGGTATGTAGATTAAAATCTACAAGCAATGGCGACCATTGGTAATTAGTGGTTGTGTTCGAATTGTTTCCAAGCATTTTGGCGACTGACCACGAAACGAGACACACCGAGAAAGAAGAAATTTGATTATAAAAATAATGATCATTTCAGCTGTGAGACAGATCCTTATCACCACGTTTGAGATTGATATGAAGTCGAAGACGCTTCTATACACCAAGTGTGTAATACGTATTACATTTTTTTTTTGCTATAGTTAAGGTTAAGCGTTTTGACCATAATCTCACCTGATCTTAAGTGACGATACGGCCCATGATGGTAGACACGCTAAACCTGTCAAGGAACTGGGTCTCAAGTGCAACTGCCGGAACACATCTATTGGTATTTGGCGGCATGTTTTCAACTTGAGGGTGGTAGCTAGCCAGTCGGGCATCAGAAAAAGCCCTACCACCATGCTATGGTTTCCTCACGATGTTTTCCTTCACCGAAAGCTCAAGCTCATTGTAGGTAGTTGGATTCGGACTCACGTTCCTTGACGCAAAGTCGTACACATTACCACTGAGCTATCATCGCTCTGAGTTTATGAACACTGGGCACAAGCAAAATAGGAAACAATCTCTATGTGGTATCATTTAACATCTTAAGCGGTACATATATTGAACGAATTAATAACCAATCAATGCAAGACACGAATTACATACACGATATGGAACTCAGATCGAGTACTAAATACCTGAACTTATTTTTTCATAAAATGTGGTAAACAATCACCTATAAAAAGCTGCAGGAAATGAAATATTTCAAAAACTAGAAAGAAACGTGTATGGTAAAATCTAAGGGGAGTCAATGTAAGGACCACCCACAGCTGAAATATTTCTTGATTATAAACCTGAACTCTACCATAAAATTGACTCTTCCAGTCTTTATTCTTCAGTCATAACGCCAGCCTTGCGCTAAAACCAAGCGGATCAATAGAATATTTTCAAATTCAACTGGGCTTTATCGATATTTGAATACAAAATTCTACGGATTTTGGGGCTGAACATTTGGGAACACGTTATAACCGAATATTTTGTTAAATCATTATTTTTTGTTGTCTCATAGTATTGCAGGAGTCAGCAAAATTTAAGGTTTACAGTTTTTCGGGTATCGAATAATGCTTTAAACTTCGTAAGAAACCGTATAAATATGTTTGGACCTATCCCAGATTGCGACGTATCTTTAAACTAGTTATATATTCTGGCCGTAGCTAACACGCGAGACCAAGTTTCCTCACTTGGCTTAGCGTGTTATAATTACAAGTCATATACTAACTTAAAATCAGGTGAAATTTTTTAAATAGTAGACCAATAAAAAATTAATAGTACGTATCAATAAGTGTACACCAAAGAGCTAATTCTATGCAAATAGAGAATGATTATTGCACATTGATTTCGGTTTATTCAACACAATTTTGAATTGTCAAAAAAGGTCTGATTATGTCAAGATCTTTCGAGATTTCTAGGTAACGTTACTAACCTAATCATTGTTGTGGCCGCTGCAATTACGAGAGCTGCAGTTGTCTTCGCACACAGTTTAGACGAATTGACCTACTGAAACGTAACGGGGATTTTTACACTGTACTCTTTTGCTTTATCAACGAGCAGATTTGGTAAAATATATACACGTATTTTTATAGTAAGGTATAGCGTTATGACCACAATCACACCTGATGTTGACGGACGATGTGACCCAAGATGATGAACACGCTAAGCCTAGTAGAGGGGCCGACTCTTAAGTGTAGCTTCCGAAACACAACTATAGGTATTTGTTGGAACATTTTCGACTTGAGGCGGGCATTAGAAAAAACCCTACCATCATGATTTAGTTTCATCCCGATGTTTTTCTTCATCGAAAGCTCAAACTCATTGTAGGTGATCGTCGTTTCAAAATGTTATTACCATTTCAGCATTCAACATTTGGTAAGATTGTGGCTAAACGTTACTATTTATAAAGAATCACATAGCTGGCGCTGTATGACTTTTTTCATGTTTTTCCGATGGACCGCGCGTGATCGTGAAATATTAGTCTGCGTCGTGAATATTCAAGTGAAATTTCAAGTGTATAGGTGTGATAGTTTTGAAAACATCACGTTGAGTCAGTTTGTATGTACATTTATATGTCGTCTTAACCGGTTCAAATTAAGCATGGTAAAGGTAAATTAGGAGGAGAGTTAACAAATCAGGTTAGTGCCAAATCAGAATCCAGTTCGGTTCGTGATCGACGCTCCATAGTTTCAATATAACCTTATCATAACAACACACTTCAATAAGTCTCTATTTACAGTCTTGAGAATATCATCCTCAGATAACTGTCATCCTACGCCAATGTTCTGCCGTGCAAAAACGTAGTCTTCTCGATAACTGAACACATATTGGATAATTTTGAAATGCAACAAACTACGAGACCATTTTTAGAGCAGATCATCATCATTGGTACAGTGTCTATGATCCAATCGAGTATACCCGCTAACAACTTAACGAGACTACTGAGGTCCTTAGGCCTTAGAGATTGCCCTAAGTGTGACAATAAAGCGGGCGTTATAAGTTGTATGTATTCAAAGTCTAGTTTGAAAGAATTGTTATCTCCTACCACCAAGAAAATAATTTTGTTACGAACTGTTACTTAAAGTCTTAGCAAAGTTGTTAAATTCAGGTCGCGACGTAAGCCAAAGCAGACATATATGTCATGTCTGGTGAAGTTTTATTGCGTGGTGCACATTCTTGACTACCAAATTAGCATATTCTGGTACTAAGTTGTTAAAGCATCGTTCTTAACTGAACTAATAGTATGAATATAAGTAATTATTAAGATTCGCTATACAAGATCTTTACGACATTGAAAGAATAACTCATCATTTTAAATATTCACATGGAACCAAAGTATTTTGCTAAACTCATAGGAATAAAAGACAAAATTTTGTTATATTTTAAGTTAGAATGACAATGCAAGCAGTCTTTGAATCATACCCATTCCAAATATACAATGAGACTGAGTTTTAGAGCATGGAAAACCTGATAAAATTGTAACCAAGTTGCAGGATTTTCTATATACATATGATATACTGTTATTTAAATTAAAGTTGGCTTGTTTGTATAGTCTATTAATATCTTCATAACGTCATTAAACATTATTTAAGATAGCGCCTGCTACAATAGTGATACAAATAATAGAAACTTGTAGCTCAATCTTGGTACATTTTTGTACAATATATTGCGGTTCAAACGTAAAGAGTTGTATTTAAACAATAAGCGATGATAGCTCAGCGGTAGTGTGTACGTCTTCGCGTCCAGGGACGTGAGTTCGAATCCAAGAACCTACAATGAGCTTGAGCTTTCGGTGAAGGAAAAAATCGATTTTTTTATGCCCGCCTGGCTAGCCACCACCCTCAAGTTGTAAACCTGCCGCCAAATACCAATAGGTGTGTTCCGGCAGCTGCACTTGAGAGCCAGTTCCTCCACAGGTTTAGCGTGTCTACCAACTTGGGCAGTATCGTCACTTACGATCAGGTGAGATTATAGCCATAACGCTAAACTTTATGTATAAAAAAAAAGCTAACTTACTAGCAATCAATAAATTCATTCTACGTTTAAATCACTGTTAAGTGCAAAAGCTTGCGCAAAGTTATAGTAAATGGTTTTAACTAAACCGTTAATCGAATACACATAACCAGTAACTTTCTCTGTATTATAATATCACATCTCATGCTTGAGACAGATTGACTTAGTCTTCGTGTATCTGTAAAGGATTTCTAATATAATTGTTGTATTTGAAGATAGCTAGTCCTTTGTGACGACAAGTTGGACGATATATTTTGAAGATTTCTTGGTTGATGCGATATCAGTATCCACGGCTTCGTAATTCACATTGCTTGGGATCTCTTGTGCCCGTGAAACTGGTTTTAATGGTCGCATAGATAACGAATATGCCACAGTATTTTTTGAGCATTTACTTATACCGCTTATTGATAAATGCTTTAAGCCGTCTCAGATATATAATATAAGTAAGATTAGAACTTTCTAGATAGTGATAACACTTAAAACGAGGTGTACATATGTTTGTAAAATAAGCAGAGATCAGAACAAAGCAACGGAGCGATGCAATCTCGTCTAATTTGAGCCAGAAACTCGGACGAGATGTCGCACGGCGCCAGACCCTGGGAAATTACGGCGATCAATTTCTGCGCAGCCCTCGGGGATTTGCACCCGTTGCAATCTTCGACTTGTCAATGTCAAAGGGCGATAGACACCGGAATGGAGATAACGAGTGTGGTCTGATATGAGATTGGAGCACCCTTTCGCATTGTACTAGTAGATTTGGTCTGATGGTGTGATTTTGTCTTCACAGTGATCGATTGGCACAGACGTTATTCTGTGGCTAGATGATAAAAGGGCCAATCCCTTTGTTAGTAAAGTAAATTTTATATTTACTTTGTTAGTTTTATTTATTCTTTAAAGTCTTTGTGGCTTTTAATTGAACAACGATTACTATTCCAACTTTGGTAATATAATTGTAGTGGTCTATTTTAAAAGCTAATTAATAATTACACTATTTGATTTTAACAATAACTTTAATATATACGAAATAATAAAACAACTAAGATAAGTAACGGAGGACGGTAGTTTATTCACACCGATTGCTACACAAGCACAACTTTGTGTTCAGGCAAAGCGGAGCACTCGAGGCCAGATGTTCACATAACATTTATATTTTCTATTATTGACAGGAGTGTTTTGATATTTATGTTGTAAATCAGTACCGGAAATAATTTATACTGGATAGAGAGAGAAACACGAGCGGTGAAGGCGAGTGTTGACGATCGTCGACAAAAGGGCTCCTTAAACCTACATACGTGTCGCAAGTCTCGGACCCTGCCTCATAGTTCTCCTATCTTTGCCACAGCTACTAACTACAGTGCTAATAATAGGTTGTTTACGTGGAATAAAACTATTATCATATATGGAACTATTAGTATAAGTAAATGATTATTATTATAAGTGAATAAGTCTAAAGTGATACAGTTGAAGTTTATTAAATAATACATTTTTTTTTCGGTAATAAATTAATATTCTTTTGTAACTAAGTCACGAAGCTAGGGTTTTATGGAATTTTGTCATTAGAACTTCAAAAATATGATAATTATTGCAAGGCCAGGGTACGATGGGAGTACTTCAGTCCAGCTGACTGCTGACCACGTGGGGGGGGACTTAACACCAGGCCGGGCCGGTCGTTCAGGTGACGCAGTGATTGCATGCACGGAACCACGTCGTCCCTAGAAGGCGACAGACGGCCGTGGGGTTTTAGTGGGTATTCTCATACACCCCTCTCAGTCGCTCCGAGCTGGGAAGGGGATGCATAAATGCATTTCCCCACGTTAAAAAAGGGTACGACCGGAGTCGTATATCTTTTGTGGAGCTAAGTGGCTGAATAATATAAATTCATTTAAAAAGTAATCTTAGATAAATGTTTAAACATAGAACTGGTAATAGTAACCAGTGATAACCGATCTTGAATAAATAAAGCAGATGAATTACGACCGTATACAGTGCGGCGGTTTTAAAAATTCGCCAAAACAGCAGAATCTCGAAGACAGATCTAAACATTCATGAATGCGATACGAAAACGCAACAATAACTCGTTTTCCAACACGTTGAAGCGCGCCGCGTAGCATTCTAATAAATTTTCAAATCGACATAAGTCGTTACGTATTCACGACAACGGGCTAGGATTCGAACACAATAAGATCATGTTACAAAGGACTGTGTTTTGTATATCTACAGAGATCGGCGCGACTCGCCGACAATGTTTGTAGTTACAGCGGTGCACTTTTTTCCCTCTACTTCTTTGGGGGTGTTTTGTTGCCTTTGACGGCGTTCTAAAAAATTATATCATAACTAACATACCAATTTTATAATATATGATTGGTGGAAACTACGTGAAATCATTTTATTATTTTATGTAAGCTACAATAAGGAATTTAGAAACTCTTTTGTAATATATATGTGTCAAATGCATACGCAAATTATTATATTTAATAGATTGCCTATACGCCTCCAAGCTGGCATTACAGAAATAACAGAGAGAATAGAGAAAGACAGAGAGAGAGAGAGAATAGTTGTGGTTTTTGGATGTCATTATATTTATCGTCATGTACAGTGGCGGCAGATAATTACAATTTAAAATATATCAACAGTGACCATAAACTTTGCTGGCAAACGATACTGTATCTGTAGTATGTAATATTAACAGTTATACTCAACATAATAATACATCAACAAAAGTGAACAATAAGGTATGAAATTATGCGAACTTATTCAAGGCAGGGGCGGAGCTAGACTTTTTAATAAGTAATATGTTTATCGCAATTATAATGCGGCAGCTGATATCGGCACCGTGTCTCGATTATACCTAGAAAATAGCCTTACTACGACTCTGTACGCTGAAGTTATTCCATGAAAGCTGTTTTTCCTATTCACCTTTTCTTTAGCATTTCGCAGACGATGATTTTTTTTTCTTCTTTTATCATATATTTTAACGCTGGTTATTCACGAATACAATTTCTTATATAACTTTGCCTGTTACAGAAATCGCTTTTGAAGACATTTGCGGGTAAAAATTGAGTACGAAAACGCATACAGTCAATATAGTAACCGATGGGGTTAATTCTAAATATTTACAGACAAGGCACAGTTGTGATAGTTTTTGTATGGGATTCAAATGCGTTTACACGATCATTGAATTTATTATAAATCTAGAGTAGTATTTCCTAGTCTGTTATATTGTAGCTGGCTGGAAGCTTGGAATTTATATTTAAACCTTTTGGTCACAACCTCGGATGATATTCAATGAAATTATTATTCAAGAAGCTTATTGTGAAAGCCTAGCTATAGAATGTACAGTTCAAAACACCTACAATGAGCTTCCGGTGAAGGAAAACATTGTGAGAAAACCATAGCATAGTAATTGCGGTTTTTCTAATGCCCTCAAGTTAAAAATCTGCCGCCAAATATCAATAGGTGTGTTCCGGCAGTTGTCTTATGATCAGGTAAGATTATGGCTACAATACTAAACCTATAAATTAATTTAAAATAGTGTGTGCTTTTTTTCATCTTGAGTGTAATAGCGACGTATTTAAAAATTTCGTAAATTTTCTTAATAGAAAATTCAGGCAAGAAAACTAGAATTCTTCACATCAGAGAAACTACCATTGGCTATCGTAATTTATATATGCACGTACTGTTGTTACATATAGTATTCTTAGTTCTATGATAACAAAGTAGATAGCTTCAATGAGCTGTATAAATTTATTTTAATACATTCCGAGATACAAAACATGATAAAGTGACTAAAGGCAATACGTTTTACGTGCCTCATTTTATGCACCATAAATTCCTACAATCCGAAATGAAATGATGACATAAAAGAACCGTAAACCCTTTTAGTTTCGTTCGTAAACATTGTGCGTCTTCGTCGGAATTGGTTTCACCTAAAAATACGAATTAGATAAGGAAATGCTTCAATGTCTTTTGCTGGAAAGGGTGTCGAATATCTTGAGGGTAGTGAAGTACTCAGGATAAGATCCCATTGATTGAAACTGATGAAAATGACACCAGCAATATTGTAGGGACCAAATAGAAACGATTCCACTTTTTAAATTGTTAAGGTTTTGTGTTTGATAAAAATGTAAGATAACACGGTAACACGTTTAGTATAGTTCACGAACTGGATTCCTTTTACAGGTAAACCGGAAAGAATCTATATATGCTTAGCATCAAATTATTAATATTAAGGTCTAGTAACTTATCTCTACCTATCTTATATCTAGTATATACTAAGAAATAGCCCAGCGTCATATTACAGTTTCATCATAATGTCTTTCCTCATTGAAATTTTAGATTCAATGCTGGGATTCCATCTCGTATATATTATTACAGTATCCCTTCAAGACTGCCGTTGCGCGGCTCGTCCGATAAGGTCGTTATTAGGAAAACTAAATTTAGTATGCCCTTACAAATCTTTGTTAGTTTTTCGTCAGCAGCCTGAGCGATTTTGCAAGGGACTACCCTCGCGGCCTTTGAGCTGCTTACCTGATAAGGTCGTTGTTAGGATCACTAAATCAGTAAGACAGGACCTGTTGGTTAGTCAGGATCGTGAATCTTGTTTCATTTACCGGCAGCAGCCCAAGCCGAGGTTCAGCCGTTCTGGCACCCTTGTGCCCGCTGTCTCGGGGCTAAAGGACCTCAGCACTTGACCCAAAAAGTTCGGTGAAGCTGTCAAAACCCTTAAGGCTAACAGCGTATGTCAGGTCGAAAAAAAAATCCCCCCACACTGCTAAATATATTCAATGTTTTAGTAATAATCACTAAAAAAATAAATCCGAAAAATATACTGCGTTAGTAACGTTGTGTGTTTGTTTATTTTAATATAGATTATCAGTTGTGAGGTGTGGTGATAGATTATTTATTATATGGTGGTTTGTTTGTAATAAAAAAAATGTTATGTGCCCATACGTTCATATAATTTTGGAAGCATTTTGCTTAATGTAATTAGGTTATTGTGTACCAGTGAACTGTGAATAATATTTCGAAACATGCATTGAAAGTTGCCACAGAAACTGCTTGCGCAGTGTTCATCAGAATTATGTAAGTATGGAAATGATATTTCACGTTTGACGTTGGGAAAATTGCTGGAACAAAGCGGCGAAATAACATTGAATTATGACAGAGTTTGCTCCGTACAATTGCTTATAATGTAAAGTTGGAATCTACGTTCATCATAAGACCTTTGTTATTTTTACATTTAAAAATTCTATAATGTTCGTCTAGGTCTGTCGAAAAATCTGCACATCTGGTTTTAATGGAACTTCGTAAATTTGTTATGCTGTGTCCAACTTGAGAGATGGGATAGTTGAAGTCTGATCTATATAAATTAGATGAATTATCACTTATTTTATTTAAAACTAGCTGACCCGACAGACTTTGTCCTGTCTTAGCTATGAATATATAACTAATATTAATTCGTTGGCGGGAGACGCCCGACGTGACGGCCCAGTGGCATGTGCGTGAGCTGCGCGCGGTACTGGACAGTGCTTGGACATTGCAACATTAGTTTATGTTTCTAAAATAAAAGATTTTTTCTAAAATAAATGTAGCCTAAGTTACTCCTTATTACATCAGCTACCTGCCAATAAAAGTCCCGTCAAAATCGGTGCAGCCATTTCAGAGATTAACCGTAACAAACAGACAGACACAGACAAAAAATGTAAAAAAAAATGTTATTTTGGTGTATGTACCGTTAAACGGTTATTTCAATATTACAAACAGACACTCCAATTTTATTTATATGTATAGATATCAATACGATACAATACTTTACCCATTACTCAGAACATCAATACTAAGCTGAATACACGGTTTCTTTTGAAGTACTACAGTGAATGTAATATTAATTAATTAAGAAAATAACCACGTCGTTCCCGGATTCACAACAAAAGAATTAACAAAAGGGAGTGTGTTGAAGGGGATCGTTTACCCCTTTGCAGTTCGATCGTGCTCCTGGCATTTTCATACTTTTGGCATTTCGGTACCATCGGTTTTGGAAGCAAGATATATACCTGCTAGGGGGTAACGTGTGTGAACTCATTTTAGTGAAGTCACTACTACGATTATTAAAGTGGAATATATATGGAACGATATACATTCGAGTTATGGAGTAGATTTTAGTAACCAGCAGTCTTGACAGTTTTTCCTCCCTTTTCCGATTGTTCTATAACTCGACTACATTGGGACCTATCGCGTTTAGGGATGGAATTAATAGTTTTTGCCATATAAAAAAACATACAAACACGTGAATTTTTTTTTGTTGCTAATCAGACGGTATTCGAGTTTAGCATTACATTTTTTTATGGAATAGTGGGTAATCGATTAAGTAAATCATCTGATTACAAATTGCTCACTGCAGTCTATGGACAGCCAGAACTCTACGGGAATCACAGGTCTATTGCCGGCCTTTATTGGCGAGTCTGGATCTCAAATGAAACTGCCAGACCATACTTAATTGTATTTGGCGACACATTTACAACTTGAGGTTGGTAGACAGTCAAGCGGGCATTAGAAAAAGCTCTATCACCATGCTATGGTTTCATTCACCTAAAGCTCAAGCTTATCGTATGTGGTTGGATTCGAACTCACGTCTGATGACGCGAAGTCGTACACACTACAACTGAGCTATCATCCCCTATACCGGAGAATAAAGAGATAAAAAGTACCATACACGTTGATTCATAATATTAGTCATCAATCCGCTACATTTCATCAGAATCTGTCTTGCATATACTTACAGATTTCGTTATAATTTATTACACGTATAAATGTACGTTTGGATATTCTAGAAATATTACAATTATAATATTGTAATTTTGAAGTTAAAATTTGTGTATAACTCATCAGTATTGTTATATGTAATATCTTAATGAAAAAAAAAAAAAACAGTGTTTATTATTTTCTTTTACACTACTGATTTTAATCAATTGATGTTGGTAATGAGTATAGTAAGTGTTTTAAATAAATTTATATTTATCTTTACCGGCCATTACGTCTATATAATCATAAATATATGAAATCGTTCCCTATATATCCACAGTAACCACCACTACCACCACGCGTAGGTAATATCAACCTTGTACAATAATTTCTGAAAAATGCCAAGCATTCTTTGCTAACCAAAACATAAATATGAATTTTATTTATTTATTTTATTTATTTTATAATACCTATTTCACCCTTACACATTTTATTTTCCTGACTCTAGACAGCTTATACCATTTTGACGAATTCAATCAACTGATATACCACAATTCGGAGAAATTTAAGTGTCGAAACTTAACAGACCAAATAAAATTATCAAATATTGGTAATATTAATTTGGGTTAAACTTTACTTTTAAACTGACTTCTCAGAAATTCTACAAGCATAGTTTTTAAAAATAATAAATTATGTAGATTTTAAAAATACAATCTTTTACATAAAATATGAAGTACTTTTTCCACTTATTATCAATAACTGATACTAATTTTTATATATTATTCGTTTCAAAAAAACCCGCTTCTAGTTCTTTTTTATTTATAACATTTATTAATACTTAAAGAATGGTATATAATTAAAGATATAGAGAAAAAAAAACGACTTAACACTAACGTGTTTTTTTATATATAAGTATAATAGTTATTTTATTCCTATCGTGGAAAGATCGAGAACAATTCGACAACAAATAGTAACAACAAGGTCGATCGCGAATTGGTTCACTGCCTATATAACCTTCAAGTGGGAAGCTTTCAAATGTTGTTTGCAGAGAATTTAGGGTAGAATGGCGGCCGACATTGCGTGCAAATATTACCTTACCCGAGAGAATTTCTTTACGTACGTACGTAGCCGCGGAAAATGGTTTCCAATAAACCCATTACGGTAATGTCTGTTTAAGTATAGATCGTTTTGTTTCGATTTACAATCTCGCATCTGTAATTTTCGATGTTAAGGTTTAGTGCCGTTCGGATATCGAGTCTAGCTTTATCTGAAATAAATTGAGGTGGCATATCAACGGACTAAATTTATGTATAAATAGGAAAGTCGAGGAAGTTGAGTACATTTTCTCCCCTGTTTGCTAAGTGATTTTCTTTTTGTTTCCGGTTTGTAGCTATTGAAGTGTTTTAGTGTTTTCATTAAAAGTTTCTTTATATGCATCGTTTAAGGTGAAACAGTTTATTATCTTTTTTATTCCTCTATTCGTCGATTGTATTTTTTATACGTAATATATCCCGTTTTGCATTTGATTATCAAATAATGCATATTGTTCTATATAACTATGTATGTTATTGGGTTTGATGATAATAAATATATAAATACCTATTGACAACCTCCGGTTTTATCAATAAGATAATTTTGTTTTGATATCTTTAAAAAAAAATACTCAAACGTTTAATAATGTTTATGGTCGTAACGAATGATTTAAAATCCTGAAATGCCAGCTTTCCAGACTCTCAGTAAAATCACTAATGGCAAGAAAACCAACATGTGTATGGGTGTCGCACTTCAGTCATGTATAGATCTCTACCGGTCCGCGTAATTATATGCACCATATTCCCTTCATAGAATGAGTTTAAGCGTGCAGAAGAGATTTTTTACCGTACGGTGGTCGCTATGCATTTCGGAGCAAATGTCGCGTAAATCGGTGACAGAATTTTTTTTAGTTGGATATTTTTAGAATTTAACCCTTAAGATTCGTTTTTCATAGGCCTTAGCTATGGAAATTTTATGTAGAGTGAACGTTAATACAAGTGTTAGTTCAAAATCGTTGTTTTTCTGAGCAACGTACCTTCGGCGCTTATTTACGCTACCCCGTTTGTTTATTCAAAGAAATTGGTACTGAAGATAGAAAAAAAAAAATGTGTTTTTCTCTTGAAGTTATTGCGTTAAAAAAGGTACGAAAGTAGTAGTGAGACGTTTAACTTTAATCAAATGCGATCACGCGACGGAACAATTGAATGTCAACATTTAATTAATGAACGGTGTGGCCTTTGCAAGGCGTCCAGCCGTGGGGTTCGTTCACACCCGATACATTCTATTGACCGATTAACCCTTACGCTATTGTATGCCTTTGTTTCACTTATTAATTATAATTAATTAACGTACGTTTATTCGAATAATCAATGTGTCATACGCCTTATTATTGTTTGATGTCTATATTTTAATTAATAGTCAAGCCTTTTGTTATATTTAAGATCGTTTACGTGTTGGCACAAATTGTATTTGAAAATGCGTACGTGTTGTGGTGAAAAGATTGGGCGGTTAGTGAAATGTAACCGAGAACAACCTTCCAGTTTGTGCCGGATGTACTCGAGTATCGTCAGTCGCGGAGGCTCTTTCAAGCACTCTGTATTTATAATGATTTATGCGTAATCATTATGAAAGGATCCAGGAGATTCTTGTAAAGATGAGTAGAGAAATTTGTATGCATCATATGCTTTGTATTGATTTAAATAAAGCAAGTCTAAAGCTGCTAAACAATGAATTAAAAAATTGTTCCCGGCTCAACCTATTGCGTTCAATTTTTTTTTTTTCAAGAATATAGTACTTTTGAAGCATACTTTAGGGTCTTAATTTATAGATTTGACTTAAAGGTTTTAGATGTGATTATTTCTTTAGCATCGTCGTGATTTGAAACTCGATGAAACGTAAAAGAGACTACTATATACATCCATAGGATATAACGTATGAGAGAATGAGATAGATTGCATTATACAGTGTCTCTTACGCAGTCCGATCGTTATACGTGTGTTAGTATTTATGTGTGTGTGCCTATATAAAAACATTATACAGTCGCGGTATACTGCACATGTAAATTTTCTAGATGTAAATATTTTAATAATAGTTACAAGGTTTCACTTCTATCGCGTGTGAACTGCACACATATTTTTTTTTATATTATGCATAATTTATAAGTAACTAACAGAGCTGATTATTAGTACCGTTATTTTCTATTAATGCCTTCCTATCTGCGAAAGTAAAAATAAATTTACTACCAACAGTCAAGCTAGAAATAAAGATAAGAGATAGAGATATAAACAGAAAGAAAAAAAAACAGAACAACATACCGAATCCTAACATGACAGGAAGCTATAAAATGTCGAAAAACTTTATGCAAAATACGTTTCCGTAACTATGTTTATCGTTCAGGGTTTTTCGTCTGGTGTCCGGCCGGTCAAAATACCTACCGTGTTGTCCACGAGGAATAAATTCGCCAGTGGCGATGCGTTCGTACGGATGGTTCTCGTGTTTTTTTTTTTTTTATATTTAAAGTTCATTTAATGTACTGTTACTTTAACGTAAATACTGTTAAATTTATATATATTTTTTTTTAAACTTAAGGTTTTAGCGTAATGGCCATAATGTTACCTAATCTTAAGTTACGATACGGCCCAAGTTGGTAGACTCGCTAAGCCTGTAAAAGAACTGGCCCTCAAGCTGCCAGAACTCACCTATTCGTATTTGCAGCCAGATTTTCAACTTGAGGATGATTGTTAGCTAGGCTGGCATTAGAGAAAATTCTACCACCATGCTATGGTTTCCTCACGATGTTTTCCTTCACCGAAAGCTCAAGCTCATTGTAGGTGGTTAGATTCGAACTCTCGTCCCTTAACGCGAAGTCGTACGCACTATCGCTGAGCTATCATCGCTTCGAAAATCATCGATAAATCTAGAAAGACATTTGTGGTGTGCTAGGGAAGAAATTAAAACGATGATAGCTCATTGGATAGTGTGTATGAACGTCGCACCAATGGACGTTAGTTTGAATACCTGCAATGATCTTGAGCTTTCGGTGAAGATAAACATCGTGATGATACCATAGCATGGTGGTAAGGCTTTTTATAAAAACCGCCTAGCTGGCTACCACCATCAAGTTGAAAATCTGCTGTCAAATATCGATAGGTGTGTTCCGGCAGTTGCACTTGAGAGCAAGCGTCTCTATTAGGCTTGGTATGTCCTCCATCCAGGGCTACATAGTCTCTAGAAATCAGACAAAATTATGACCAGAAAACTTACCTACGAAAGCGTTAAAAAGCCTTCTTTTTGATCACACTTAATTTTTTTTTCTCATTGTATTGTGCTGAGTTTAGTGTTTCACTTGTCAGATTGTATGTCATATTCCCTGGTTGAGATTCTCGCGGAATAACATAGCACTGGTAGAATTATGAAGCCTCCACGGGAGCTATACATTAGAATAAAATATCCATTGGTTAATGTCACAGAATGATTTAACTTTAATACGGCTATCACATTCAATAACAACGCGTTGACAGATGGAATAAAACACAGACCGGAATGTTCGAAGCTGAATCGATTCGAAGAACTATACCGTAATTTCTGTGAACAACGCGGATTCGTGCCAAATGTCTACAAAAACTGCGCCGCACGATGTCTGGACGAGATTAGTGTTAAACGACTGTGGGATATGTAAGTCGGTTAATATTATTATCGGTATTATTGTCGATAATTCGATATATTTATTTACACATTAGCTCTAATTAATTGTATTTGAAAAACTATATACATGTGCTGAAAAATTAACGAAATTTTCAGGGCGAGAAAGACAACCTCGGAAATTCGATTTAATCATTTTCTTTCTGATACTGGATGTGCCTGTGGCTTCGTTCGAGTAGAATTTAAAATTATTTAATCTCGCGCCGACATTTCAAATTACTATAACTTTTAATAGAGTTAACCGATTCAAATGAATAAAAAAAACATGTTACTCGTGGAGATGCTGTATAATTTGCTTGGTGACGTTTTATCATAAACGTTGTACTTTAGCAGCGACTCGTGCCCAATCGAACAGACAGACAGACGGTTAACAGAAATATTTAAATGTATTTGATTACCTATATTTGACATAAATCTAAAAAAACGTCCGGACACGTTGAAATAACATTCTTATTATATGTATATACATATACATCAAGTACATTTGGCAGTAAAAGCACATTTAAAGTATTTAAAGCCTTCCAAGAATAGTTAACCACAGCCTTCATGTATACAGGTTTTGACTTTGATATATTTTTAATGGCCGGAAAGAATGCGCAAACCTGCGCGCCAACATACTGCTTCAGGCTGCAAGTACTCTCTCTCTCTCTCTATCTAGCTAGAAATCGCAACAAACTGGCCACTCCCTATTTTAGACTGAGTAAGACAAGTAACAGATTTTTAGGTAATAGTGTCAGGATTTATAATAAAGTCCCAAAGCACATTACTGAATTGTCATTGAACTGAATATCAAACGGGTTTTGATGTCAAAAGTCTATATAGGGTGGATCAATATGTGAGCGATCGTGATGGCTGGAATTGACGCCCCTCTCTGTACATCCGCTAATAACTACTGTAACACATTATATTATTGAATCTAAGCATAAGAAAAAGACTTAAAAAAAAGATGCAGATCGAGTTTCTTGCCGGTTCTTCTCGATGAATGCGTTACTTTCCTAACCTGTAGTAATTTTTGACGTTCATAAGCGCCTACTTAGGGCCTAAGTTGAATAAAGATTTTTTGATTTCATTTGATTTGATTCCATGGTCTCATTCGATATCTAAATTATTTGATATGTCTAATCTAATGCCTGATGATACCTGAGATGGCATTAAAAAAAACTCAAAAGTAATACCGAAATGAATAATAGTTTGAAATTTTGGTTAATTTTTTACCTAGCGTTAAGAGTAAATTGAATAATAATCCATCAAGAAGATCATTCACTAGTAAAAAAAAATATGATCTATACCAGAGAAAAGCCTATCATAAGGAGTTTCAGGAAGAAATTATCCCATATGTTAATCTACAATATTGGCTAGTTAGCTACGTAACTTGTTAGTGAAAGTTTAAAGGACAGATAAAATTCAAAATTAAATGTTTTTATATATTCATAAATCAAAGAGCCCGCAATTATTATTGGTATCCAAAATAATTACATTAATAAATTTGTTTTAGTTAAAGTTTTATGTGTACCAAATGAGAGATAATTATTCTATAAAAGAGTAAGAAATTAAAAAAAAAACACTTACATGCGAAGACAAACATGGGGGTGCAATGTAATACGCATAAATAACTTTTTTTTATATAGTGTAGATGTGGTAATAATTTATGAGTTGGTTTGTTTGAAGTTAACTAAATAGTCCGTAACTTTTTACACGTCATATTTGTGAATACGGTCTCATTGGCCTTATAATCAAAACGTAGAAGGAACATAAATACATATACCTACATAACCCGTGGAAAATATACATCGAAAGTGTAATGTAACCGTGTTGCAAGCAAGTCACGGACTGTGAAACCGTATAGCCCGTAGCTATCGTCTAGCACCTAGGCTTGTTCATACCCACATAATCTTTTATGGATACGTGTATGAATTTTATTGCATCGCTTTGATAATCTATACAAATAAACACTGTAACAGAGCTGAATCTGTGAATCGAGAAAGTTTTTCTTTTTCACAGGTCGCTTCAGTCAGTCAATCATTCGTATTCAGTATCGACGTGGTATGTGACGTGTCGATACGTTTTATTAAATGCTTTATATATATACTACTTTGTTCGCATGATACTGAAAATTATGTAATATATTTTTTGCCTTTTTTGGAATTTTTTTTCAATATACTTTGCTCCTATGGGCGGTAGCGTGATGTTAAATAGCTATAAACAGAAATATTTTTTAAAATCCAACTGGTAGTTTATTAGATTAGCGCGTTCAAACAAATTTTCCGCTTCCGTACACGGTACATCGTTTTCAGTCACTCTGTTTACTAGCTCTACCTATTATTACGAATGGTGATGTTACCACATCGAGCTACGATTAACGAGAGATCGATTATTAGACATAGTCGGTATTATAGAGGCATTTTGTATTTAAGAACTTTTGTAGCTCTTGGTTCACGTCCCGTGAATGCAGACTGATAGCGTCCGACACCACAGTCGCTTGCCCGTGGGCAAATTGTCAAGGGGGTATGTAACTCGGCTTGAGTAATTTATAACCGCCATTCTCTCCTATTACTGTACTATGTATAGTTAAGACTGCGCCCTCGGAATACTCAATTCGGCTTATTTAGATACGGCACTTGAGTAAATAAGTTAAATTTTCAAAAATAAAAACAAATCCGGCACGTAAAATAGTTTTTTTAGTAGTTAACAGCCTTCGAGTTATGATCATAGTCTCGCGAGCTATGATCATAGTCTCGCGAGTTATGATCATAGTCTCGCGAGTTATGATCACAGTCTGATGTTAAGTGACGACGTAGTGTTAGCTGGTGAACACGCTGAACCTGTGGAGGGACTGGCTTTTATGTGTAAAAGTTATCTAACAATTCATTCCCCATTTTATAAATTTGTTCACAACAGCTTCACGCATTTTGTCGTTTACTTTTCAGCTATATAATATTCATATATTTTTTATTGTTAAGGTTTTAGCGTTATGGCTATAATCTCACCTGATCTTAAGTGAGTTACTTGTGGGTGGTTGCTAGCCAGGCGGGCATCAGAAAAAGCTCTACCACCACGCTGTGGTTCGCTCAAGATGTTTTCCTTCGCCGGAAGCTCAAGTTCATTGTAGGTGAATTTGAACTCGCATCCTTTGACGGTGAGTCCGTAAACATTACCACTGAGCTATCGTCGCTTCAAAATTCATAGTAGTAGATTATAATGTCGTCATATCGGGGTAATAAAACTGTACTAAATATTTGTCGTTTATAGCTGACAACATTTGTATCTAATCTACATACATGTATACCTCATATACATGGTGGTTACAGTCAAGTCGGGGACGAATGGCCGACTTCCGGATTCCTCGTTTGTTACACAGAAAGTCATAAATAACACTCGCGAGTTACAATAATGCAAGTAATTATGCTGAATATTCATAAATAACTAGGAATTGTCTAAATTGTCTAAATCATTGAAGACGTACAGCGTTCTAGATGTAATTAACAGGAAATACCTCGGTATGTAATTATGTTTATTTAAAAAACTATGTTTAGATGGAAATCGCGTTCTGATTAAATAAAAACATTTACTCTGTGACATACTTACGAACTGGTTATTTCATTTAAAAAAAAAACACACACGCACACACACACATGTTATCAATCATTTTATTGCAATTGTCTTAAAAAATACGTTTTTACGAAGAATTCAACCATATAGTTGAACTCAAAATGAAAGAACATGTCTATATACTTGTAAAATTTCATCCAAATAGTTAGACCCGTTTCTGAGATCAGCGAAATCCATATTTTTACAAATGTCAGTTTGTAATGTAAAATTAACAACTTATTACTAAAAAGTATATACGGTACTTACATGAAAAAATCAATTTTTAAAATACTTATCTGTCTGTCTGTTTGTTTCAGCTGATCTCTGAAACGGCTGAAACTGTTTTGACAGGACTTCCGCTGGCAGATAGTTGACATGATAAGGAGTTAATCAGGCTACTTTTATTATAGAAGGAAATTTGGCTTCCGCGAAAATTATTTTGGAAATAATTTTTAGTTGCACACGAACGCAGCCGCGAGCATCGCTAGTTTACATATATACATTTAGATACAGGAAGTGCTCGCTTAACAGTATTAGATAGACATTTCCGCAATAACTTGTTATAATATAACTTAACTGGTGGAGACTTACGTCAATAAACCATGTACGTGTAATATTTTCCAGGTTCTTCATGAATCATTGTCATATTGTATCTGATTTAGACAAGGAATTATACACGTAATCCTTTCTCGTGAATCACTTTGTTTACTGGTGTAAAATGTATCCGTGGTTTGGTGGTTTTTGAATTTCTCTCGTTCAGACGAACAGACGTAACAGACAGATTTAATTTTATAACATATATTGAAATAAAACTAATTTAAACGGATTTTATCGCAGTTATTTACTGATTTTGATCCTGACGTTTCGAAATCTTTTCAGCTTTCGTGGTCCACGAAACGTGGTGAAACATCAGGATCAAAATCAATAAATAACCGCAATAAAATCCGTTTAAATTAGTTTTATTTCAATGAATAATATTCGCGTAAACATAAGAAATCATTATTTATAGCATATACATTTTTTTTATAGTTAAGGTTTATTGTAATGGCCATAATCTCACCTAATCTTATGTGACGATACGGCCCAAGTTGGTAGACACGGTAAACCTGTGGAGGAACTGGCTCTCAAGTGCAGCTGTCGTAACACACCTATCGGTATTTGGCGGGGCAGACTTTCAACCTATTCAATATGTATAGGTTTACCAGTCTCCTGACCTGTGGTAGGTCAGTGTTACTGACAACAGAATGATTTAGGTAGATTCAAATCCTACAAATATGACATATGTATAAATGGGTAGATCAATCTTTTATGCAATCTTGTACATCCAATTTATTTGATTTTAAATATGAACGTAAATAACTTTTAACTACAGATGATTTTGGGTAAATAAAATAAAAATATACCCTAAAATATGCCCTATAAATTATTCTAATTAAAATATCAAGCAGCTTCTATGGTAAGACAATTGATAAATTATGTGTCCTGTACAAGTACATCGTGTCATTGGTGATATTCGATACATTTTTCGCAAGCGCATTTTTTATACAATTTATTTAAATAATGTTATAAAATCTAACATATAAATATTTTAAATTGATTTTGAAACATTTTATTGTAACTATATTTTCACTATTGAATCGTGGTACTGGAGTCAAAATACATGCAAGTATATTTTTCACTGGCTCCATCTACACAAAATGTGAATCCACAATTCCATGTAAAGTTAGCCCTATTAAGTTGCATACTCTGTAGCGACATCTATCTAAATTTCGCGTGTAACGTAAGCGCTGAGGTCCCGCCCGCCCAGTTAACCGCCCAAGCATTTAATACTCCGTCGGAATTGTAGATGGCGCTATAAACTATAAGTTGAATATTTAAACCTCTTTCAGAAAAGGTTTTATCAATTATGGAAATAAATTTAATTTTATCAAGTAAACAATTGTTATAAGCCACTTTTATGTTTTGTATTTACTCTGCAAGTGTGGGTCAATTGTTTTTTCATGCGACATCCCTAATTTGTTTCCGTTTTTTCCACTAACCAATACTGCTAGATGATAAGACGTAGCATTTATATCGGATCCTTAGGTGTTTTCAGGAGATTCCATTTTTAACTTGAGTACTTAAGTCTTACAATCCTCTTAGGATTTCTTTTGCTTTCTTAGGATTTGAAAAGTCCGGTTCATCGTATGTAACTAACAGGTCTAACTAGGGCTAGCTAACGATCAACGAAGAGATTACAGTTTCCGCTATCACTCTCTCACAATAACTTAACTAGCGTTTTAGAAATAACTTAACTAGCGTTTTAGACTATGTAAGTCCGTGGAGTATTTATTAAAATGTGAAGAGCTTAGATTTGTTTCGGACTCGAGCCACGGTGGTAGATTTTTTATACTTAATCAATTTAGCATTATGGCCGCAATCTCAAGTAATGGTAAGTGACGATATGATACAAGATAGTGGATAACTTCTGGAAGATAGCTATAGGTATTTGGCGGCAGATATTTACCTTAAGGGTCGTAGCTAAGCAGAAGGGCATTAGTAAAGCTCAGGTTCATTGTAGTAGAGAGTTGAAGTCACGACCATTAACGCGGCGTTCGTACACACTACTAACTGAGCTATCGTTGTTACGAAATTTGAATGTTTCGGTCTTGTCGATTTAGCTCGCTGGGTCGGAAATATCCACCGCCCTGTAAGTAACGATCCGCCAAACCCCTGAAATATTATTGCGTCTGTTAAATAACAAAGTTTTGATAGTAGTAAACATAGATAAACAATTCCTTGAAAATCTATAATATAGAGAGCATAACTAATGATTTATTGTTGGCTAAACGAAATTTAAAAAAGGGGTTAAAAGTAATTGACTGATGAGTAGTAATGATTCACAGAGATGATTGGCTCTACTATGGACCTTCATCGACGAAATATAGATGCTAACGATATAGTCAGGAAGCATATTGTTAGAGCAATCATTATGCATGGTGGCAGGGCTTTTTCTGATGCCCGCCTGGCTAGCTACCACTCTCAAGCTGTAAATCTGCCGCCAAATACCAATAGGTGTGTTCCGGCAGTTGCATTTGAGAGCCAGTTGCTCCAAAGGGTTAGCGTGTCTACCAACTTGGGCCGTATCGTCAATTAAAATCAGGTGAGATTAGGCCATAAGGCTAAGTCTTAACTATAAAAAAACATCTGGGATATATATCAAGGATATGCATTTACACAAAACTTAATTTCTTAAAATATACGTTCGGAAACAATTATGAATATGGTATAAAAGAAAGATCAAAGAAATTTAATTAAAATTTAGAATAGTTACTTCTCTTGGCGAGGTAGACACAAACGGATTTACGATATCGTGTATTGAAGTGACGAATGGAGTCGAGGGTAACAGGTAGTATAGAAATAGATAAAGTCAAAACAGTTGAATATCTGATATCTTGTGTTTATAAACCTGCTTAGTAGCCAATGACAAGTTTTAGTCAATATATATAAAAAAAAAAAAAAAGATTTTTTTCAAGTTTTCCATAAAGATTATTATCGATATTATTCTACTTATAAAAACGTGTCAAGTCGAAGACTAAAATTAACTTTTCAAACATCTATGTAATACTTTTATTTACAAAAGCTGAAGAAACGAGCGAGCGAGCGATCTCTCTTCGCTTAGCAAGTATCAAGTATCGATTAACTTCCACGAATAAACTTAAATTTTTTTTTTTCTCATTCGTCGTGAATACCTGTTTTTATTTGTACCACGCCCCTCGAAGCCCTGTGGATGCCGAGGTAACTGGGATCACCTATAGCAACGCCTGGCCTCCCCTTGTATCTATGGTAACCCCCCACTTGAAGACTTTATGAAATCTCTCACTGTATATAACTACGAACTGTATAGCGAACTCTAATACAGGTACGTAATCAGGTTACAAATATATATTTGGCACAGATCTTGTAAAACCAATATCTGATATGTGCTCTTTTCGAAGATTTCGTTATTTTCACTATTATGACTAGGTTATTAATCAATTTTGAAACAATGATGGCTCAGTTGGTAGCGTGTGAGGTTGCCACGTCAATAGACGTGAGTTCAAATCCATGTGGAATGAGCCTGCGTTTGCGGTAGCGGAAAACATTTTGAGGAAACCATAGCATGGTGGGGATACTCGTCTGGCTAACTACCACACTTATGTTGAATATCTATTGCCAAATACTTATATGTGTGCTCCGGCAATAGTACCTGAAAGATTGTCTCTCTACTAACGTGTTTACAATCTTGGGTTACATCGTTACTTAACATCAAGAGAGGTTGTAGCCATAACGATAAACCTATATTATTCATATATAAGCACTACAATATAATTCTAAGCATTAACATCATATCAGAAGAGGTCTGAAGGACAGATGCCTTGGTCTCTGGCAATACGGGACTCTGTCATCATGGTGTGTTCTAGTGGGTAGTTTTGGATGATTATATATCCAATGAATGTCGACTGCCCCTCTCACCTTGGCCTGAGCACGGGTAATGCATTTACATGTTGTGATGAGGAGGTCCGTAAAGAATTGTCCCTTAAGCACTACGTTAATAAAAGAAACCGTTGACAACACAAAAGTGTGGTCGCTAAAGATACGTCATATGCAAAATAACATACAGCTACATCTTAAATAGCCATAACTGACGGTAACTCATTTTCTTTGTGTGACATAACATTATTGTATTAAATTCCACTAATACCACCTTCCGAAACTTAGTTTATTTAAAACGTTTCTTACTTCCCATGGAATCTCGGATTTTTCCAATTTATACTTTTAACCGCTTTTTATTGATTTACATGAATATTATTATTATATTTAAATGCTGAGATTAATTTCTGTTTGCCAACTGTTTTTTATTTCACAACTACTAGTTACATAATGATACAAAATAAATACATAGTGATTCGGATATTACAAAATCCGCTGACAGAACGTGTACTAAATAGTAAATTCTCATTTTCGAACTGATCTATATATATAAATTGAATATCTATTTCCCTTGGACATCGCATCACGCTTGAACGGATGGAACAATTTCGCTAATTATTTTTTGTTGTGTTAATTATTGTCAGAAGAAGGTTCTTATGACAGAAAACGTTGAGAAAGCCGAGTGAAACATAAGAAAATATATAAAAACTTAACGGCAATATTATTTTACATAACTGTCAGTTATCTTGGAGTGTTACAATAGTAATTCTACTATGATTTAAATAATAATTGTTTTATTGATTATACCAATTGTAGTTCAATATTCATAGTTAAAACAGAATAACGTCTGTCAGGTCAGCTAGTATTTAAATAAAAATATCGCTTTGTTCATGTTCCGATTTACTCACCACATAAATCCTTAACTGAACATTATACAATTTTTCATAATAATTTTAATCATTCTTTTCTTTCTTCATGACAGGTCAGAACAAGTCCTTTTTTAGCTTTCCAGGACAAGTTTATCCAGAAAAATATTTCCGAAATAAGTTTTAATATCATGCGGACGAAGAACTTAAATTTATTCACTTATTTGGTGGGGTCTGGTTCACATTTGTTCCCTAACTACGTTCCTGCGTCGAACAACTATGTCACGAATTCGCAGTGCCCATTCGACTATGAACACTTAATGTACATTCGGATGGTTTAATTGGAAAGTTTGATGTGGTGCTTCGATAGACTTAGAGGAGAGTGAGTTCGGATCGGGCATAATCTGTCTTTGATGTTAATAATATATTCGAAAGCTATTATGTTCCGTTGTTATATTGATTATATTTTTTAATCTATTCATAATTTAAACTTAAAAATGTCATCTGTATTGATAAATTTATATCTGCTTTTTTATTTTCCTATTGGTTCACTTTAATTAGTCTGGATTCTCGTCACGAATATGATCTCAAAAAACTGCCTTTCTTTTTGTATAGTGATAAAGCGATGATAGCTCTATGGTAGCATGTAGGAACGTCGCGTCAAGGGGTGTGAGTTTAAATCCAACCACCTACAATGAGTTTGAGCTTTCGGTTAAGGAAAACATCATAAGGAAACCATAGCATGGTGGCGAGACTATTTCTAATGACCGCTTGGCTACCTACCACCGTCAAGTTGAAAATCTGCGGCCAAATACCATTAGGTGTCTTCCGGCAGTGGGACTTGAGAGCCAATCTCTCCTACAAAGGCTGGCGATTCCTCTGATGTTGTAGGTGTCCACGGCGGTGGTGGTCACATACTATCATGTGACATGCCCCCTATTCCATTAAAAAAACATGTTTTATATTTATGTTCTTAACACTGATCGTTTTTGGATGCGGACTATTAATAATTATTTTAGCTTTGACAAGTACATTGACATACAGCGTTTGCACTTTCATTCACTAATTGTTGAAGCGTATGCTGTAATCCATTTGGATATTCCGAGAATAAGACATAAAGAATAGGTTAGGAATAGAAATAGGTTTTTGCCGTTTATATTAAGTCCATATTAGGTCCAGTTTATATTTTTAAATATCATCTCTAAAACCATTGAAAACAATTTGGATGACACAGGATCTCCTAGGCGAACATTGACAGACAGCTTTCATTCAGTAATTATTGAAGCATTTACTGTAATTTATTTAGATTTTATTTATAGGTAAGGTTTAGCGTTATGGTCATAATCTCACCTGATCTTAAGTGACGATACGGCCCAAGATGTTAGACACGCTAAACCTGTGTAGGAACTGGCTCTCAAGTGCAACTGCCAGAACACACCTATTGGTATTTGGCGGCAGGCTTACAACTTGACGGTGGTAGCTAGCCAGGCGGGCATTAGAAAAAGCCCTACCACCATGCTATGGTTTCCTCACGATGTTTTCCTTCACCGAAAGCTCAAGCTCATTGTAGGTGCTTGGATTCGAACTCACGTGTGTTGACGCGAAGTCATACACATTACCACTGAGCTATCATCGCTTCAAAATATTCCGAGGATAGGACCAGGTCGTCTGCAAAAAGCAGATGACACTGATTTTTACCATTTATATTAAGTCCATATAAGGTTCAGTTTGTATTTTTAAATATCATCTCTAGAACTTCTGGAAATAATTGGGATGACACAGGATTTTATTGGTGAACGCTTTCTTTCTAAGAGCAATCTTCTCTTATTATGTCCCGTTTTATTTGAGCTATGCATTTTGAGTAGATTCTTTTAAACAATCACATGCATTTTGATTCCACTCCTTGTCTTTTTACTAAGTCACTTACCGGAAGTCGAACATAAATCTCGGGTGACTTCTTTAGGAATTTATTCGTAAATTAAAACGTAGAATTTTGGACCAACTGTCAATAGGAGATTCGAAGATGCGAACAAAAAGTGATTACTATAATAAGTCCTATAAAATATTTTATCGATGATTTACTACTTTTCTATAAATAAATAAAAAAAACTAATCAAAACTTTTGATGAGAATTGCGGCTTCGCTTTTAACGATCAAACAAACCTCGAGCCAGATATTCCGGGATTATAAAGAGGTGGAAACGACTCTACTTTGTTACAATCTATCTTGAAATATCTTAAAGTACATACCTATAAATACACGTAAAACACATGAAACAAAATATATTTTGTACAGGATTTATACATGAATGAATTAATGTATAAGGAATTGACATCGCGCGTTCAAAATCTCCCATGTTTTAATAACTGTTCCGTTCTTATCTATAATTTAATTCATATATATGTTATCGAAGTGAAACTAATTTAAACGGATTCTATCGCGGTTATTTATTAATTTTGATCCCGACGTTCCGAAAGCTTTTCAGCCTTCGTGGTCACGGGGCCACGCGTAAACATAAGAAATCATTTCCTTTTACGTATTGACTAGCTTTCCCAACGTATGTTGGCCTACCGTTTCCAATTATTAATGACTTGTAAGGCCTAGCTATCACATTAACTATCACTATAAAATATCATTGAAGTAATGCATATACGTTCCTAGTTTCAGATATATATATTTTTTTATAGTTTACGGTCGAAGTTGGTATACGCGCTAAGCCTGTAGAGGAACTGGCTCTCGAGTGCAACTGCCGGAACACACCTATTGATATTTGGCGGCAGGTTTTTAACTTGAGGCTGGTAGCTAGCCAGGCGGATATCAGAAAATGCCCTACCACCATACTATGGTGTCCTTACGTTGTTTTCCTTCACCGAAGTTCAAGCTCATTGTAGACTGTGCGATTCGAACTCACGTCCCTTGAAGCAAACTCGTACACACTACCACTGAGCTATCATCGCTTCAATCTTTTCTTTATCTTCTCTCCTGTATGTTGGTACTTAATATTACTTATTGGTATAAAAATCATTACAATGAATACTGTTATTTTGGATTTAAAATGCAAGAAATATTAACCCCTTATAAAAAGATATTTATAGCGTCTATATAAATACATAATTAAGCAAACATCAACTATGAATTTAATAAATGTTTGATGTACTCATTTGAGTTTTAAAGCATTATAAGAGATACTTAACGTATTAAAAGGGTGAAATCGAATCATCAACATATCTCCTTATCTATAACGATTAGATCTATCATACCCTATATCTATATGGCATGGATATCTCTTTTCACAAAGTAGACTGTTTTTTTTTTATTAACGCAGTGTTCAAAATCCGAGTAGCTCAGTGATAGTGTGTACGACTTTGCTGTTTAAAAAAGTTCTGTCTTGGACGTCGTGTGTCTGTATGTGCGGGTCCTGTATGTTATCGTGATAACCACCGAAATACTTTACTAATCGAGTCTTTTTTTTCATACACTTCAGTATAATTAGGAATAGAACCCTATTATTTTCTCGGTCTGATTCGACGTGGTATCATTGTTATAAACAAAAAAAATGCACTTCTGGATTTTCCAAACTTTTTTAATATAAGGATGGTTGCTAGATAGGTAATACCCTACCACCATTATATCATTTATTGCAATGACACCACGCTATCACTAATCCATCAATGCTTCAGTTCAATTCAATTTTCATTTGAAATTATTACGATATATTTAACTTGTAACCAGAAACTTATTCAGAGCATAACTATTTTCATTAATAGTATCTCGAAATCACGTAAAAGCGAATGCCTGGCAACATTATTGGGTTAAATTCGAATACACGGCTTTGAACACAACAAGGAGCGAAACAAAATTTAATAATTGCTCAAGTACGAACGAAATTGCGTTACACGCGAAAACGTTAGTATTTATTGCAGAATTTACAGAACTTTATACATTCAAGGGTTGGTTGTTTCACAATTTTATTACTGGGAGCAAACTACGTGAGATTAAGTAAATGGGCCCCTAATGGATGTTCGCAAATTCTCTTAACTGGAGAGTCGAGCCCAATTGGCTCTCACTCCTTGATGCATGCTCGGTGTCTCGTCTAAATATCAATATACTTACTTAAACGAAACAAAAATCATCTTGAATTCGTTAAGTTATTTTTTTTCAATACTGTATAAGTTTTTAATGTAACTTACAATCTCACTTAATGTGATAAAAATTGGACGGTACGCTAAGCTTAGTAGAGGACTTGACCCCCGAGTGCAACTGCTGGAATACACCAGTGGGTATTTGGCGACAGATTTTTGACTGGACTTTGTAAGCTAGCCAGGCAGGCGTTAGAGAATGCTCTAACTCCATGATATGGCTTCATCACGATGTCCACCCTCACCGTAAGCTGCTTATTATAGTTAAGGTTTTAGCGTTATCGCCATAATCTCACCTGATCTTAAATGACGATACGACCCAAGTTGGTAATCACGCTAAGCTGAGGAATTGGCTCTCAAGTGCAACTGCTGGAATACATCAGTAGGTATTTGAAGACAGATTTACTAATCGGGGGTTAGAGTTAACCAGGTGGGTCTTACAGCTCTACCACCATAATACAGACTCTTCGCGATGTTTTCCTTCACCGACAGCTGTGCTTCATTGCAGGAATTCGAACACTCACTGAACCAACATTGCCCCAAAAGTCGTATGGGGCGTAACAATCATGGAATTATTAGTCGTAAGTACAATTTAATGTTAAAATTTCCTTTTATTGGATCCCTAATTACCCATTCCGGAGATAGAAAATCTATTCTTAGGAAAGTGTTTTCAAAAGCCAATTAACAAGATGAATAAATAATAAAGGAAATTTACAAGATTCTGAAGCATTTCATGTCTGTCTTTATAGTCATCGAAATTAAAACCTCTTTAGGCGTTTCTCAAGTTAATTTTTAAATCTGTTTAGGAAATGTTCCATAAGACATGTGTTTAGGCTTCAGACGTTGCAATAGTTAAATCAAGTGCAAAGGTGTGTCGGTCGAACCTTACAGATGGGTCGATGTGAGTTTGACGTCAGTAAAAATCATGACATCATTAGTGACATTTTCGCTACGACGACCCTGCCCGATATGTGAAACACCTGAAGTGTTGAGAGTTGTGAACACCAAATCAATCGTCGCTTTAGTAATTTAGGATATCTAAGAGACCTAACAGTGTTACATGAAGTTGAAAACACTAAAACTACGAAAATCTGAAGCGAATCGTGTTAAGATTAACATTTTGAAATGGCATAAGTTTTGAACGACTCGAAAATAAAGCCACAGGATACCGACTCTGCATTTACACCATAAAGCGGTTTACAGGACATTTCCTTCAACCGGAAATAAATGAACACTAGAGAACGCATTACGTTAGCATTAAGGGGAAATACCAAATAAACCTGATATATGTATTACGGTTCGGGTGAAATACGCCAAAAATGCAAAGTATAAAATTCAAATAAAGCCAGTTTAACATGAGTTACGTCCGCGGGCGTTTGTATGAAGAAAATAATGATATTGTATGCATTTTGCATGAGAGTGGTATTATCGGACATGGTTGAATATTCGAAATGTCCGATTACTAATTGTCATCGATAATGTCTCGATTGGAATACGGATATTATAAAACTGTAAATTTGGTACTTCCTCACACTAAAATTACCTCACGACGAGACTGAGAAAATGCATATTTTTCATCAGAGAATGGTTTAACACTGCTTCTAGTCTCTAACAGATTTCCTAATGCTGTTCCACTAACCCCTCCAGAGATACAAGATCACAGTTTTCTGTAGAGTGCACTAATTTCAATAAACAGATTATTCCAATTAAAAGGGAATTAGCGAATGAACTTCTACGTCCTACAGTCCTGTTTACCACTGTAAAGTGACTTAAAATGAAATTACCCGCAATTAAATTCCATATAGGTACTGTAACCCTCGAGGATTCATATAAGCAACTCCGCATACACAGACACTTCACCTTCGTTCAGCTAGACGTAATTTGCTACATACACGTTTATTTACGAAGGCCGTATAGTCTGTGCCTCACCCACTTATGCCGAACATTTGATAACTTATTCGAGTAACTTGAAGCAGTAATTTTGGAAATAAATTTAGATTATATATAGGTATATTTAAATTACTTTAAATGTATACATAATTATAATAAAACTTTATTAAAGACAATTCTGTACATGTTTTATTATTATATTGTACTTTGTTCTGTTTATTCCCTTCTGCATCTTTTACGGCGACACTCAGAAACTACTGAATGGATTTTTATGGAGTTTAATTCATTATTATTTTATTAGTATCTTTTTATAGTTTGTGTAGTACACAGTACCACAAATTGACACTCGCTTCTATCTAATAGATAGAGAAATTTGTAAATACAAATATTAGACTTTTAACATTGTGACGTTACCTCATTTTTAAGCTCCAATTACCTTAGTTATTAAGTCTTGTATAATTAGCTTAAGAGGTTGAAACTTAGTTTATTCTTCTGTTTAGTGACGATTGACAACTGTAGGACATGCTATTGTGAAGTAAGACAAATATGTATAGATCCGTTCTGCGAGAACAAAAGTACTAAGGAGATAGGTAGAATGCGACAGGAATGGCCAATGTTGTAAGGCCTGGAATACTGAGAGAGAAGGTGACAGAGGAGAGTGGAAGAGTAATGCAAATTCTGCCGATTCTACTTAGCTAGGATTACAGATAATAATGATCTATATTATTTTTATGAGAATTGCATCCTATTGAATATCAACATGTCCTGAACCATTATATTAAGTCTTTAATGGTCTATGATCATATATGGAATTGGACAGGACTCGTAGCGAGTCTCACGGACTAAAGCTGGATCCTTAGAATTACCTTATGGGAAGGCACACAGGGAAAAAGAGGAAGAGAAATATCGATTATACGATGGGAAGATGAAATTATAAAACTGCAGGCCCAAATTGCTGCCAAACAAACTGTTACCCACCAGGGGTTCGTGACTTTTAAGTTAACTTAGGAAGTAGTTTAATATTATGTTATTTAGAAACAAATAGAGCCTTTTTTATTTTATTTATTGATAGTCTATTATAGTTCTCTGTTGAGCTTGGCCCCGTTCATACTCCCTCAACAAATGTTGCAAGTAATCAATCGACCCACTTGTTATGCAACTGGGTGATACACTTTTCTCCTAAGCAGTGGAAACTTGTTTACAGGCATGTGTTCGGTCCCTACTACATTCGGAGTAACGATTGCAGATCTGTTAAGAACACCGCTTGTAAACCACGATATACGAGGCTCGATTTTCAGTATTTTACCAATTGGCCTTATATCTAGACCATTCATAGAAATATTCTTTCTAATTTAGAAGTAATTCGAATTTAAATTTTGATTTCTATTAATAGCCCGTAATGTGTACGGTGTCATACTTCGTGTCACTGATTTAAAATTCTGATATTAAGTTCACATCTCTATACTCGAACTCGATTTTGAATCGTGTGTTTTTCGAGATTATAAACAGTAGTAATCGCGTATCCTGTATGCATGTAATAGTTATGCGCCATCGAACGCGACACAAAAGCATTCTTCAGCATTATCCGAACTTTAATATTCGATGGAAATATTCGGTTATTATTTTTTTCTCTGTCAAACGAAATTATTCGTTTGAAGGGATTATCGGAAGTCGATATGCAAATGCAATTGCTTTTTTTGATATTAAAAGACACTGTTTCGACTTTATGTGGTATATAAATATTATTATTGTGTGCAAATTATTTGTTTTTCCATTTTTTTTATCGCAACACGGTAAGGTGACTGTACTGTGCCTTATACCAAGTACAGTAAGATTCGAAACTAGGATGACATTTAAGAGATTAGTTGTTACCGCTACCACACCTGTAAACCCCTTATTAAAGAATCGATAATAGCTCATCTATCACACTAAGCTTCTGAGCATCGCTTCATTATTCTTATCATTTTGATTATCAAAATAGATCAATGTTAAATCTCATTCAAAATCGCTAAAGTGTAAAATGAAATAAACAGTACTTTAATGTCACGTCTAAAACTAATTATCTCGACGGCGAAATCCGTGAAAAGTCTCTTTCAAAATCGCTAAAGTGTAAAATGGAATAAACAGTACTTTAATGACACGTTCGGTAACAAACTAACTCGACGGCGAAATCCGTGAAAAGTCTCTTTCAAAATCGCTAAACTGTAAAATGAAATAAACAATACTTTAATGTCACGTCTACTAACAAATTAACTCGAAGGCGAAATCCGTGAAAAGTCTCTTTCAAAATCGCTAAAGTGTAAAATGGAATAAACAGTACTTTAATGTCACGTCTGGTAACAAATTAACTCGACGTCGAAATCCTGTTACTTCATCTCGGGAGTGTAAAGTAAAAAGTTTCTTTATGCGGCGTGATATATGTCTTTGGGAAAAAATAGCGTATCTCTGCAGTCCAATGTGGGTAGGGTAATGGAGTGTCATCTTGTCATAATAAATGATCACTCCGGGTCTCTCGGGCCCGTGGAGCTCGTCTGCATCTTATACTTACTGTTGTTACATTTTCTATTGAGAATAATAAACGCATTGCATTACAAGTCCAGTAATAGGACTGGCGTTTACTGGTAAGGGTTTTGGCAAATACTTTTGAGCAAAATATAAAATTATAAATTTTTTTTGCTTTGTACCCAACCACAACCTCAAGTGATGCCGATTTTTCATTGGTACTAGAAAAAGCCCTACCACCATGTTATGGTTTCATTATCATGTTTTCCTTTACCGAGAGCTCAGACTATGCAGGGACCGAACTCACGTTCATTGAAACGTGGTCCGCACATACTACCAACTGACCTATAAGTAGCTACGAACTTTTAGTTGAAAATCCGTCGCCTATACTTATACAATGTGGGTACACTTGAGAGCCAGACCCTCCGATGGACTTTCGAAGGCACTATCTTCGGCTGTATCACCACTTAACATCAAGCGAGATTGTATTAAACTACTACACATAATTTTGTTGGGTAGCATTCAAACCGTATTCAACGACTTTTTTTGAACCTGAATTTATATTAATAGGGAATCCCTATCATATTAAGTATAATTTTGATATTCGGTTCTCACATTCTCCGTATAGTTTTTTCGAATCCACCTACATTGAGCTTAAGCTTTCGGTGAAATATCGTCAGGAAATCATAGCTTGGTGGTAGAGCTTTTTCTCACGCCTGCCTGGTAAGCTCAATTTGAAAATCGGTCGCCAAATACCTGTAGGTGTGTTCCGGCAGTTGCACTTGAGAACCAGTTTCTCCGTTAGGCTTAACGTGTTCACCAATTTGGTCCATATCGTCAGATATTAAAATCAAGTGAGATTGAAGCCACAACGCTGAAAAGTATCTATAAAAAAATCTGTTAGGTACCTAAAAACTTAACAAAAACTGTAATGAATACATATTTTTATCTTGGTGCTGTAAATCTCTGATTGTAACAGTAAATATACTAAGAGATTTAGAGCGATGATAGCTCAGTGGTAGTGTGTACGACTTCGTGTCAAGGGAACGTGAGTTTGAATCCAACCACCTACAATGAGCTTGATCTTTTGGTGAAAGAAAACATCGTGAGGAAACTATAGCATGTTGGTAGGGCCCTTTCTAATGCCCGCCCGGCTAGCAACCACCCTCAAGTTGTAAGCCTGTCGCCAAATACCAATAGGTGTGTTCCGGCAGCTGCACTTAAGAGCCAGTTCCTCTACAGGTTTAGTGTGTCTACGAACTTGGGCCGTATCGTCACTTAAGATCAGGTGAGATTATGGCCATAACACTAAACCTTAAGTATAAAAAAAAGCAACAGCAAAATAAAGTAGTAAACTTATATAACTACAGAATTATATAAAACAGAATGAAGTTCACAGATTACGAGAACTGATTTTCATCGAGTAGACTTCAAAGAAATTTAAAAGTGTTTTATGAAAATGTTGTATTCATATCGAAATGTAAAAGCTATACCGACTTTGAGCCCCCCCTTTACACGTAATACCTCTTTGCAATTTAAAGTCGGTCTAATTGATCATTACCCGAGGGCTGTTGAGTTGCTATTTGTAGCCCCTCTTAAGTCGATCTCGAGTAACTTGTGTGCTGTCATAATGTTACGACTGTGATTTTAAATAGTAAACATTTTTCTTCATAATGATTCCTTTATGTTTACGCGAATATTACTCATCGAACTAAAACTAATTTAAACGGATTTTGTTATTGCGGTTATTTGTTAATTTTGATCCCGACGTTTCCCACGTGACCACGAAGGCTGAAAAGCTTTCGAAACATCGGGATCAAAGTTAATAAGTGACCGCGATAAAATCCGTTTAAATTAGTTTTATTTCAAATTTTTCATGCTTGCTTCCTTGAAGTGAAAACTTTGTCATTTTTTTTTATAGTTTAGGTTTATCGTAACGACTATAATCCCACCTGACCTTAAGTGACGATACGGTCAAAGTTGGTAGAGACGCTAAACCTGTGTAGGAACTGGCTCTCGAGTGCCACTTATTGGTATTTGGCAGCAGATTTTCTACTTAAGGAGGTGGGCATTTGAAAAACCCTACCACCATGCTATGGTTTTCTCACCATGTCTTCCTTCACCGGAAGCTCAAGCTCGTTGTAGGAGGAGTCGAACTCACGTCACTTGACGCGAAGTCGTACACACTAGCACTGAGCTATCACCGCGTCATGCGTGTGGGACGATTTTTGTAAAGGTTAAGTTTACGAGTTGACGTCACAGACACGGTTTTGTTAACAATCTATTTGCAGGTATAAATTTAACGTGTCACGTTTCAATACCCGTGAAAGTGTATATTACATTTAAATATACTACATATGGTGAGATACCACTCACTCACTTATCACGGGATATTCCAAACTGCTTTTATTATGGAATAGGGGCAGTCGAGCAAGCGTGTCATCTGATGGTAAGTGATCATCGCCGCCCATGGACACCCACCACACCAGTGGAATCGCATGTGCACTATCGATCTATATCACTATATATATTGGATCTCACTAACTAATAGGAAAAACGCGAAGGAACTCGAGGGTATCAGCTAGTATACACATATATCTATAACATGATCTTCATGCAGTGATAGCTCTGTGGTTGCGTCTAAAACACCGCGTCAATGTACGTGAATTCGAATCTCTATAATGAGCTTGAGCTTTCAGTGAAAAAACATCATGCTGAAACCGTAACATGGTGGTAGGGCTTTTTCTAATGCCTACCTACCTAGCTGCTTCCATTAAGTTGAAGAGTTGCCATCAAATACCTGTAAGTGTGTTCTGACTGTTGCATTTGACAGTCAGTCTTTGCATTGTCCCTACTAATATTATAAATGTGAATGTAAGTTTGTTCGTTACGCTTTCACGCGGAAACTACTTGACCGATCATCATGAAACTTTGTACACATATTCTTGGAGGTAACATATAAGTAACATAGATACTCTTTACTGATTTTTTTTTTAAGATAAATAATAGAACTTATTTAACTGCTTCATTGCGAGCGAAGCCACGAGTAAAATCTAGTAAGTAATAAAACAAAAATCTCCTAAACTATACACCAGTATGAGTTGATATTTGGAATACACATCCTTCTCACAACAGAAACGTCCTAAACGAGAAAGAAGTCGCGACTCGATTGTGGATACTGTTGTAAGAAGACTATCGTCGATCGCTTTTATCGTACAATGTCAACGGAGACTGACGTCTGTTCGTCATTTAGCTAATACCTCGCTGTTTCCTGAGAAACGTAACACAATCGTTAACAATAAACAGTGGAGTTAATTATGAGCAGGGCTTGATTACAATCTTCCAAGTTGCCGTAACATCACGCTAATTAGCGGTGACGTCGCTGAGCTGGGGCTTGATTTTAGAAACAATAGGATTTTAGAAACGTCAGTCAAATTTGCGGTGTGACGGTTAGCGAGTTGGCAGCGTAAATAATATTAATTTACTGGCAATACCGTATTTTTCTAATAAATGCCAATATTTACCTTATACGTTGTGACAAAGAGACAGACTCGGCTAAAGCTATGTGGTGTAGTAGCACCGAGTTATTTTAGTATGCCTCAACTGTAAACTTAAATATATACTTATCGGCGCAAATATTATATAAACAGAAAATACGTTGAAAGTACTTGCACGAATGCATTACGAGTACATCAACGACTTATGCTTCGAGTACATCAACGATTTATGCTTAGAGTAAATCAACGACTTATGATTACAGTACATCAACGAATTATGATTAGAGTACATTAGCGACTTATGATTAGAGTACATCAACGACTTATGATTAGAGTACACTAACGACTTATGCTTAGAGTACATCAACGACTTATGATTACAGTACAATAACGACTTATGATTAGAGTAGATCAACGACTTATGATTACAGTACATTAACGACTTATGATTAGAGTACATCAACGACTTATGATTAGAGTACATCAACGAATTATTAAAAGTACTTCAACGGATGTTTGTGCATTACGTGACGGCAGCGCTCCAATATACTATAAAAAGATGCTACGTAACGCTGGCTAAGTTCTCACTGTTTAATTAATAAAATTCTAAGTTATTTCAGATATACAAGCACCAGTATACTAGTTAATCCACAGTAGTTCACGGTCGTTTTGATGCGAAGACTACGTCCTTCCAACTCCGACAATTCAAACTTAAAACAGTACAGTACAATCCACTCCACCGACTTCCTTGCCTCTCTAACAATTAGTATTAGTATTTTATCTAAAGCCCTACTCCAGTAGGCCAGCACTTACTGTTTTATATCATATTTTCTCTTCCGGCAGCAGTTCATGCCAAGGGCCAGCCACAACGGCACCCTTGTGCTCGTTGCCTCGGGGCTGAGTGCCCTCTGCATTCGCCCCAAAAAGTCCTGCTAAGCTGTAAAAGCCCCTCCGACTAACAGCGCATGTCCAGACGAAAAAAATCTGGCTAAGACATATCGTGAAAGACTCGCGAACGAGACTGATCATTCGGAGTTTGTTATCATTTTACGAATAAAAACGTCAGCCAACCCGATAGCTTATTCCCTGAGAGTATTCCCGTTACTGTTACATACTGATGAGTAATTTTTATAGCCCATCTCATCAAAGTTAATTAAGACCTAAACAGGTAAAATTTTGCGTGAAGTAGTTTATGAAGGACCCCTCGTGACAATATTAATACAATTTTTATAAGAAATATCTTAAATGTATATTATTGTTTCAGGTAAGCCATGTTTTGAGATTGCTGTAAGGACACAGATTTGTAAGTGATCTTTATAGATATTTGAAACGATGATAGCTCAGTTGGTAGTGTCAACGGACGTCGCGTCAAGGGACGCGAGTTCTAATCCACGTACAACGAGCTTGAGCTTTCGGTGTAGGATAACATCATCATGGAACTATAGCATGGTGGTAGAGCTTTTTCTTGTGCTCACCTAGCTAGAGCTACCACCCTCATATTGAAATGCCGCCAAATACCTATAGGTTCCGGCAGTTGCACTTGCGAGCAAGGCTTCCCCCCACTAGGCTTAGCGTGTCCGCCATCTTGTGCCACACTCAAACATCACGTTCTTTTCAGAACTCTAAACCGTAAGTATGTAACAATTCTGTTAACTTTTTATATATAATATTGCAATAACACTTACTAATTTTTATTTACTCTACTAACCTACTCTACTCTACTCTCTTATACCCTCTACTCTCTTATACCCTCTTCTCTTTTATACTTATACTCAACAGAGAAGATTCCGTTTCTTCGTAGATTGAAACAAAAATATAATTAAAAATTAAACAAAAGGTAGATAGTGTAATATGGAATTTTCTGGACAACCTACACCTTAATCCACCCCGTGACCAAGAAGGCTGAAAAGCTTTCGAATCGTCAAGATAAAAATTAATAAATGACCGCGATAAAATCCGTTTAACTTACTTTAATTTCGATGAGTAATATTCGCGTCAACGTAAGAAATCTGTACTCACTTATAGTTTTATTATCTGTATATATGGGAATATATTTTCAGGTATTATTTCATGATACAATCAATAAATAAATATACGTAGTAAAAGCTGTCGTAAATTAATGTCAAGACAAGATTCGAACAATAAGCAATTCATTAAAATAGTAGGTATTAGGTCGCTCGCACTCACCCGCTGGGAATAACTAATAAGGCTTAGATATGATTATAACGGGCACAATAGCATGTCATCAACGCTATATGTACCTAAATACCTGTTTGAAGTAGTATATACAGTGTGATACTGAATTAGATTAGCACAGAGAGGTCGTACGTCTATGTGACATATGTTTATAACTTTGGGAATACATATTTAAACTATTCTATACCGATTGTCATAGGAGACGTTGTTTTTTTTTTTTTTTTTTTTTATATTTAAGCTTTATACGGCCCCAGTTGGTAGGCACGCTAAACCTGTGGAGGGGAACTGGCTCTCAAGTGCAGCTGCCGGAACACACCTATTGGTATTTGGCGGCAGGTTTTTAACTTGAGGGTGGTTGCTAGCCAGGCGGACATTGGAAAAAGCCCTACCACCATGCCATGGTCTCCTCACGATGTTTTCCTTCATCGAAAACTCAAAATCATTGTAGGTGCTTGAATTCGAACTCACGTCCCGTGACGTGAAGTCGTACACACTACCACTGAGCTATCGTCGCTTCAAAATCCTCCTTTTCCAGTAACGCCCGAAACAGTGGGACAATTACACTTATAGAGTTACGGAATCAGTCGGTTTGTATCGTCTTTGTCCATCCGATATATGTTTTGTTAACGTTATGGCTATAATCTATCCTGACCGTGACTATAGAAGGCGATAGATGAAGTCGTACACACACCACTGAGCTACCATCGCTTCATTGTGTCGTCTATTCCAAACGATATATTAACCATATTTGTAGTAATGTAATAATGAGGAAAAGATGGTTCCTTTGAATTCGCCAATCGGATTTCAGCAACTCTTTTTGACTTTAAACGGTGGGCCAACGGATTCTCGAACGGCTACCACGTACCGGAAGACGTAGCGTGGGTAGGCCCCCCACAAGGTGGACCGATGACCTGGTGAAGGTCGCGGGAATCCGCTGGATGCGGAAGGCGCAAGACATGTCGTCGTGGAGATCTTTGGGGGAGACCTATGTCCAGCAGTGGACGTCTTTCGGTTTAATGGATGGATGGGAGGATATAATCGAGCAATCACCGAGGAAGGCTTTAGGCTATATAACATTACCCTATCTCAAATAGAAGCTAAGTTAAATTAAAATAAGTTAGAAATATGGGTAAAAGAATTGTGAAATAATTTTTAGTTCCTCACGAGCTAATTCGCGGGCTAGTATTGTATCAAACAGAGAAGTTTGAACCCGCCAATCTTAGAAACTACCAAACCATTAACAGCCAGAACAAACGTACAGTCTGATTAAAATCATATAAATTTTATATATATTATTTAACTATTATTTAATCGTATGTTCTATATGTCACTTTGTATATTTAGTAGATTTATCTCATGTTAAGTGATTATAAAAATCCTACCACTAACATATTCATCATGAGTTTTCACCGAAATCTAAGGTTAATTGCAAGGATACGAATTCGGGTCTTTTTTTTGTAGTTAAGGTTTAGCGTTATGGCCATAATCTCACCAGATCTTAAGACACGATACGGTTCAAGTTGGTAGATACGCTAAACCTGTGGAGGGAGTGGCTCTCAAGTGCAACTGTCGGAACACACCTATTGGTATTTGGCGGCAGACTTTCAACTTTAGGGTGCTTGCTAGTAGGGCATTAGAAAAAGCCCTACCACCGTGCTATGGCTTCCTCACGATGTTTTCCTGTACCTCATTGTAAGTAGATGGATTTGAACTCACATCCTTTGACGTGAAGTCGTACACACTACCACTGAGCTATCATCGCTTCTGAAATAAGCTATAAAAAAAACAGTTAAAATTAAACGTAAGCCCAGTGAATGAAGAAATGAAGTTTGAATTAGTTGCCTCATTGATGGTAAACATGATTGATAAAACCATTGTAACGTTATATCCTCGCCTGAATAGCCACTATACTTGAGTTGAAAATTTGTCACCAAGTACCCATTTCTATATCTTGACAGCTGCGCTTATTTACCAGTTTCCCACAGACAGGCTTAACGTCTTAATGTCAGGTGAAGTTGCGATCAAAAGGTAATCTTATAAAGAATAATAAAGAGGTTTCGACAACACAATAGGTTCGACTCACATGAATAGAAAAAAAAAAAAATACACCGAGAATATGTATGAAAAATATATTACCGAAGAATATAATTTCAGTTGGAAATACGAACCGAGCGGTGGTTATACGGCGTTTGTTCGTGGAACAGACAACACACCTACGGACAGGCCAGATACAATGGACATAATTCGAATTAGAGCGACCGGCCGAGCGTGAGGTACAATATGAATGACCTTTGTCAATGGCACTGACGCCCTCGGCTCGAGAAAGCCCGAATAATTCAACCCGTTACGCATTTACACTATACGATATTCGGTAGAGTATTACCGGTGGTTCGATTTTTAAATTCGTAAAAATAACCGCAAATATTGTAGGGCTTGAAGAAAAATACTGACGATTTATGCACAACAATATTGGATAGGATGATGGAAAGAGAGGGCTCATCTGAATGCCGATTTCGATAGCTCAGGAGCACTCTTCTTCTTTGTATTTCGGCTAGAACACACACTATACATGCATAATACTCTCGTAATAATGTATCGACAATGAATTACGACATAATCTTCCATAATTGATGCATCGTAGTCACAGGTGCTTTTGCGTCCCCTGGATTCAAATCGAAACTATTTGTTATGAGGTGAAAGGGGTAGGAAAGAAGTGGGGAGGAAGGTGCATAGGCAAGGTATTGGACCGTCTTGCATATTTACCTTAAACAATAGGTATTATTTAATAATCTTTATTATAAATTATATTATAAATGACAACTTTCTTAGTCTCCGATATTTTCTGTACATTTTGTTTCACTACTGTGGGACCGACAGATACAGCACGCATCTACACCTAGCCAGAGACAAGCCAGCTGCCAAGATAAATCGTGTGATATTTTTGTTTATTGCATAAACCAATTGTAAAAAATGTGTAGATATTAATAATAAATAAATGCAACTGTCGGAACACACATATAGATATTCGGCGGCAGATTTCTCACTTGAGGGTGGTAGCTAGCCAGGCGGGCATTACAAAAGTCCTATTACCAGGCAAAATGTTGCATGAAAAACATGCTTAAACTTTAATGGTAACGCCATCTATCCTACCACCCTTCCTCTCCTGTAGTGTACTAAAACGTTCCTCTTTGACGCACTCATAACATACTCGTGACATTGACCTTCACTGCTTCATGACGCGCTTTCGCGGTTCTGTTGAACACTTGAATACGTTTTTTCCGCATCCCCATGCTCCTGAAATCAAAACGCACGCAAGTCATATACGTTTCCAGGTGGCTGTACGTTCGAGTTTAGTGCCTGGAATAACGCAGAAGTGATCTTAAAGGTTAGTGCACGACATCCTTTACTCCTTTTTATTAATTTTTCTTACCCGCGCTTTTAAGGCTTTCCGCGGACACTTTCACGTGACCAATTATCGAATGCAACTTCCAAGTTTGTTGTCATATGACACTTTTTAGTAACCAAAAAATGTGCTTATATTTTTTTATAAAATACGTATATAAATTTTAAGGGCATTATTACGTTACTCATTATTGTAATATTATCATAATGAAATCTTTGTTAAAATGCTAACAAACAGCTATATATATTGATTGAAAACGATATGTTTTTATAAAACATTAATATTATATTGTTGTTTCGGTTACCGGATATCGGATCCGAAGTCAAAATCAAACGTCAAGTGTATACTATTCTACATACAGGTAGCTTCAAGAAAATTATTTACATTTACTCTATATCATATTATAACTATGTCGTTCTAACAAGTAACAGTTTATGCAAAAACTTATGTACAATCACTATGAAAATGTATTAGAAACTAAATTGTTATGATATAAATCGTGTCGAAATCGTATCGTATTGTATAAATAGAGTTCACCTCCCCTGAGCGGATATCCGACTGTCTTTTGTTCGTACATTCAATGTTAATTAAAACGAATATTGTTACGGAAGCTGCCACATTATTCGGATTTTGCGACAGACGGTCACAATTCGTCTAGATTCTATCTGAACCTTAAAATACATTTATATAAATATAAGATTCTAGCAAATTTACTAAAACGTCATTTTTATTTAACATTCCAAAAGTAACTGTAACAATTTTAGGCTGACATGACAGTCGTGAGTGACGAAGGTCATTTCTACCTACGCCAGTCACTACTATTCTTGGACCGTACCGAGTTCTGGTAAGTTTATCATCACGTAAAGTTCAGTCACTATGCTAAGTTACGATAAAAATATGAAGTACGTTTTTTTTTATAGTTTATATGTTCAGCGTTATGGCTATAGTCTCACCGGATCTTAAATGACGATACGGCCTAAGTTGGTGGATACGTTAAACCTGTGGACGGACTGGCTCTCAAGTGCGACTACCGGAACGCACCTATTAGCATTTGGCGGCAGATTTTCAGCTCGAGGGCGGCAGCTATCCGGGCGGGCGTTAGAAAAAACCCTACACCACGCATACAAATTAGGCAAAGGTTTTAGGTAATTATAGGTATATTAACGCATCTATTTATCTCTCAATTGACATAATTGTGGTTTTCTATTAATCTTGTTCATCGTACCGTCCCTCCCATTTAGTACAGTTAGTCACTATGCCGTGCGATGATATAAAAAAAAATACATACATATTGCCAATTAACAACTCCTCGCTTTGAACAACAATAGAACAAGGCAAGCAATGTTATGGAAACTTAGTAAAAATTCGATGAAACTGTCGCAGACATTACAGATGTTAGAATTGTGCTTACATCAAATTGTTAGAGGAAAGACAATATATATGCTTCCGTATCGATGGGTAACCGTCTTTTACCCCAAGACGCACCGTATTGTGAACAATGTGGGAATAAGACGTGGGAAATCGCGTAGAAATAATAAAATATATCCGGATACATTTGTGTCGGTCCAAATGATAATCTGATTTGGCACTATATTTTGCGACATTATTGGGCAAATAGGTCAAAGTGTATTCGCCATGAATGTTTTTAAAGTGATGATAGTTTAGCTGGTAGTGTCTACGGACGCCCCGATAAGGGACGTGGGTTCGAACCTAAATGCAATGAGCTTGAGCTTTCGGTGAAAGCAAACCATTCCCTCCTTACCATCCTTAAGTTAAAAATCTGCTGCCAAATAGCTATAGGTGTGTACCGGCAGTTGCCTTTGAGAGCCATTTTCTTCACTAGGCTTATCGTACCTACCATTTTAGATCACATCGTCACTTAACATCAGGTGAGATTGTGGTCATATCAAAACGCTAAGCCTTAACAATATATATAAAAAAATATGACTGCACATATTATATTCACCAATTAACTATTATAATAAATATAGGCATTAGTTTTTTTTTTATAACCTGACATACGCTGTTAGCCGTAAGGGCTTAGACAGCTTCACCAAACTTTTTGGGGTGAGGCAACGAGTGCAAGGGTTCCAGAATGGTCTCATCTTGGGCTACTGCCGAAAATAAGCATTAGTTGTTCCTAGTTTCATATATATATATATTCTTTTATAATAATAAATGTCTTAATTTGGTTCAGTTACAAATTTTATTATATTTTAATAGAAAACACTTCTAAAATAATTTCATATACGAGTAACTACGTTAGTCATTAAATATTACAAAATATTACATTTTTTAATACATATATGTACATGATCATATATAGTTGATGTATGTATGTATTTATGTATTTCCCCTGTGTATTCTGAAATGGTCGCACTGATTTGGATTAAATATTGCTATGAAATTTGGTAGCGATCTGAACTCAAGCCGTGCAAAGCCAGGGCGCTAGGCAAAGGTAAATGTGAACTATGTTTATTAACAGTGCTTAAATAGCTATTTGAATTCTAATAAAATAGTTATAGAAGCAAAAGCTGTTGTGAAATGGAATATAGAATACTTTCTTTACAATTTTGTCGACCAATGGAACCGAGAGGGAAATTGCTACGAACATTTCTTAGCTAATATCAAATCCGACAACATTTTTTGTTGATACATAACATTTTAATCAAATGAAACCATACGTTTGCATAATTCTCTGGAATATCTTATGAAACTATGAATTCTAAATAAAATGAAAAGTCGCGTTATAGAGACGTTACCTGACATGGTCGAAACTGTATCGATAAATATAATAATGTAAGTTAAAATCGATACATAAAAAATTTATGCTTACTAATATTATATATGAGAAAGTAATTTTGTTCGTTTGTTACACTTTTACGGCGAAACCGAAACCTGAAACTTTGTATGACACAAAGCTAAACCATAAATATAAAAAAAATACATATCGATACACTGAACTCTATTAAGGGAAATAGATTGTTTACTATTGGCGAAATAAAACTTTAACTGTTGAAATAGTGAATGAAATATTCATCATTTTTAATTAAATTGGGATATGGAGACGATTATTTGTAAAGTTACTCATATACAAAAAAAAAAAAAAAATACAGTGTTATATCGATAAAAAGTTGTACTAGAACAACACTAGTGTAACTGAAAAGTTCACAGAGATATCATACAAATACCTAAGAGTTGGGTTTTAATTTAGACGGAGGACTTTGAGAGGCATCACTCCTCTTTCGACTGAAATTAAAAACGAAAACACGCCTACGAATGTCCCTTCACTACGATTCCCTCTTTTTTATTTATATTTATCGAAATACATATAAAATTAGCTATCACTTTAGGATCTGAGAGGTATCTCGGAATCCGTATACTTAAGTCCTTTTAATTTAATACACTCTATCAGAATTTATTTTAATGTTATTGATTTAGATGACGGTAGAAAATAATTACGTGAGGACAAGCGACTTGTTCTTAAGTACCATTTTTAGAACACAGTGTGGCGATAAACAATAAAAATAGATAATGATTTCTTATGCTTACGCGAACATGATTCATTGAAATAAAACTAATTTAAACGCGATTTAATTTAATTTACCGCGATAAAATCCGTTTAAATTAGTTTTATTTCAATGAATAAAAATAGATATTTAGTAACGCAGTATGGTAGAAAGCTATCATAATTACAAATATTCCATTTGTTGTTATTTCATTTATTATTTCCTTTATTATTTGAAGCGATGATCGCTCAGTGGTTGTGTGTACGGACTCCGTGACAAAGGACGCGAGTTAAAATCCACCTACAATGAGCTCCAGCTTCCGGTGAAGGAAAACACCGTTGGAAAACCATAGATAGCATGGTGGTAGGGTTTTTCAATGCCCGCCTAGCTAGCTACCACCCTCAAGTTGTAAATCTATCGCCAAATACTAATAGGCGTGTTCCGGCAGATGCACTTTATAGCCAGCTCCTTCGCACGTATAGTATCGACACTTAAAATCACGTGAGATTACGCCCATAACGCTAAACCTTAGCTAAAATAAAAAAAAATGTATAAAATTTTTTATTGTAGGAATGAATACTCAATGATGAAATGCCAAAAAGACCTGAATGATTTGAATAAAGGAAATAATCATGACAAACTGGGCACCTTCTATTTTAGACTTCAGTAACAGTTTTTAGGTAATAATGTTAAGTTTTACAATAAAGTCCCAAAGCACATTACTGAATAACCGCATAGCAACTTCATAGACCATGTCAAATACGTATTATTTATTTATTGATTTCGACAGGTGAAAAATAAACAGAAGTATACAATGAGTAGGTTTACAAAATTTAAAGAGAAAAATAATGTGTATATTTCAGTGACATGTTTCACAGTTCAGACATTGTACGTAAATCGTGTCAGAACACACACGAACTATAAATAAAAAAAAACAGTATATATAAAATTTAAATGAAACTAATTTAAACGGATTTTATCGCGGTTATTTATTGATTTTGATCCCGACGTTTCGAAAGCTTTTCAGCCTTCGCGGTCACGGGGCGGCCTGAGGTGTAGGTTGTCCAGAAAAGTTCATGTTACTACAGTAACACAAACATAAAATCCGTTTAAATTAATTTTATTTCAATGAATAATATTCGCGTAAACATAAGAAATCAGTATATATAAAAATTAAATAAAATAGAAAAGACAAATGAAAAGGACAATAGTATTATAGGCCAATTATAACAAAAACTAAGTGTAAATCATTACGTTTTATGGGTTGGGCGGTGTTGTTCGAAATCGTGACAACCTGGTTAACCCCCTATTTTAGACTGAGTAAGACAAGTAACAGTATTTTAGGTGATAGTGTTAAGTTTTATATTAAAGTCCCTAAGCACATTACCGAATTGCTTGTCAGTAGGTTCAAGAACCATGTTAAACGGGTTTTGATGTCAAAAGGCTATTTATTATAGAATGGATCATTATGTGAGCGATCGTGATGTCTGGAATTGACACCGCTCTTTGTACATCCGGTAATAACAACTGTAAATCATGAAACTATTATGTAAAAAAAGATAAGAATAAGACCTAAAAATAAAAGATGCAGGTCGAGTTTTCTGCCGGTTCTTCTCGATGACCGCGTCACTTTCTGAGCCGGTTGTAGTTTTGACGTTCGTAAGCGCCTTCTTAGGGCGTAAATTAAAGATTTTCGATTTCATTCAAAGGGAATAGTTTTAAAACCTGTTTCTTTCAACAGTCTTGGTTTTTTTTTTTTTTGGATAGCAGATATTCTTAGTCAATTATTTACCGCAGTTACTTTGTTAACTACGTCCATCGGCAGTTAATATTAGCGGTTTGGACATGTATTCAGTGTGTCTGGTTTTACACAATTTTGTTTAGTAATTCCATCCAATCGATACTTTAGTAATTTGCTATTGATTTTATGTATCATGCCTTCTGGACTAACGTTTTTATTAGTAAGAAAAATTTATTTCATGCATCATTTAATATCCTTTATTACTTATGGCTACAATATATAGAAAAAAATGTTCATAATGGCAAGTATAGTACGTATAGTTATAATTTTATAACAATAGCTATTTTTACGATACTGTATGCAAGTGATGCGTTATGCTCTCTCATGTAACGCTCGCCGAACGAGTCGACCCGAGATGACTTTGCCCAAACAAGCGTTACATAGTCGAGCGTTTCAGTTCAATCTCATTCAATACCCGCAAGATAAAGGGCAGTTCTAAATTCAAAACCAACAAAGCGTGATTTACAGTGACTTGAATCCAGGTCGGCTGCCGGCCAATTAGCATTTACCCCAGCATTTATTATTTCGTACAAAACCCACCTCCGAGCCAACACGCCTACATCGCCTCTAGAAACGCCGGCCAAATGAGTAAATTCGGGATTTTCTCTCAGATCAACAAGTGCCCAAGTGCGGAGGATGCAGCACCGCGTTCAGGCTGGCACGGTGCCATGCCACGCCTATGCCGTCGATTGGTTAATAACTTTAACCAATTGACAGGCGGCCGTGTGCGATTGGTTGGTTTGGTGGCACGTCACCTGTGCCGGAAGTAGGTCAGCGTGGAAAATGTGTTTGCTTACACCGGGGCAGTTGGTCGCGCCAGTCGCTTCGCTATTTGTTTGCCTCATAAACATGTCCGGAGTGCCAAATACACTGGTATATTGGGTAAACGATATACAAGCACCGTACTTTTAGGTGTACCCATTTATAGCTAAAACGTTGCCAAAAGGAAAATGAAAATTAATATTAATATGTCAAGTGTACACATATTATATATTCCCTTTTGAATTTTTAATGAAAATTCTGCAAAAGCCGCTTTTTATACATTATAGGTGTAGCCTGAAAACCACAATTACATTTGAGGTTAAGTGACGCCCAGTGAAGGGTCTATCTTTCAAGTGCCGGATAAGTAGTTGGCGATAGAGTTTATCTTGAGGTTGGTAACTAACCTGAAAGGCATTACAGTAAGACCTACCTCCATGTTCTGGTTTTATTACGATGATTTGAAGCGATGATAGCTCAGTGGTAGTGTGTAAGAACGCCACGTCATGGGACGTGAACTCGATTCCAACCACCTACAATGAGCTTGAGCTTTCGGTGAAGAAAAACATCGTTTGGAAATCATAGCGTGGTAGGAGCGAGGTAGTATTCTAATGCCCGCCTGGCTAGCTATCACTCTCAAGTTGATAATTTCCCGCGAAATGCCAGTTCCGGCAGTTGCATTTGAGAGCCAGTTCCTCGTATAAAGGCCAGCAGAGCACCTACGATTCCCCCTGTGTTATGGATGTCCATGGGTGGTGGTGATCACTTAAGATCTGGTAATACGCTCGCTCGTTTGACCCTTACTCCATAAAAAAAAAAAACATTTTTCATATATTAAAACTCTGTTTAGAAGAAACTCTGTTTAGACATATAAATAAAAAAACAAAAACAAAATACGTTCTAATTATATCAACACTACTATTATAAATAAGAATATCCGTCTGTTGGTTACTTACTTTGATCTTGTTGTCTATCTTACAGAATACTATTATAAGCACGCGACTTCCTATGCGTGGAACTAAAATGTATATAATAACTCCTGAAAATAGACAATCAATGACTTAAAAAAATACAGAATCACACCGTCACATCAAATCAGAACGTTTTGAAGTTCATAGGGAACATACACATACATACACATCGAGTTTTATACGTGTAGAAGTTTAAAATGAAATAGCCAAAGAGGTCTACTAAATTGATGTATGCAAGTCATACCTTCTACAGAACAACTGAAAACAGAACTCGTATATAAGAAAACTCTTAATCGTCGCATGGAAATTTCGGAAAATACGGATGTACAATTATTTCGTAGCAGAAGTACCTACTGTGAACTCGGATCTTCAGTTCTGTTTTCTAACGTTGTTAACTCGTGTAGCGGACTGTAAATAAGTCGTGTTAAGTAAAGTTTGTCCCGTTTCACTGGAAATGCTGGGAAATAAATCTGTGCGATCCGACTACGGTACCTCGCTGCTTACATCAAAACTTACGTGCATAGCGTGCTCTTGCGTGCTAAGCAGTTTCTTTATACAATTTACTATAAAATCACGACGCAACAATACTCACGACCAGTTGATATATAGCAAATCGTTAGTTAACAAAGAACTCGCTAACTTTACGAGTGCATTAAGAGAAAGAATTAGTCTTTTTACTTAATACTTCTTTACTCTACACACTAAACTACAAGTCATAGTGCGGAATTACTTACTACAAAGCCGTTCAAAATCTACACCCTCGAAAGATATACAATTTTCTTAACAATAACACATACCTAATTATATGTACAACATCGCCTAGCCCATATAACGTAATGATTTACACGTAGTTTTTGTTGTAATTAGCCTATAATAATATTATTGTCCTTTTCTTTTGTTTTCTGCTATTTGATTTAATTTTTTTTATATACTGTTTTTTTTTTTAAATTTTATATATATTTATAGTTCGTGTGTACTGACACGGTTTACTTTCAATTATTGAACTGTGAAACATGTCATTGGAATATATATACACATAATTTTTGTCTTTAAATTTTGTAAACCTACTCATTGTATAATTTTGTTTTGTTTTCGAAATAAATAAATTATATTAATTTCACTATTTTATACCTTGCCTCCTAATTTTATTCCCCTTTACACTTTACAAGTTTAAGAGTTTAAGAGTTTAATTTACCCTTAAAATTTCACCTGATGTTGTGTCATTGTCGAAACACACATATACGTACTTAAATGTACCGTTTATTTTGAAAGTGGTGTAAGTCCATTTTTGAGAAAAATGAGCTATCACGTAATTCATGCTTAATTTAATGTAATTTTTTTATATATAACTAGTCCGTGTTTAATTTCTCAAAAACATCCCATGTTTTGTACAACTTAAAATCGGTTGGTAAATGAAATTGCATTATCAACAAATATAGTAAACCTTTAATTTTCTCGAAACAAAAGAAAATGGACTTACACCACCTTCAAAATAAACGGTCCAAATATGGTAGCTATCCAAGTGGGTGTTGAAAAGTGCTCTACAATCACCTTATAGTTTCATTACAAGGTTTTCCTTGACGGAAAGCTCAGCTTCCGGTAGGGATTCGAACTCAAGTTCATCGACGCACCTCTTTAAAAATATGATTGCATTACAGCATTGCAATATGGCAGTATTGTGGATGAAATATCGCTTTTTCAGTTGTCATAGGGATAATTACAAATCACTACTATATATCATGCATGTAGTCTCTTAGGATAAAACAAAACTTTTGAACAATTATTATGAAGATCCAAATTAAACCTTTTGATGTGTAACGAAGAAGCGATGATAGCTCAGTGGTAGTGTATACGACTTCACGTCATGAGACGTGAGTTCGAATCCAAGCACCGACAATTAGCTTGAGCTTTCGGTGAAGGAAAACATCGTGAGGAAACCATAGCATGGTGGTAGGGCTTTTTCTAATGCCCGCCTGGGCAGCTACCACCCTCAAGTTGTAAACCTGCCGCCAAGTAATAAATAGGTGTGTTCCGGTAGCTGCACTTGAGAGCCAGTTACCTCCACAGGTTTTGCGTGTCTACCAAATTGGGCCGTATCGTCGCTTAAAATCAGGTGAGATTATGACCATAACGCTAAACTTTAATTACAAAAAAAGTATCTTTATGTAATTTAGAGACGATGAATTCTAGAATAGACCCTTAACTTGATTATAAATAAATTATAACTACATAAGACGCATACGATATATTCAATTTTTATACCTGTCTGTTTTAGAAGTTTAAATTCATCGCAATATATAAACATTTGTCTTTCAAACTCATGTCCATAAATAGTGTGAAATGAAATTTTACTTGCTAAACAAGCTTGTAACGGAAACTCCAGAGGTGAGTTATGAATACATTTTTCTGTACAACTTTATTTTTCATCAGCTTATTTCCAATGAGACAGAAATAGGATACCGTCTGCGCTGCCTCAGAAGTGCAGTCCAGCGGGGTGGAAATATCAAGAACAGCTGTTCGATTCCCACACCAGGCTATGTCAATATACAGAAATGTATGATACGCCGTTTAATTGTGAATCTAATTTACAATAATTATTACAAACTATCTCTTATTGATATTCTATACATACGTTAAAATTGCAACATTCACTTAAATCTGTACTTTGATTATATTTCAAAAAATTTAATTATAGTGCACTTTTTCGTCGATTGTCTTAATTTCTCCTGTTATTCTGTTCACCTATTCTGTAATACGCAACTCATGAAATAGCTTTTAATGGCATTTGAGTGAATAGATGATACTTTTAAGATCACAATAGGAAAAGGTTCCTCTGGAATAGAAGCGAATTTTTTTATCGTAAATTTTAACCTTTTAAACTTTTTTAACTTCTGGTAGTATTAGCAAGTGGACTTTCGACCACAAGGCTTTTGAGAAGCGTCATCAACTTTTAAACGACTCATGGAATGGGCGATTTAATCAGCACCACAGTGGTACCTATTTTTATTTTTCATTATATTTTTTGCGATAAATTATATCTTTACAAGAGGCAATTTTAGGCATGTATTTTAATTACGATTATTTATTTATATATATATTTTTTTATAGGTAAGGTTTAGCGTTATAGCCATAATCTCACCTGATCTTAAGTAACGATACGGCCCAAGATGGTAGACACGCTTAACCTGTGTAGGAACTGGCTCTCAAGTGCAACCGCCGGAACACACCTATTGGTATTTGGCGGCAGATTTTCAACTTGAGAGTGGTAGCTAGCTAGTCAGGCATCAGAAAAAGCCTTACCACCAAAAGTCCTACCACCATCATGTTCATAGACGATGTGGCCAGAGACGGTGAATACGCTAAGCCGATTAAGGGACTGGCTTACAAGTGCGACACATTTATAGATATTAAGGGCTTATTTTTTAACTTGTATCGAGTAGCTAGCCAGGTAAGTTTTAAAAAAGCCTTACTGCTATGCTACGTTTTGATCACGATGTTTCCCTTGACGGAAAGCTCAAGCTCATTGTAGGGATTCTAATTCCGGTCCATTGAGGCGGAGTCTTTACAGACTACATTTTGAGCAATCATCGCTTAACAATTTTAATACTAAAACACTATAAGTAGGTTGAAATGTAAATACTCGAATCGATGATTGTTGAATACATCAAAACAATTAAAATGGTAACAGGGTAACCGGCCGTGTAGTTGACAGCAAATCAATATAGCCCGTAATGACACTGGACGAGATACCACCACTATCGCGTTAAACCGGAAACGTACATCAAAATTGGAATCTGAATTATGTACGCTCTCAATTTGAATGATCAATTATTGTGGTTACGTATCTTTATAACAGTTACATTATTATTGTTAAATTATATTAAATCGTTTTTTTTTTTACAAGCACGTTACGCATACTGTTTTCGACTGAAAGCATCTGCGCGTTGATGATCAAAGTCCTATATCGGCAGCAATTGCCTCGGCAGTCGCAGTAAGATATCTCCCGTTTAAAGCACCTTTGCTTCCAGGGTATGGATGCGAAGAAATCTCGCATACCATCCCAGTCTGCCGACGAGTAGTGCCATACCTTACGCCTGGTCTCCGAGGCAAGGAACACGGCACCGATATACCTCAACTGGTCTGAACTGCCCAATGGGGCGTTGACAGACACCCTGTACTCGGTATGATAACTCGTCAGCAGTAGGTCCAGCTAGGAAGGCGCTTGACCCGCTATGTCAGGGATCCGGGTGGGCTGGGTCACCAGCTGTGACAGCGGTTGCGTGAGAGCATATGCTCGATCAGTTCGTCCTGCATGGTTTGTTTTAGACGAATCCAACCACCGTTCATGGTGTGCGTTGGAGTCTCCCAAATCACCAATTCTGCTGTAGGGAACTGATCTTGTGTGTCATCTGTTGCCTGACTTAAATAATTGAACATTCTAGTTCTCACATCATCCCCCTTGTAAGAACTTTTTGAATTGAAAAATTAAAATTATTATTTATTTATTTATAACAATGGAAAACACAACAGTCGACAGTAAGATAAACAAGAATAATAATTAGATGGATACTAAACTGAAACCCAAACACGTGTTAATAAATTGATAACACCTTGCATTGATAACAATATTAAAAAGATATTTAAGGTATTTTTATTAGTTTTTTGAATTTCTAATTTTACCACCTACAATGAGCTTGAGCTTTTGGTAATCATCAAGATGAAATCATGCCTATAGTAATGGGTGTGTTCCGAGAGTCGCACTTGAGAGCCAGACCCTTCAATAAAGGCTGGCAACGTAACTGCAATTCCCCTGTTATCGTGGGTGTCCATTTACATTACATTAAAAAATCTAATTTTAGTGAAAAAAACGTTATATCAATGCATGTAAACTCTGATTTGAAATATGTTGCTTTTATATCAAAATAATTTAATATAATAAATGTACCATTCACCTTGTACCGATTTGTAATTTTATTAACATTAATTATTTTAATAACCCTTCACTAAGGTATTTTGCAGTTAAATAAAACTTTACATTCAGTCTACCTTTTTAGTGACTTACCTTTTTCATTAGGGGAAAATCCATTGCAAAGAATTCCCTTAAAATTAATTGATAATTATTATATATGCGTTATACGTTTTTTGTTATATAAATTATTAGGTACATATATTATTTTTTATCTACTTCAGCATTAAACTAATAATATTAATGGACAGCTGGGAGGTGTAATATCTATGATTTTGTTCCAAACGAGAGTTCAAGGAAATATTTATATATAACTGTTTGCTGAGTAGATTTTTGTGTTTTGTAAGACTCCAAGCAAATACGGACGCTATTTTTAATAAAATTTAGCTATTAAAATGATTCACATTAAATGTCGTAAACATATAGATGCTATAAGCGTCATCCATATATTCTAAAACCGTTAGAAAAATATTACAGAAAATGTATCTGGCCTCATCGTTATGTTGACTCTATGTTTGGAGAGTTTTGGTCCCATTTATAAGTACAAAAGTGTTCCATAATCGAAGTTACAAACACATAAAATAAAGTAAAGCCTAATATTATGTATACATTCAAATATCTGTTATATATAATTATATATGTTAATCTATCGCAAGTAAGTTACAAACAGGTACTAAAATTCTATTTAATCATTTCTCCCCTTTTTGTGACTTTTTTTCAACCCTTTACAGCTTCGCCCCTATTGGTGGTAGCGTGATGTTAAATAGCCGAAAGCCTTCTTCAATTATTGTGTTATCAAATACCAAAATATTTTTATTAATCCAACCGTTAGTTCCTGAGATGAACTCGTTTACCAAACAAAGAAACGCCTTAGCTTTATAATACTAATAAAGATATCCTGAGACCCGGCGCTTGTAAGTATTCGAATTCGTCAGTTGGTAGTGTGTACTGATGCCTCGTCAAGGGATGTAGGTTCGAATCCATCTGCAATAAGATTGAGCTTTCGGTAACGGAAAACATCGAGAATGCCTCTCTGGTTATCTGGTACCCTACTGATGAAAATCTGCCGCCAAATACCGATAGATGTGTTCCGGCAGTAGGACTTGTGAGCCAGTCCTTTGGCTAGGCTTAGTGTGTCTATCATCTTGAGCCACGTCGTCACTTAACATCAGGTGAGATTGTGAGCATAACGCTAAACGTTAGGTATGAAAAAAAAATATATTATGCCTTTTTCCCTATTTTTACCACAACCTACATACTTTCAGCATCTCCATTCTGAAAGCTTCAATGCATTTCTTCGTTTCGCATTTCTCGCAACCGCGACAAAATACGCTCCGCGCGAAATCACAATCACACCGTTGCGAAAACCCCCTTAAATTCATTTAATCACCATTTATCTCGGCCAAAAACTAAGCTCGGTCCGCTCAGACCCCGTCATTCGTTTTCCTCTTAATCCGCATTAAGAGCCATAAGCCGCGGCAATGCGGCTTTTGTCCCGTTTCTTTCTTATCTCGCAGCACAAATTTGTCTAGGCGACGCTGTAAAATAGTCCGAAAGGTTACCCGTGTTACACCGTAGCGTACAAACTTATAATATTTACATGCAAAACATATATATTTTTTAATTAATGTATAGCAAAAAGGTACACGCCTCATCTGATGGTAGCTCGCATCGATGACAGCTAGTAGTAGTGCAGTGATAGTGTGTACGACTTCGCGTCAAGGGACGTGAGTTCGAATCCAAGCACCTACAATCAGCTTGAGCTCTCAGTGAAGGAAAAAGTCGTGAGGAAACCGTAGCATGGTGGTAGGGCTTTTTCTAAAGCCCGCCTGGTTAGCTGCCACCCTCAAGTTGTAAACCTGCCGCCGAAATACCAATAGGTGTGTTCCGACAGCTGCACTTGAGAGCCAGTTCCTCCACAGGTTTAGCGTGTCTACCAACTTGGGCCGTATCGTTACTTAAGATCAGGTGTGATTATGACCATAACGCTAAACCTGAAGTATATAAAAAAACCACATGGTTACCGTCGTCTGTGGACAGGAGCGACCCCAGAAGTATTACAGTCATGTTACTAACATTTACGGAAAGCCCCTTAAAGGGCTGATTCTCGTTCGCTTTGGCGGAACACAAAGACTCATACTGAACCTTTATTTTGCGGCGGTCTACACCCGAGGGTGATCGCTAACCAGTTAGGTAACGGATCGAGGATTACATGTATAATTGTCATGCCCAAAACTAAATGTCGGACCAACAATCTCCAAATCCTCATTGGCAGGGTGGACCGCGTGCGGATGAGGTTTGCTTGATACTTAGTTACTTAGTTTGTATTTGATACCCTTTCCCACCCCACACTATTACTAATAATATACATTAGTAGCTGTCATGGAAAATATTGTTCTGCCATTTTTAATATTCAATAAGACCAGAGCACCTGTGCACATATATTACAATTATGTTGGTGGAGTTTTAACATGCCCGAAATACGCACGTAGAATCACCAACAAAATCGGTTAAACCAGCACGGGGCATAACAACTACGCACTGGGTAATACTTTTGTATACGTGTGCAGGAAGTGAACAGTCTCTGTAACCGGAAACGGTCAAGTTGACATCATCAACTTAACCACCGTACCACCGACTATGTTTAGCGATAATTCAAGGTCACACAGCTACTTTAAAGTTTTGATTATAGCGCCTCAATAGTGCTATAACATAGCATAGATTTCTAGATAATTTGTCATCGATTAAACTGAAAAAATTCGCTAAACTCCATCAAGAATTCGATTTACTGTGACATCGTTTTGTATTGTATTTTTGAAGCGACGATAACTTAAGTTGTAGTATGTATGGATATTGCGTCAATGGATGTGAATCGGAATCCATCTGTAATGAGCTTGAGCTCAGCTTGAATGGTGAAACCAAAACATTGTTGTATGGCTTTTTGTAATGCCAACCTGTTTAGATATATATCTATAGGGGTATTCCGGCAGCTGTCTTCCGTGTCTACAGCATGTCCATCATCGTGGGCCACGTGGGTCACAACGTTACGTGAGATTATGGCTATAACGCAAAGCTTATATACTTATCCCGAAGAAGCCCTTACCTTTTATGTGATAAAAAGTTTCCACGATTTAATATACCTTAATTTTAATACTCCGTAAATAATTTAATCAACAGATTCGATACGTTAACCATTCTTGTCTAGATTATCTGTTTGAGGATGGGGGAAATTCAATTTTATTTGATCGTATATACTAAGTACCACTTTGCACGTTAATGCTCTGTAATTTATGGTATGAAAATTTAAGGTGTTCAGTTGTCAATAGGAGGCTTTAAATCCCGAGGAATTATTGACATTTTTGTCTCCGGTCTAAGGTCATAAACCTTAAAACAACTGTTCAACTAAATTCTATATATATACTGGCCATATTACACACCAGTGTAAGGGGCGGTTAGATGTAAGTGGCAATCACCTAGGACGTTGCGCTCTCGGGTCGAAATTTATGCTGCCTGCACTACCCTTTATTGCTTCGCTTGTTAAAATGGCTTGTGGCCTTTTTTAAAAAGAATACATATTTCAATATGAACATTACAAATGATAACGCAATTCATATTTTTTATTGGATAAGTGTGAATTTAAGGCTGTATGTTCACGCCTTAACTTACCAACTGATAGGCGTACAATTTTACATACACATGACCTAACACACGGAGTATATTTCATCCAGATAAGTACTAAAATAAGTTTTAGTGTTTTTTTATAAATACTAAGATGTTAAAAATATTTTTAAATGCAGACTTGTGAAGGACTCGAAGCATATATTATTTTTATTCTGTTACATGATTTCAAGTAATAGATGAACTAGTGTTCGTGGAAAAGTTTATAGAGAAAACGGTAACAGCGCATTCAGGTTCAATTAGTGTGAAATGTTTGTCTGCTTTCTTTTATATAAAGCTATATTTTACTTCTATTCGCTTGATACAAACGTTTAGGTTCCGTAGGAATTGTGTTCAAGAATCATGACAAATTTTTCAATGTTTTTAATAGCTATTCTGTTATTCGGGATGGAGACAAATATAACAAAGCGAACCATGAAAAACGGTCAAGTCGTTCTCGAATTATAGATTTTCTAACAAATCCGATTTTGTTTTATATATATATTAGGGTGGTCTTTATTTAGGGTTTGTCCGATAATTTTTACGATAGTCCTAAATCGGTTCTAAATGTATTAAAAAAAATTCATCTCAAGTTATAGCTCTTGATTTAAATTTTAACCTGCCTCCCCCTCCCCGCCCTATAACCAAACTTTTAAATGGAAATAACAGGGAAAAGTCTGTTATTTCTGTGGATATATATATAGATGTATCTACTTAACGTTGCATGTATGATTTCTAAGGAAGTGAATTATATTGCGGATTGACATTGATTCTATAGTCGATGCCTCCACTCAAAACTTTACCTCCATCAGTCAAGACCCCAAACAAGGTTTATAACTATATAAAATTAAGGTAATAGCAAACTATACAAAAGATTGCACCACGCTTTTTCAATGCCAGTGACGTAACAAAAGAAAAAATGGCTTAGTTTTTTTGTTTAATTAAAAGCTTTTCTTTAGTTATTTTTATTACTCGCACATCAAACTCTCAACAGGTATACGATTTCATTTTCGTTGGAACAATTTATATATATTTTGACGCAGTTTTTTAATTCGATAAACCGTACAGTACCCTAGAAAGAAGCAATATTTAATACCTACTCTACGTTACTTTACTAGACGAATGAAAGCATCGTTTACCTGAAAACAGGCGAAGCTCATAGCCGCTTGGTCGAAGAAACGTAACAGTCTACCTTTGTTACGATATAGAATTTCTTTATAAATAACTTAACATTTCTTACGACATTCTTAAAGATTTGTTGTATTTATTACTTTTGAAACAACTGTTACCTTGGTCGTTGATCGTCACTTTATAAAATCAGCTTTATCGTTGATCGTTACTTTATATTAAATATAAAATAAAAGGAGTTAAATATTTACACGTATGATTACAAATGACTGAAAACTGATAATAACATGTTTGGTTAAAAATAACTTTGTAAATTCAAATTGAAATGACGAGATTTAAATAAAATATTAATCTATTTCAAGTATTAGCTTTATTGTTGATCGTATTTTTATATTAATTATCATATTGCAGTGGTTTAAATATTTACACGTTTGATTAAAAGTAGCTTTATAAATTCAAATTGTAATAAGATTTTATAAAAATTGTTTTAATAGTCTATTTCAAGTAGTTCGCTTTTAGCGCTTTTAGTTTCCGGTTGTGGCAATATAAATACGTCTTATAATACTGAGGCAGTCACAGTGGAGCTCCAGAACGAATCAGTGGACTGAAGTTTTAGTGATATGAAGAACCGAATAGTACGTGTAGACTATAAAGCAAGACGGTTAAGATATAAGGATTTTTACACAACAATGATCAGTGGTAGCGCGTACAGACACTGTAACGATGGATGCAATGAGCTTGAGTTTTCATCGAAGGAAAACATCACGATGAAACCACGCCATGATGGTAGGGCTTTACCCATCGCCCATTAAAATATGTCACATGTGTTACGGACCGTGGAGGTTACTTAGAATCATACCCGGAGTCTCGTTTCACGATCGTTATATTTTACAGTAGCGCTTCCGCCTACTACAATGTATATTTCGAACAGTCGTCCGCACTGTCAATCGTTCTTTGAACTCGTCTCTGTTATCTCGTAATCTGTGTTATCGACTACCCTCCATCCCATTAACTTAAAGTATGTAGTATTATTAAGTTTTCATATTAATAAGTAGATGGCGTGGTTTGTAACACAAGATATCTATAAGTACGTATGTTCGAGCTGTTTCATTTGGGGTATAGTTCTTTCTAAGCTTAACATAAACACCATCTTGGGCCACATCCTCACTTAACATCAGATGAGATTATGTCCATAACGCTAGTTGTATAAACTATTAAATGTATGTATGTTAAGTGCAGAACATTATCAAAAATAATACAGCGTTTAGATAGCAGCGACATAACAGTTCCAGGCAAAGGTGCAAAGTTGCGTCAATTCCAACATTTAATTATGGATTTCCGCAATGTAAATAGCACAGTGGTAGTGTGTACAACTTTGCGTCAAGCAAGGAAAACATCGAGAGGAAATCATACCATGGTTGTAGGGCTTTTTCTGATGCATGCCTGTCTGAAGATCACCCTCAAGTTGAAAATCTGCCACCAAATACCAATAGGTGTGTTCCGGCAGTTCCACTTGAGAGACAGTCCCTCCACAGGTTTAACGTGTCCACCAACTTGAGCCGTATCGTCACTCAAGAACAGGTGAGATTATGACCATAACGATAAGCCTTAACTATACAAATAAAAAAAAAAGTAACAAATCAATCAAATACCACAAAGGTATTACTTATTTATTTAGGACTGCGGTTTATTACAAAAGTTATTAATAATAATTCAGTTAATTTTGAAAGAAAAAATCTACTGGGTCTTATTGGTGTTGGTATCGATAACAAAGATCACCTTAATAATTATTTATTCCGCTAAATATTGACTGCATTGAATTTGCTCGGTTACTGTTTTATTATTATACTGTGTATCTAAGATCATTTACTTACCGGTTTTAATAATGTATCATGAAAATTTGCAGTGTGAAAGAGTTCATATCTTTATATTATATGAAATAGAATTGTAAAGACTGACTACTACCCCGCGTCTACAAAGGCGCTGTGAAAAATCACAGCTATTAATATCACAGCATAGAGTTCACTGCAGTTCCATATTTTTCATTATTATACTCTCATTAAGCCGAAGAAGTCGCTATGAAAACGGATCACGAGAAACGACGGTGAAGCCGTTTCATTTTCTTTCATTCGAAAGATTTTCTATAATTTTGGTAAATTCGTTTTCTGTGATGTGATATATATCACATAGTATTTAAATTCATGTTATAAATCACAGAGTTACAGATAAATCCGCCTTACACAAAACTTTATTGCCGTATTGCTGCTATCAAACGCTTAGGCATAGTGTGACAATATGGCCCAAAATGGTGGACGCAATAAGTCGAGGGACTGGCTCTCAAGTACAACTGCTGGAACACACACACCTATAGGTACCTGGTGGTAGAATTTCAACTACAGATTAACCACTAAGTGAATTTGGATCCGATACTGACTGCCCAGGATGCGCCGGATGTGCTCGAGTATAGTCACTAGCGGAGGTTCTGTTCATGCATGCATGGTGGTGGACTTACATACATACAGACCACATCCTTCCACTTGCTACGATCCTGACATACATTTTTCGCTTCTTCTACTTCCTTGTGGACTTGTATTGAGAAATAAAAGATATAAAACCACTGTGTGATGCCTAGTCTTTTATCTACAGACAGGTAGATGGTATATATTATTTATAAATATTAATATAAATCGAGGCTCGGTTAACGGCTTAAGAGTACATTTATCAGCTGAATGCAGACGCGGTTTGGTTCCAAGACGACACCTTTTTAGTCGCCCAACATTTATAACTGCTGACACGAACGTTAAACGAATATACTGGATGTGACGTAAACGTCATTTTCGTTAACTGAAAAAAGATGTACCACGTAGTTTTGTGTCTCAAATTTTATTGGTTATTTTTTTGAGGAAATCAATCCTTACGCACGTCATGCGATTTTTTTAAATTAGTAACGTTTCGCGTTATGACCGCAATCTTACCAGATGTTAAGTGATAATGTGGTCGAAGATTGTGGACACGCTAAGCCTAATAGGCAAGTGCAACTGTCAAAACATATCTTTACATTAACAGGTATTTGGAAGCAGATTTTCAACTTGAGTGTGGTAGGTAACCGTACCACTATGCCAAACGATTATGTAATTTAATATTTATTTTACTAAACTTAGTACATTTTGTTTTTTAAATACAATATCTCAGACAAAGTTTAAATCTGTTAGCTTCGGAAACACCGTGTTGAATCCAATGTAAATATACTTGAAGCGATGATAGCTCGGTGGTAGTGTGTACGCCTTCGCGTCAAGGGACGTGAGTTCGAATCCAAGCACCTACAATGAGCTTGAGCTTCCGGTGACGGAAAACATCGTGAGGAAGCCATAGCATGGTGGTAGGGCTTTTTCTAATGCCCGCCTGGCTATCTACCACCCTCAAGTTGTAAACCTGCCGCGAAATACCAATAGGTCTGTTCCGGCAGCTGCACTTGAGAGCCAGTTCCTCCACAGGTTTAGCGTGTCTACCAACTTGGGCCGTATCATCACTTAAGATCAGGTGAGATTATGTCCATAACGCTAAACCTTAAGTATAAAAAAATATATATTATTGTAATTCTTGAGTGTCTCATCTAGAACAACTTTATGATAACGCAAAAGTGACTTCAGACTCGAATAATTTATCTCGGGAGCAATCAAGGCGGTAATTTTCGTGAGCAGACCGCTCCGAAACTATTTCAGTAAAATTCAAAGTTTCATTATTGTTGGACAAATGAGATTTTTCTTTTCGAATCTTTGATAATATTTATATTCAACTTAACCGTGGATTTCAAATTATCTTGCCTTTGGTTATTTGTTTTAATATTTTTACTGTTAGATCTGTTTAGAGAATTGTCAAGTATTTTTCATTAACAGCTTTTTTTTTAACCTTCGGAGGCAGTATTATTTGGTATAAAAGGTTATTTATTATCCTTTTTCGTACCCTATTGACCCATCGCACCGCATTGTGTCACTCACTCGCACTATTCAATTCTTCTCGCTTAGCATTATTTCTAACTCTGCTTGACTTATAAGTGCCGTAGCGTAATGTTAAATAATAACCTATAATCTTCCTTGATGATTGAGTTGTCACATGCAAAACAATATTCCATATCTCTTCTCTTCAGTTTTTATTGATGTACATTTACCAGAAACGGGTAGTCGGTGGAGATTTTACTCTGCAATCTTGGAAAGATTCACCCTCCTTTTAATAGCATCAGAATCACTAGGTCGATGGCAAAGATATCTTAGTAAGCACTGTTAGTTTTAGATTGCATTTTGCTGTACAATTACAATAAAAAATATATATATTACTGAACTAAGTAGGGCCTTAACTGTATTCGGATTTGGTAAATACCTATAGATATTATTATAGTAGGTAAATATTCAAAATGTATGATTATTATACTGCGTACACACAACCTGCACCCGAGGGAAGCGCAGTCAATATTTAGATCAGTTGAGTCAAAGCGATTCACAATCTGCGAACCAGAATTCACGGGTATGCATACATGTATATTATTTGCATTAGGTGCATGTACCCGTGTACACTCACTACGAAAACTCGATCCAGTTTTGGCATATAAATATTCCGGAATGAGATATCGATAAGCCTGTTTTTTTTTTTTAATTTTCCAGTAGTAACTCTGATTTTTATTTGTATTGTAGCACGAAACAAATACTGCAATATACCTAATGAAAAACACAGTGTAACCTTAATACTTTAAACTCCGAGAAATAATACACTTTATTGGTTAAGGATTTGCTGGTAAATTATGGATATGGCTCAAGATTGTGGAAACGGAAAGCTCAGTGGATCGACTGACTCACACTTCACACCTATAGATGTTTAGCGAGAGATAGTTTTTAGACAAGTAGGTATTAAAGAATGCCCTATTACGATACTTTAGTTTTATATCGATGTTTTGTATAGAATTAATAGGTTTAGCATTTTGTCTACAACTGACGATGTGGCCCAAAATGTTGTATACGCTAAGTCAAGTGGAGAGACTGACTCTCAAGTTCAACTGCCTGAACACACCTATTGGTATTTGGTGTCAAATTTTCAACTTGAGGGTGGTAGCTAGCGAGGCGGGGATTAGAAGAAGCCCTACCACCATGCTATGGTTTCATCACAACGTTTTCCTTCACCGCAAGCTCAGGCAGTCCGTAGGCAGTGTCCACTATCACTGAGCAATAATTGCTAACATAATGTAATCATGAGACGTTACAAACCGTGTTTCAATACTTTCCATCTCGACAGGAAGGAAGAGTATTTATTTCAATGATACAAAATGCACACGACGTGAATACACATATATAGAGTTACAAATGAATGCCTCATACAACATCGAAAGAGGACCCATGTTCAGTATACGCTATGGCAAACTGTTATGGGGCTGATTTTCAGCTGGACCCAAATTTGTTTCAATAAGCCTTGGATCAAAAGAAGTGGAAAAGCTGGCGTCCTACTGCAAAGTAGTTTTAGAATTAGAATCATTAGTTAATATACTCTCGCTGTAAATGAAACCAGTATTGTAACTCATGTCAATTCTTTTACAAGTCATTTATGATGTAAATTGGCTATGCTATATGTGTACCAACTTATAAAGTTAAATCAAATTTCGAAATGTAAGTCAAATGCAAGTAACTAGAGTAGGGCTGGAATATCGAGTAACAATAACGTATTCAAGTTATGTTTAAATTATATCGGCAGAGAGACTATACAGTTACAAGCTAGCCCGCACTATGCTCGAATTAGATTCCAGTTCGCCTGTGAATTTGCATTTGACCTATATGAAAATCCGTTATAAAATCGGAAACTAATCAACCGTTAAATGTATAGTAAGTTACCGTGGAAATATTAGAATCGTGACGCTCGCGTAAGTGACGTAGATTCGGGTATTCTCGTCTTCACTCATCAACAAACGCGTTCGTCTTCCTTTTTTTTTCGAAGAGACTTGTGCTTTTAACCTGAGCGGCTTTCACAACTTGCTAACTATTTAACTACACTTTAGTCACCAGCGCAAGGGTGTCAATAGTGACCGAACCTCGGCTCGGACCGTTGTCGGGTCGCGAACAAGAATCGATCGCGGTACTAACTAAACGTGAGAATAGGATTTTACTGTACCACAATGGCGTGAGAAGGTTGCACTATGCCAACCTAACTGGCGGTGTCACAAGACTACTTTGCTCAGATCCCTAACGCACTGACTCAGTGTACAATGTTCCATAAGGCACTTAATAGCGTATTCTCACTCGGATTCAATTGTCTTAGGACACGTTTTTAAGTTCTCACATCTGTTAGCAGTCCTAAGTGACTGCTCACTTTTGTTTTTTGTATCTTTAAAGCGGTATTTTTCGTAATCTTCGTACTTGTTAACGTCTACTCTTTAGTGATTTAAAAACAAGTGTTTTAAATGTTCAGTTTAACCGGCTCCTTTATATGAGTAGGTTTTAAAGCAGTTTATTTTCCTAAGTACATTTGTATTGTTTTTTAATTACTTTAATATTTTTTTTATTTTTTTTAATAGCCACATGCGGACACAATTTTGCCCATGTCACTTATGTAGAACCATAAACAATGGAGATTGCTGTTTCCAACCATTTTTTTTTCTCTTTATATTACTTCCACATTTGAATATATAATTGTCTTTAAGGGTGTTGTAGGTTCTTTTTTTATATTACCTAGTAGCAAATAACCAAATCATATTATGAGAGAAGCTGGCTGAATAAATCAAAGCAATAACTGTATCTGTGTCCCTAGACATTCTAAAGCAAAGGGGTTAACATACTTGTTCTAAAGCATTTCACTATCGTTATACTTTCATAGATATAATATGAAAGATTTTATTTGATGACCTTTATATAACAACTTCAATAAAACACCAACAAATTCTGCACAAAAAATTTATTATATTGAGATTACACGAACATCAATAACAAATATAACAAGCGCAAAAAAAACATATTTCAAACTTAATAAATCCAATAACAATAAAAAAACTATATATGAGTATATAAAAAAAACAACAACTAACTTACACTTGAAATGTCATACTTTATTTAAATAAATTAAAAAAACAAGTAAAAAAATATTTTCCCCTGTGTTTCGTTTCGTTTGAACTGACTCAATTAAATACAATTAAAAAATAATGCAGATAAGTCATTGAAATATGAGACGATATTGAAATCCTGCTGATTTACAATGTGAATATTTTTAAATTTGAAAATTTAAACATCAAATAACGTGTCAGGCAAAATATTTTTCCGACTAACTCTATTAACTCTTTCACTAGTACGCGCAATTTCTTATTCAAACTACGGTAATTCACACTCAACGATATGTCATAATCCAACAATCCAAATATGACTTCTAAATTTGTAGTTATCAAAATTACGTAGATAGATATTTATTTCTAAATTACAAAGTACTATTTGATTAACGTCGTAAAAAAGTAATAACCGAAAGTGAGTGAAGCGATGTTTCAATAAAAGGTGAAGGTACATAACTATAATAAAAAACCTGTATATACGCAAATAATGCGTGAGATTCGTACTCATGACGAGATTAATTTTAATTCGTAGGCAATATAATGATTTCTTATGTTTACGCGAATTTTATTCATCGAAATAAAACTAATTTAAACGGATTTTATCGCGGTTATTTATTAATTTTGATCCCGACGTTTCGAAAGCCTTTCAGCCTTCGTGGTCACGGGGCGGACTGAGGTGTAGGTTGTCCAGAAAAGTTCATGTTACTGTGTCTTGTACAATTAAATTGAAGGTAGATAGTAGAAGGTAGTTTGAAACGTCGGCATCAAAATTAATAAATAACCGCGATAAAATCCGTTTAAATTAGTTTTATTTCGATCGTAGGCAATCAATTTAGCCAAATACTTAATGATAAATGTTGCTTTAATGCAATTAAAATATAGGAGTAAGGGAGACTTAAAAACCTGCAGTAGTTTAATGAATGGAAGAAAACATATAACATGAAGAAATAATACCGATCTACATGCCAGACAAAGTATAAAATATGAATCAACTAAAACCTAGGAAAGGCATTGTAAATATAAAGTATAAACATACCACAATAATCCCGATTGTGATTTAGCACGAAAATTCAAATGAGATTCAACAAGTGTAGCGAACAGCCGGTCTTATTCGAGCTCGTTAGAGATCCTCGTTTGGACAAGTAACATCGTAAATCTCTCCAACATCGCACGTTTAAGACTACATTTACTCGAAATATACGAATCGCCTAGCTAATGCCCTTTTTTAAACATTTCAAATAATTCACAGTCAAGAGTAAACATAAAAGATTCGTGGCTAAAATTGTATAGAGATTGCTATCTTATTCTAATTTTGTTGAAACTATAATTTAAATAGAAGCCATTGCTACCGATGATGTTACAGCTTGCGTAATAGCTTAATGGCAGTTAAAGGCTCTAAAAATGATCGAAATTGCAGAACTTAACATCACGGCAATAACTTAGACGCTTACAGATAAGCGTAGAAAATGAAAAAATAGACAATTCGTTTACAGCTCGTAACTATTTCACGACAGACGCTGCTAGGATAAATGCTGAAGAGATAACTGTGATAGTTACAATCGGAGAAAGTCTGACTACACAGAGGAAATTGCATATGTATCATCATCCACTTTACGCCTAAGGATTGGTTGTAAAATGAGAAGAAAATCAGTGAGTGGTTAAGTTCTATTAAAACGTATCGCATACTGCCTTACTGCGTTTATAAAATTTTGTATCATATTACAAAATAAAAAAAAAAACTTTCGTCTAACACTTAATTAATATTGAGAAGGTTCCATATAGGGCTATACATTTTGGAAGGAAGAAAATCAACCTTCTATCAGCAATAAATGTATTCTAACCAACAATTTTAATATTAGTGCTTTAAAATACAAAGGAATCCACCTGAATCCACCTTCTGAAAAATTTAATTCAACACGCACGACTCGTAGGTAGGTATCATATACTTGATGTTAATAAACGCATCTGGGCCTCCGTAACGTTCGAGGATCTGCAGCGTGTCCTCTATAAGGTCGGCTACATTCTCACCTCGTGTAGTAGTGTGGTCTATACCGGAACCAATGTTTCCTGCGAGCAAAGAATATATTACAATTATAAATTCCTTTTCACTGTGTGATTAAACTCACTTTTTGATTCAAAGTTAATATAAATTAATACAACAACCGAGTTGTGTATAATCTTATATTTTTAATGAAGTGCGAGCTAACCTATCACCTGATGGTAAGCGATCACCGCTACGCATGAGCACCCACAACACCATAGGAATCGCAGGTGCTTTGCGGGCCTTATTGGAGGAACTGGCTCTCAAGTGCAACTGCCGGAACACACCTATTGATATTTGGCGGCGGATTTTAACTTGACTAAAAAAATCCTAACACTTTGCTATGGTTTCCTCACAATATCTTACTTCACCGAAAGCTCAAGCTCATGGTAGGTGTTTCGATTCGAACTTACGTCCCATGATGCGGCGTTCCAACACAATACCACTGAGCTATCATCGCTTAGCTGTCTAGTAAAGATATACAAATATAACCTTTGAAGTAAAATTATATTCCAACTGTAATAATATTCATTTTACTACAAATAATAATTTAAAAATGCTTATGACATTGTCAGGGTGATGTAAAGAAAAAAAAGAAAAATCCTTCTATAACCGCTTTGAACAGAGCCAAAAATTCTAAATGAAATAAGATGAATAAAATACTGAATACATACGTTCAGCATTTTTTTTTGTTTTTTAATAACGCACCAAAATGAAATATTAATTTCAACCAACTTCCTATTGTGTTACATCGACGCAGGCAACTTTCATTTCAAGCTAAGAATTTACTCCCCACGATTAAGTTAAGTAGCACAAAAAGAAAAAAAACATACAGTTTAAATTTCGATATAACTAACTCTATTCGACTAACGGTAATCCACAAAATACACTGTCTCTAACGTAATGCTGTATATAGTTATATACACAGTATTTACTAAACATAACTCGACAGTTTTCTGTTATTGAATCTAGGGTAACACATTTGATGTACATATGGACCGTTTATTTTGAAAGTGGTGTAAGTCCATTTTCATTTGTTTGAAGAAAATTAAAGGTTACTACTATATTTGTTGATAATGCAATTTCATTTACAAACCGATTTTAAGTTGTACAAAACATGGGATTTTTTTCGAGAAATTAAACACGGACAAGTTATATAAAAAAAGATTACATTAAATTAAGCATGAATTACGTAATAGCTTCATTTTCTCAAAAAAGGACTTACACCACTTACAAAATAAACGGTCCATATATACCGTATTAAAGGTAATCAATTTGTCAAAAGTATTCAGTTCGTTGCCTGCGACACTTTGATGGAGATTACGATAGAGTTTGTTGTGGCGGAGCAGTGTATAGAAACAAAATACAGAGTTACTGTATCTCTCGTTTCGATCGTTCATCATGGTGTAAAATAGAAGCATCAGTTTTCATGAGCCGGCTCGTTGTTGTACATGTTTTTGACTCCGGTGCCGATTGACTTCCATCGATCATTCTCGACGCTCGAAATAATTGACACGCGGCGAACGCCGAGCCCGTAAAGATATTGTTTTCACCCTAACAGACTTGTCAGAGCATCCGAGTAGATTAATTACATGTTAAAACACGTAGTGCTGGGAACGCTTTGACGCGAATGAGTTAACGTTGAATATACTCATCGTGATTCAGTATCGGTCCGAATGTATCGTGACGTAACACGATGGTGCATAACCGGCGGTAGTAACTCACCTCCATATAATTTTCCCGCCTCCGTAAATATTATTTACTTACCTTGAGTGTTTTTTTTTATAGTTAAGGCTTAGCGAAATGGCAATAATCTCTTCTCTCAATAATCTGATCTTAAGCGACGATACAGCCAAAGTTGATAAACGTACTACACCTTTGCAGGAACTGGCTCTCAAGTGTAACTGCCGGAACACACTTATTGGTATTTGGTGGCAGACTTTTAACTTGAGGGTGGTAGCTAGCCAGGTGGGCATCAGAGAAAGCCCTACCACCAAACAAAATAAAAAATAAATACTATATTCAAAATTAATTATGAGAAATTAAAATGTTTATTAGAGGTTTAACTTGCTCTTATCTCCTTTTTTGTATTTATAATCTAGGCTCATTTTTATTAAAGAAAAATCAGGGTTTTATTGTGCTTAGTTTTAAATAAAAGGAAAATGTTTAAACATTATAGTATAAATATTTAGTATTATGGAGATTTCTATCACCATGCAATGTCAAAGAAATGTCAAACTTCAAATACTATCAAATACAGTGTAGGTCTTTTTCGAGATAATAAATTGGAATAAGTAGAGTACATAACCAACTAACTTAAGCCATTTATACCTTTGTTATTAAAGTATTTGGTATTATATATATTTCATATAATTGATAACTTTATAAAATGTCTCCTATTTATTTTTATATTAACCTAAAAACTATTGACACAGTGGAACCTCGAATAATCAATGAACATGAATGAATAAAATTCAAGTAAATCCCCAAATATCATAATAAATATAATCGTGCTGCACGCACCATGTTTTTAATAAACGCCTTAACACAAATTCAAAGCAGTCATGAGGAATACCGATAGAAGTGAAAACTTAAAACTATAAACAACAATATAGCTCGTGGAAAGCGTTCGGTGACGATGACGCGAGTTCCGTGATTTTTGTACACCCCCAAAAAGTGCTCGACGCGCCTAAGGAGGTATTATTCACTTGAAAAGATACGATAAAAATATATTCAACACGCATGTAACAAATCATCGAGGTACAATCAAGCACATCTCTATTCCGCGAGGCGCTGTCGTGCCGCGATGATTTTGGAAACGCGTCACGCGGACTATGCCGCACTCACCGCGGTTTGACACCGCACCGCATTGTTACGCGAATTCTGCACGCTCCGAGCATTTCGGCTCATTGTGTGAGACCGGAGCACACTTGCGACTAAAAATCTTTTTAATATTTATTTAATTATATCGAAATAAACTTACAGTTGCATTGAAATATAAACGTGAAGTAGTAATATTATATAGTGCAAAGTTATCGTACCAAGTAGCGGTTTTAAATAGTCATTATTATATACAGCTATTTACAAGGAATATTTAACCGGATTACTAGTTTTAGAACAGATAAAAAACCAGGAGCAGTGTAAATACTTGTAGTTTCACAACTTTACGGAAGTTAAAACTCTTTCTTAATTTATAAAGGACAAAACAACCAACATATTGTTTAATGTCCTAATTACGTATAATCTCATATTAAAATTGTAGAAAGACAAATTTAATTTGATATATTTAAATTATTTTATAGTGTGTTTCAAAGTAATCTTAAATAAAGAGTTGCCTAGAAATAATTACTTTACTATCGATAAGAATTAGCAAAAGTATACATATGTATATATGTAGTGTTTATTAGGAAAAGAAAACGATTCTTCTGTACTTTTGCTTTTAAAATGCGCAGTTGCGTTATCAAATCACTAGTTATTTAAACCCAAGTGTGCGCTGTTACTATCAACACATTTCCTCGAATTGCAAAATAATTGCCGCCGAGGTTTTCCAGTGTCGTTTGGAAATTCCGCTCATTTCATCCGAGTATAATGTTTAGCGAATTGCCCGTCATTATCATAGGTAAAATATTATCGCGCTCGAGTTTTATGAGCGTTTAACTTCACACTAATTCACTCGCTTCATTAAGTTTATTCTTAGGAACGCGTTCTCACGCACTTTGTGAAATTTAATACTGGGATTTTTAAGCAAAAATCTAATATACTATCCGCATTTCTTTCATGTTAAAATATAAGGTAATCTATGTATAAACAGCCAAATACAGTGCAGTACCTTTTTGTTAACTGTATTCCTTTTTTAAACGAATTTTAGTCCTGTCAGTAAGTAAAAATGGACACAACTTTTTTTTATATAGATTAATAAACATGAACCAGTTGCTATGTCTCACTGTTTGTAAGCTAATAATTTTTCTTAGTGTTTATATACGAACTTTAATACGATCAAGAATAAAAAATATGAAACATTATTTTCACCTTTACAAGAATTTTCTTATTTTCCATAATTATTAGACACAAAGAATAATATGAAGAAAAAATGAAAAAAACCTTTAGTAGGTTTTATCATTTGTTTGTCAATTGACACATAAATTTCATTAATATAATTTAATATATAATAAATATAAGTTATTGTTGTAATCATAATGAAAAATTAGATATCAGATTTTCTTTCCCACTTTTACTGGATTTTCCTAAAATTTTTTTAATCATGATAATTGTCAAGTTCTAACTACAAAGCGAAATCTAATTTAAATGCATAAAAGTATTTTACTACGCGATCATAGTTTCCGTAGTGGATGAGAGAGCATGGTTGTTATAGCGGTTGCCTCTCTGTAACCGCCGCGCCGAAGTGCTACAGGTTCGAGTATCGCACAGAATAATTATTTGTTGTATGATAATTAGTTATATTACACACACACACACACATATATATATAGCCTAGCCACCTCTTATCTTTTTACATTAGTGAAATTGGCGACATAGGCAAATGCATTTTGCATGGTGGTAGGGCTTTTTCTAATGCCCACCTGGCTAGCAACAACCCTCAAGCTAAAACCTGCCGCCAAATACCAATAAGCGTGTTCCGGAAGCTGCACTTGATAGCCAGTTCCTACATAGTTTTAGCGTATCTACCAACTTGGGCATTATCATCATAAGATCAGCTGAGATTATGGCCATAAAGCTAAGCCTATAAAAAAAATGCTGTACTTAAAAAAGTCGCATAAAAATTGACACTATACTGCGTAAGGCAAAACAAAGGTATGTACTCACGATTCCTATCCTTGAAGAGGTTCAGTACAGGCAGTATCTGCCTATAGTAAGGTACTAGCGCTTCGCCGACCCTGTCACAGCCCGTGACTAACATCTGTATGCACTTCAGAGCGTGGCAGATGACCGTTGGGCGCTTCGTAGCGAGAGCGTCTGCGGCAAAGGGCCAATAATTTTATATATTTTATCCTTGATAAAGTTAACTGTTTTGAATGAAACAGATGCTAAATGTTACACGAGGGTAGGCTTTATGATTTCCTTGGTGACGTTTTATCATAAACTTTGTAATTTTAGCAGTGACAAACAGATAAACAGAAGAAAATGTCAGGAATGCTGGAAACGGGTCCTGTTGGTTAACCTTGAACAGCTTGACTATTGTTTTGGAAATATCTCCGATGTACAAAAAACGACTTTTCTACAGATTTATTATGTGCAACAAAGTACAGGATTACCTTTATTGTGATTTCATCTACCTAGTCATACAAATAAATAAAATTAGAAGTATTTTTTTCTAATGTAAAAAGGATATTTTATTACTAAAGTCATATAAAAATACATATTTACGGTACCTGGGAAAAAAAATGCCTTTTTATATGTCTGTTTGTTTGATCTAATCTGCGGGATGGTTGAATTAATTTTGACGGGACTTTTAAGGGCAGATAGTTTCTTATACAGTTTATAAGTTTTAGCGTTAAGGCCACAATCTCACCTGATGTTAACTGATGATATGACTCAAGATCATCGATACGCTTAGCCTAGGGGAGGGAATCGCTCGCAAGGGCAACTGCCGGAACACGCTAATACGTGTTCTTTAGTGTAGCAGCTAGCCAGACAGGTATTAGAAATAACTGTACCACCATGCTATTGTTCTATCTCGTTGTTTTCCGTCAACGGAAGCTCAAGCTCATTGCAGGTGGATTTGAACCTACATCCCTTGACGAGGCATCAATTGCACACTACTTATTTAATTTACTTACTTAATACTTAGTAAATTACGGACACAAAGCAGGACAAGAGAATACACCAATATGTGTTTTTACAAAAACATTTTACAAAAAGCATATGAAAGTATAAAACGGAATACTAAACGTCAATTAAAAGTTTTCCTGTCTTGTTTTCCATATAATTTGGGCGGCGGTGATCACTTACCATCAGTGAAACGCTTGCTCGTATGCCCCCTATTCTATAAGAAAAAAGTCCGGGCGAATAAAATCTCGGGCATGGCTAATAAATGATAAAACAGGATTTGGAAAAACTTTTCTATCTTTGATAATTTTTATATTGCTCATTAGTATCTCTTTTTTTCTTTAATATTTTATCTCACTTTTTTTTTAAATATTCCTGATTAGTATCGCACTTTTTTTTAAATATTCCTGATTTGTATCTCACTTTTTTTTAATATTCCTGATTAGTATCTTACTTTTTTTTAATTATTACTGATTAGTATCTCACTTTTTTTCTTTGATATTCCTGATTTTATCTCACTTTTTTAATATTCCTGATTAGTATTGCACTTTTTTAAATATTCCTGATTTGTATCTCCCTTTTTTTTAATATTCTTGATTAGTATTGCAGTTTTTTTAAATATTCCGGATTTGTATCACACTTATTTTTAAATATTCCTGATTAGTATCTCACTTTTTATCGGTATAATCAGTTGCGGCACGACCGGCAACACCTTGTAGGACCCTTTAGTGACCAGGTCGTTGATCCCTCGTTCGACGATAAAGTTGAAGGGATACGTGCCCTCGGCGAGACCGTCGAAGAACATCGGGAGGTAGTGGTGGAAATCCAGCTTCTCTACCGGAACCTGCATATAAAATCGACAGTTTTTTTATGTAATCAAGGTTTAGCGTTATAGCCCTAACCTCACCTGATCTAAGTGACGATACGGCCCAAGTTAGTAGACACGCTAAACCTGTGGAGGGACTGGCTCTCAAGCGCAACTGCCGGAACACACCTATTGGTATTTGTCGGCAGATTTTCAACTTGAGGGTAGTAGTTAGCCAGGCGGGCATCAGAAAAAGTCGTACCATCCTACTACGGTTCCCTCACGATGTTTTCCTTCACCGAAAGCTCAAGCTTATTCTATGTGATTGGATTCGAACTAAAATCCCATGACGCGGCGTTTCTACACGCTACCACTGCGCTATCGTCGTTTCAATCTTAAACATAAGCAATCTACATATACTGTTAAATTAAATTTTATTTGGAATTTACAATTAAGGCTTATTTTGTGAATAATATAGAACTAACTTTATTCCTATATTTAAAATTGTTGCCCGTCTTTTGGCTCACTTCTAGGCATATAAGTGCAAAAAAAAGTATGAGATATATCGGTGAATACTCGGTATTTATAGAAACTATTCCAAAAATTGTAATAATTTCGTAAGAGAAAAAAAACTAACTTTTTTTAGTTTTTAGTGTAATGCCTACTGTTTTAAAGTTATTTTTAACGCCTAATAAATTACGCCTTCCTAAAAAAAAGGGGCGGACATTGAGTCCACAGACTGTGTAAATACAAAAAAAAATGGAATATACGGTATACTGGGTAAATAAATAAATAAAAAAAAATGAAATACTCAGTATACTGATAATTTACATTCTGGTATTGTTATTGGACTTTACTGGATATTATTTATCTCATAAAAAATGATTACCTCATTACAGTTGGTAGCGTTATATCAAATAAATCCTTAAGTCTAAAGCCTTTCCCGAGCGATTATTGTATCGAATACATATAATGATTTTTGAAATCTCACCGGTACTTCCAAAGATTTGCGCGTTTAAGCGATGACAGCTTAGTGGTAGTGTGTAGGAACGCTGCGTCACTGGATGTGAGTCGAATCCAACCATTTATAATGAGCTTGAGTTTTCGGTGAAGGAAAACATCGCGAGGAAACCATAGCATGGTGGTAGGGCTTTTTCTAATGCCAGTCTGGACTCAAGTTTAAAAATCTACCGTCAAATATCAACAGGTGTGTAACTCTGGTGTTGTAGATATCTGTGGGTTGTGTGTAGATGTTTGCCCCTATTACATACAAAAGAAACTTTTCTATTTTATAATATTAGTTCAGTTTTCCTTCTCAATGTTATAATCCTGATAATATTATAAATGCAACAGAGTTTCCTTTTTTTTGTTACGTTTTCACGCCTAAACCGCTGAATCGATTATGATGAATTTCCGTATATGATAGGCTACTGTTTCTCGCAAAAACATTACTGATAATGGGGTAAACAGGAGGATAAACTTCGTATGAATTTTTTACTGCGTTATGCAATTTGTTCGAGAAAATCTATATTACACGAGCGAAACCGCACGTAAAAATTATGTATACATATACAGTTACGTGACTTAATTGAAATTCTGCAGTGTAGTAATTAATTACTGCAATCAATACATCTGAGATACTATCTTTTAAAGTCGTAAACCTGTGACAATATTGAACGTCCCAGACTATCTTAAACTTACGAAGGAGTCGAAAATAACTAACACCAGAATACTTGAATTTGTGCATGGAAGAAAATTAACAATTTCAAGGTGGTAAATGAGACAAAAACCAATCAAATCTCTGATAACCACTTGAGTTTATGAATAAAATCAAGCATTTTAGGGAAACAATTGTAAGCGAAAATTGCATATTTACAAGAGAGGGATTTTCCATTCCTAATGAAAAAGTATTTCTGATATCCTTATAAAAAATATGACTTGCAGATCATAATTAACCACTGATCTATTGAATTGTAGTTATTAATATATTGATTCTAATTTACAAAGATAACTTTTACATGGTAACAATAAAAAATAAAAAAACATTTTTAATACGTATTTCCGATTATCATATTTTTCTTGAAAATGCTCTAAAGTAACTCGAAATATATATGTGTATATATTTTATAGAAAAAGGGGCAAACGAGCAAGCATGTCATGTGATGGTAAGTGATAACCGCCACCCATTGACACGCAACACCAGAGGAATCGCAGATGCTTTGCCAGCCTTTATAGGAGGGACTGGCTCTCAAGTACCACTGCCGCAACACACATAATGGTATTTGGCCACAGATTTTTAACTTGAGGGTAGTAGAAAAAGCCCTACCACCATGCTATGGTTTTCTCACGATGTATTCCTTTACCCAAAGTTCAAGCTCATCGCAGGTGGTTGGATTCGAACTCACGTTCCACGTCGCAGCGTTCGTACACGCTACCACTGAGCTATCATCGCTTCAATTATAGTGAATATGTGTTTAGAGTGCATTGTTATACCTTCCAAGCTAGCCGTTTGCCGTAGGTAGTGAATTCGATGCAGACGGGAAACTCTCCCCGCTGGTAGCATTTTCTAAACATTGTCGGTCGCGGTGGTTGAGGGTTGTGGACACCGCTCTTGGGCGGAGGTAGCACCCTTGTATTCTTTTGCAGAGCTAAAAATACAACGGATCGTTTAGAAATAGAATTCTATTTAATTTTGACAATTTATTCGGGTCGTGGGTACCTACATTGTATTTCTTTTCAAACGCCTCTACAGTAACCCTAATATTGAAAATGCGAAGGTGAGTTTGTTTGTTTTAAAATTATAATTTTGGTATAAGGAAAGATAGATACCCTGGAGACGGTTATAGACTACTCTCGAAAAACTTATAGGAAGTCAGGTAAAAAATGAAATATATTTTGTATGAAACTTTTCATTGCGTCAGAAATTTATTTCTATTACTAATTAACGAACATCCTGAAATAAATAACTTAACCAGAATTGGTTGACAAAATCAATATTAATTCGAGCGGAGCTGCGGGTAAAAGCTAGTTGAGAAATAAATAACAAATCAGGTATACTAAAGCTGATACATAATAAGACTGCTGTTTTCAAAAAATATTTAGTTGATTTTTCAATTACTTTGCTTACTAAATACTTAAGATAATACTTAAAAATACTTATATACTTAATAATATTTACTTACTTACTTTTACGAAATGTCTAATAAAGTAACCGATTGGTAGATGCTATATGTTCATATACTACATATATTTTTAGGCGTGCTTTAAATCCATTTATCGATCTTCTTTCTCGTGTTTGACGGGATAGAAGAATTATCAGAAATATCCACTAAAAATCTTCAAGGCGACTCTACATTCACCCTGACTAGCCAGAGACGGGAAACAGCTTTTGCTTCCAGGCCCTGTCAAGAGTAGAGGTCAGGTATTTGCCCATTCGTGAACCTCCTCAGACGTTAAACTAAATCAGCTATATATATACTAGATAGTTCGCAATGGCCACATTTGGTTACGTATTGGAAATAAATGTATTTCTTAAATAGAATTTAAAGCGATGATGGCTCAGTTGGTAGTATGTACGGATGCGTCAATAGACGTGAGTTTGAATCCCTGCAATGAGCCTTAAGCTTTCGGTGAAGGATTCAAATTGAGCTGGAGCTTACTCAACTTGCACTTGAGTGCCAGCTAGTGAGTCTACCATCTTGAGTCATTTTGTCACTTAATATCAGGTGAGATTGAGGTCATTACGTTAAACTTACATAGTAATAAAAAAACTATTTTTATCTTATCGTCAGAGTTTTTAAATCGGTCACAATGCCAATAGTCTTTCAGGCTTTTAAGGTGAAATTTTTAGATTAAACTTGGCTTATCATCAAGTAAATGAATATTAAGATATCTACATAATGGTTTAATTACATGTTGTGTTTTTTTACGAACCGTGAATAATTTACCTTGTATTGTAAAAGCGGGCACGACTCTAGCTTTTCTCGTCTTGTATCCATACGGATAATTAGGGCTCGGCTTCTTCAGAGAACTTCTAAAATCCTTCCCACAACACTCCGGGACGCACGGCGGCAGCAACACCATTCTCGTGTATTATTTTTCAACCAAGGAAACTTGTAAGAACATAACACAAACCCGGTAAGAGCGTTACAGCGTGTAAATAATCCAATAATATCTATCTAAAATGTTTACACAAATAATAAAATATGAAAGTAAATTTGCTCACGGCAGGCCCCTTGGTTCTGATTGTTTGTTTTGCAACATGATCGTTGCTTAGCAACGGGGGTATCGATTGGTCGACTGTAGCGCCGCCTCGGGTTGCTTTTCGAATTGCCGGCAAACGATACGGGTTGATATTGCAACCGCGCACGCTGCCTTTTAATAACGCCATAAATCAGAGTTCGCTCGCTTATTGAAATTCGACGAAGTAATTATTAAGAATCGCGGGGATTATTCTGGAAGTAAGAAAAATAAGAATTTCCATTTTTTATAAAGATAATACTCAAGTTCTTCAACAAAGTCGTGACACAGGAAAAATTGGTTGACAAATAGAGGAGAAAAAAGTATTGAACCATCCGGTCTTTGCATATACCTATATAAATTTGATTATTTGGTGCTCCGAGGTTATTGTATGTTTCTTCTAATTAGTTTATAACATATTATTGAAATTACTTTACATATTGCTATTAATTTTTAAAATCTTGAATTGTAGTAACAGCTAAAAGCGAATTTACACATGTTTATTTCAAAATTTTTGTTAACTGCTGTAATAAAATAAATGAATTCAATTGGATTATTGAGAAAAGTACATTTATCTAACCATTTCATGTATAGCAACCTCTTTACTGGTTATAATGCAATCGATTTAAGTGAAAATATTTAACAAACACATCTCTACTCTAGTATGTGTCAATACTTTTTAGAAAATTTTCACATAAAAGTGGATACCCTAACCTTACCTGAAACCTTCTATATAGCGACAAATCAAAGAAGACGAGAAATAAGTTTAAGACTATTACTTACTGAGGTATGCTTTCGTGTAATAACTAAGCAGACCAAAAGAAATAAAATGTTTTTATCGTTGTTTCTAAATTTGCACGGTTATTGAAACGTTGCGAATTTGAAACGGTATGTTTCTATAGAATTAAAGCCGGTCCATGCCGCAGCATTTTATTAGCTACAGAGAATTTTATTACATTTTAATATAAGTTATTTCCACGATATCTTTTATTCGAAAAAAATGTACTGAATGTTGATCGGTAGCTATTTTCTTTTATCAAGGGAACGTTGAAGAAATCTATTTTTTTTTTTCTCATAAACTAAGAGGATTATGAGTTGGGATTATATGTTTCACGGATTTAGACTTGTTTTGAACATAGAATTGTTCGAAAATTGTCTCATCATTTATTTCTGTTTGAACACTGATTATGAGTTAATGGTTATAACATAATAAAAGGAATAACATGGTTGAGGCTTGTATTGTGACAATCAAAAATATATTACATATATATTAAAAAGTGGAAGTTTAATCTTGGGATATACGAGGTAGATTAAAAAAAAGCATTTTCTAACGCAGTTACCGAAGACGGTTTTGGGTTATTTTACATGACGTTATCTACGATCGATAGGAGCAAAGCTGAACTTAAATAAGTTATAAAACCGGACAAAACTTGTTGAATATTTTGAGCTTCGCGTGAAAAAAATTGCGAGAACCAAGATTTTATATATGAATTGAAAAAAAACAAAACGTTTCAATGTCTTCTTTTCCACTGCTGTCCAACAGATTTTTAGTAGCTCTTGATGAGTTTTAGTTATTATTTTTTTAAATTTATATATAGATTGTATTTTAGTTTCTTTTTTTTTAAGAATTTATTCAAAATGTATGTAAAAACCAGGATCTAATTTTGATCATTGATCGAGCATTAGTACTATCATTTTTTTTGTTATTGTTAAGGTTTTAGCGCTAGGGCCATAATTTGATCTGAACTTAAGCGACAATATGGCTCAAGTTGGTAGACTCAAAGAACCTAAGGAACTGGCTTACGTAGACCTTTTACTCAAGACAGTAGATTTTTTTTAAGTGAAACATTTTTTATATCTCCTCTTGTTTTCCTCCATTTATCAGTGCTGCATTACAGCTTGCCGCGGAGTAGAGGTAGAGTGAAAGATGCTCGGGAGAGTAGCCAAGGCATTCACATTATCATTCTGATTTTTCAGTCATTCAGTTACGATTAAAAACGTGATTTTAATACCCTAAATCAATTAATTTTCCGGAAGTTTTCAGTTCAAATGCGTATAAAAAAGTTTCACTTGCATCCAAACCACACATTTCATTATTTTTTTTAATAAACTTTACTTTATTATTGTTCTCAGTTATTTTTTATCTTAGTTACTATAACTAAATCTATATCTCACTATGCGTTTTATTAACCCGACCATAATATTTTATATTGTATTTACTTTTTTCTGTTGCGTACAATATGTTACACTCTTTTCTATTTCAGTTTGCAATAAACTTTCAACTTATCCGAATAACCGTCGGCCTTCACGAGCTCTTAAACAGAATCGGTTTTACCTAACTGTTGTTTTATTGGCGCGTGTGTCCCCACGGAACAGGGATTTCGCGCCAAATTGAATGTCGTTCGGCGGCGCGGTGGGCGTTCGATATTTAAAATTTAATATTGCATCAGCTGCCGGCATTATGAAAATTTTTATATGATCGCTTAGCGATTTCCCAATGAGGTCGCTTTTAGAGCGTACGTACTTTTTGTATTTAATATAGTTTTTAATGGTTTGCTATAAGCCTTCGGCGGGGTCTTGAGCTGTCATGTTGTTATTTTTTATTTCTATTCAGTTGTTTAGCCTTATATTGTGTAAATTAAAGTGTCATTTTACGTAATACAGTGTAGCTGAAGAGTACAGGTGAAGTGAATTATGAGTATTTATTCGGAACATGATATATTAGTTGTCACAAAAACTCCCAAGAGAGCTTCAACAGGAGAGTCACCATGTTGTTGAAGATCGTCTGCCCGATATGCCCAAATCTTATTTCTTGAATATGACAGTAATATTTAGACTACGTTGGCAAGAATAAAAAGGATGAGGAATGGTTTGCTAGTCATTTATAAACCTTCATCTGTGCTGATATTGTTTCATATGCATAATTTATTTCTTTTCGTCTCAGTGGTCAGTATTATGATTTCGAAAAATATTTTATTATTAAGAAGTTTTTTTCTTCTGAGGACTTGGTTTTTTTTTATATATTTAAGGCTTAGTGTTATGGCCATAATCTCACTTGATCTTAAGTGACGATACGAACCAAGTTGGTAGACACGCTAAACCTTTGGAGGAACTGGTTCTCAAGTGAAACTGCCGGAACATATCTATTGGTATTTGGCGTCGGGTCTTCAACCTGAGGATGGTATTGAAATAAAACTAATTTAAACGGATTTTATCGCGGTTATTTATTAAATTTGATCCCGACGTTTCGAAAGCTTTTCAGCCTTCGTAGTCACGGGGCGGACTGAGATGTAGGTTGTCCAGAAAAGTTCATGTTACTTATGTTATGTAATGTAGCGAGGCGAGTATAAGAAAAAGACCTAGCACCATGCTATGGTTTCCTCACGACTGTATTTGTTCATATAATGATTAACAGACGAGATTTTTGATTTTCTTTATCGTCTGTACACGAATTTTACTTGTCACCTTTCTAGTGGTTTTTTCAAAATAAATTTGCCCCTGGAAGCAGTGATTACATTTTTACGCATGACTACGAAAATTATATAAACTAAAGTAACTCCGGCAGTTGACAATTGTCAACTTTATTTATGCCTCTAAATAGACTTCTATGTTTCACCGTACTATAATTTAATATAAATCTGGTATTATATTGATATATTTATATTTTTTCCATTTCGCTCAAGGCTTGATTAAGTTATAACATAAAAGGTCATTTATTTAATATGGTTCAACACCTAGCGAAATAAACGTACTCATAAAATAAACCTGAACTGGATTTACGAGCGGTCGACTACTTTGTTTAATCCCACGTCCAGGCCGTAAAACAGACTCAGCCTGAATAGCCCTGAAGGTAAAATGTGAGAGATTTTCTTATATATATCTTAAAATAGATGAAAAGCAAGAAAATTATTTGCGAGGTACTTATTATGAAGAATAAATATAAATATTGAAGCGATGATAGCTCGGTGGTAGTGTGTACGACTTCGCGTCAAGTGACGTGAGTTCGAATCCAAGCACCTACAATGAACTTGAGCTTTCGGTGACGGAAAACATCGTGAGGAAACCATAGCATGGTGGTAGGGCTTTTTCAAATGCCCGCCTGGGTAGCTACCACCCTCAAGTTGTAAACCTGCCGCCAAATATCAATAGGTGTGTTCCGACAGCAGCACTTGAGAGCCAGTTTCTCCACAGGTTTAGCTTGTCTACCAACTTGGGCCGTATCGTCACTTAAGATCAGGTGAGATTATGGCCATTTTATTACATAGTTTTGTATGTATCATACATAATGGACTAATTCAATCTGGTTACTACCAACTTGAAGACGTAAGAATGCTGTATAAAGTTGAAAGTGTATTAAACATAGATAGACAATATAGTTTTTGAAGTGAAACTTCTTTAGGCGCATGAGGGTAAAATTTTTACAGATGAAACGTCACGCCGGTATGCAACGGAAGTGTCGGAAAAGAGAGAGAGAGTGATCGAGACCGATTGAGAGAGAGTAAGACAGGGCGAACGTAGCATGAGCAACTAGCCGTGGAGTGAGAGTAGGGAGCAAGCGAGTGAGAAAGATTGAGAGAAAAAGTGAGACAGAGCGAACGTCGTATATAAACAAGATTTATAAATTAGTTCGCCAAAGAAGTTTCACTTCTGACATGTGTACTTTGTACGCACGCATGTTTTTTTTTTTATATATATATAGCTACATGATAGGCACAATCTCACATGATGATAAGTAACGATGTGACACGCTAAGCCTATTGGAGGGACTGACTCTCAAATGAAACAAACTATAGATCTTTGGTGGCACATTTTGAACATGATGGCGGTAGTTAGCCAGACGGGCGTTAGGAAAAGCCGTATCATTCTACTATGGTTTCATCACGATGTATTCCTTCACCGGAAGCTCAAGCTCGTTGCAAGTGGATTCGAGCTCGTGTGTATTGACGCGGCAACCTACATACTACCAACTTATAATCGCTTCAAAGTACATACAAATGCAAATTTAGTTTTCATGACATACGGTGTACTGAAAAGTGATAATAGTGATTAGATCAGTTGAGAATATCATTAAGGTCAAGGAAAATATCGTGAAAGGTTCTCTCGAAATTTCCTCAAAGATTATCGATTTTTATTTTATACTTAAGGTTTAGCGTTATGGCCATAATATCACCTGATCTTAAGTGACGATACGGCCCAAGTTGGTAGACACGCTAAACCTGTGGAGGAACTGGCTCTCAAGTGCTGCTGCCGGAACAAACCTATTGGTATTTGGCGGCAGGTTTACAACTTGAGGCTGGTAGCTACCCAGGCGGGAATTAGAAAAAGCCCTAGCACCGTGCTATGGTTTCGTCACGATGTTTTCCTTCACCGAAAGCTCAACCTCATTGTAGGTGCTTGGATTCGAACTCACGCCTCTTGACGCGAATTCGCACACACCACCACTGAGTTATCATCGCTTCGTATATCATATATTCATCGATATAAAAATCATGAATAATTTAGTAAATACAAAGCACATATCGACGATGTCGATTCCGGTTGTCGAAATTAATTCAATGTTACGAATAATATAATATTGTTAGCGGCGTATCGGTTTCAATAAACGTCTAATTAGGGTGATTGTTTCGAAAAGCTATTTGTTCCGGGTAATTTGCCATCGGATTGTTTACAACAATATTATTACCGTTGTTTTCGCACAACTCTCTGACGTCGATAACAAGGAAATGGTGGTAGGATGTTGTTCGTTGTTTTACTGAAAGAAAAAAATTATTATTATAATAAATTTGAAAAATAAAATGCTGCTTCTAGTATATTGTAAGAAAAATGCAATTTCTTCGACGCTCAACCATGTCTAAACAACTGTACTTATCGGTGTGTGTGTATGACCATTCAATGGGCAGCATCTCCTCGATGGATCTAGGGTACTAGGTATAAAAAAATCATTGTCTCTTTATCATTATTCTTTTGATTTATTGTTACGTCCTTTGAATGTAATTTTTTTTAGAACTAAGTTCTTTATCGCACGTTATGCATGGAAGCTAGACAAATCAAAATGTAAGATTTTTTCTTCACAACCCTTTCATTAGTCTGTTCTATGGTTCTATAGTGTGAACGGTTATCTACAGTGCGTATGTTATTGGCTGTGTGTAGTCATAGGTGCGCGCTTATTGGTTCAAGACAACCAGTAAGTTCTCAACGGCTGCGCAGATATAGTTTCTATACGTTTTAAGTGTCAGCTATTTCGAAACGTATTATATGTATGCATGACTAATAAAATGTTTATTTGCACAACAAGATAAAATATATTATTTAAGATATTTCCTCGGATTTATTAGTAATCTCTGCGATCTATTTAATTGCTCTCAGGTGCCAGTAATTGCACGCCTCATAAGCGAAGCGTTAAGGTGGGTACTACTATCACTTCACGAAAAACCACAGATTTTTCAAACTTAAAATGTCTCTATTTATCACATATTGCATTTGTAGAATAATATATACACACATATATCAAGAAAACACTATTTTATTATTTTTTAAGTGATTATAGCTCAGTGGTAGTGTGTACGACTTCGCGTCAAGGGACGTGAGTTCGAATCCACGCACCTACAATGAGCTTGAGCTTTCGGTGAAGGAAAACATCGTGAGGAAACCATGCGGTGGTAGGGTTTGTTTTATGCCCACCTGGCTAGCTACCACCCTCAAGTTGTAAACCTGCCGCCAAATACCAAATAGGCGTGTTCCGGCAGCTGCACTTGAGAGCCAGTTCCTCCACAGGTTTAGCGGTCTACCACCTTGGGCCGTATCATCACTTAAGATCAGGTGAGATTATGGCCATAGCGCTAAGTATAAAAAAAAAACTATTTTTAACACTCATGATATTTTTGATGCCATATTTGTTATTTATTCATTTATTTGTAGTTTTTAATTAACAATATAATACTTTCATCAATAATAATAAACTACGCACGATAATTAGTTCCGAACGTTTAAAAAAAAAACGATATTTTCTATACGATAAATTTGTTCTCAAACTATTATACTGAAACGTGTTACAATTTCACATATATGTTTTCGAACGCGAAGTAATTACATTTATAGGAAGATTTCATGACGGGTGGGTTGTTTTTACAATGTTCACGGTAATAATATGTTTGTTCGTAACAAGGTGCTGTAATTTAGATCGTGAACCTATTGGATTGGGCACGGATCCAAACGCAGCGGTGGGTCATACCGGCACACTAATCAAGTGCTTGTTCGATGACAACAACATAAATAACATCGCTTGAAAGCGCACTAATGACTCACGAGTTATCTCCATTCAGTGCTGAATATTCACACACTGCCACGAAGACGGGCAAAAGAGTATTCACTGGGCCCGCGAGTTCTTTATTAGGAAATAAATATTAAAAAAAAAACTATCGATTTCTGAAAGTTTTGATGCGATGATAGCTCAGCGGTAGTGATCCAAGCACCTACAATGAGCTTGAGCTTTCGGTGAAGGAAAACATCGCAAGAAAACCGTAGCATGGTGGTAGGGCTTTATCTAATGCCCGCTTGGGTAGCTACCACCCTCAAGTTGTAAACCTGCCGCCAAATACCAATTGGTGTGTTGCGGCAGCTGCACTTGAGAGCCAGTTCCTCCACAGGTTTAGCGTGTCTACTAACTTGGGCCGCATCGTTACTTAAGATCAGGTGACATTATGGACATAATGCTAAACCTTAAGTATATAAAAAAAAGTAGCGAATGTATTTGAGCTATTCTTGCCATGTGCCGTAACAGACGTAATGCTATACATAAGTACTGCTTTTATCCGCCTATTACAGAGGTACAGAAAATTTAAGAACCTGATTTTAAGTTCATAACAATCCATGTCAATTAAAATTCACTGTCAGTCACCGATGTCATGCTGGCTTGCTTAGGTACCTCTTCACGCCTCTTTTGAAGGACCCAATGTCATAGGAAGGAGGGAACACGCTAACCGGAAGACGGTTTCACAGCTCCCAAGGTACGACAGACACAAGAATCAGCAAATTTTGTAGTTCGCGATTCAACAGGAATCAACGTGACGTTGTGCCATAGGAACGGAGGAGCGGGGATTACATCTAATAACACTTCAGAACACTTTGAAATATTTCATTAGCAACCCATAATGTTTAATGTAGCTAACAAAATATCTGTGCTTCAACTTTCCCCCAAATCCATTACACTTTTACCGCGTGATTGGGTAACAAACATCTTTTTAACGTATTTTTTATCAACCGATTCTTCAATGTCATAAATTATTACTAAGCATATCTTTCTTTAACCTTCGTAACTGTGTGTCATTGGACACTTACCTACATCCAAATTTCTGCCCAAGTCCACGTGTTTCTTGTCTATAAATTCAACATAACCGTACGTAGACGGGTATATCATCGAAGACGAATTGAAAACGTATCGAATTAGTGCTGTGAAATACATGATGATAATGAAATGTGAATTTGTCGATAACTCGTCTCCCTGACGACTTATTTCCTGTGATCGTGGTGTATCATTTTGTTTATATTCAGTGTTGTGACGTGGACGTAGCAAAATGATCTCGAGTCGACAAACATTTTGAAGGAGATAGGATGACCGTATATTATAAATATGTTAATATTATTAGGCGGAAAAAATTGTTTAAACGCGCTAATCTTAGGAACTATTGGTTTGATTTCATAAAATACATTTGTATTTGATAAACCAATCAATAACAAAGGTTTCAGACTTTTTAACATCACGCTACCATTGATGGGAGTAAAGCTGTATCGAAAAAAGTTACAAAAATGAGCAAAAAAATATTACACGGACACGGCTTACAGCCTAAACTGTTATTAAGTTAAGTACATTTGGCATATTCCCAGACTTTTTTAAGCGATTATAGCTCACTTAGTATCGCATGCCGCTTCAAGTTCGAATCCTCGCTTCGAACTAAAGCTTTTAGTGAAGGTAACGTCTTGATGGTAACAGAGCAAGGTAGGAGGACTTTTTCAAACTCCGCCTGGTTAACTACCCTGTAGTTAACTGAACAACCATATACCTATGGGTAAATAACTTAGGTTCAAACTCAGTTTAAACTTAACTTTTTACCGTATAGGGCAACAACACCAGTTAACATTAAATACAATAGAAGTCAAACGGTTAACGCATACTCAAGAAAATAAAGTTATTTTATTATTCAATAAGCTTTCGTAACATTCAACTTTATATCGACAAACAAAACATCGATATTGTATCGACATCTCTATAATAAGTACGTGGCCGACTATATGGCGTGTGGGTAGCGGGTTATTGTATATCATAAATATTTTTATGTATCAGCTTATTGAATTGGTACGTATATCGAGAAAGAGGTAAGGTGGCATTGCATTTGTCTCGAACCGGTGAATGTTTGTGAAAATGACATAGTAAAAACGAATTTAACTTCTATGTATACACACCAGCTGAGCCGATAAACGTTGTTTTATCATACACATGATGTGTAGTGAATACTTTGGTTGTATTAAATAGCGATAAAAAATGAGAGGGTGAAGGTAGGAATGTGAAAATTAGACATTATTGTTTTTTTTTTGATGGAGCATACAAAGACAATAAATTATAATGCCATAAAAATAGTTTTTTTTGTTTTTTAATTAGGGGCACCCATTTTAGCTCTTTGAGTGAATCACATTCCCCTGGATCCGTCTAAACCAATTACAGTTGTATGCAAAACACTCACAATCATGGCAGGGTAATTTAAAATCTCTACACGGAATATCAATATCTAGATGTGCCAAAGAAAATTGTGTGATAGGCGAGTCAATATTTCATGCAATATATTTTAGTTATTTCAACATGACTGCGGGATGAATAGTCAAATAGGTATGCGTGCAAAAGTACACATACGCGGATCTTTTACGTGAAGTCTTTGTTTTGTAGGTATTTAGTAAGAGCTGTAACGCTTGTTTAAGTAAAGCCCTCTTACCGTGCCAACGAGCTTAATATATCTAATCCTTATTAATATTATAAATGCGAAAGTATGTCTGTTCGTTTGCTTGTCACACTTTCACGACTAAACCGCTGAATTGAGTATGATGTATTTTGTGAATGTTAAAAACTCACTGGACGTGTAGTTAGTAGAGAAATTAACTTTTTATGACACCTTTTATTGCGTCACTCGATTTGACTAAATCAATGTTACCGTAAGCGAAGCCGCGGGTAAAACGTAGTGTTGATATAAAAACGGGATGTGGCTATACGTTTTATTTGATAGTTTATAGGTAATTGTCTTTCATATTATGAACCTCGCCTTGATCACGCTTTTATTACTGCCGTGTGCTTAAGTACACAGTTATTAAAATGAAATTCCTTTATCACTTGTTCTAACTTTTTTGATATAGATTTTATTTTACTAAACTTTAATCATTTTATTCTATAACAATAATTATTCATATGTAAAAAATAGAATGAAATCGTGTTAGTATGTTATGTGAATAATGGGCATTTTGTTATTAAGGATGTATCTATAAACATTTTACAAATTTTCTAAGTCACTGCTAACTTCATTGTTATTGGGTTTTTTATAATTTTTTTTAATAACTATAAAGCGAGGAACCGGGCGCCTAAGAATCAGAAATGACCTCCGGCCGCCCTAGAGTGGCCTGGGGCGGCATATGCGGGCGCTTCTGTCGCGATTGGAGTGCAGGCCCGAGAAGAGCGTGACGAACCTCTAGAAAGGTTCTGTCTGGGTGTGCTGATTACCAGGAGCCCTTGATAAGGTTTGGACCTTACCGGGATTAGTTGAAGAATGTGAAAGCGCTCCATCAATCCTGATGGAAGGTACACAGGCCGTAGGTTTTTAGTCAATAGGAATCTGACATAACCAATAATTTTGCTGGTGGAAGGTGGGTATCGTACCTAAGATATTCATAGGAAAATAATAAAAGGTGATTACAAGGTTAACGTTTTCAGTAAATGCAGCTCAATGTATACTCTCGTCTTGAGAATGTGCGCCGGGGCCGTGCTAATAAGCCAGTAACAAATGACTCGCCGCTCCTGGCGGAATATTATTCAGTGTATGCCGTCGTGGTTTGTTGTAATTATTTTCTACAGTTGTAATAATTAATTTTGCGGTATAGTAAGGCACTTCTGGTCGGAAAGTTCGCGGTTACCTCACTGCGGATAACTTCTCTTGGTGGCCTCTTACGGCGTGTTTGAAAATAACTTAAGACTTCTGACGAACAACACTATACTTCTAAGGTTAACGGATATAGACGGGTAGCGGTTAACTAATTTAAACGAATTTTATCACGGTTATTTATTAATTTCGATCCCGACGTCTACCTGGTATAGAGAAGATTGCGTTAACTTTTCTGGACAACCTACACCTCAGTCCGCCCTGTGACCACGAAAGCTGAAAAGCTTACGAAACGCCGCGATAAAATCCTTTTAAATTAGTTTTATTTCGATGAGTAATATTCGCGTAAACATGAGAAATCAATATCAAGGTAGTTTCAAGGCTATTTTAATAGAAACAAATTCATATACCATATTTTTCTGAATCCCGATTATTGAGATAATTAACTAACTGAATTTCATTTATCTGTATTACAATCTGATTTTGTTTTAAAAGGTTTAACGATATGCCTACAATCTTAACTGATGTTAAGTGATGATTTGGCCCGAGATAGTGGACTCGCTAAGCTTAGTGAAGGGATTTTCTCTTAAATGCAATTATCGGAGCACACCTATGTTTATTTGGCGGCAGATTTTCAACTTGAGACTGGTAGATATCTAGGCGGGAATTCGGAAACGCTCTACTATCACGATATTATTGCTGCGATGTGCTTGTTTATCCCTTATGACAACCGTTTAATTTACACCGCCAAACGGAATTTGGTTGTCAATCAAATTCAGAAGTCCGTGATGGAAGAACGTGTGAGAAATTGTAATATCGTGCAATCCCAGACTACCATGCGAAAGTTTAATATTCATTATTATTATCAATATAATGCATACCGGATGTCGAGGACGCCGCCCACCCATGATGTCCTAAAAAGTGGAGTGTAACGTACGCTGTTAGCCCCAAGGGCATTGACAGCTTCACCGAACTTCTTGGGGCGAGTGCTGAGTGCACTCAGCCCCGAGGCAGCAGGTACAAGGGTGCCAGGACGACCAAACCTCGGCTTGGGCTGCTGCCGGTAAATGAAAAAAGATTCATGATCCAGACTAACCAACACGTTCTGTATTACTAATTTAGTGATGTTAACAACGACCTTATCAGGTAAGCAGCTCAGGGCCGCGAGGGTAGTCCCTTACAGAACCGTGTACTGAACGTGTGAGTGTGCACGAATGGTATGCGGTGTGAAGGCTCATCTAATTGTACGCGATATCGGACGACCGCCTGGCCAGAGATGTCCTTACTATGACCAGTTTAGCAGGTTTATTTACACACGCTGTAATTTTTTTTATAAAAGAAACCTTCGGTGGCCATGTAATTTATTCTTATATTATATTTATATTAGATCTTTTGAAATATCTTAATGTAAATTAAATTAATTTTCCACATGACAATTTGTCACGAGATTTTCATTTTCCTGCTGATTTTTGTCCTCCAATCATATAACCCCGTGTCCTTATGTTATATGGGATAGAAAGTGTCCTATATGTTAATCAATAGTACTGATTATCATAATGTCAAATTTTATCCTACTTCCATACTTTCCCGTAGCCTGTCCAGTTTTAGGTGAAAAATTTCGGCCTGTAGAGAACGGCCGTAAGTTGTAGACTAGAACATGACTGTAAAGCTACGCTTGCAGGATTCTACCGAATTTGGCTGGTCAGGAAGAGAATAGTTAGTAGTAATACAAGGGTGATGTGCATCTAAAAGGGGCCCCTGAAATCTGTACCCGAGTCACGAGTCAATGAATCTGCTCGGAGTTTCCTTCTCTGCCACACGATAGACCCAGCACCTGCACGGAAATCCATGGTGTGTTTAGAAGTTCATATCCCGTGCACTCTTATCCTTATTCTCCTATTCTAGCTCACCCTCAAGGTAATAAGGTAATCATTCCACTCTCACGGTTGTAAAAAGAACAAAGTATCCGTTGCTAAGGTTAGATGTCTAGGTCTAGACGAGTTTGTATCTCTCGAGATGTTGTCGCCCTATATTGTGAAAGCTTCCCGGATTACTTTAAGCTCCCCGGTTGATTTATGTTGTGACGCTGTCGGGAATCCAGAGGTATCTGCCATGATGAATTGTGAACGTCAGCGATGCATTTCTAGTTATATGCCGTACTTAAGTGTTGTGATGACAATTGTTCCCAATTTCTTTAATGTCAGTATTTTTTTTTGCGATGTTGGCACGGATGTACTGCGTAGGACTTCACGTGAATGAACGTGAGTTCGAATAACTCCAATGAAACTGAGCTTCCGGTGAAGGAAAGTATCGCGATGCAACCACAGTGTGGTGATAGAGTTTTTTCTAATTCCTACCAGGGTAGTTACCGCTCTCAAGTTCAAATTGTACCTCCAAATACCAATAAGTGTGCTCCGGCAGTTGCACTCGAGAGCTATATCCCTTAGTAGGTTGGGTAAGATGACTGATTAAAAAATAATATATAATACATATATATTGCATACACATAATGAAATACAATCACAGCTTATTTTTTTGGTATATAGTCAGCTACTGAACGGAAAAAATAGGAGAAAATTCAAAAAAAAAACTTTCTTCCTCCATCCCGGAGAAAATCTTTTCTTTGGTGAGATAAATACTATTATTCTATGTGTTAGGTAACCTATATATATATATATATATATATATATATATATATATATATATATATATATATATATATAAATATATATATATATATATATATATATTATTAATCATTTTATCAACTTTCATGAAAATCCATTCCGCACTTGCAGAATGTTGCGCGTACAAGGAGTAAGGGCAGTTAAAGAAATATTAAAAAATAAAATATTTGTTCTGTCTAAATATTCTAAAGAATTACATGAATCGATGATATCTCAGTGGTAGTATGTACGGCCTCCACGACAAAGGACGCGAGTTCGAATCTACCTACAATGAACCGTGAATCTACAGTGAATTTACTTATTATACTGTACTTAACATCAGTTGCACAACAAGTTGTTGCGCAACATAAAAAAAAGTGTACTAACCAAAAAAAAAAAACCTCAAAACAACAAATACTTATATTACGTAGCTATATGTATCTCAATTAATGTATATATTGATTAGTTTTAAAACGGTAACAAATTAAGAGACTGTATTGTAAGTCCATGTATCCACTTCGATATTATTCACTGCTTCCATTAAAGAGATGAAAGTATGAACTCCAGGATTAACCACTTTATGCAACTGGGACTTATGTTTATTGGGACGCATTTCATAAGCGGTAGCGTGAATTAATTATTATATACATATAAAAGTAAATTACAACCTCTTATAAAATTACAGAGAATAGATATTGAAGCTGTGTCCGCGACTTCATTCGTGTGCTACTAAAAACCTTTTTTTGTATCTTTCAGAAATGAATGAATGAATGAATGAATTCTATATTACACTTTAAATACGAACACTGGTGTGATTAATGCCATAAGGCATTTTCTTCCAGCTGACCAGCTGTAATGCAGTAAGATATAATTACTACCATTGTAGGTAGTGCAAATAAAATAATCAGTGAAATAAGAGCGTAATTATTAATACACTAACCTGATATAAATAACTCATGACATAGCATATTAAATAGGAAGTAGGTATTTTTTTTAGGATTGACTTTTATAATAATACTCACCAAAAATCGAAAAAAAAAATACAATTAACAAATTACATCCAAAAATTTGATATATTTAGAAACGTTTCGCTTCGAATAGCCAAAGTACATTTAATTTTAAATTAAAAAAATCGCTGTAATTATTTCACTTGGACCGCAACACTCTCAAGTTTAGCCGTATGTCGCCTTAAGCTGTAAAAGTGACTGGATAATTTATCGGCCATGAAGAAACTTGTCCCGATGGGTCGACCCGGCAATCTTACCTGCAACTACTCCGGGCTTAAGTCTGCCTCGGATCATAACAGTCGCAGAGTTAGGGCGGTCTTTAACTTGTTTTGATTAAGCCTTTCTAACTTCGCTTTCATTTTATCTACGATACTGCTAGTGTTTCTGGAGTACTTTGCCTATTAAAGAGTTTTAATTGAACGTATATATTTTATAGGTTCTGGGCTACAGTCTCACCGGATGTTAAGTGATGGTGTATACGCTGAGCTTAGTGGAGGGACTGGTTCTCAAGTGCAACAGAACACGCCTATTGGTGTTATGCAGATATTCAATTTGAGGGTGGTAGCCAACCAGTTGGGCGTTATAAAAAGCTCTACCACCCTGCTATGGTATTATCACGTTGGTTTGCTTCACTGAAAGCTCAAGCATCATCTTGTTAAAAAATATATATTAATTTTACTTCTATAAATTCGCTCGTTCGAAAGTTACGCTGTCAGTGACAGGCGTATGTGTGATTTTTATAAATGTAACATGAATGAAAAAAAATACAATGAACTAATACATATTACTGCCGTACTCGAATAAAGTTAGATAAATTCGCCAGTATTTTTTTTATAATTTCTTGTACAAATAAAACAAAAAAAAGCAGTAAAACTGACTAAAAACATTTATTCCCGAGGGAAGGGTTCAAAGAAACTAATTAAGTAATACACCGTTGGGACCTCAAAGGAAAATTCTCAGCTTAATTAATTATTATTTTTAATACAAGTAGCATAGTCAGGATTCGTTGTCTGATACGTTTTTTTTTTTTTCGTGTCGGCATGTTAAATCCAATCTTTAATTATATAACAAGTTTTTGACCTAAAACAACTAACGGAGTGCCTTTTTTATAGGTACAGTCAACAGGTGGAGTGTCATGACCACAATATCATCGGATAAACACTATAGTTTTGAATAATATTTTTTTATTATTAATTATACCAATTTGAATTTTGAACGGCTACATAGGTTTATAAGAAACTTGACACTATGATAAACAACAATACTATGTTGCAACATTTTGAATACTTTTTACGTTATAAAGGATTCCTTTGATACATTTTTTTTTTGTAGTAAAAGCTTCGTTTGGTATGTATTATTGATATGTACTTAGCGTAATATTTACGTGGGTATTTAAAACAAATATAAATACGTACGTAACTTGTATATAAAATATAATCCAAGTCAACATGTAAGAAATCGTGAGTGAAAGTATGAGTTTGAAAAATATAAATGAATTAAAAAATATAAAATAAAAACTCGTTTGACCTTTGAAATAACGGGAACAATAGGGCAGAATGTATTTTTACAGCGACATAAGCATTCAGAAACCTTATGAAGTCATTCATGTTTTGATACAATAGAAACTTAATTAGGGCGGCTGCACGTTCCCTTTTTCTGTATAAACAAACGTAGCCTTTGAAAGGAAACTTATGAAATTTCCTCAAACTGTTCTCATTTACGCGTGTTGAAATTTTGTATTGTCGATATATTTTGAAAACCGTCGCGAAATTTTGACGATGACTAATTTATATTAATAAAAAAAAAAGATAAATAGTTATCAAACACAGAATATTATCAATACTTACATATATTCTTATCATCAACAGTGACAGTGAGTTTGTTTGTCGTTACGCTTTCACGCCTAAACCGCTGTATCAATTCAAATGAATTTTGGTATAGAGATAGATGAAACTTCGGAGGCGGTGATAGGCTAATTTTTTCTTGCAAAAAACTTATTAGAAGTGGGGTAAAGAGGGATAAACTTTGTTTGATGAAGTCAATAAAAACTACTATATATTTAAATAAAGCATGGCGCCTGTTTGTCGTTACGAAAAATGGTAGGCCGTTCTCTTATGACAGTACGCTCCCTACACGTACCGCATTCGACTCTCGCGGTGTTTATGCTCGTGTATACTACACATTACGTTGGTTCTCTGTGAATTGTCTCTATTTATGCATGTAAGAATGCCTGTATTTCGTTTTTATTGACGGGAAAAATACTCATAAAATAAAAATAAAATTATAAAGAATCATTGGATTTTAAATAATGAATGGCTCTAAACCATCTACAAATAATTCCACCTCGAATGGTTCCATGTCGATACGGTCAATAGTTTTGATATCATCACATCACATCACAAACAAACATAATTTTTAATAGGTATGTGTTTTCCGTTGTTATTATTGTAATTTCAGTAATTACAAAAACTAGTGGTCAATCTGTGGTCGAAACTCGACCATAAATAATTTAAACTTAAATTTTTAACAAAATTATTTTATAATAACGAATACTTATATATTGTAATTTATTATAGTTATGTTTAACATTCAGTAAATACAGTATTAATCTATAATCTATTCTCAATTTGACCACAGACTTAAACAATACACATAATATATGCGTGTGTGTGTCAAATACATGGTAGTGTGTGTAATGTTTTTTTATTGATTTAATGTATTTTTATGCACAACAAAAAGAAAATACCATTCTGCACTCCTTTACTATATAAACTATAAGGGTGCGAAATTTCATACTCCTACGTGCGCGCAATTTTCATAAAAAGTGGTACAAAGGTTTTGTTTCACATATAATACTATATAGGTGTATTGATTCTTTGAATCAGATTTTTTTTTAATTATTGTATTACTGCAATAAATGTTTTATGGGTTTTTATTATATATTGTACTGTTAAGTTAAATGTTAACATTACATCTGTTGAATCAAGCCCCATGATTTTCATTTATATTATCAGGTATGCTCCAGATGGACTGATCACACATGTTTGACGAGGCACCGACATTTACTAACATTTAGTTACTTTTTTTTTATAGTTTAAGGTTTAGCGATATGGCCATAATCTCACCTGATCGTAAGTCACGATATGGCCCAAGTCGGAAGATACGCAAAAGCCTTGGAGGAACTGGCTCTCAAGTGCAACTGCCGAAACACACCTATTGGTATTTGGCGACAGACTTTCAACTTGAGGGTGGTAGCTAGCCAGGCGGGCATCAGAAAAAGCCCTACCATCATGCTATGGTTTCCTCACGATGATTTCCTTCACCGAAAGCTCAAGCTCATTATAGGTGGTTGGATTCGAACTCATGTCTCTAAACGCGAAGTCGTACACACTACCACTGAACTATCGTCGCTACTTTAAAAAAAATTGCATTTAATACAACAGTCACAGTAGTTACAATATACTAAAATCGTTATTATACATAACTAATTATTTCAGTCTAACTGATTACAAAGGGATTCATGAAATAAATGTATATTTTACTGTTGACTCTTGAAGTACTGATATCTGCTCTTAAACTACTTAAAGGGGTAATTTTAGATTCGTATTTAGAGAAACCAATGGAGCGATATTAAGCTTCTATTTTTAGAATTTGGGTGTGGGAAAACTATAAGTTTAATATCCCAAATTAATTAATTAATTAGCTAGTTTGCTTGCGTGGGTTATTTAATCATCGTGGATTATTTAGCCGTGGTAACGTCGTATCCAGATAGATTATTTATTGTAGATAGTTCTATGTTAAAATTAATAATTTAAAGTTCATTTTAAAGTTTATGTTCTGCGCTTTTGGCGAAAAATAAGGGAATGAATAGTTTCAAAGCGGTTGAAGTTCAGTTTGAAGCGATGATAGCTCAGTGGTAGCGTGCGCGGACGTTGCGTGAAAGGACGTGAGTTCGAATCTCTGCAATTAGCCTGAACTTCGGTGAAGGAAAATATTGTAGTGAACCAATGGCATGATAGTAGAGCTTATGCTAATGGCTGCCTGGTTAACTACCCAACTCAGGTTGAAAAGCTGCCGCCAAATATGTATCTATCAATCTATCTTCATGGTGCGTTCTGGCGGTTGTACTTCAGAGCCAATCCTTCCACTAAAGTTAAAATTTCCACCATCTTGAGCCACGTCATCACATAAAATTAGGTGAGATTCTGACCATAACGTAACGTAAATGTATAAAATAGAAAAATAGGTACCATCGACTGAAACTAAGTCCTCGAAATAAAACTAATTTGAACGGATTTTATCGCGTTTATTTATTAATTTTGATCCCGACGTTTCGAAAGCGTTTCAGCCTTCGTGGTCACGGGGCGGACTGAGGTGTAGGTTGTCCAGAAAAGTTCATGTTACTGTGTCTAACTTCAATTTAAGTTTTATTATTTTCGATGTTTCGATCTACGCAGAAAAAGCTCACAGTGTTTTGAGGTCTGGAAATTGTTCTTTTGGGTTCCGATTTAATTAAATGTATAATCGGATTCCAGGCTTGTACTAGCTTCTAACCATCTTCTCTATTGAAATTTAGGTAGCAAGGTAGGAATCGTTGTTCTTTAGCAAGTGGTTTATCGAATCTAAGACAATGTTTGGAGCCTTCTTTTGTATGATTAGCTACTGCAGACTTCGTAGAGCGTCTGTGTTTAACGTCAGCTATATGTTCTTTTACGCGGGTCCCTAAATTTCTTTTAGTTTATCGATATAGGAGAGGCCACAGTCACATACGATTTTGTATACAACCTGTCCTTGTAGAGGTATATGACACTTGACAGGTGGTAAAAATTGAGTAACCTTCTTGGGCGGCTTGAAGTGAGTTTTAATGAAAGGCTGTATTGAAAAACAGTTGCAAATATGGAAAATATATACTTAATCATTTTGAATTCCACGTGAACGAAGTCATAGACTGCTAGTTTGTGATATTTGCAAATTAATTATATATGAAGATTGTGACATGATAGGAGTTGAAGGAATGTCGAGTCTCAAGACCGAACGCGATAGAAAAGATACTGTTGAGGCGGAAACTGTCGGAGGAAAGTGCAGACCCGTTACAGATGATGAATTTCTATGGTCGTGTGGTACCATTTTACTGAATCCCGTGAATGGTTCAAGTGTTCAAAAAAGCGCCGATCATCGTCCAGCGCCAGTCATAACAACTTTCCTCAGAAGCCTGCAATAAACACAGAGGCGGCGTTACCATGGCAACGGGCTGTGTTATGCGCAGATGCGAACCCGGCTCCTCCCACCGACTGCCTGTTGCTGCCGCGGCCGCCGCACGCCAGTCACTTACAAGCGCCCATGTGCCAACAACAATCTGAAAGACATTTTATAATATTGATAATAGTATGAATTGAATGTGCTGACTCTATGGACACGGAAGGTGATTTTGCCTATCTGGCCATCTCTCTGCAACGCATGTGGCGGCGTGATATCGTCCCGCTAGCGCATGTAGAGGAAGCGCCGCATAATCAGGTATATTAAAGAAAATTTCAAGTTTCAGAATTAGTAAAAAAAAAAAAAACGTATTTTTTAATATATCCAATTCGTGAAATCGCCTTAAATATGCTTAACGAGCGGAAACGTATCACCGATATACAATGTTTTTCATGTTTTAGTGACGGTTCTCTATTACTCGAGATACGCGTTAAAATATTTTCAAACGAGCGTTTGATGAATGGAAAAATTCCATTATCGCCAACAAGAAATACCAACTTACCGAGAAAAATTATAATCTGTCATAACAGCTTACGTTATGCTCTGTATATTTAAAGATACTAGTATAGTTCAAGTAACAAATTGGTTTAAGTTTTTAATTAATAAGTAACAAATAGATAACATATACACGTGCTATGATAATCAAATGGTAGTAAGGCTTTTCCTGATGCCCGTCTGGCTAGCCACCACCCGCAAGTTGAAAATCTGCCGCCAAATACCAATAGGTGTTTTCCGGCAGTTGCACTTGAGAGCCAGTTCTTCCAAAGGTTTAGCGTGTCCACCAACTCGGGCCATATGGTTCCTTTAGATCAGGTGAGATTATGGTCATAACGCTATGCCTTAACTATATATAAAAAAACCAGGTTTGGAGGTAATCGGCTCGCACGATAAAGGTGCGAAGGTAAATTTCCGATTCGTTGTTATGGAGTCCGAAATGATGTAGACTCATTATCATTCAATATCGTGTCTCTCAGGCATCTCTGGCTAAACAGTATATATAATCTAGAAAAAAATTACTTTATAATACTACGGAAATTGGATCATAGGAAGAACCACTCATCAAAGTTTCACCACAGTCAAAATAGTATCAATTAATGTTTATATGGTGATTGTTAAATGATCGAAATTTAACCATAATTAATTAATCAATTATAATTTAAGTTATTTGTCAAAAAGTACACATCTCCAAAATCAATGCAATTTATTTTCATTGCGGTTTTGTTTGCGAATATTTTAAAATAATTTTCCGAAAAACTAAAACTCTGTGAAAATAACGGACGAATATGTTTAAAAATGTTAACATGTAAATGTAATGTAAATAAAATAAATCTCTTTTATTTAATTTAGATATCTATAAATCGACTTTTTCGTACTTATCCATAGGGACTATAACTGTACTCAATATTTATAGAAAGCGATCCAAAGTTATCGTTGCAAAGATTAACATAATACTTTTTTTATTTTAACAAAGTTTCTTTATTTAATAAGTAAGTCATTTATTCACTTGAAAATTGTCTTTTATTACTCGTACATATAATATTACAAATCGTTTATTCGACAAGTACTATCTAAATTATAAGCCAAAGTTATTCTTTCCACGCAATAAGCGTTTTTTTTATATGCTGAAGTAATTAAATTACTAAATGTGAAAGAAGTTATTGTAATTAATTACTATTTCTACGGAAATACTTAAACAAATTTTAATGTTAATGCGAATTTAATATGAAATGTATAATTTAATAAAAACTGCCTAATCGAAAAGGAAAATAGAGCAATGATACGTACAGCGTCGTTCACGGTTAATTAGAAGTATTATTATATTGTTCAGCAGTATAGCGAATGAGTTCTGGACTTTTCTAAACCCTTCTCAAGAGCAACAGTTCGTAAATTATAATTTAGTATTTAGTCTAGCGAGTTTTAGTTGCTGTTTGATTAAAAAAATATGTGTGTTGTATTGTACTGTGAGGTGGTGAGACACGACAGCCGTCTCTGGCTGCATTGCGATTTATAATTGTACTGAGTGTCACATCTACCATTGTGGCAGGCTTCCATCATCAGTTGGTGTTAATCCAACTGAGTAGTAACCTCCCTTTGATTTTTCAAGCTTCCAGATAAGCTAATGAATAGCCTTTTATTGTGGGATTGTACTCATTAAATTAACGTATTTTAATAGGTTTAAAGAATATGTGGTTGTTATAAATATGATATAACAGACTACTGAAAATGACAGTAAACACAAAATATTATTGAAAAAAGTTACAAAAACGGGCAAAAATTGATATATTTTATAGAACCATTTTATGTTTACTTTATGTTAATATATTTAGACACCAACGGAACCTTCGTCTATGACTTTCACGTACGTCAGTACACATGTGAAGCTCACCGCAACGCTGTCACAAAACATTATCATTATAACGTGCCCCTAATAAGGTAAATTAAATCTTATAACATAAGGAAGCCCCACGAAAACCAATATGCGCAGACCCAAGAGCTTTGTGAGACAGAGAAAATTGCCCCATCCGTCTACTCTCCACATTTAAATTAGATTGTTGCGGACTATTATAAATTGGTACTCGGCTTGAAACTGCCTCGGGTAATATCAAAGCAGAGCCACCTTGTGTTTCGTTTGTATTCTGTCTAAAAATGCGCGTTTTTTTTTTTTTTTTGTATATATATATGGTACTTTTTGCGGTCGCGAAGCGTTTAAGTTCTCGTGCATTACTTTCAAGATTCCATAGTCGAGCAATTTTTCGAGACTTCAATGATCATAATCTTAAATCCTTTGTGTTTTTACGGTAATGCAAGTGTTTTATTATCCAGAATAATACTTCCATTGTCACGCCACGTGGTATTGAGATTCTAAAAAAATCATACTGAAAAAAGAAACTTGGGGCTTGGGAAAAGAGTATTGGGACCCTATCTTTTTTAATAGCTCTAGAATGACATAGAATTACTTTCTATTTAATATGAATTCTCAAATCTATGTCATTCAATTATAATCATGTTACGAGGCGTGCGCTTTTGGATTTTTTAACTATTTTTGATTTTAATGGTGGACACACTAAGTCTGGTGGAAGGTCCAGCTCTTGAACCCAGCTACCGGAACATACCTTAAAGTATGTAGCGACAGATGTTCAAGCTGTTCCGGGGAACATTACAAAAAGCCCTAACATAATGCTATATTTTCGTCATGTTATTTTTCTTCAACGATAAGTCAAGTTCATTGCGGGAATTTAAACTTACGTCAAGCCACAATCCGTTATTTCTTCGAACTGCACTATCGTACTTCAATCGACGCCATTTTCCTATATCTGTGGTCTAAAGAATTGATTAAATTTACAAAAATTATCACAACATAAATTTAACAATTAATTAATTTAACATTATCAAAACAATAAATTTATAAAATCAGTATTGTTCGCGTAAGCGGATCATAGGACGAGATGGTTGTGTCCCAACCACCATATTGCGACGTTCGCTAAGTAACAACCTTATATGTCACGCAATCTCCACACACGCGGGGATAGACTTATCATTCAGCGGTGACGTGTCAATGAACGTAAGTTTGAATCCTTACAATGGTCCTGAGCTTTCAGTGAAGGATAATGTTGTGATGAAAGCATATTATGGCGGTAGGCTTTTTCTAAAGCCCGCCTGGATAGCTACCAACTATTGCTAGTACTTAAGAGCCAGTCATTCCGTTAGGCGTAGCATGTTCACCATCTTGGTCCATATCGTCACTAAACATCAGGCAAGATTGACTCCAGAACACTAAACTTACACAGTATAAAGAACAAACTGTAATTCGCTTTTGGTTTGTCACATTTTGGGATTAGTAAGCGTATTTCCAGTTACTTTAAATTTCTCAGACTTGCAAGACAGTGTCTTCCATCAATGGTTATTAGATCTATCGATGACCACTGCTATTTTAACTATATAACTGTCAGTCAATAAAACATAAATGTCGCTGCGAAGCAAACCCTTGCTTGACAGGAATACGTATTTTATATATTCTTAGTTGTAGTGAAGATTTAAGAGAGACTAGGTTTACGATTATGTAAATTCAAGTCTAGCTTGTCAAACTAAGGTCTCGAGAACGCATCATTGATGTCAAAATGATAACCATCGGTTCGGAAAACATCTATGCTGTCGCAACAGAAGCGACAAGATTTGTCAACATAATTATTCATATTTATTTGTGATCTAATATTTTTATATTAACTATTTTAATATCCAAAGATGAAACTTTGTTGAACAGTGGTGTCTGGAAATATTTTTATAAATGTATATGCGTTAAATTAAATTACATATAAACTATTTATATTTCGAACTGATAAAATAGTTGAAATTGTAATCCATTTGAATCTACTTCCGGTCGATTGCTAGATTTTTTTTTCCGCAATGATCATAGTTTTTTGATGTTCATAAGCATCGTTTTAATTTTGATTCTATAATTAAATTCGGTTTTGTTACTAATGCATATCGCAACATTCATCTGGTTAGTCGTCACTTCTTAAGTGACAAACACTGTTATAAAACATACACTGATATGTTCCGGCATTTGAACTTAAGTGCTAGACCGATACTAGGCTTATCGTGTTTCTATCTTGGGTTAAATTAACCTAAACATCAGGTTAGGTTGTGCCCAAATGTCTTATTGTTGGCCTGCACTTTGCAGTTTTCGATAACTTCACTAGATCTTGCAATACCTCTTATGTTGGTGGAGTTTTAACTAGTACGAAATGCGCACGTACTTTGCTACTAGCCACCACAGAGTGCGTCGAAGGGCAGAACAAATTCGCCCTAAATGTAAAGAAAAAGAAAACAGCCAGGTTGACATCATCATCATCACCTATTTCACCACAGCGCAATCTATTGCGTTCACTCCTTCGCTTCAATTATGTATAGGTAATTCAATTACTTCACCAAATTCTAGTTACATTCCTACCTAACGACTTCAGAGATACCATAAAACCTTCTCTGTGATAAATAAAAAAAAAAACTTGCATGAGAATGACTTGAACGATTTTGAAATTAAGCAATTTTATACACTCACATTTTTTTTACCCACTTAATATTATTTATCAAGCAATTTTGGTACATCGACGAGTTCATATATTGTCATTAATTAACCTGTATTTTATCGTGTCCTCAATTGAGATGAGTATTTCAGTAATTTTATTATATATGTCATTTGTTTCGTAATATACTACGTAATATATACGTAATACGTATATACGTAATGCTTAAGTTATTCAGTGATTTTGTGGCAAACAAAATTCATTGTCCGCGGGCGCCCTCGAGAACGAAGTTCGTTAATCGATACAATTCCCATTGTGCTTTATTACAGTCTTATTGAGGTTTTAATTAATTGTCGGAAACTGTATCGTTTGATTGAAAAGCTTCTGAGCACTTGTTTGACGTCGTTCGGACAGCCACGAGCCTGTTTGGTTTTGCCAGAGTTTCCGTAATTTAACAATGCCCCTTTTGTCGTTAAAATTTAACTCATAGATTCGTATTTAGGAGAATTGTATTGTTTTCTCTCTCGCTCTCTATTGATTAATACGGGTTAAATCAAAATGCTACAACATTATTATGCTTTTTTCCTTTTTTTTTTTTTGCTTATTTTTGTAAGCTTTCTCATTACAACTTTGCTTTGATATTATGTAGCTTAAAGTCTTTGTTATTCGATAATGAAGTAGATCCTAAGATTAGCGCCTTCAAACAAACAAATTTATCTGCTTTATAATATTAGTAATACAAATATATATTTTAATTGCATAACACTCCATTTCAAAGTGAGCTGTTTTTTAAATAGCGACAAGACAATCGTAAATTTATCATCAAACTCCATTATACTTAGCAAAATAGCATTACATAGATGGAATTTCCCTCCAGTCTCTATAAAGGCCTGCAACGCACTTTCGATTCCTCTGGTGTTCAGTAACCATCACGTAAAACGGTTGATCGTTTGCCCCCGTATTTCATACAAAAAAACATGTCAAAGATTTTTAATTAGCTACATATTGTCAAAGTAATGTAAGACTTACAGTACTGACAGTTTATTTTAAACTATTCATTTTTTAAGGCATAGTTCACTATAATAAATTGGTTCAGAATACCTAATAATTTAGGTGTACTATTTATTTTTTTATCTCTCTATCTTTTTATCTATCTATTTATTACTATAAAACTAGTATTATTTTTTTGTCTATTAATATGGTATATGAATACAACAAAACTGATACTTGTGCGCAAGTAAGTAATACACTATAATTTACTAATTGAATAAAAAATAAATTATTTTTATTTAACTGTATCCAGTTTATACTTAGTTAAGCCAATAACCTAAATAAATTTTGCAAAATGCATAAGGCCATATAACCTAATTTTATTGAATGAAACGAAATCCACAACATTTCCCATATCGTATCGTAAAGGTTAAGATCCCGCCAAATATTCCAAGGTAGAGGTTAAAAAGTAATTACTTGTAATTTTTATTATCGCATGTGCTTACCCAATCGGGAGACGACAAAAGTGTCACGAGAACACGCATCAACGGAATTGGTCACGCAGACCGTTCGATGCCCCAGGCGGCCATTACTGAACGGGGATTTGACATTTTTTCTCATTAGTTTGATGGAGTCCGCGACATTTAGAAAATGGACGTTCCGCTGCGTCACAAATGGCGCAACTTTTTACTAAAGCTCAACAGTCTTATAGATTTGAATGATAATTTGGCATCAGATTGTTTTTAATCACAATCAAAAATTGATGCTCGAAGCAAAGGCATATGGTACGAATACCGTGTCGATGGTCCCGAGTTCGAAATCTTATATTCAGCCTTAGCTTCTATGAAATCAGAACATTGTAGTATGTCCTAATGCCCGTCAGGCAAGTTAGACCCTTGAGCTTACCTACCTATAGATATGTATTTATATTACGTAAAAACTGCAACAAATGCAAAAAATACACTCAGGGTGATGAGTTACGACTGTTAAAATTAGTCCAGAATCTCTTATAAATACTTATTGACATACTTGCACACGCATACACACACTCACATACAAACTATTATGTGTGTAATTTTGACAGTATTTTAGGCTTCCATGTCACAGGCATTGACTAGTTTGGAGCTCTAAACAAGATATAGACCTTGTACATATTTCTGGAAATAGAATATTTGTATTTGTATTTGCGTTCCAACAGTTGAATTTGAGAGCCTATTAGGGTTAGCTCGACCATCATCTTGGGTCACATCGCCACTTAACAGTATATAAGACAGAGGCCAAACATTAAACTTATAAAAATTAAAGGAAACACTTTAACTCTAATTTAAAAATAATTCACACGCATACGGAAAATTTTAAAATATATCATTTAGGTAGCAAACGAGTCAATTCCCAGCGGAGTTACCAAGATTTCCAACTAAGTCCGTAATAGTAAAAGCCCATACCATAAACACAAAGCGCAGTTACGTATATTTAGCGCGGCCTCCGAGCGAGCCGGATGTCTCTTTGGATTAGGTCCAGTAAAACTTTTAATCCCTAATATCCCCCCATTCTAGGAAATGAGAAGTTCTTGGGAAGTTTACACTCAGTACGCTATACAGTCTCGAAATCAAACTGAAAGGCTTTGAAGGCGAGAATCTTTAAAGCTTATCATGGATAGAGTGATTGTATATGAGTGAGAATTATATAAAGTAATAATATGTCTCATTATTCATTGTTATTATTCATATGCTCATTATATTATCCATTATTCGATACGTCACATTTAAAGTTTGTCCAGTTTTACGTTAATTAACGAAATACAAGAAGATCAAGCATTTCAGACACTCGATCATCGTAAATGCTATCTCATTAAATAGATATATATATATATATATTTTAGTTCTCTATCAAATCTTCTGGTAAGGCCAAAGAAATATTATATCTTGAATCCTTGTTACCAAACAAAGCTGCAAGTGTCAACGCAGTCGCTGTTAGAAAGTTATTTGGGTATTTTGTATCTTTTAAAACAAAAGCATATTTGTCGGAGAAAGTAATTCTTAACAAAGATATCATAATGATATCATGACAATTTTTAATCATATATATATGATGTTGGAATCAAGTTTAATGCCATCTCTTGATTGCCGTTCAATTACTGAAATGGAAAAGAACGTTAAGGTTGTGAAGTTTATATAAAGTAAGGAATAAAGAGAATATTAAAACGGCTTTGTAGAGCTAAAGCTTTACTTAGACGTGATTATCCTAGACTTTTTATCTGAAAGCTGTAGTAATTAACAAATGACAGTAAAGCGGCAAGTAGTGTACAGTAACCGACTAGCAGTAAGGTTTATTTAACAAGGCCCAGAGCGTACCGGACGCGTCTGCGGATCAAGTCTAGGCAAACTTTTAATCCTCAATATCCTTTGGTAGGAAATTGAGTTTGTATTAAAGAGGTTACATAAAGGCGCATTTAAATCAAAGTAAAGTTTGTTATTATCAGCAAACAGTTTTGAAATAATTTGATTTCAAATGTATACCCGCAAATAATTAGCGTGGCAATAAATATTTACAAAATTTAATGAGACTATTGATAATAGTGGTTCTAATTATAATGATTCATTCAATCAAAAAATATTATCATGGGCGTGTTTTAAGAAACTGCAAGAGAGGTAGCTTGCATAAGAACAGATCACATCTATTTATACAGTTCTACGTGCTAGGTTTTTATTGGTAGGTTTGTCATCTTTGGAAACCAATGAAAAACTTAAACAGAATATTAACCAGATTAATTCATTTTCGAACTGTTCAAACGTTTACAACAACAAAGGATATAAAATAAAATAAACGTTTACAAGTGGCTGATTGCGGGAATAATAAAGGGCGGAATTAATTTTAATGGAATGAGGTAAATTTCGAATTATAATTTAAAATAGAACTTTTGGACAATTTTCAGAATTGACGGTACGATCAAGATTCATTATGACAGTAAAGTTTTATCTCGAGAGCCAAGCTCCGTGAGTTGTTCGCGAGAGCAATAAAGCATTTTGGCAGATTTTGAGCGGATGAGAGATTAAATGTGCATTACCGTCTGCGACAGATGTAAGGCGTTCTACTGTAGAAGTGGTCTGAGTTCGCTACTCACTCTTCTGCTACTGTGTTGTCACCGCCGTCTAGTGTTGAAACGTTGTGACGTTTATTGAGTTTTCCCGGCGCTACACGGTTAAAGGCATCGAAAATACTAAATATGATATTGTATTTGTAAGGGTTTCTAGAAATAAATTTTCGACACATAAGTCGAAATGCTCGTGTCACTTCTAAAATATATTTTATATGTTCAACTGAAGATGTTCTTTTGTTATTACTAAGCTTCGGTTAAAATTGAAGCGATTATAGCTCAGTAGATAAGTATATGTTGACGCCTCGTCAACAGTCGTGGGTTTGAATGGCTGTAATAAGCCGGAGCTTTCAGTGATTTTTTTTATACATAAAGATGTGTTCCGGTGGTTGCATTAGAGAGCCAGTCCCACCATCAGTCTTAGCGTGCCCAGTATCTTAGAAAACATCGTAACTGATGTTATTTGGTAAGACTGTGACCGTAACGTTAAACCTAAAATAAAACCGAAATTAGTGAAATGAGAAATACAGTAGGTTTCTTGATTTCATCACATACGTTAAAAATTGTATTTAAATAGTTTTAAATTTAGCAAAGCAATTAGAAAAATATACAATCATGATACCGTTAACATAGCGAAGCGTGAGTTCAATGAAACAATAAACGCGGTTCACCGAACGAGGCGTACGTTCCATGCAAAGCATTTAATTATCGTACCTGACATATCCGAACACTAATTTAATTAAAGGTTCTCTGGTAATAATAGTAATAGAGTGGGTGTACAATTTACATGCATGAGCATTTTCGGCGGTTTCAATAACGCAGCGAGATTGACAGCTGGCAGTTTTTCACAAAGCGAAAACACCCGTGACCGATAGGCGGGCGTGCAATGAATACCAATTGTTGTTGATTCCGATGCAGTAATACGATTTCTATAGTTACGCTCGATATTGATATACCTGATGCGATATATGAAATATCACTTTGTTCCAAATATATTTGATAAACAGAAAATAAAATATTGAGAAATAGCGTCCCTGAATTACTTGTACGTTTCGATATATCTTAAGATATCTCCATCAGATGCTTTGTAGTTATGTGACATTAAATTATTAAATTTCAATCGTTTTCTCCCCGTTTTTGTAACATTTTTCAATACAACTTTGCTTCTATTGGTGGTAGCGTGATGCCTAATGCCTACGTCGATGATTATCCTATCAAATAGGAAAAGATTTTTGAAACTCGACTGGTAGTTTCTAAAATAAGCGCGTTCAAACAGACTTTTCTTTTATATACTTTTAATATCCGAAGCGATGATAGCTCAGTAGTACTTTGCGTCAAGGGACGTGAGTTCGAATCCAACTACCTACAATGAGCTTGAGCTTTCGATGAAGTAAAACATCGTGAGGAAATCATAATGGTGGTAGGGCTTTTTCTAATGCCCGCCTGACTATCAACCACCCTCTAGTTGAAAACCTGACGCTAAATACCACTAGGTGTGATACGGCAGATGGTTTTGGGAGCCAGTTTCTCTACAGGTTTAGCGTGTCTACCAACTTGGGCCGTATCGTCACTTAAGATCAGGTGAGATTACGACCATAACGCTAAACCTTTACTATTAAAAAAATAAAATAATAAGAATAAGTTTTACACTGTGTATCTCTTGAAATTATTTGTACCACGAATATTATCAGATTCCACTGCGAACTTATATCGATTGTTGGCAGTATATTTTATAGTAAACGAAACTGAAGAGAAAAGAATTTAATTTCACAAAGGAACTCGGGAACCATGAGGTCTCGAATACTCGAGGAGCAGCGTTATTGAGTTAGACTTGTCGCAGACAGCACTCGACTTCGGCAGCGCTCGTTCCTTAGGAGCTTCTGTGTGTGTACTTTCACTTACCAGGTTTACGTGAGAGCCGAATGCAATGCGCTGTATATAAAAAGTAACATTATTGAAGTGAAAACTTTCTTCAGCGTTCTATAGTCGTCACGCTCGGCTATGTAACCCCAGTTCGGGTTGAGTCGGCTCAGGGAACGAAAGAGATTAACGTATCACGCAGGCCGCCGTGACAGTAGCGGTGGGCGATGGATTGTCGTTCTCTCGAAGGTCACTACTGTTTTTGGACTGTAATGTACTGAACATTAGGTCACTTTGCCGAGTTAACATAAAATAAATCACTCTTATACTCGCTTGGCGATCGTTACATGTAAACGCGTGACACATTAGTCGCACGCAGTATATGCCGCGGCAGTACCTTTTATTTAATACTAACTTTGTCCGCGATTTTATTCGCGTGTTACTTAGTTATTTCTTTTAATGTTATAACAATTTCCATCCGGTTTTGTAACTTTTTTCAATATAGCACAACTATTGTTGGTGGCGTATTGTTAAAGCGCCTTAAAAGCCTTCCTCAGTGATTGCTTTATCGAATACAATAATCTCATTACATCAATATAGAACAATAAAAGGGCTGTAATACGTACTATTAACCTCGACTTCATTAGGTTTTCACGTTTGTCGTTCTGACGAGAGGCCTTAAGCATAATGTTGTTTTTTTTTTTTTTCAAGTAACTGAAATCAGTTCCGTTCGAGAATGCCGTGTTCCGGAATCAACTAGTTTTGATAAATTTACAGCAAGATGTTGGAGTTTGGCACGATGTGCTAACCTTTTATTTATTGTATCTTTCTAAGAATACATAGCTGTTATAGTATAGTATACATAGTTTGCCATCATCCGCGACGGTGTAGTGACTTTGTTGTGTCAAGTGCTACTGCCGGAACACACCTAATGTTATTAAGGTGCAGATTTTCAACTACAATCTGCTGTCAATCAACAATCAACACAAATGCTGTGGTTATCCCACGATGTTGCCTTCACCGAAAGCTCAAACTCATTGTAGGTGGTTGGATTCGAACTCACGTCCCACGACGCGGCGTTCCTGCACGCTATCACTGAACTACTATCGCTTGAATGTGTAACAAACTAGATATATTATGACAAAAGTAATATATATATATATTTTTTTTGTTTCAGGTAAGTTTACAATACTTCTCATGGATGTGATTCAACACAGGTATTTTTAAAATAATTTTAATCATTCTATTATTTAAGATAAAAATTATCATATACGTTCTTATCCATATTATCAATTCTCGGATATGTACGATTATATAAAGGTATAAATAGACACAAAAAAAAACAACTAAAAAACATGTTTAACTGATGCCTAAATATATTTAAAAAAATACTATCTTCTATTATACCTTATTCTGTATAATCTTGAATTAATTTCTATATCATATTAACATCGTCGAGAAATGAAACAATATTAACAATAATAAATAACGGAAGAAAATCAGAAACGAAGCATGGAGTAACAATTTCACCCATTAACTTCAATATTCGCGTGGAAATCAAGGGCCGAATGGACAGAGCAATCAGCGTCACAATGGCCGCTCGGAATCTGATTAATTCATCTAACGAACTCTATTATTTATCGCTAAACATTCATTAAATTCGACACGGCCCGACGAGCGGCAGGCTCCTGTCGGCCGTGACATGCCTCACCACGCCACGTTTGAATTATATACCTTCGGACATCGGTATATATAATAGTTTACTTTATTTTCTAAATAGTTCTCCAGGTATTGAAGCGATGATAGCTCAGTCGTAGTGTGTACGACTTCGCGTCAAGGGACGTGAGTTCGAATCCAGCATCTACAATGAGCTTGAGCTTTCGGTGAGGGAAAACATCGTGAGGAAGCCATAGGATGGTGGTAGGGCTTTTTCTAATGCCTGCCTGGGTGGCTACCACCCTCAAGTTGTAAACCTGCCGCCAAATACCAATAGGTGTGTTCCGGCAGCTGCACTTGAGAGCCAGTTCCTCCACAAGTTTAGCGTGTCTACGAACTTGGGCCGTATCGTCACTTATGATCAGGTGAGATTATGGCCATAACGCTAAACCTTAAGTATATAAAAAAGGTATTATCTCGGTCTCCGCTAACCAGTAATTGAATATTTTATTAAATGTTAGCACAATGCTATTTAAGATTTCATTAACATAACAAAATCATTACTAAGAATTCACTCTACTTTTCTGGATAAAGACGAGTTCATTAATATCGGTCCAGCCATTCTTGAGCTATATATGCTGTAAATTACCTGATTTGGTTTTATGCATACAGATTAAGTTATAACCGATTTTAAATGACGATGTAATCTAAGATACGGGGCGGAGAGAGTGGCTCTTAAATGCAACTGCTGGAAAACACCTATAGGTATTTGTCAGCAGATTTCCACCTAAAGGTAACTAGCCAGGCGGGGCTTAAAAAGGCCATCACTGTGCTATGGCTACATCACAATGTTTTCCTTCACCGAAAACTAAGGGTCATTGTAGGTGGATTCGAACTAATATCTCTTGACGCAATGTCCATTCAAATGAGCTCTACCATAGCTATATATTACGCGTTATCGTAATATTCCTTCTTACTAAGTGTCTACTTCATAAACGGGATATCAATGGCAAATTTCAAGTTACAGGTTTCGTTGTTTACTTGATCTTAATAAAAAAACTTAATTTAGATCTTTATGAGATTTTCAAATTGGATCCCTTATTTTACAAGCTTAAGGAATGAATATATACACATATATATATATATATATATATATATATATATATATATATATATATATATATATATATATATAGGACAGTCTTTATGATAAATATTGAGTAAAATCTTTTTTCTCCTTTATCACCTTTGGCAGATCCGGTTTTCGTCTTAAGAGTTGTTTAAAAAAAAGAAAAAAACGCTTGTCATTGGAAAACCACGTTGCAAAAAGAACTGCAGTCCAAATAAAATGTTTTAGGTTCAGTAGTTTCGGTTATGCGTTAATGATTCCCACGACTTCAAACTTAAAACAGAGCAGATAAAGAAATAAAACGTTACACATACAAAGTTTACCACACAACCATTATACATTTCGCGAGAAAAATTAGCCTATCTCCGTCACCTGCGTCCCATCTATTTCTATGCCGAAAATCAACACAATCGATTCAGCGGTTTAGGAGTGAAAGCGTAACAAACAAACAAACTCACTTTCGCGTGTATGATTGAGTATGATTGACTAATCGACTAATTAAAATCGATAGGAATTTTGAAACCGGCATACTTGTAGCAAGCATCGTACAGTCCGTCCGCGATAAAACATTCGATTATTACTTCAAAGTTAATTAATTTAAAATACTTGGGATTGTTTTCGTTTCAATGTATATACAAATTTTAATTAAGCTCAAATTCTGTTTCAAATTGTTGTTATTCGAAGAAGTCTGTTTGTAAATTGAGCGACGCTCCACTCTCGCTACGGACCTATGCATATCATTACGCTTTCTAATTTAAGATAGAGGGTAGACAGACAAAACTTTTTTTTATCGATGTTATTTGATAACTGAATGATTGATTTTAAAACGATGCTGTGTGCATGGACTCAGGCATCAATGGATGTCGGTTACAATTCACCAGCTCAGCTTGATCTCTTGATGCAGATGAACGACATGATATAACCATAGCATACTGGCAATACCCAGAGCCAAGTTGCCATCCCTTTGGCAGGCTTGTGTTAGTTTCCTAACGAATCCTGGTGAAGCTATCAATGTTTTCCGAGGCAAGTTGTTAGCACTTCGAAACGGAATAAATTAAGGCTATTTCGGGACAATTACTAGAACTATTGTTTCCCTGGAACAAGAAAATTGGGGGCGGTTTGTTTATGTTTTTCTTTTTTTTATACTTCAGGTTTTAGCGTTATGGCCATAACCTCACCTGATCTTAAGTGACAATATGGCTTAAGTTGGTAGACACGCTAAACCTGTGGAGGAACTGGCTCTCAAGTGAAACTGCCAGAACACGCCTATTGGTATATGGCGGCAGACTTACAACTTGAGGGTGGTAGATGATAGCCAGGCGAGCATTAGAAAAACCCCTACCACCATGATATGGTGTTCTCACGATGTTTTCCTTCACCGGAAGCTCAAGCTCAACGTAGGTGCTTGGATTCGAGCTCACATCCCTTGACGCGAAGTCGTACACACTACCACTGAGCTATCATCGCTTCAAAGTCGCTGTTTATTAAGTGTTTGCACTATACCTGATGTTAAGTACAGTACAGTCCAACAGCAGCGACCCTCGAGAGAACGACAAATCCATCACCAATCGCTACTGCCATGCGGGTCTACAATAACGTATATACGTTTCGATTTAAAACACGAACAAAACCGCGTGAAAACTCCTGTATCAAATACACAAACGATAAGGAAAAAATAACAAAAGGTAATAATTACTATTAGTCGCCGTGGACGTTCAAACCACTCGGTCACAAGATGTTAAGCGACACTCGACACGAGTAGGGTACTTTCCCTCGATTTTATTGTTTTTCTTGTGTTTTTTTTTATTATTTTTTATTACGTTTTCCGTCCATTTTCGCGACGTCACGCATCCGGCTAAGTCGTTCTCGTTTGTAGACGTTTTTATGGGAGATTTGAGTGTGGTTTCTCTGCCTCGGCTCTTAGTGAAAGTAAGTGGTATTTAATGAGATCCCGTATTAGGCGCTTTTAATGTTTACTCGAGTCGAATTTGTAAAATGCCCACTTAATTTTCGCTGTTTTCGCATTCGAGATTTGCTAAACAAAAATAGCTGTTAACATAATTGTCAATGTAATGGATGAAAAATGTGTTTTCTTTTTTTTTCACATCCATTTGAAAGATGTTTCATACATTTTCAGGACGCAGCAGAGATGCGAATGCTACTGTGGATATGTAGAGTGATTAGAATGGATACGATTGTGAAATGAATATGTAAAGAGAAATATTATTTCTTATATAAACTTTTGTGTATTATATATTCCTGGTTATCAACATATTTTGGTCATATAGATAATATAAATGTATTAAGTGTAGATGAGAACATGTTTGATTATCTGTGGTAGAATGAGATATAGTATATAAATCGTGTACCGGTTATGAAAAACATAAAACAATATCTATATATATCCTGTTGTTTGTGAACATAATTGATATTTGGGAATCGACATTGTAATTACGAATATTTAATGTCGTTTCTTTTTTACAGAGAAACTCAATTTTGTTTAAATTGACTGTGTCGCCATACCCCTAATATCTTATAAATATATTCGAGGAAGCATGCAAATATATTAAATGTTATCGCCTAGTGTGGTATGGGCATGTTATGAGAAGGGATGAAAGCCATGTAACTGGAAGAATGTTAGGTATGAAGGTGTATGGATATATGAGAAGAGGAAGGCCGAAGAAGATATGGATGGACTGTGTGAGAAATCATGAGGGCTGATAGAGTGTAAGAGGAATGCATGTTGTGCCGACCCTAGGTAGATACCTAGGTAGGAAGAAGGTTTAGAAGAAGATAATTTCAAGACATAGTTTAGGTTGTTTTTTTAATAGCTCAGTGGTAGTGTGTACGACGTCGCGTCAAGGGACGTGAGTTCGAATCCAATCGCCTACAATGAGCTTGAGCTTTCGATGAAGGAAAACATCGTGAGGAAACCATAGTATTTTTATAATATTCCCCTGGCTAGCAACCACTCTCAAGTTGAAAACTTGCCGCCAAATACAAATACATGTGTCTCGGGAGTTGCTTGAGAGCCAGTTTCTCCACAGGTTTAGCGCGTCTACCAACTTGGGCCGTATCGTCACTTAAGGATCAGGTTAGATGATGGTCATAAAGTTAAACCTTATCTATAAATAAAAAAACCTAGTTGCAGATAGGCTTGTAAGCTACCATGACGATGATTACCGTCAAAGGTCACCAACTTATTCAATGGTTACCATTCTATTTAAATAATGCTGTGGTCACCATCAGGAATAATACCATTACTTTATCACGTTACCATAAAATTAACTGGAACTACCAAAACAAAACAATGTCTCGCTTTGTTTACTGTTATCTTATATCATTTGAGGTCAACACAGATTTTCCTTTAAAACAACGAAGTTATGAAAACACATGTAAGCTATTTTTATATATTAATTTATAAGTTCAGCATTTGACCATAATCTCATTTCTCTATATATCTTCATCTTCATTTCTCTATATCTTTAGATATTTAGGTGCAGATTTTCAACTTACGGATGGTATTGAAATAAAACTAATTTAAACGGATTTTATCGCGGTTATTTATTAAATTTTGATCCCTTATTTCACGAATGGCAGCCAGTAACAGTTTTGTACTCGCCTGGTTGAGAATTTTAGCGCTTCCTCGTATGTTGTTCTTAGGTGAAATCTTGACACACGTAGGAAAATCCGTAACGATAGGATCAAAATGTAATAAATAACCGCGATAAAATCCGTGTAAATTAGTTTTATTTCAATTAATAATATTCGCGTAAATCTAAGAAATCATTACGGATGGTAGCTAGCCAGGTGAGCATTAGAAAAAACCCTACCACCATACTATGTTTACATTACGATGTTTTCATTCAGGGGAAGCTCACATTCATAGCAGAAAAATAACGTCCGTACACTCTACCTTATGGGTTAATATAGCTTCAAATGACTTAATACACAGTATTTCGTGTCAAATATAGTTAACATAACAAAAAAACATAAACGGAATTTGATACATTAAATATCTGACCACTTTACGTGAGTAATGGCGCCGAAATATTTCATCCAATCATGATAAAGATTAAACAACGCGAATAAACCCTCTAAGAGGCGCATTTCAACAACTACAAACTAAACTGAAACACGACATAATCACGTAACTGGATCGCGGAGTGGCGAACAGCCGCGCACAGCTCGCCACAACGAAATACAGTAAGTCACGAACCAGCCACCTGCTATATTCTTAACCAATTATAGTAACACTGCCAGCGCGAGACACATTGCCGATAAGAGCGTGCAACTCATATAGAAAGAAAGACAGAAAATAAATTTATATACAAGACACAAGGCTACACGGATAAAGTAAAAAATACATGAAAATTAATGAACATTACAATAATAAATAAAAAAAAAACATTATACATATTTAAAAAAAAAAATAATAAAATGTTATAATCCGCCGTGCGCCGCAGTGCCACTGTAAAAAGCGCACAACTCAGCATAAGCTAAGCAGGCCCAGCGCTGATTTTCGGTTGTGGCCAAGTGGGTTTATACAAAAAAATAATAATACAAAAAGCAAAGCAATTGTTCTAAAATTATATTAAACACTGATAAAAAATATGTCTACATGTAAATATATACATACAGATACATATATACACACATACATAATATACTCAGTTACGTACCAGTTAAGTATTAATAATACAAAAAAATACTATTAGTGTATCTGTACGAGTTTTTTTTGTAATTTTAATTAGAATAAAGATCATAAAATATATTTTGAATAACAGAAACTTTTTAGGTTATAATGTTATTCATTATCCATATTATGTAATTTCAAGTGATAACTTTGTTAGGAGCGTTGAATACTTCATTTTGCGTGTAAAGTCCGCTCAAGTTGGCTCAGAGAGACTGTAAGAGATATAGTCAACGTGTCAGCGCTATACTCGCTCGGAAAGCGTTACATGAGAGGATATGACGAATCAGTCGCTTTTATAATACGTTTTATTTGATACCGTATGTTTAGTATTTCGTATTATTAACCTCGCGTTTATAAAGTTTTCATGGCTTTGATTTGGTGATCTTTAAAAATAAAACGTAAACAGGTTCTCAACTGATTATTGCATCTTCAAAACTCAAAAGATGTGAAGTTACTGAATTAAGTCGCATCATATAAAACTTGTACTTGGTTAGTTTTCTGGACATGATAATTGTATTTGACCGGATCGCAGCCAACATAAACCAAGTGTTATATCCATAATTTTGCTTCGACTGGGATCCACATAATATGTGTGATATGTATGCGGTAACAGGCTAATATGATATTTGCGATTGACGGTGGATTGTGTTTATCCTTATTGTCGACCAAACATTAAAAAATGTTGGCAACCACTGGACGCTCGGCCGATGCGAAACATTTAATTTATTAATAGAATGTATGATAAATAACAATAAAGACAATACGGAGTGTATTAATATTACTATGCAGTTCACTGAAAGAAGAAACAAAGCACACACACAATAAACTCGAGAAAAGCGGCTTACAGGGGACATGAACGTCATAAGCGAGCGTCACGCCGCTACTGTAACGGCCACCGGGTCAATTTCATTGCCAACGCGTGCCAATACATGGGTCACATTAAAAATTCGCTACAACTATATCACCTTTTAAGATCGACCAATGTAGAGCCAGTTACCGCGACTTATGCAGGTCGGCATGTCAGTTTCGACTTTCAACGGATTACATATTTCTTGTTACTTTTTTATTGTACTGATCTTACAATCTGGTACAGTGATGTCACTATGACGTATTGTAAAAAAAAAAAGATAATAATTAAACCAACAAATCGGCATAATTATTAGTGATTTCCGAGAGCCGTGTGTCACTCCAGTAATCCGGCGCGCGTAAATCATCGCGCAACTTAAAACACACAAATAACAAGTTTGATACAGCGCTCTCCCAGTCTGCGCTTCCAAGTTAGAGGTAATTTGCATACATTATCATCTCAGGTGTTCCGTCTACGGAACGTTTCGTCGTCGGTTCTCGAACGGCGTTTGTTTCGCTGTGCGAACGCGAGAGACGCGTTTCACGTCTTTGTGTTACTATGTAGCTTAATGAGACACAATAATCTAAGTGTAATTGTAAATATACGTCGTAAAGTACGACCTAACTTTACGTTTGATAATCCTGACTCATCTTATTATGTTTTTATGGGCTAGGGGGCAAAAAGCAAGCGTGTCACCTGATAGTAAGTGATCACCGCTACTCATAGACACCTTCAACACCAGGAGAATCGCCAGGTGCGTTGCCTGCCTTCATTGGAGGGACTGGCTCTCAAGTGCAACTGACGGAACACACCTATTGGTATTTGGCGGTAGATTTTCAACTTGAAGGCTAGTAGATAGCCAGGTGGGCATTGGAAAAAGCCTTACCCCCTTGCTATTACTTCCTCACGATATTGTCCTTTACCAAAATCACAAGCTTATTGTAGATGGTTGTATTGGCAATAGGCAATAGGTGTGTTCCGGCAGCTTCAGCCAGTTTCTTCACAGGTTTAGCGAGCCTATCAACTTGGGACTTACAGTGTCTTAAATCAGGTGAGATTATGGCTATAACGCTAAAACCTTACCTATAAAAAAAAAACTGTAAATTTTTCGAATGGGCGTAGGCTGTTGGTCCGATGATCGTTCTCAGATCAAACGAGCGCACGGAAGCCATGAAATCGCCGAACCTCGGCTTGTAATGTTACCGGGGACGCGAATAGACACCGCGATCCTGACTAATCCTAATTAGATTCTAAACTAAGCAACTAAGTTATACAGTTACAGCTCGGGTTATGCTTGCGAACATAATCCTAAACTTCAAGTTTGTACTGGCTATGTCTCAGGAAAGAATTTAAGAATTTTATACTTATGTCGTATCGTGGAGCTGTGGAACCGTCTTCCGGTCAGCGTATTCCCACCCTCATATGACATAGGGTCCTTCAAAAGAGCCGTGAAAGGTAATTAAACAGGTCAGCTTGACAGCGGTGACTGATTGTGAATTTCGGATCATTGTCAGTCACCGCTGTTCTGGATTGTACTGTACTTAACACCAGGTGCAGTACAGTCACTGTGCTGAGCAACATAAAAAAAATTATTTTAAATAATCTTTACTGTACTCCTTTATCCATCCACTTTCATGCTTCATTATTTCCATTGACAATTGTCATGTTGTGATTTGAGATTTGTTTTTTTTTATAACACACCTCATGACTGACTTCGACCCGCTTGGAGATACGCTTTGATACCTGTATTCTGTAATATTAATACCACATTATATTTTGTTCATTTATATTAATAAATCTATTTTCAGCATAATTTTCTTTGTTTATAGCATGTGCCGATGATGATATAAGTTTTTAAAAAAGAAAATAAAAGATAAATACTTAAAAACAATACCATTTAATTAGAGCCATAGATAAACGCAGACACCTTCCACGAGCAAAACAAATATGAATTGGTAACGATTTATCGAAATCAAACGATTATTTCACCCAAATTGCACTCGCTCCGTTTTACGCTACGGATTCCTAAATTAAAACGGAAGATACACTGCGGGGCGCTGCCGGGTGACGTCGGAGCGGTGGGGGAAGAGTCGCAATTTTCCCGTACCTTCAGATCAATTAATTAGGACGCCCTCGAAATTGAACCGGCCATTTTTAAATTGGCACCGCCGCGGAAGGCGGACCTGAAGCTTTGAAACGGGTTACCGAATTTCTACGATTGTACACATCGAAATATTGTTACTGTGTGTCCTAATATCGAATATATATATTATCGAATTTTTATGTGATCACAAACTCCGTTCTTAAAGGTTTTGTACGTCGCACATGCAAAATTGCCCAGTCAATATATTCCTATTAGTTTTGAAGATATCGTAATGAATCAATCATTGGTGTTTCGAGAATATATGTAAGAATTTCTAGCTCGAATATTAGAAACAAATGACGTTACCGGGTTTTCTTAGTGGCATAAGAATAAAAGCAGGGAAATGAACAAATACATTGACACGACACGCATATTTACAATAAAAGATAACTTAACAAATGGGTAAATTAGCCCTATAAACCTACATACCTACTAAAAATTCCCACGCCCTCCATCCTGCATTCATTCCAAATTGCCACAAAGCAGGAACTGGTTTCTTAAAAATCTCTAGTTTTTTTTTATTAACAGGATCAAAAAACAATTTACGGTGTTACTTCTGTTAAGGGTAAACATACAACCCAGACTCGATCTAGAGCAAAATGGGAATATGGGGCAACTCATTCCAAATTTGGCAACTTGAAACTCCCTATTGATAGTGACCAGTGACAGCTTTTATAACCATTTTAGTGTCTGACGTGAGTAGCCATACGGACTTTTAGTCCTTCTTGCATCCCTAAACTATGCTAAAGCTATCTAAGGCAATATGGAGCACGTCAAATGATTGTCACCTATTTGACATTCGATCTCCAAACACAGTATTCACATATACATACTTATCGCTCGAATGAAAAGGAGGCTTACGACTGTGAATTGTTATTGAATACAGGACAAATATTCCATTAGTAATATAATATGTGGTAGCAAGGTACATGACAGTATTGTATAGCTACGCGTCTATCAAACAACAATGGGACAACTAACACCTACGTCAACATTATTAAGATACCCTTTGTTGTCACCCCATCATAACTGACTAATTGTTTAGTATTAATACATTAGCGTCGTGGGGCATTAGAACGGGCGTTCCGCAATTATGCAAAGTAATTCAGCATATTTTCAAATCCCTTTTTTTATATATACTTAAGGTTTAGCGTTATGGCCATGATCTCACCTGATCTTAAGTGACGATACGGCCCAAGTTGGAAGACATGCTATACCTGTGGAGGAACTGGCTCTCAAGTGCATTTGCCGGAACACACCTATTGGTATTTGGCGGCAGGATTTTACAACTTGAGGGTGGTAGCTAGCCAGGCGGGCATTAGAAAAAGCCATACCACCATGCTATGGTTTCCTCACGATGTTTTCCTTCACCGAAAGCTCAAGCTCATTGTAGGTGCTTGGATTCGAACTCACGTCCCTTGACGCGAAGTCGTACACACTACCACTGAACTATCATTGCTTCAACTTCAGCTTCTACTTATCTATCTACTATCAACAGGTTCAAATTATGGATGTATTCCCGCAGTTCCTATTGAGAGACTGTCTCTCCACTACGCATACCGTGTCCAATATCTTTGGCCACAGAGTCAGTAAACATCACCTATAAAGTTACAAAATTTCTGACAGCAGAAATGTTACTAAGAAAATTTTCTGTACGGACCTTTTCTACTTTTAAAGTCGGTTAATTATATTAATTCTTTTTTTTCTGATATGTCTTATATCTGTAAACGCAATTCCGCCAATGTCAAGTTTGAATAGCTATAAATGGAATACAAAGTAACTCCTGGTCCGGTAAAGAATATTTTGTCTATTACATAAATAATTACCCTTCGTGGGATTCGAACGGACAGTACTTCGCCATTTAGACAAACCGTGCATTGAAGTGTTTTTTTCTTACATCGCATGTCGCATTACAGCCGGAAGCGGAGTGGGGGTCAAGTTAAAGGCGCACGGGAGCGCAGCCAAGGTCAATATGCGGCGTCCATAGCTCGGCTCAACTGACCATGTAGAAATGATTTCCCATTATCATTCCCAATTAGTAATTTTAAATTAAAAAAGCAATTATAATACCCCAAATTGAGTTATTTTCCAATTTCATAATGTCTACGATCCGATATTTGCATCGAGATTTCTTAAAATCACAAAATTTTAATTTTTTAATTTAAACTACGTTTATTTTCATTGTGACCGTAATAATATTTTATTAAGAGAAAAATTATCATAATGTCTTGCCCGGGAAGATTTAACAGGGTGATATCTCTATCAGGTAATAAATAAAGTGGGAAGTCAAAGCAAGTGAATTGATCACGGCGCGGCGCCCGCTGACGCGAACCGCAAACTTTATGGCCCGACATCGAGTCGTACCGAAGTAACCAGATACCTTCGGAGGCGAAATTTCATCTGAGAACCGCTAAGGAGATTAAGTTTATTTTTGCTTGGAGACCCAACGGAATTACAGTTGCGTTAATGGCGTGTGAAGTGATTTAACTTAACATTATGTTTGCTTTTGACTAGACGAGTTTTTTTTCGCGATTGCATTTTCCTTTTATTCGAACTACAGAATGTAACGTACTATCTTCGGTATTATGAAAGACACATTGAGGTATGTGATAAATGTTATCTATTATATTCAAATAATCGCTGTGCCCGCGACTTCGTTCGCGTGGGGCTAAATATTATTTAATCTCGCATCGAGTTTACCGATTTTAATGAAAAAAAACTAAATGTTACTCGAGGATACGCCTTATGATTTCCTTGATGACGTTTTGTCATAAACATTATACTTTAACAGTAATCGGTGCACAAACAAACAAACAGACAATTCTAAAAATGATGTAAACGTATTTTATTACTCATTCTTAGTAACTATTAATATTTCTTACACATACATCGAAAAAGTATTGACATGTTCAATTTATATTCCAATAATGAATGGATGAAATTCAAATTACATAATAATTAAATACAAATGTAAATTTATTACTTAGCCTATATTCATTCTCTATAGATTAAGCGCAAACTCACCTGATGTTAAGTGATGATGCAGCCTAAAATGGTAGACACGCTAACCTCAGTGGAATTTGAGAATTGAGTATAAGAAAAGACTCTACCACCATACTATGTTTTTATCATGTTGTTTTCCTTCACCGAAAGCCCAAGCTCATTATAAGCTTTCGAACTCACGTCCTAACACGTACATAGACACTACCAACTGAGCAATCATCTCCCCAAAATTTGAAACTTTTACTTATACTAAGCGATTTGATTCTAACAATCCAGCTTAGCCTGAAATACAAAAGTTTTCAGCAAACAGCTTCTATTACTAATTCCGTATACACGTCGAATTTGAATACGAAATTCGTTAAACTTAATGCACCGTAACCGTTATCATTAGCCCTGATTAAGTTTTAAATGTTTATATATTTTTTTTCTGCATCCGATACCAGTTAAATCTAAACGTGCCTCGTTCTGTTTCGAAATTAGGTCATTTCCAGTACTCCGGAGTACACGTAGGTCGTGTTTTCGGTAGACTTGATTCTTTTTTAGCTTACTACTATTCTTAATTTTATTTTTTTATTTTATTTTACAAGGCACTGACACAGTTATGAGATTAAATACAAAAACAACTTAATTCTAGATACCATTTTAAATCCCATACACTATGATATTATTATTTTTTTTATTTATTTTTTTATACTTAAGGTTTTAGCGTTATGGCCATAACCTCACCTGATCTTAAGTGGCGATACGGCCCAAGTTGGTAGACACGCTAAACCTGTGGAGGAACTGGCTCTCAAGTGCTGCTGCCGGAACACACCTATTGGTATTTGGCGGCAGGTTCACAACTAGAAGGTAGTAGCTACCCAGGCATTAGAAAAATCCCTACCACCATGCTATGGTTTCCTCACGATGTTTTCCTTCACCGAAAGCTCAAGCTCATTGTAAGTGCTTGGGTTCGAACCCACGTCCCTTGACGCCAAATCGTGCACACTACCACTGTGCTATCATCGCTTTAAAATTCATTAGCGCACAACTTACAAAGTTAGGAACTTTTATTATGAGTGAACATGTTTTAAGTGTCGCTTAGTACCGGGATATATCGATACTAGATTTTACCTGCGGCTTCGTTCGCGTTAGTAATAATTTCGTTAAACAAATCGGATAATACAATAAAAGGTTATATACAAAGTTGATCCTTCACTTTACTCCACTTTTAATAAGGATTTCACGAGATAAAGTAACCTATCAGAGGCTCCAGGTTCCCACGTATCTTTATATCAAAAAATCTATTCAGCGGTTTAAGCGTGAAGTCTTAACAAACAAACTGACTTTCGCGCTTATAATATTAGTAAAGATTAATAAATTATAACATTAGAGAGTGAGAAAGTCTGTGGAATTGTTTGAACGCGTTAACCTTAGAAAATTCCACTCGGATTTCAGAAGTTCATTTTGTTTTTAATAGAGCAGTAATTGTCTAAGGCTTTTAGGCTATTTAACATCATGATACTACCAACAGGCACAAGGTACAGAGACAGGACAAAAATATTAAATAATCTAAAAAAAATATTTTTTTTTTTTATGGAGTAGTGGGAGAGCCTGTATACAAGTAAGCAAGTATTATACAAGAAGACTGGCTCTCAAGTGCCACTGCCGGAACACACTTAATGGTATTTGGTGGCAGATTTTCAACTTGAGAATGATAGCTGGCGAGGTGGGCATTATAAAAAGCCTTACCACCATGCTATGGTTATCCCACGATGTTTACCTTACCGAAAGTTCAAGGTGATTGAAGGTGGTTGGATTCGAACTCACGTCCCATGACGCGGCGTTCATATACATACAGCATATAACATTTTCAAATATAATTCATAAAAATCTAAACTTACTCCTTATATATATTCTACTTTGTATTCTGTTTTCTTTAACTATGATATTCATTTAACTGGAGATATAAAGGTACTGAAATGATTTTTGTTAAATTTTTTTGAAATTGTATACAATCATGTAGTGCTGTTTATTTCTTTAATTAATAAATAACTACACCTTTTAAAATGTTAACAACCGCTAAGAATTTAACGACGAAAAATGAAACGACAAGAAGCTGATAGACGATGTTTGAATAATACGTCTCATATTATAAAATTTTACGTCTATATTAGTTTATTACTCGATAGTAAAGTCGCTTGGGACTTACGTATACCTTTTAAACCACATTGTTTTTAGATTCAAATAACCAAGCTTATAAGCTAACCATGAGGACCAAAAAGCTTAGTATTGTTATTTGGCGTTATATTGAATTCAAACAACGTCCAATGGCCAACAGGTAGGCGGCAATTTCCTACGCTAACCAGAATCTGATTAAAGACAAATTACGCGATAAAACGGGTTTTGCGGGCCGACGGCGACCGTCGCGTGTGTCCACCGTAGGATTACTTGCGGTTAGCGCGGTACTGCCTACAAACGGGTTTGCGGTCACCTGTTATTAGATATGCCTGTGACGTACTTGTACCGTGTTGTACTGAAGCTTGGTTGGCAGTGCGACGGCAGTACGAGTTTGAATGAAGTATTAAAGAACCATGTTTCCATGTTATTTAACCGGGATAACTTAAAATTCGATGGAGAAACTCGTAGAGTTGTAATTTCGAGGTCCGCTTTTATCAGGAGCTTTTTTGGGACACTTTCTGAGATGTCTTGGTGTGAGAGCCAAGAGAAAACATATCATCGTTTCTGGCCAATCCTAATATATACTATACATATATGTACATACATATAACTGTATACTATCAAGGATAAATCTATATATCCTGCCAAACCTATTCAAAAAACTCTTAATAAATTCATATTATAAATATCGCCGTATGATATCATTTTGTAAACAGGACAGGTAGGTATCTAAGTACGAGAAATCCATTTTCGTCACTATTAAAAAAAGGGTATACCGAACTCATCCCAGTTATCAATATCAATATGGTAGACACCTAACACGGCGTCATATTTCTCATGAACAAGATTGGTGCAAGTTAAAAGCTGTCATATAAAATGTTTTTGTTTTATTACGACACATAAAATTTTCATAATGATGTCTTATGTTTACGCGAATATTTATTCATTGAAAGAAAACTAATTTAAATCCGTTTCAATTAGTTTTATTTCAATAAAATTTTCAATCAAATTTCGACATATCACTGGAGCACAGTTATGGCCATCACACTTAATATAATGGGACACTTCAATGACCCGACTGATTCGCGGCCACTAACAAAATTGTGATAAACATCTCACAGCATGCTCTATGTTATATCTCATCGACGCACCGGAAGATTATAAGTTCTTATAATAGCGTAGACTCCCAATTTCACTTCTCTCGAGAACAAAAATCGTGTTTATTTTTTTTGGCCATAATCTCACCTGATCTTAAGTGACGAGACGGCCCAAGTTGGTAGACAAGCTTAACCCGTGGAGGAACTGGCTCTCAAAAAATTTCAATAAAAAATTTTCAAATTACAATTAAAATTAAATATGGTACAGTGTATTGGTGTCTTCAGTACCATATACACATCCAAGAGTGCAGACATTCAAAAATACGTCCTAAATATTATTACCACAGAAAGTACGTACATGTACATAATTATAACATAAATTATTTATATATCAAATTTGGTTGAAAATTCAAACGAGGTCTAGTAAAAAAATTATATTTGGCTCAAAACTATTTTTAGACATCTTAAATGAATATATGTATGTAGTGATAATTATTTAGTGCTGCTTACTATACTTATTGCTTAGTTAATTTAGTGCTTAGTGCATGCATACTGCCGCTTATTGATCGTTCCTTTGAAATTAAAAAAAAACACAATGCTAACATTTCCTGTACAGTTAACTAGACTTCACGTGCGGCTTCGCTCGTGTTAATATTAATTTTGTCACACGAATCGGATGTCAAAATGAAAAGTTTCATACAAAGTTTTTCCCTCTCATTACCTCATTTTCAATAAGTTTTCTTCTTCCCCAATCCCGTCTCCCGAGGATCTCGTCTATCTCTAGGCCAAAAATCATCACAATCGATTCAACGGTATCGCCGTGAAAGCGTAAGAAACAAACAAACTCACTTTCGCATTTATAATTTAAGTATTATACGAAGTACGATTTGTAAACTTTGTTCGTGATCTAATAACTCGAATGCCGCAGATGGAATGGCATGAGTTCGAAATTATCACTACTAAATCTACATATCTTAAATTTATGTCGGTTGTAACTTGAGTTCTCCTGAAGTTGTTGTGTACGTACGTGTCAATTTAGAACCTATTTAAGAACTTCAGCGTTCGTCTACCCGTATATTCTTCGCTTCTGCATGGAGATAGGGCTTTTTCTAATGCCCTCCTGACTAGCTACCACCCTCAAGTTGAAAATCTGTCGCCAAATACCAATAGGTGTGTTCCGGTAGTTGCACTTCAGAGCCAGTTCTTCCAATAAAGGTTGGAAATTCACCTGCGATACCCCCGGTGTTGTGGGTGTCCATGGGCTGCGGTGATCACTTACCATCAGGTGACACGCCTGCTCGTTTGCCCCCCTATTCTATTAAAAACAAATTAGAAAAAGCACAGACTCTGAATTGGCCTGCAGATACTAATGCGATTGATCAGATCAAAACGATTGCTCAAAAAGTTTACTAAATTAGTATAGAAGTAATCATTTTTGATTTACTCGTGATTAAAATGGTGAATGAATGATGTATTAATGAATTAATGTCCTAATAAAATAGTGAATGAGTGAAGAAATGATGATAAATTTATTATACTTTATACATGTGTACTCTCAAACTGAATGCCAAATGCCGTAATTTTTTAAAAGAGGTATCAAAGGGTATTTGAAAATTACTGAATGAGTGAATTATTGTATGAACTGATATTAAAATTGAACGATTTAGTGTTCGAATGAAATAATGGATGAGTGAATGAATGAATGACAATAATTGTATTTCAATTATCTACACTAGCGAGCCGAATGTATTAAAGTATTACCTGTTAGTTATGTATCATAAGGGAATTATTATTATAAGACACGGAAAACACGGAATATAAAACAAAAGATAAGCATTTTTTTTTTAAATATTATTCATTTTAAATCACTCTACAAAAATGAATATATACTACGAGCTACTAAATTATCTGAATTGGAATGGCTACGTTGTGAATTCGAAGTAGGAGCAAAAGGTATACAAACGAAATCTATCTATAACCGACTAAAAAATCTTAGTCAGTCCAGGACTGCAGTAAGCTCTATAGAACGTGTTTCTATAGCTGCGCCAGCAGACTCTTACCAAATTTGGCTGGGCAGTGAGAGGAACACAAGTAGGGAAGGTAAGCGTAGATGAGCGTCAGAAAGGGACCTCTTAAACTTACATCCGTGTTACAAGTCTTGGAAACAGATTCGAGTTTACTTCTTTGCCACACGACGGACCCGGTACCCGCTAGGTAAATGTTACATGTACTCTTACATGTAATGTTAGAAAACCGTCAGTATCTCATGACTTAGGACAAACCGAACCTCGCCACAGTATACGTTCGCGCGCGATACATCAGCGTAGTATTGGCACGGTGGCGGTCCCCCGGTCCTCCCCGTGACGCCGGCTCGCCCACCATTTGCATGTAAATTGAATAAGGACGTGGCAGAGCTTTGACCGGCATCCGCTCTGTGTTCCCGGTTTGTCCTCTGAAGGCGTTACGTGTAACCTTGCAGTGTCGCTGCACGTTGGATATTACACCTACGAAGTTTTATTTCTACGTTTACAAAACATAGTCTGTTGTTTGTCTGCTGTTTCTTACCCCCTTATTCTACCTTATTAACATCGGTATATATTTTTTTTGACGCTATAAGCTCGATCATATATTTCATGTATATATTTTTGGTCTCTCTTTTGCTTTTCTTATGGTCTAAATCTATTTTCTTACTAAAAAAAATTCTATTCATATGGTTTTATTTTCTCCTAACAGCGTCTTCATACTGGTTAACCAATTATTCTTATAGTCTAATAGAAATTAATCGAATTTAGCTCATTGCAATGATTATAAACCAGTTGTAACCGCGACTACATCTGCATAAGCTTAAAAAATTGAAATTGTCCCTTATTTTCACGTCTCGAGTGATTTTACAGAAATAAGAAACACTCTTAATTCAATAACGTAGCATAAACATGAATTTTAATATCACTAATTAAAGAAATATTGACTATTGCATACAAACTTTTATATCTTGTTTAATCTATTTAACTAATACTTTCGCGATAATATTTAACATTGTTCTTTTTTCGACATACCGAAATTCATGGACATCGGTTTCGACATTTGGCCATTTTAGCTCTGCCTAAGTTCTGCATGAGCGCCTCGAAAATACTCGAAAAGTTTTACTGAAATTTAAACTATTTTCATAGCGTGAAGGAATAAACATCTTACAAATTGAATTTCAAATCGCGTTTAGTGATTACATTTTCCAGTGAAATCACTTTAAAATTGTCGATTCGTAGAGGCTTTGTGAATATTTGAGAAGATCTTCGATTTAATTTTCTGAGCGACAGTAGTATATTTTGAACGCGTTTCGACTGGCACTGTCTGGGCTACGTCGTAGCAGTACTACGCCGTAGCGGTACAACGCCGTAGTATTCTACAACGTAGTTATTGTAGAAATCTCTGTAAGGTCAAATTATTATTGCATTTAAATTTTGGATCAACTGTTTCACCCGGAATTTCATATTAAATGTGAGGAACTTTCTAGAGTCCCATGGATTACCCGTACGCGTGCCAGTTACATCATCTGAACAGAGTCAACAGACAGGGAAATCCAGTACAGTTCTCTAGACTTGTGAAACGGGTGTAGATTTGGTTTTAATATTTTTTTTTTAAATTTTGTGCAATTAAATAATTCTCTTAAATCGAATCCTTACTGTTTTCTGACCCAAGCATTCACACCCTTTTCATTTTGGAGATTAAAAATATGAAACATGACCTAATAAATAACAAAAATTAAATTTAAATGAAGGTAGACAGTAACATAAACTTTTTGGACAACCTACACCTCAGAGCCCCGTGACCACGAAGGCTGAAAAGATTTCGAAATGTCGGGATCAAAATTAATAAATAACCGCGATAAAATTCGTTTAAATTAGTTATATTTCGAAAAAAAAAATCTGTTTGTGATCTTCTATACAAACCACGATCTAACAACAACGAACACTATTAAAAAAAGAACCATCCGGTTTGGTAGTACATACATTGCGGTGATTAATTTTTTATATGTAAAGATTTTTTAACGTTCCGCTTAATTTCCTTGTTTTACCAAGAAACCTTCTTCTGACAATAATTAACACAACAAAAAAAGATTTAGAGGTATGGCTCCATCCGTTCACGCCTGATGCGATGACTAAGGGAAATAGAGATGCATTTTTACATATATAGATGCGAAAGTGAGTTTGTCTGTTACGCTTTCCCCCTATACCGATGAATCAATTATGATAATTTTTGGTGTAGGGTTAGATGGGAATCTGGGGACGGTGATTGCTTTATAGTGAAGGTTTAGCGTTATGACCATAATCTCACCTGATCTTAAATGACGATAGGGCCCTAGTTGGTAGACACGCTAAACTTGTAAAGGGTCTGGCTCTCAAATGCAACTGCCGGAACACATCCATAAGTATTTGGTGGCAGATTTTTAATTTGCGGCTGGTAGTTAGCCAGGTGGGCATTAAGAAAAGCCTAGTGCTATGGTTTCATCACGATGTTTTCCTTCACCGAAAACTCAAGCTAATTGTAGGTTAGTTCAAACTCACGACACTTGACGCGGAATCCGTACACACTACCACTGAGCTATCATGGCTTTAGAATTTTAATATTTATTATTATTGATACAGATTTGATTTTTTGTCATTACTTTCAGATATATTTTTTCTAATAACGACAGTGATAAATGTTATCTTAATATATAACCTATACACAGTACTTAGGTAAGAGAAGTTCTTAAATAATATTTTACAACATAGAAATAAAACGGAAATGTAGTGTTAACAACATTACACTCGCGCTAAGAGCATTAAACTGAACAGCATTTAATAATGTATCGTGCGGAAACGGAAGTGAAGCTTACGGGAAGCTTTTCGACTATTAAAAGATACTAAAATGTTCATAGTTTTGGAAGTCTCGTTCAGGAATACAACGTTTAATTAATCATATATATATAAATCGATGTATATTCGTCACGTACTTTAAAATCGGTGTATCGATTTTGATGAATTTTTGTACAATATTAGACTAGCTTATTGAATGATTTCATCTAGTAATCTGCTGTCTATGCAAGAAAAATATAAAAATAAATTGAATGAAGTCATTGTGACTATATTGCAAGGTAATAGAGTTTTTTTTTTTTGCCCATCTGGCTAGGTACCAACCCCAAGTTGATAATCTGATGTCAAACACCTATAGGTGTGTTCCGGCTGTTGTACTTGAGAGCCTCTCTTCACATGCTTAGCGTGTGTACCAACTAGGACCGTATCGTGACTTAGCATCATATGAGATTGTGGCCTTAATGCTTATACCCAAACTATTAAAAAAAACTAAAATTATATGTCGATTATGGTCAACTTGGATACGAACAATGCAGTCAAGTTGTGTAAACTACTTCAATAACATATTTAGGTGTGTTTCGTTTAGGGATCAGGTGGTAAACGAATAGTCTATGCTAGACGTCATACAATAACGCGACATGGAGGTACAAATAAACGCACTAGAAGCATTTACAAGTTTTAGTAATATTCTAGTCACAAACTTTTTTTTAGTTAAGGTTTCGCCCATAATTTCACCTGATCTTAAGTGACGATACAGCCCCAAGTTGGTAGCCGTGCTAAACATGTGAAGGAACTGGCTCTCAAGTGCAACTGCCGGAACACACCTAGTGGTATTTTACCGCAGATATTTAACTTCAGGGTGATTGCTAGCCAGGCGGGCATTAGAAAAAGCCCTACCATCTTGCTATAATTTCTTCACGATGTTTTTCTTCAAGCTCAAGCTCATTGTAGGTATTGTAACAATGCAAGTAATACCTGTAAAATGAAAGCCTCAAATACTATTTTCATTAAACGGATAATAGTTGGCAGCGTTTATTGGTTAGGAGAAAAAAGGAGAAAAAACAAATAAAAAGATAATATTTTCTAATATTATATAATACTATTTTATAGATTTTTTTCTCCACATTACCGGGAGTCGGTCGAAGCACGATAGAGGTTCTGTACGTGGGAGGTGAGGAAGCGTTACCTTGAAACTATTAACTTCACTTTGTCTCTCGGGTCTGTAAGGGACTACCCCCGCTGCCATCGCGCGGCTCTCCCCATAAGGTCTTTGTTAGGACCACTACATTTAGCAAGTTAGGACCTGTTAATTAGGCTGAGACGAGTGTTTGTCTTTTCGGCAACAGCCCAAGCCGAGGTTCGGCCATTCTGGTACACTTGCGCCTACTACCTCGGCCTGAGAGTCCTCAGCACACACGCCAAAAAGTTCGGTGAAGCTGTCAAAGCCCTTAAGGCAAACAGTGTATGTCAGGTCGAAAAAAAATATTGTCTCTCGACATGACATGTATATTTATTTGAACGTCAGTGTTATATTTAAGGGTATTTAAAGTTATATCTCTAAATCTGTTTTTTTGTTTCAGGTAAGTGCATCTAATTTTCAACTCGTGACTGACACCGTACTTGTTTTTGGTAAGGACACTAGCAATTCTGTTTGAACTTTTACAGATACTACATTCAAGTTTGTTCAGTGAGGTTTTCGAGGAGTTTTCTCAACTCATTTTGAGTCTGTTAATCTAATACTATGAAGTGGGCAATTCTTGTACTTATATACATGTACATTTTACGTATCTCGGTAACGGCTCTAACGATTTGGATGAAATTTTGCATTTAGACAGTTGTAGATCGTGCCAAACTTTATGGCTGCTCTGAACATAGCAACGAGTTTGTGCTTGCTCATAGTATAATCGAGTAAATAATGCCTTTTTTCATCTTACTGCTACATAATCATTATCTTTTATATTTTTTATTAGATATGCTTTATAAAAAATGACCTCTCAAGACCTGTACTACTCTTTCGGTATCTGTACTTACTTCATTTTGAATTTATTCTTAATCTCGTATTTTTCGTCGAAACGCAATTAAATATAGTTGTGTAACGGAAGTTGCACTTGATAGTCAGTGCCTCTAAAGGTTCAGCTTGTCTACCAACTTGGACCATATCGTCACTTAAGACCAGGTGAGATTATGGCCGTAACGCTAAAACGTCAACAGTCAAAAATTAAAAAAGAACTACGTTGCCTGTAACTCCTCCAATTGATTGTTTACAAAGTGTCGACAATTTGAATACAACTAGCATAATCTCACGAATAAGCCATACAGGCTTTAGGCAGAGACGAAAACGCTTCGAGCGCCCTTAACGAGTGTAAATCTCGTCTTTTAATTTAACGAGCTCTAAAACACAGGCTCTGTTCAAAACAAAAGCGGGTCGCGAGACGATACAATGACTTCATTAGGAACCATTACTCGGAGATGCGACATGATTATCTTAAATAAGTGCGTAATGTTAAATACATTTGCGCTCTGGTGTTTATACTTAGGTGTAGGTGTTCTGACTACAATCTCTCATGATGTTAATTATTCATGTGGTCCATAATGGCGCACATGCTAATCCTAGTGAAGAAACCGGCTTTCAAATGCAACTGCTGGAACTCAGCTATAGGTGTTACAAGTTTCCAGGAGCAATCTGGTCGGAAATATTTAGCGCTAAATTAATTTTAAAGTGTTTATACAGTATGAAATAAATTAAAGTTCAAAAACTATTTAATATAAATCAGATGAGGAAAGTAGAAAAAGGAAATTAATTATAAAAGTTTATTATAAATTAAGCGTGGAGTCCCCGAAATCGATTGTTATAAATAATTTACTGGTAGTTTTTTTATAAAAGTAAATTTATGATAAAAATATCGTAGAAGCAAGCTATTTGTTCTTTATTAGAATTCGCATTAGAAAAATCCCAACCACTATGCATTCCATTATACCATGAATTAATTGTTGTCTCTTTATCAACATCTCAAGATATGAGTGTAAACTCACCTGAATCAACAGGGTATTTAAGATTTTCGTTCTTTGTCGAATCTGAATGCAGCAATATTCTCTGTTAAATAGCTAACACGTAGCTTGAAATGAAACTTCATATTCTATCTACACGATATTGAATAATTAAAATGTTTCCTGTAACCTCTGGAACGCTATAATACTGCAAAGGAAAACTATACCCAAGTGCTTCCCATTTTTCCTGTTTTCTTCCTTTTTTTTTCTAAATTTATTTTACAATAAATATAACCCAATAACGGGCGAACAAAGAAACATTTTCCTAGCTTACTAGCACTACTTAATCAAATAAAACCAATTACCAAGTTCCTAATAGAGATTAAAAAGTAAAATATATAATTTGCTGGACATCTCTTTGTATATGCAAACCACAATAGATTTGTCATGCGCGATAACGCCATTAGTGGAAATATAAATTAACACGCCTATGTGTTGATTAGCCTGCCGAATGAAAACGCACCTTACTTAATTTATCACGTCCACACACGACACTTCAATAAAATTAACTATGATAAATGGAAAAATTGTCTGTTGGTTTCATCAATCATAAGTTAGTTATGTGTTACGGTGACACTTTTGACTACACGATACGATATATCTTGATTGAAGTCGGATACAAAAATATTTTAAAGCGGAAATGTTTGTTTGTTTGAACACGCTCGTCTTGGGAATCCATAAGTCATATTTTAATAATTATACTTGTTTTTGATAGAACAATAATTGAGAAACCATTTAAGCTACAAAAACGGGGGGAAAATGTGAAATCATTTTATGTCCCACGCGATCGAAGTCGTGGGCGCAGGTAGTATATTATAATTTATATTGTACTATCTAGCCCGGCAAACGTTGTTCAGCCGTTGGCAGTAGTAAAAAATAACTTGTCCAGAATGCCATACATCGATCGACTTTAAGAATAATATAAAAAAAAATCTATTCTAAAAAAAAAAAAACAATAAGCTTTCATGGTAATCGGTCTTAATTTTTGGTTTGTAATAACTAGTACAAATTGTTTAACACTAAATGAATCAAAATATGATATCACATTTAATGTCGTTTTTTTTTTTTTTATAATGGCACGGAATATTGATAGCGCTATACCCAGTACTGATAAGAAAAACAATGACAGTACTATAACGAGCTCAGTGTTCGTTCGGAAGGAGTCAGCAATAGTTCGGAAGAAGTCAGCAATGGCTTGGAAAATGTCATCAATAGTTCGGAGGTCGTAGCTGCTATACCGGTCTGCGAGCCTCTCTGCAGGCTAGATACACACTAACTGATCATAAAATATGGCACGCCAAACGAGATTGAACTGTTGATGACGGAAATAATAGTCAGTACTCCTAAGGTTCGGTGACTTATGAATATTCGCCGTTGTTTCTCCGAGTTTCTATTTTGAACATCAATTTCGATTTTGATTATCGATTATCGATTTTTCGAGGCGAGCTCAAGCTTATTGTAGTGTTAAATTCTAACTAATATACCTTAACGTGGCGACTGTACACAAATCCAACTAAACTATAATTGTTTTAGCCAGCGACCTATTGCGACAGGAAGAACGTAAATGTAATTTTTCACAACATTAACCACAAAGAAAAAGGTACGACGATGTCATTATGACGTAGTGTTAAAATAAAAAAGTCGTCGACACGTCAACGACACGTTAAAAGTAATCGTATACCATGAAACGGCTTCAGCCGAGCTTCTGCCGCTAATGGCGTTGTTATAATGATAAACATTAGGTTTTTAATCATCTCCACTGACACGAAGCGACGTTAATTTAGGAGCCCTTTCATTCGACCTCTCTAGGCGTGTCTGAGCAGCATCAATTCTTATTACTTCTGGATGAATTCCATCATATTTAGTAAAGCCGTCCCCGGGGATTTGTGTTTGTTTCCTACACAATGTCATGTATTGTGAGATCAGATGTCGTATTAAATTTAAGTCTTTTGTCTCAATTATAAATAGATGTCTTTCACTAGTATCGTAACGTTTTTCTTATTGGTTAATGTTAACAATGAAAACATATTATAATTATCGTCTAATTATAGAAAATCGACCCTAATTAATGCATTATATAGTCTAATATTATTGGAGTTATCTGTCAAAGAGTAAACAGAAAAGTCCTTCAAGGTCTACGTAACTGTTTGGTATGATTTGACAACATTTTTAAAATATTTTTACAACGGTTTCTACTTTCAGTAACTATTTGACAACAGAGAATAATATGCTTGACATTGGCACAATGTATGGAAAGAATTAACTTTTAATTTCATTTAAATGTGTCTCACAATTAAAAAAAAAATACTTTTTTTTGTATATAAAATGTAACTACACCAAATCTTAAAACTAGTCGGCGCGCGCACTCTTCTTAAACAGGAATCAAAATTAATAAATAACCGCGATAAAATCCGTTTAAATTAGTTTCGTGTCGTTTTTTTTTTATACTTAATGTTTAGCATTATGGCCATAATCTCACCTGATCTTAAGTGACGATACGGCCCAAATTGATAGACACGCTAAACCTGTGGAGGAACTGGCTCTCAAGTGCACCTGCCGGAACACACCTATTGGTATTTGGCGGCAGGTTTACAACTTGAGGGTGGTAGCTACCCAGGTGGGCGTTAGAAAAAGCCTTAGAAAAAGAAAAGCAAGTTAGAAAAAGATGTTTTCCTTTACCGAAAGCTCAAGCTCATTGTAGGCGCTCACGTCCCTTGACGCGAAGTCGTACACACTACCACTGAGCTATCATCGCTTCAAATATGCGATGAGTAATATTCGCGTAAACATAATAAGTCATTAAAGGGATCTAAAACTTTACGTATTCATACACAGTTTACACTTACAGAGTATTCGATAGATATATTGAAACTTCTTGTTAACAATTATATTACTGAAGTTATAAGATCCCGTTATGAGAAATTGTTGAGAATGTATTTTGAACTTCACACGGAATGCTACAAGCTCACCTGATTATTAAGTGACGGTGTGGTTCGAGTTAGTAGACACGCCTGGTAGAGGCACTGGCTCTAAAGTGTATTTGCTGGAACAACTTTGCAGATTTTCGACTTAATGATAGACTATGATAGCTTGATGATAGCCATGGATGGTGGTAGTGTGTACGACTTTGCGTCAACGGACGTGAGTTCGAATCCAAACATCTGCAATGAGCTTGAGCTTTTAGTGAAGGAAAACATCGTGAGGAAACCATAGCATGGTGGTAGGGCTTTTTCTGATACCCACTTGAATACTACCACCCTGAAGTTGTTAACCTGCCGCCAAATACCAATAGGTGTGTTCCGGCATCTGCACTTGACAGCCGGTTTCTCCACAGGTTTAGCGTGTCTACCAACTTGGGCTGTATCGTCCCTTAAGAGCTGATGAGATTACGGCCATAACGCAAAACCTTAACTATAAAAAAAATTTCGGTTCTAGTAAAACCGCTACCACCATGTCACATGGTTTTATCACGATGTTTACCTTCACCGAAAGTTCAAGCTCATTGCAGGGATTCGAACTCACGTCAATCGACACAGCGTTCGTACACGTTAACAACGATGCTATCGTCGCTTTAACTTCAATTAAAATATCATAAGCTTGGTACAGTAGGACGGGGAGAAAAGGACGAATGAATGCAAAGGTAAACACTGTACAAATATAGACGCAAAGACGCCCGCACAAAGATAAATAATCAACCATACTTAAAGGCACCTAAAATGGCGCATAAATAAAAAAGGAATAAAGCGCAATCAATAAATATTGATCCCGAAATACAATGAGTCAATAGATAAACATTCTCATTACTGAATTATATAAACATCAGTTGCTATTAGAACGCGACATGCCTGGAGCTGATTATTGCATCTACCAACCTAACACTCAAGAAGTTTAATGAACATACGTTCAAGCAAACTTAATTTACGTACAACATTGTGTAACTACAGTGTTGAATAGGTACCTGCTCTTTATACATTTAGGTATATTCACGACAATAAGAGACAGAATAATGTTATTAGGCACCCATAAAATTATACTTTAAAAGGTGTATTTATCATACAAAGTATACGGGTGTGTCTTTTACGGGTTCCGGTTTATTCTTTCGACGGGCGAATGTCTCGTAAAATGTGAAATTAATTTTGAATTTCAACAAAATGGCACCGCTACCAGCCGCCATATAATTGGAGTTACTACGAATGTGTTATGTGCCAGTTTTATTTTTCCGTTCCCTTTGAGTTTGAGTTTGCATGGAATGTCCTCAGGAAGTCGCTAATGTTACAAGCGAGAATCGCTGACGGCAATAATGGGCTGTGATTCTCGCTCCGTCGATTTTTTGTCGAAGAAAACATTTCTGCTATTTGCTATACAGAATAGAATATACCGCAAACTTGTTTCTTGATATTTAAATTAGTTATTTAGTAAACATTAGATGATATGTAGGATTTCGGGCAGAGAGGTGAATAATTTTTGTAGCGAGCACGGCTGAGTTTGTAAATATACCAATATAAATTAGTAAGGTTAAATATGTTTTTGATGTAAATCTTGTAATTATATTTACATAATTATTAGATATATATTACTTTTATTTAAATAAGATAATTAGTTATTACTCTTCAAATTGTACTCAGAATTTGTTGTAATACAAAAAGGGGTTTATATGATAAAATATAGACGAATTAGTTTTTTTTTTTATATATATAAATGCGAATTTATGATGAATTTGGTGGGTAGAAAATAAAATAGAATTTCACTACCCGTTCTTTGTTTTTTTTTATTATGTACTATTCATATTTGCGAAAACCTTTTATGACATAATCGAACAGATTTTCACCATCCTTAATGTTAAGTGGTTATTGTCTCTTCTAATTAAATAGGACCACCTTAAAAAAATTACAACTTAGGCCAATCGAAAGTTAACACTCACAGCGCCAACCAGGAATATTGTTCGCATTAGTGAACGCACTGACTTGTGCAAAGTAAATTAGTATTAGCTTCAGCACTTTATCATGATATAGAGTATAAAAATATTAATACAATTTTTGCGCTTATATATTAATAAATATTTATGACATAACTATAAATATTTAATAGGTTTGTTCTATGGCTACAACATCATCTGATGTTAAGTGATGTTGTGGCCCAAGATAGTTGTAACTTTAATCCTGTCGAATGGTTGACTCTCAAGTACAATTGGCGGAACACACCTACAAGTATTTGGTGGCAGATTTTCAACTCAAGCGTGGTAGCTAGCCAGGCGGGCGTTAGAAAAAGCCCTATGCCCTGTGACGCGGCGTCCACATACGCAAAAAATACTAAATCGACTGATCGACGTCGATCCATTGTCGATCAATGTATACGTTAAAATAAATGTCGACTGACTTAACATTTTCGACATATTAAAACTCACCGCACCCGGAATAGTGGACGTCTGTGAGAACGCCTTTGCAACTGCTAATTATGCTGTGCGTCCGTCCCAATAATTTCCCACAGGACGGCCCCATGCAGCGTTTTAATCATACACGAAGCGGAGAGAGATTGCATCAGAACAAATAACAGGCGCGTTCCGGCCGTGTCCGATTTGAATCAGATCCCTGTGTAATTTAGTGATGTTTGTTGCTTGTTTGAATTTCGAAACAGTTCGCTTTTTGATGAACTTGTTCTAAAGTTTCAAACGCTTCATGTTTGACGGTGTAGATGGATTCGATAACATAAATATCTGAATATCGGACCGCAAATATATATTTTCATGACCGAAATGTATTTGCTAATATTATATATAGACAGTATATACCAATATCACGTAACATTGTCTTAAGTAATATTGAGTGTAAACAGCGCAATGATGGCTCAGTGCTGGCGTGTGTGAACGCCCCGTCAATGGACCTAAGTTGAAATCTCTGCGTTGAATCTCAGTTTTAGATGAAAGAAAACATCGTTATGAAACCATAGCATGGTGGTAAGACTTTTTCTAATGGCCACCCATATAGTTTCATCACGGTGTTTCCTTCAATGAAAGCTTGAGTTCATTACAGCTGGATTGGAAGTGACGTCCATTTAAGAAGTGATCGTTCATACTACCAACTGCGTTATCATAGCTTTTACACGAGTAAACTCCACTACTCCTATAATAATTCATCTTAATACTTAACATTCTTCTATGTTATACTGTCATTTATTATGAAAGTAATATATATCTTACTTGAAAATAAGTTTAAGTTTTCTGAACTAACGAGAAGTTATTATGTCCATATGGTATGAAAAATCGTTTTCTGATATGAAACCGCTGAAGAAAATTTTTCATCATAGTGAAATATTTACTCCGACGGAACATAAAATAAATCCGGCCAACAGATGACTCGGTTGATGGCTTGTTTGGCGAGACCTTAACTAAATTGTGGTAAAAATCTACTTTATAAAACTTCACCGTCGCAGGTGTTCGACCTACCCCGATACAATTACAAGCTGGGATAATACAACGACTTATGTGTATCGATTACTAGATGAGTTTCGTTTAAATTGAACGTTATACGGAAAATTATTTCTGTGATCTGTAATCGAAATACACAAGCCTCCATTTCCCAAATAACTAGCCTAATCAATTTTGCAACTAATAACTGATGAAATGTATTTATTGGTAGTACAAGGCGGTAATATGGGCTTTGTTTTATAATGACCAGTTTAATCTAGATATTGATCAAATGACTTCTGAAATATGTATGTTAATGAAAAATTAAGGTATTATTGCTGGTATCTGAAAAAGGTGATTAAATTGAATTAAATACAAATTTGTGTTTCCTAATGAGATGTTCAGCCTATATTTTACCGAGTTAAATTTTAAGATACTGATTTTTAAATTTCTTATTTTGGGAATATTCTGACTTACGTACATAAGCTGTTTCCACCATCACAGTTCATTGTTTAACGCATAAAGTCACATAATAGCCTTCATGTATGAAAATTTGTTTAATAAACTGATGGTTGTAGTCAAAATTTTCAAAAAGTTTATATGGCAGTGCTTCCAGACAAATTATCCTTCGACACTTGCCGTCAACTACGTTTTTATTTGTTTCTCTTTACGTTAAAAATACGTTAACGATCGTCGAAAGACAACTTAGCAAGGGACTCCAATATTGGCATGATAACGACAATCTGGAACATTCATAGTCTAAATAACTTTTATCAGGCAATTTCAACATTATATTTAGCAAACTGTTTGACATTTAAATGGAGTATTATGTAATGATTTCTTATGTTTACGCGAATATTATTTATCGAAATAAAACTAATTTAAACGGATTTTATCGCGGTTATTTATTAATTTTGATCCCGACGTTGCGACAGCTTTTCAGCCTTCGTGGTCACGGGGCGGACTGAAGTTCATGTTACTGTGTCTACCTTCAATTTAATTTTTATTAGTGTAAGTTTAAATTAGTTTTATTTCGATTGACTATTATGTATGATTTTAATTCTTAAAGAGATGAAATATGTGTCGAGCGTATATTAAATACGTCAATCACAAATCGGTCACATCTAGTGAACGTACGACATTGTGTCACCTTCGGGTCCGTGTCACCTTCGAAAATACTTTATAATATATATGATATAACTTCAGTAACGAAGTCTTGTGTTTATCTTCGCAAGAAACTAATCTCGTCAACTACGGGGCCTCGTAAGTTTGTTCGTATCTGATTTTTCTTAGATTTTATCAGGCTCTGTTATTTATTATTTTATTTGCGAGACGTACGGATGGTTAACATTATTTCTCTGAAATGTTATTTATTTTTATTTGAACACCTATTATTGTCTCACTACGTTTGTGAAATCGGTTTTATTTATATATATATATATAAAGACAAAACTTCCTAATATTAACTCTTAAGAATTTTCAAGGATAAACTTTATGATATTAGGTTAGAATCAGTCAAAGATAACTTCGAAGTACACATTAACATACACATTATACGATCGCGTGAGTGCAGTCACGTGCTAAGTATAACGTCTACTGCTTATTAATATGGAAACATAATAATACTACATACTTTAAATTAATAAAAATAATAATTAATTAATCAATTACCAACAATAACTATAATTTACATTATTGACAAACTCTTGTGTGCTACGGTATGTGATAATTACACTTAATAGTTTATATGATTTAATACACGCCAAATTAACATTAATTACTAAAAAAACAATTAATCCAAGCATATCGACTTGCAAAGTTGTTATCATGATTACATTTAAAAAGTTGTTGTATTGATCTCAAACTGTTAATGTAATAACTGAAAAAAGAAGTTGTTTATTTGATTAATTGAGTTATCCTCGGTAGCAGCGAAGCTATGTGAGGCAGTTGAACTAAGAACTTTCGGTAACATGGATCACTGTTCGAAATATACGATCATAGTTATATCTGTGATTTACCGGTGTTCAGGTAATCTTCAGACCTGCTCTTTTAATACACGTCACGATATCTGGCGGGATTACTAGGTATACATTGACATCAGTAATAAAAATACAGTTCTAGAAGTTTGAAAGCTATCTATGGTATCTGGGTGCTTATGATCTGATGTGTCCCACGCGTCCATCGTATAGCCTTCCTGGTCGACAACCGTCACATGTCTTATCTCGTTTCGGTACATATGCAACTATCAAAAGGCTTCCAGGTCAACGTCCGACAATTGATTGTCGATGCATTGATTGAAACCGTGGGTTTTACGTTCTGCTTTGCTAATATCAGATATAGCTACTTGCATTTTTTTTGCTAACTAAAAGTCGGTAAAACACTGCAGACCAGTACGACATGAACTGTTCAACTTCATTCGTAAATTGACTGTACGTATTCGCTTAAAATGCAGTTTCCTTTATCCTTGCACAGCTTTTTAATGTGGTATCGTTTATAAGCGACGAGAGTTTTTTTTTTTTTTTGTTTATACTTAAGGTTTTAACGTTATGGCCATAATCTCACCTGATCTTAAGTGACGATACGGGCCAAGTTGGTAGACACGCTAAACCTGTGGAGGAACTGGTTCTCAAGTGCAGCTGCCGGAACACACCTATTGGTACTTGGCGGCAGGTTTACAACTTGAGGGTGGTAGTTATCCAGGCGGGCATTAGAAAAAGCCCTACCGCCATGCTATGGTTTCCTCACGATATTTTCCTTCACCGAAAGCTCAAGCTCATTGTAGGTGCTCGGATTCGAACTCACGTCCCTTGACACGAAGTCGAACACACTACCACTGAGCTATCATCGCTTCAAATTATTTAAATTTACAGTTATTGGATTACGGTGTACATTCTACTGTTACTAAATTTTTCGTTAACATTGGAAGTGATGATAGCTCAGTAGTAATGTGTACGACTTCGCGTCAAAGCATATTCACATGTTCATTAATTTTAATATTACTTTGAATATATCTTCAAGGGATTGTATTTGAAAGGGTTACAATTATGTACCAAGCATCAATCAATCTACATGAAATTATTGATTAGTAGCTTTATGAGATCGAACAGTGTATAGCCGACTGCTAAAAAACGTGAAGGCCGAAGTCACAGCGACGACCGCTAGTGGATTGTACGTCGTGTAATTTTTAAATTATCCTTTGCTTTCTATTGTGCATATTGCAGTCGCTTTGACAAGACACTTGTATTAATAAGAACATTAGTATATTTATTAAACTGTAACTAAGCTATACTTGTAGGTTGGCTGCCTATTCGTCTCCTTGTAGCGCGTATCACCGTGACACAGTTAGATAGATTATGTTGAAATTTAACACTGTGATAACTAATATTATAATTATTCATATATAATACCTTTTGTCAGATAAACGAAAGTTTTCAGTCGGAAATGTATCTATAATTGCTAGAAAATTTAGTATTTGTCGATCGAGATGTTGAAGATCTATTATAATAATTGTAATACTTAACATAAATATGACTTGTCCATTATGTTGAAAAATAAGTTCTGAAATTCTATGAAATATATTTTAAGTCCAAGTAAATAAAGACGCTAGCAAAAGTAGAGAGTGATGATAGCTGAGTGGTAGTGTGTAGGAACGCCGCGTCACGGGACGTGAGTTCGAATCCAACCACTTACAATGAGATTGAGCTTAGCATAGCATGGTGGTAGAGCTTTTTCCGATGCCCGCCTGGTTAGCTACCACCTTCAAGTTGAAAACCTGCAACGAAATACAAATAGGTGTGTTCCGGAAGTTGCACTTGAGAGCCAGTTCCTCCACAGGTTTAGCGTGTCTACCAACTTGGGCCGTATCGTCACGTAAGATCAGGTGAGATTATGACCATAACGGTGAACCTTAAATATAAAAAAGAAAACATATTAAATTGCTATTCTCGCTACCTCTTATGAATTACGCCAGTACATTAGGTTGTATTAAGAAATACGAAAACTAAGCGTTATAACGTCCTAAAGAGTTCTGTCGGTGAACTTTGTTTTGCATAAGTTTCGCACAGTATTAGACTGTTTAAAAATCTTTTCACGACTCCAATATATTAAAATGTTTATCTTCTCAGAAGTTCTAAATGAAAACAAGAACGATTTCATATCCGAAGGGGTGTTTACATAGCGGAGATATCCTGAAGGTGGGGATAGCATAATAATGTTGGGGAAATTTTCCGTGGAGTGATAGCTAAGTGGGAAGGATTTACGGGGAGTTAAATCTTGCTTGTGTTGTAGCAAGTTTCGGGAATTGTAATAATAATTTTAACTTGTAAATTTTGGTATGCAGACTTTATGTTACATCGGTATACGTTTCCGTGTTATCGCATTCGCTATTCAGTTATCGGAGAGTTAAGATTTTTTCACTGTTTTTATGTAGATTTTTTTATTATTTCATTTAATTAAATAAATGAATATCCCAAGTTACGAAATTGGTTCACGTTAATTTCGGAACCTGCTCAAACATTTTCCATAAAGTTTTGTTAAAACGTTTGTTCCGACTGGAGTAAATGGTTACTCTATCTAAAATCTGTACAAATCTTTCCTCATTATAATATTACTATAGGTATATATAGGAACCTTAAATATACTCATTGTTAGATCACTTGATATATGGCGTTCTTATTCTTTTCAAAATGTAGATATCCATTGACCACGGATTTGACTATTATGCGTGTATAAAAATAAAACAGGATAGGAGCCGCGGATATTAATTTCACTATGTAATTAAGTTCGGTAATGTAGCTTCGCAGAGTAACGGCCTCGATTGTACGCAAACAACGACCCGGAAACAAATAGAAAAGCAATTTACTAAAGGTGCACGATTTGAAATCGATATACAGTGACTGATCCTAGAACAGAGCCACCTGATGGTGCCTGGTCAGTCAAAACTGTCATGTTCTATTTAAAGTTTGCAAATGCATTTCGCATTCAATATAACCCTACAAGCCTTGCAGACTGAGATTCTAAGTGTATAAGGGTTTCTAATTCTAATTAGTCTTAATAAACAGTGAATATTCATCGAATGTCTATACAATTATTTTATTTATTTTGGCATATGCTTTTTTAGTAATTTCGCCAGTGTCAAGTGTGAAATAATTTATAAACACATTTAACGTACATCAAGTGATAAACATATTCAGAATAAATATTTGTAGATCACATGAATAATTGTTATTTGCGGGACTCGAACTAACAACACTTTTCTGCTAGTGTTGCAGCGAGGCGATCGCTTTAACCACTTCGCCAATTGAATCGAACATTAAATAGTAGATTTGGTTATAAAATTATAATTATGAGAGGTTTCATGAAAAGGAACTCCTTTATCTTTACTAATTTTATAATTTCGTATGTGAATTTGTTTGTTTGTCTGTTTGTTACGCTTTCACGTCTAAACCACTGAATCGATTTTGATGAATTTTGGTATATAGGTAGATGGGAACCTGGAGACGGTGATATGCTACTTTTTTCGTGATAAATTTATTGTAAGTGAAGGATAAACGTCGACATTTTTCATTGCGTCCTCCGATGTAAAAAATCTATATTTACGTGAGCAAAGCCGCGGGTAAACGCTAGTTAACTAATAATCCGCATGATAATTTTTCATAAACGATCTAAAACGTTCAAAGGCTGAAGCTTCCGCGCTGTAAAAACCATAGGACACTTTGGGGTACGTTTAGTGTTTTATATGCCAAAGGGATTTATGTTATTACCGCCCATATTTCTGCGGACTGAAGCCGCTGAGAGGTCACGAAATCTCGCTGAAACGCGCGCCGTCCCTTTCGCTCGGATGCGCACGTCCCTTTCGCACTCATCAGTTCGGTTTAAACCGATGAATATTATGGCCGGTGATATTCGAAGCACGTAGTAAGGCGCGCAGCGTGCGGCCCGCTATGAACTCTGCTGCTTTAGGGATGGGACATTATCGTTTGTGGTGTTTCGGATTATCCGCGATCGAATAATAAAATGACATAATTATTTCCATTAAATTTTTACTAGGTTATTGACAATTGACAATGTTAAACGCTTTCAAACACGAGTTTTATGATTACGCGAGTTTGTTGGGTTAAATGTAAAAGAAGTCAAGGGCACCGGCTAGTGGCTGGTAAAAATAATAAATATTACAAGAACTGATGTATTCAAAAACATAAAACTAGGAGGAGTTTTTGATTTAATATCCGCATCTATTATACTTATAACAAAATGTAACTAAGTCAAATCTATACATTTAAATATTTTTTTTTTCAAAATATAGTCGTGATTTACTGTATAATCGATACAGAGATGTAATTTTTTTTCCATAATATTTATCTGGTCATACCGTTGTACGCCAGTAACTCTGGAACTACTAATAATATTTTGATTTCTGATAACAGGATGGTAATTAATGTTACGGATGTATAAATAGTATACTTTTTAATGCATAAAACAAAAGGAATTCTACGGGATACGGGATAAAAGTATATATTTATGCAAATGAATTTCTACACGCGTTTTTATACAATTTTCTTTATCCAATAACGGACAAATATTACTAAAAATACGTACATTTTCTGCTATTTCTGAACGTAATAACTAAGAGGTAGTTTGTTCGAATTTTTTCCTCTATTCATATCATAGGGCGTATATTTTGTTGGTTTGCACGGCTAATATTAGAAAAAAAAAATCGAATTCCAAATTTCCTTTTGTTATTCGAGAGCACTATTTGCCAAAGGTTTTAGGTTACTAAACATCACGCTACTACCAATAGGAGCAAAGCAACATTGAAAAAAGGTTACAAAAATTTGCAAAAATAAAAAAAAAGTTTTTAGCTCCACGCGAACGAAGTCGCCGACATAACCATATACTAAAAACGATAAAACACTACCTCGGCAGCCAACTTATAAATAAAATTTATCCGAAAACAGCGACCCACATCCCTACACCCAAAAAGTACGGTATATAATAATGAAAAAAAAATGTACCGCGCGCCGAACGAAGGTGGAAGAGTTGCGCTGACAACTTTCCTAAACTCCTTAATCAGTTGTAGCAAATTTATGTGTCGTGCGTGCGAGAGTCTCTACAGCGTACCAACGCTATATTTAGTTACGTGCACGACGCCACGGGAGATGTTAATTGTCATTTTATGTTATTTGCTACGTGTTACTGAAGTTTCTGTATACGTAAGTTCGAACCGATGTTCGGGTGCCGAGAGGTGGGAGGTTGCGATGTACCGTTTACTTCTTGGAGAAAATACGCCCTAGATATTGTTTGATAAGGAAGCATTTAATTATAAAGTTTACTCCTAAAAAGGCTTTGATAGAATAGATATGAGTGAATGAGTATAAATTCGATTTGATTATGATGGGGGTTGGCCTAGCACAATGTTCTAGTTAAGATTCCAGCAGTGTGCTGAACGCCACCTTTGAGCGTTGTGTACCTTATTTGACTAAATGAATGTATAGATTAGTGCTAGAGTGATGATGGATTATTTTTATAGTTAAGGTTTTAACGTCATGGCCATAATCTCACCTGATCTCAAGTGATGATACGGCCTAATTTGGTAAACACGCTAAATCTGCGGAGCCACTGGCTCTCAAGTGCAACTGCCGGAACAAACCTATTGGTATTTGGCTGCAGATTTTCGACTTGAGAATGATAGTTAGCTACCATTCTAATGCCCATCTGGGCATTAGAAAAAATCCCTACGACCATGTAAAGTGTATAGCTAACGACAGGAGTCCGAAAGATATAAAATGTCTAGCAAAACAAATAACGGATAACCCGTTTCTAAAACTTCCAATGCGGATGATATCGTTCTCATAATATATCTATATATAATACCAAATATTCCCACTAAAGCTAACAAAAGTTATCACAAAATTGCCAATTTTAATAACAATGTAGATCAATAGAAACGTAGAAAATTCGATTTTGAAACATCATATTAAAGTTGTCTCAGCTGTTCGCTTAATACTACAGAGCGAATGCACATTGAACCTCGATTTTAATATTATTTAGCATAAAATATAACATTCCGGTCACGTACAGCGGGAGTTTCTGCTAAATCAACCTCATTCACACGTCCCAGATGTAATAGTGAAAGAGCTTTCTTACGAAGGCAGATTGTTTTCCAGCCAAAACCCGTAAACATTTTACTGGTAGCGTCTCGCAAACGGTCGCCTGATGGTCCATAAAGGCCGGGACGATGCTCGTGTCACATAAAATCTGAATAAGTAAATAATCGGGGATAGTGGATCAGTGATTGATTCCCGACGGTGCGGCGCAAGTGATAGAAGAAACGTTTTTTTTTTTTGGAAACATCTTTTGATGCGACCTTCGTGTATAGAGTTTTGAAGCAGTGATGGCTCAATGGTAACGTGTACGGATGTACAATGTTCCTGAGTTTAAATCCCTGCAATGAGCCTGAGCCTTTTAGGGTGTTTTCTAATATTCTACCCTACTTAAGATCAAAATCTTCTAACAAATATCTATAGGTGTCTTCCATGAGCCAGTCCTTTCAGTAGGCTTACCGTTTCCATCATCTAGAGCCACATCGTCATACAGCATCAGGTGAGATAGTTGCCATATAATAAACCTATGAACAATAAAAAATATACAAGGAGTATCTTATCACGACAAGCGACATGACCCTTGTTGATGCAGTCACGCGCTCTCTACGCTAACATTTCGACTACCTTGTATCTTGCGCTCATATATTTACTTTTTTGTTTCTTTGATAATATTACTAATATTTTGCGACATATATTCCGTATTGGCGTTTTTAATTATAAATTGTGGTATTAATTTAAATGTTTCACATCTGCAAGACGTCTCGTGACAGCCATATTTTTTGTCATCTATGTACATCCTTAAACACTCTGAAAATGCTTTGTGGACCTTTTTTCATTCTGTTTTTCGATGCTGTTCATTGCAGTAGTGCATTAGACTAACTGGCCTGCAGTCAATGTTTTTAACATAGATCAAATGCCTTTTAGTATCTGCCTCGTTTGCAGGGTAGGCTACGGGGCGAGTATATTGGACTTGACTGGTGTGAACCAGTAATGCGCATTAAGAAGCCCCACTGAAACTTTGCATTCCTCACGTACATGGAATCAACCGGAAACAATTCTGAACAAATCTGAAGCGATGATAGCTCAGTGGTAGTGTGTACGACTTCGCGTCAAGGGACGTGGATTCGTATCCGAGCACCTACAATGAGCTTTCGGTGAAGGAAAACTTCGTGAGGAAACCATAGCATGGTGGTAGGGCTTTTTCTAATGCCCGACTGGGTAGCTACCACCCTCAAGTTGTAAACCTGCCGCTAAAAATCCCAATAGGTGTGTTCCGGCAGCTGCACTTGAGAGCCAGTTCCTCCACAGGTTTAGCGTGTCTACCAACTTGGGCCGTATCGTCACTTAAGATCAGGTGAGATTATGGCCATAACGCAAAAACCTTAAGTACAAAAAAAAAAAACAATTTTCACATTACGTCAAGTCCACAGATGTTATCTTGACTTCTCTTCTAGCTACTCAACCGCAGTGCTACCTACACAGTTCAGGAATATAATAAAAAACTTCCATAATATTAAGGTCAGCAATGTCGTGAAATCATCCCTGAAGTCAATACTTATCCTACTTCTGAACATTACGTTCTCGAAACAACCATCACAGGTGAATTATGTGTAATAGAAAAAATACTACTGCTATATAAAACCGAACTCGTCTCTTACAATTTACGCCATCTGTGTCGCGTCAATACTGTTTATGACGGACGAATTCCTTTATTTACGATTCGAAAAATGTTCCATTCGACGTTATAAGGTGGTAAATGTTGGCTTAATATTTAATTTCGACGTAACGTTTTATTTACGAGCCGCCTTCTACATTCAAACGTAAAAAAAATTCCCTGACATCGGCGAATGTAATGGGCGGTAATGGAAAATCAAATTCGAGATATGCGCGTATTAGGTAATTTTTCGATTATGATTAGGGGCTGATTTCGGTGTCTCACTTTATGGATGATTACGTAAGTCTATACAAGAAACATCGTATCAAAAAAAAAAAAAAACCTAGTCATTAAACAAAATGTATAGTTACATCATTGGTAGTTCGATGTAGACTTGTTAACTCTGAAATCTCAAACACTTTAGACTCGGTTACCCACTTTTAATTTCAGAAACCATAAATGTACAGCCAATTGCTGCGGAACTTTCCGACCGGCAAGAGATTAACGTTTGCTGTTTGATTCCCGATTCCTAGATGATTATCATTGTTTTTGGATTGTAGTGTGGTTAAAATTGAACCTTCAGCGAATCCGAAAACACACAATAATACCTTTGATTTATATCGTTTTAGGAAGACTACTAGCGTTAGATAACGAATGTTATTCTAAACAAACGAGCTGACGTCGGTTTTAATTCCTTACAAGTAAGTGACAGAAATGTAATGCATATTAGTAAATACATTATTAAAAGAAAATACGTTCAAAAGGGTACAAAAATTAAGGGCAATGTTTAGTAATGGAAAATCACGAATTATCAAAAAAGATTATACACATTTCAAAAAATCAGTGGTACCATCCTCGCTTGTATTCTTTAATATTTATAATATATAGTATCAATATATATTATATTGTATAATATACAGTTTTAACTATAGTATAAACCATAATCTTGATGTTTGCCTTTTCAGTACTTTAGTAATTTAAAGTAGTAAATAAATAAATTAAATTAATTAATTTATTTATTTAATGAATGTTTGATATAATCTAATCGAAGTCAGTAGAATGGGTGAGGTCATTCAAACATCTTAGTCGATGAAGGCCGCATACTTTCATGTATAAGATATTTAAACTCTTTCAATCAAATGTAAGATATCTCAAGCTTCCGGTTAAGAAGGGTTTAAATAAATAAGATAAAATGCTTTTTTATCATTAACTCGAATTTGAGGTTTGTTGTTCTATAAACTAATATTTATTTGGTGTAAAGGTTAAATCTTGGCAAGGGAATTTTATTAGTGTGTAACAAAAACCGAAAATATCGGATATTAGAATAAACATATCTGAAGTTTTAGCATTATTAAATGATAACAAAATATCAAAAATATAAGTAATTCGGGCCCAGGATAATTATTTACTATCTGATATTAACATCTACATACCTTCAGACATTTTGGGATCGAAATCTGAGAAATCGCTTCTGAAACTATTGCCTTTTGTAGATAGAATCAAACGCCGTCTCTAAGTTATATTCTAAGGACGATTTTAATCCATTTAAAATAAAGCTCCTTTATATTTGTAAAACTTATATATATAGTCTGCCCATAAATATTGCTATAGTATTAAAATATTTTTTATATTTTCCTAATCTAAATTTGTGGCTAAATTTACCTAAGAAAACTAGGTAAATTCATAGATTTTTCGCGAGATAGATTAAAGCTTGTATAAAAAGCAAAGATTGCTATTTCAATTCAATTTTTTTTGTCCAGATTTTAATTAATAAATTTACTTGTTTCGCAACAATGTAAAGGTAATAAATATATTCTTATTTGTAGCAAAAGTTATGGACAGATGAAGTGCTTATTATATGAAATAATTAAAAAAAAGTGCGGTGTCGTAAAACACCAGACAGGAACAAAGTTCTTTATTATAAAAATATTATTTTTAGGTACTATTCGAGGTATAAAGAAAATAATTATACATTTTTATAATAATTTTGTATTCGATAAAAAATACTACTTTACAAATTATCTTAACACCTTCATTTTGTTTACAATGATTTATGAAAATAAAATAATATAATAACAACAGTCATCACGTAGACTATACATTAGACACTCCATCATACATAGAGTACCCCTCCGCGACGCCCCATAAGCAACTTCCTTCCAATAAAGACTATTTCTTATACGATTTCCTACAAAACAATAGATGAAATTATATTGTTCGATGACTGAATTAAATATATTTATTTCCAATATTCCGTTACAAATAAATACCCGTACTAGATGTAAAATATTTAAAACATTCATTGTCGACTTGTCGTTCGATTTTCCTCCCTCCCTTCACCCGCACTCACTGTGGAATTCATTACGATGGAAATTTGTTTGGGATATGAAATTCCAAAGAATCTTTCGGTATTTTCGAACGATTTACGTCGTTATACAGCATCGGCTTTAGCTATAATATTCTTACATAAATGCATTGTGTGTATATCGTCTATTGAAACAATATATTATTTAGTAATACAGTGGACCACCGGAAATTCGGCTCCTGCCTAATCTGAAATCCCCTGTAATCTGACATGTCAATTGTTATTGAATATTTTTCTAAGAATATTCACTAATATAGATAATGCATAATTGAACAGATTACAACTTGTAGGATTGTTGTTCGATTCTGATTGGCTAGTTTAAATTTCAATACTCGCGTGTTTTTTAATTGACTAAATTTGACATACATAATGAAGTATGATTTGTACTTCAGAGTGTTACATATAGAATCTTATCATTGGATCTGTAATTTGTCAGATTATAAGGTACTCTCTAGTAAAAACATCCGGTTTATAGAGGTCTTAGGCGGTATTCTATAATCCGATAAATTCGATAGTTCGACACTGCCCTGCAAAACATTTGTCGGATTACCGGGGGTCCATATTCATGAATAAACTTGTCAAACTACAATCTAAATAGTCACTTATCACTAAACGTTGAAAGTTTTAACCAATATGTGTTATGTAAACATATATGGGTATCTACTATTTTATCTAATACCTAAACTAATATATCTCTACATGTTCAAGCTTTAGTAAACTTCAAACTTCACTATAAATACCATTAATACATTCGGTTCAAGTTTAATTATTTTTAACTATACTGAGAATATATTATCTATATATCTATATATTTAAATAATAATATGTATTTGAAGCGATGATAGCTCAGTGGTAGTGTGTACGACTTCGCGTCAAGGGACGTGAGTTCGAATCCAAGCACCTACAAAGAGCTTGAGCTTCCGGTGAAGGAAAACATAGTGAGGAAACCATAGCATGGTGGTAGTGCTTTTTCTAATGCCCGCCTGGCTAGCTACCACCCTCAAGTTGTAATACTGCCGCCATCTACCAATAGGTGTGTTCCGGCAGCTGCACTTGAGAGCCAGTTCCTCCACAGGTTTAGCGTGTCTACAAACTTGGGCCGTATCGTCACTTAAGATCAGGTAAGATTATGGCCATAACGCTAAACCTTAAGCATAAAAAAAAAATGTTTCACGCACCAGTAACTCTCTACGGTACTGTTTGCGATATTTAAAATACAAAATATAGTAAAAGTAATAAGTTGTACCTTATATCGCTGAATGGAAATGATGTAACTTTGTAATAGAGTAAGATTAAAAAAAATCGAATTATTATATCTGAAGATAATTTTCCAGGAAATGTATTAATTAAACTTAAACAAATTAATAATATCAAATAATAGTAATCGTATCTAAAAGCGTTTGTACCACAATAACGACGTGATTCACTCCTATGTCATTACTCATTAAACTGTTAAAGAGAACACATGCGATATTAAATTTATATAACTTTAATTGTTATTTATTTCTACAGATTTATAATATTTTAATTATTACAATTGTAATCAACTCGTAATTATTTCTGAACGGAATGTTTATTGAAAACTCTAACTTATTTTGTACAAGTAATAAATAGATGATATTCAATTCAAACTTATTATAAAAAGTATCAATAATAATGATATATATCACTAAGTGTATTATACTAAATAGTTTTAGCTATTTCGTTCGCGTGAAACTATTTTATTTATTATTATTTTGTGCCTTTTTAGGACTTATACCCTTATTAGTTTATTATCCTAAATAGTTGTGTCCGCGATTTCGTTAGCATGAAACTACTTTTTTTTTCAATTATTTTGTGCCCGTTTTTAGTACTTTTTTCAACAAAGCTCTGCTCCTAACCGTGGTAGCGTAATTATAAACAGCCTTAAATCTTTCTGAATGATTTTTCTATCGCACACAAACAACATTTTTGATATCCGACTGGTAGTCTTTAAGATTGACGTGTTCAAACACACACACACACACACACACACATGTACGCTTTATAATGTTACATTTAGATGTAGTTTGTTGCATCTACATTGTATTACATACTGTTTAAATCTACGTTGTACTAATATATATTATGCTAATGGGCAGCAAACAGGCAGACGTCCCATCTGATGATAAATGGGTACAACTGCTACACCAGGGGCGTTACAGCTATGTTGCCGACCAAGGAGACCGTATTTCAAGCCCTTCTTGAAGAGTTCCATATCATAACCTTGGGGGAATACCATACAGCCAGATCGTTCCAAAGATCTAATGTGCGCGGCAGGAATGTTCTAGAGAACTGCTTTCACAACACCATATCAAATAGTTCCTCAGCGCACTCCCCGTTGTAAATGCGGTAGAAAACACAAACACATCAATCAATTAAAAAAGAAAAGAATAACTTACAAATAGCAAATGGTCTCAGAAAACAGTATTTCGTTCCAAAAATATATTCGTTCTCCCAATATTAAAAAGAAACCCACGTAAACTCATCCGGTCCATTCGAAATATTATTGAACACTTCTGCATATTTGTTCACCAGAACTGAATATTAAATACAAACATTATTTACTATCGGGTCGAAAGTATCCGAATATCAAATCTACGGCCTCGCAATGGAATCAATGAGGCGGCCCTTTGACCGGATGCGTGCCTGTGGGTTAAATAAAAAACATTTCCTGCGACAAATATTAAAGCCTTTCCTTATTTAAGATCACAGCAGGCGACATCTACCTACATATAACATGTTTAACATACAGTTTCCTGTTACAGAGCGTTAAAGATATTGGAGAACTAGATTTTACGTGCGGCTTCGGTCGCGTTATTAATGCTTTTGTCAAACGAATCGAATGACGCAATAAAAATTCACATACAAAGTATATCTCTTTGTTTATCCCACTCTCAACAAGGTTTTCGCAAAGCAAAGTATCCTATCACTGTCTCCAGGTTCCCGTCTATCTCTGTACCAAAATTCATCATGATCGCCTCAGCAATTTAGGCGTGAAACCGTAAGAAACAAATAAAATCACTTTTGCATTTATAATATTAGTATATATGAATATCAACATTATAAAATGTATTAGGCACAGTAAACGATTCCTTATTATCAAAAATAGCTCTTTAAGCGTCGGCTCTACAGTCGTTTATAACCAATGACGCAATAAAAAGTTTCATACTAAGTATATCCCTTTCTTTAGCCCACTCCCAATAACGTTATCGCGAGATAAAGTAGTCTATCACCATCTCCAGGTTCCCATCTATCTCTATACTAAAATTCATCTTAACCGGTTCGCTTTAATATTAGTATAGATGAATATAAACATTTTAAAATGTATTAGGTATTGTAAGCGATACCTTATTTTTAAATAATAGCTTTAAGCGGCGACTTCACGTGTATTTATATCGGATGACGCAATAAAAAGTTTAATACGAAGTTTATTCTTCTCGTTACCCTACTTTCTATTAGTCTGTGAGAAAAAATAGCCTATCACCATTTCCAGGGTCCCATCTATGCGTATGCTAGAATTCATCGTAATCGATTCAGCGGTCTAGATGTAAAAGCGTAAGTAACACACAAACATATTCACTTTCACGTGTATAATATCAGAAATAATAGTAAGGATAAGCAATCATGTACGAATATATTTTTAAAATACAAAAAGTTAAATTGTTACATGAGATATGCAGTATTTGCATGGTGGTAGGGCTTTTTCTGATACCCGCCTGGCTAGCTACCACCCTCAAGTTGAAAATCTGCCGCCAAATACCAGTAGGTGTGTTCCGGCATTTACACTTGAGAGCCAGTTCCTCCACAGGTTAAGCGTGGCTACCAATTTTCACTTAAGATCAGGTGAGATTGTGGCCATTACGCTAAGCCTTAACTATGGCTATAATCTCACCTGATCGTAAAAGATGATATGGTCCAAGTTGGTAGACACGCTAAGCCAGTGGAGGAACTGACTCTCAAGTGCAGCCGCCAAATACCAATAAGTGTATTGGTATTTGGCGGCGGGTTTTCAACTTGAGGGTGGTAACTAGCCAGGCGGGCATTAGAAAAAGCCCTACCACCATGCGATGGTTTCCTCACAATGCTTTCCTTCATCAAAAGCTGAAGCTCATTGTAGGTACATTCGAACTCACGTCCCTTGACGCAAAGTCGTTGACACTACCACTGAGCTATCATCGCTTTATTGGCGTGAAAGCTTGTTTCAGCATTGTGAACATTAAGTAGAATCTAGCCTATGTGATATTCTTTACGTCCAATCTGTTATACGTACGCCACTTTATGCCTTTTCTCTTTAGCATACAGCAAATCCTTACTAATATTATAGATGCGAAAGTTAGTCTGTTTGTCACGCTTTCATGTAAAAACCAATGAACCAATCGGTGAACGGATCGATAGGTGAGATTTTGGAGACGCTGTTAGGCTACTTATATAGCCAAGTAATCAATATATCTTTAAAATGAACAGTAAAAGTAATATGTTAGCATTGTTTTTTTATAGTTCAAGTTTAGCGTTATGGCCATAATCTTACCAGATCTTAACTGACGATAAGACATTGATAGACATACTAAACCTGTGGAAGAACTGGTTTAATCAGCAGAAGAGATAACATATGTTAAACAGAAAGAAATTCAGTTTATTAATAAGGTACAAATTTCCACAAGAGAATTATATAAAATCCTTTAAAACTAAGTAACTGGCGTCGAAGCTTTACTTACAATATCACCTAAACGAAACCCAAAACCTTAAGGCGCTATTTATCGAATTCCCACAAAAACGTACACAGTTCTAGACCGATGTAATTCATTTAATACGGCTCCCTTGATCACATTAACCGTGTTTACTTTGCGATGTCTGTCAGTTGCGGAACGCAAACAAGCCGTTTTCTATGCCACTTTAAATATTTACTCGCGCGTGCCACTATTCAAATAAATTCTCCATTCTGCCTTCTGCCGTACCTCGACTTGCATCTTTACGTTATTTAGTATGCCCTTTGTATGCATTTTCACCTTTAAATGTTTAAATGTTATCTAGTTTTCCACTTCTTGATTATTAACTTAAGTCGCACTCATTACTGTAGACCTTATTGTCATTAAATCAGTCAACTAAAATTTTGAAATATAATATACTTTGTTTAGTCCCTTTAAGATCATACTTTGAGCAATATAGGAAATTTAATAATTTTTGATATTAATCAAATAAACTCATCGGTAGATGTCTAACTGCAATCTAGTGTCTTCAGAGATCTTCCAAATACACACCTTCTACTATTGGTTAGCTGTCCATCCAGACATGTTAATATTTGTAAGAAAGTGCCTCCTGTTTTGTAAAACTACGAGTCAAACTAGAAGATTTTTGTTGCCTATGATAGCAATTTAAAATGGGTTATCCAATACAGGTTCATCCTGGGCTCTTCAAAAAAGCCGGAAATACGGATTCCAAGGTATTCCAGATTTCCAATTACATGATCCTATTATTTCAGTTTTCTCTAGGTAACCTTATTGACAATCAGCTAGGCAGTACTCCAGATAGGCAGTAATCCTTTGGTACCTTTTAGCATAAAAGAAGACATTACCAGATATTTAGCAAATAATTAAAAAAATCAAATCGAGGACGCAATCATGTCTATCATACAGAAGAAAAACTGTAAAAAGATGAGTCATATCGAAGAACTCTCAAAGAAATCATATGAAGCATCTATTTGTGTTAACAAAGATATTCCTGTTAAAATGATATATTGAGATAAGCCGTGAATTTTCAACTTTTCTCATGGATAAAAAAAAAAAAAAACAAAAGAATGAAAATACCCGGGATACAAATTGTATCACCTGACAAAACACCGCTGATTTATTAGCAACGGTCGAATGTTTGCCGGCGCAGATAAATCCACAGCATTTCAGCGGCAACCATGCCTGAAAATGTTCGCGATCCAGTAACAAGGGATCCGTTCAACTCTATTGGCATTGGGCGCGTTTGTTTCCGCGAATCGTGTGCAACTTAACGAACACTAATACCGAAATTCGGAATTTAACCTCGATCCTTCAATCGTAAACATGTTAAAAGCGAAACTGGAATATATATGACAGTGGCAAATTCGCAAATTCCTTACGAACTTTTCACGTCAAGCGACATCGTAGCTTTGTCTGAGCGAGTTCATGGATAATTTGTTACTCTTCTGTTACTGTATAAATGTTTTGTCGCTGAAAGAATAGATGACACAGTGTAACAGTTCACAGTATAATATAATATGAAGCCGGCTTTCTGTATAAAAAATGCACGCCCGTTGCTATTATTTCACGCAGTGTATCCGAACCGAGCTCGGTATATGAACCTCGTTCGAACAGTCAAACTGGATTTATGTCTGCCAGGCCAAGTATTAAAATATTAAAAGTGCTGAGCTTTCGCATCGGTTTTTAACCAACGTATCAGCAGTTTTAAGGCTTGTATCCGATTTATCTTTGGATTTTATTTTAACGTGCATACATCAGTATCTCCTGAGTACTACTAATCTCATCTTTATTTCGAGTTTCTAAAATCTGTAATTATGAAATTCAAAGTTTCTGTTATCAGTTAAATGAAGCGTTTTGAAGCAATGATAGCTTAGTGGTAGTGTGTACGACTTCGCGTCAAGGGGCGTGAGTTCGAATCCAAGCACCTACAATGAGCTTGAGCTTTCGGTGAAGGAAAACATCGTGAGGAAACCATAGCATGGTGGTAAGGCTTTTTCTGATGCTCACCTGACTACTACCACCCTCAAGTTGTAAAACCTGGCGCCAAATACCAATAGTTGTGTTCCGGCAGCTGCACTTAAGAGCCAGTTCCTCCACAGGTTGAGCGTGTCTACCAACTTGGGCCGTATCGTCACTTAAGATCAGATGAGATCATGGCCATAACGCTAAAACCTTAAGTATAAAAATAATAATTATCGGTGATTAGATAATTCCAATATTTTCAAATTTCTAAAGAAGTAAGCATTTGATACAGTGTCTCTTTTATCTGTACTAATATAATAAAGAGGAAAGACTTGTATTTTTGTTTGTAACGAGTATACACAAATACTACTGGAGCGATTTAAAAAAAAATTCACCCTTAGAGCGATACATTAGCCCTGAGTGACATAGACATGAAAATGATTAAATAAAATTATATTTCCACACGAACGGAGTCGCGGACGCAACTAGTTGTTCATAAGTTTAGTATTTACTCACAATCTCACCTGACGTTAAGTGCCGATTTCAAGATGTTAACAAGCTAAGCAAAATAACAGACAATTTCCTTCACCTAAAACATTTTCTATCAAACGCAACAAGTAAAATCTGCCATATTGTTATAGGACAATCATGAAACTAATACTTATTATGTTTCATAAAACATATTCATCTATATGGTAATAGAATACGTAATGCTTACTTTAGTTGAGATAAACGTCATGTTTTGTTCTACAATAATATGTTGAGATCATAAAGATATCTTAGTACGTTTATCACGCTTTATTTTAAGAGTTCTTCTAATTTTCTTACCTCGCACCTAATCCACACTATTAACAATAATTTTTGTCATTATGAAATATGTAGCGTGTTATGATATGTCGTAGAAAGCAGTCGTCTATGGTTAGATCTTTTCAAAAAGTTTTCTGACATCTCAGAATTTATTTTCTATGGTATTACAATTTAAACTACTCGTGCGTAATAACCTTTTTATGTAAGATGTCAGCTATGTTATACAATATAGTGTCAGATAAACAAATCTATGCTGAAAAAAAAATATAGAAAGGGATGACAGCTCAGTGGTAATGTGTAGGATCGCCGCGTCATGGGACGTCAGTTCAAATCCAACCACCTAGAATCAGCTTGAACTTTCGGTGTAGGAAATAATCGTGAGGAAACCATAGTATGGTGGTTGGGCTTCTTTTAATGCCCGCCTCTTTCACTACCACGCTCAAGTTGAAAATCCGCTGCCAAATACCGATAGGTGTATTTCGGTAATGGCACTTGAGAGCCAGTGTACATGGGCGGCGGTGATCACTTATAATCAGGTGACACGCTTGCTCGTTTGTCTCCTATTCCATAAAAAAAATTACCTTGCATCAGTCCGGCCGTTTGAGAACAGTGACCCAGTGACTTCAAGTTCGAACCTGCGACGTCCCAGCAAGGCGACAGATGGCCGTGGGCCTAATAGCCCATGCGATTATTATGACATAGTAGATTACTCTAAGTTACTTTTGTCACCACAAAGTGATGATTCAAGTGTAAAGACTTCCAAAAAATAATTTATATAGACTAAAAAAAGCCTTGATAACAAACGATTTAAAAAGTTACGAACAAATAATATTTAATTATAGCATTATTTCTTATTGTAAACGAGCGTGGGATGATATCTACGAGATTTTTATCGTAAATTTCAATTTGTTTTATTTGTAACATTCGATGAGCGGCACCCCACGCTTTTTGCAATAAAATATATTTTGTCCTAAGACAAACCGTCGAAATACTTACAGAATACTTTCTAGCTGTCACTTCTTTCATTGTTAATTAAAATGTCTAAATAAATAGACGTCAATGGGCTCGTGTGATATTCACAATCATAGGAGGTGATAATAAAGCCGGCGACGTTTAATAGCGTGTTAGATGTCATCGCGCCGTGTCACGTCCCGTCACGTGTTCACGTTAATCCACTTGACAGCGATTATATACCATCACAAGCTTCGCACGCGACTGCGTTCGAGTCAACTTGAATATTTAAAAGTATTATAGCCGCCAAATACCAATACGTGTGCTCCGGCAGTTGCATTTGAGAGCCAGTTCCTCCATAGGTTTAGCGTGTCTACCAACATGGGCCGTATCGTCACTTAAGATCAGGTGAGGTTATAGCCATAACGTTAAGCCTTAACTATATATAAAAAATATCATGTTCAGTATAAATATTTCACACTAGTAAATATTTCTTTCTATTTATACTTTATACATGTAGCATTATGGCCAGAATCTCGCCTGATGTTAACTCGTGATCAGACTTAAGATAGTGGATAAATCATCTAGCTTAAGACAAATAATTTGGATAGTTCAAGGAGCATTCAATTAAATCCATTGAGTTTAAATAAACTTTACACTGTATCTTAATTCGCATGGGTAAGAATAATATTACGTAATTTATACAAACCCGTGCATCGGAACTTTGCAGTTCAAGATACTATGTTAATTGATTTCAACTTTAACTCCGCACCGCGACAGGTGCTATGAATTTAAATTAACTGTATATAATTTTATGAACGTATGAAGATTCTATTGTCTTTTAGCCGACATCGACGGTTTTGAAGAATGTTTTATGTTTATGTAATGTAATGTAAAAATGTAATGTAAAAACAGTAATCGATGTGATAATGGAATTGTTCTCTCGTCTGTAGTGAACGTGGGACATCTTACACAGACTGTCTGATTTCGATGATATTGTGCGTACTGTTGGAGTAATCAAGATGGTTCGTAGCTATAGTTACTCATTATGCTGGGCTGTGATCTATATTAATTATTTTCAATGTAGATGTTTGGTTTTCTGATATAAAAAGACTGAGCCTTTCATATAATCTATATATTTTTAATTCAATTTTTTTATTCTTGGTAAATACGAGGGAAACATTTACATACTGGAATTATTAATGTTTACTTCCTTATAAAAATTATATATGCGAAAGTGAGTTTGTTTGTCTGTTAAACTTTCACGCCTGAACCGCTAAATCGATTATGATTAATTTTGTTGTTGAGATAGATCGAACGCTGGAAATAGTTATATTCTACTTTTTCTCTCGAAAAGCTTGTAGGAATTGGGTGCAGGAGGCATAATCTCTGTATGAGACTTTTTACTTTCATCATTCGATTTGTTTGAAAAACTCAGTATTTACGTGAGCGAAGCCGCGGTTAAAAGCTAGTATAAAATAAAACGGGATAGCTATCATTGTAAGCCTGTTTGTGCAAGGACCTGTCAGGAAAAACATAATATGTTAGACGTTTATTCAATTAGAAAAAGGGGATAAAAAAATACGGTAAGGTGTTCAAATAAAAAATACTTTGTAACTTAGATCAAGATACTTAGGGAATGCATGGCAACCGAAATATGCATGGTCATAACAATTGAGTGGATAATATTTATTACTTAATACGGGAACAATCCGAGAAGTTATTTTGCAAGAGGATTTTTGGAAGTTACGTAAACAATGTCCCCCTAAACTTCCCAACGCTTAAGGATATAAAAGATATACGAACTATAGTAAACAGTGACCCATCGAACGGGCTTAATAGAAAATAATGTTTGTCTTATTAGTTTCATGTTCTGTTGATTCATTTTATGATATTTGCTATCCATTTGATTCGTGTGTCTTGCAATGCTCCCGGGATTATGCGATGGCAGTGAGTTTGCGTACCGTTGCTCCGAGAATAACTAGACTGGTTTCGTTACAGCGCACTTTAAGCGTATCCATATATATAATAGCATGGTGGTAGGGCTTTTTCTAATGCCCGCCTGGGTAGCTACCACCCTCAAGTTGTAAACGAGCCGCCAAATACTAAAAGGTGTGTTCCGGCAGCAGCACTTGAGAGCCAGTTTCTCCACAGGTTTAGCGTGTCTACCAACTGGGGCCGTATCGTCACTTAAGATCAGGTGAGATTATGGCCATAACGCTCAAACCTTAAGTATAAAAAAAAATCCTCTTAATGTAATTGTTTTTTTATTTATATTTTTATATTTAATAGGTTTAGCATTAGCGTCACAATCTCACCTAATCTTAAGTCACAATGTGATGTGTGGACATGCTAAGTTTAATGGAGGGGCTGGCTGTCAAATGCATCTTCCGGAACACACTTATATGTATTTGGCGTTAGATTTTCAACTCAAGGGTAGTAGCTAGCCAGGCGGGTATTAGAAAAAGCCTTACCACCATTTTCAATCGAACAGTGTTCTCGCCGGTTTTTTTTTGACGACTGTGAAATTTTTCGTTTTATCAATAGTATTTTGACGTTTGTATTTTCTTAGGACCAGAATTGAATAAAATAATAAAGCGTGTTACTCGTGTACAAGATAGACCGACGACCTGATGAAGGTCCCGGAAATCTGCTGGATGCGGTTGGTGCAAGATCGGTCGTCGTGGAGATCTTTGGGGGAGACCTATGTCCAGCAGTGGACGTCTTTTGGTTGAATTGCTGGATGGATGACTCACGTGGCGACTCTATATTTGGACGAGTATGAAATGTGAAATTTTAAGACGCCTTATGGTTAGATAAATTTCATTATTTGAAGAAAGGAAAAATCTACCTGAGCTGGAAGGTAAAAAAGAAGGTGGAAACGTTGTACGTCTAACACAATTAGGGCTATCCGAATCTTAATTTTGTGTAAAGAAATTGTAATTTCTTCGACTGTATTATTGAACCATTTTTTATTTAGATTGATTGTTAATATTCGATTGACTCGACTGTTAGACTAAGAATTTTTGATTTTATTTATATCGGACATAACAAACCGATTGCAAATAATTGAATACGTTATATTACTTATAATTCTGTTGGTATATGTGCTGAGTAGGCATATGTTTAGCTTTTGTTACATTATATAACCTTCTTAAAACAGTTATTTAGTTTCTTTGGTTTTTTTTTACACGTCAATAGGATTGATGCAACGTATTTTCTACTGTCGTATTGTGAATTATGATTCATACCATGCTTTTAGTCAGACCTTTTGAGTGATTTTATACAATAAATTCTTATTCCGATTAGAGGGGGTAGTTGTTTAGAATAAAATTGCTGAAGCAGACATTACTACATACTAAATGTTTTGTGTCTATATACCATTAGGCAAAGATAAAGCATGTTTCTGTTTCCAACCTTTGAAAAAAAATTCTCTTATGTTTAATAATGATTGTGATAGAATTCCACCCTTTGGTGAATACAAGCAAAAATAAACACAATAGATGAAACGGAAGCAAAGTTATAATATCTCCATCAATATATCAGAAGAATGTGCAACTACAAACTCAATAGTAAACTTTATTTCACCCGATATTGCAACGTCACCTATAGCGGGCCATTCAGTAGTCTCACAATAAAACGGGAAAGAAAAGAAAACCGGATGCAATATGGCGAGATATACTGCACCTTGGTACGTTTTAAGTTATGGCTTATTGTTACTTTTGTTATTGATGGTTCAGAACAAAGCCGGGAATGCTGTTTCTAGCAAAAATAAGTTAAGCCATTAACCACTTGTCCGTGGTCGCAGTGTTCATTTGCTATATCATGAAATTACAAAAAGAGCAAAACTCATTGAGATTAGGTATTAAAATATAGGGCTTGTGAAAATCGAGTAGGTTTTATTTTTTCTACTTATATACCGAAATTTACGAGCATTAACTAATTTGTTTCGAGTTGGTCAGAATACTGAAGGAAGATGTAGGAAAAATACATAAGCAAGATTCAACCACTGATTCTCTTAATTGTATAGTGGAAACAAAATCAGTAGATGCCTCGGCTTTTGAAATGTAGCTTAGTAGTGTCCCGTAACTTTCTAAAGAGTATTCTTAGTAAGTAAAATAAAAAGTCCTTCACTCGGTTATCCGTGTTAAGGTTAAACCCAGACATAGATCATTTTTTATGGCAAATAAAGGCTTGCAAGATTTCCAAAATTTCCATTTCATGCTTTTAATGGACATTCCTAAAACCATTTAAACATGAAATAAGAATGGGTTTTACTAGTCCAAGGTTGTTTAGATAGGATAACTAAGTTGAAAGCACGGAAAAGTCGGCACTATTTAACAGTGAATTATTCATCACAGTATCTTCAAAATTACTTGACCTATTAGCTTGTAATTCATATCACTTGGGAATAATGCAAAAACATGCACAAAATATATATGCCATCAATTCGTTGTATAATATTAGAATTTTAAGAGAAATAAAATAAACCTTAAATTCTTTGTTAGCTTTTTGGTGGTTTCTAATATATATATATAATGATCACAAATTATCTAGCTATTTTTATGTAATAGCGGGCAAACGTATCACGTGATGATACGTGATCACCGCCGCCCATGGACACTCACAACACCAGTGGAATTGTAGGCGCGTTGCCAGCTTTTATTTTAAAGAGACTGGCTCTCAAGTGCAACTGCCAGAACACACCTTTTGGTATTTGACGGCAGAATTTCAACTTGAAGGTGGTAGCTCGCCAGGCGGGTATTAGAAAAAGCCCTACCACCCTACTATAGCTTCCTCACGATGTTTTTTTTCTTCACCGACAGCTCTAGCTCATTGTAGGTGATTGAATTCGAACTCACGTCCTATGACGCGGCGTTCCTACGCACTACCATTTACCATAACAGTGTATATATACTATATAGCCTGCAATTAAAATCCCCCGAAACGAATATCTTTCGTATCCCGTTTACCGCCACACCTTAATTGCTATAAAAACACGTAAATTTTCACGGCACCCGAGCACAGTCTTGCATCATACAACGAAAACGAAAAAAAAAAAGGGGCAGCGTCCGTTATTTATGAAAACTGCTATGTTCTGTTTTCCTTTAAGTGCGAAACTTTTATCCGAAACGTAATTGTTTTGGGCGGCGTTTTTTTTTTTTTTTTTTATTTCACTTTCGTGAACGTTAGCGATTTCCCAGCGCGTCCCGGAAGCTGCTTTGTATAAACAGATTTGAAATAAAAAAAAAATTCGTAGCCATTGTTCTGTATCAACACTTTGAAGATTTATATTATCCGCAGATTGGAAACAATCGTTGGATTTGTGTGAACGGGATTTGCTTTGTCTCCGAATAATTTCAGAACAGGTTTTCGATCCACTTTATATGACTTAACCCTTAAATGTAAAACAGGTATCTTAATATGTCAATTAAATATTAAACGTAGTGAAAGTAAAAATAAATACAAACTGATTTTTTTAAGGGAAAACTTCTTTAGGCGCGTTTATATTTTGCTGGTATTGAATGAGACTAAGCTGCCATACTCTGCAATGTGACAGTCGTTCGGGTAAAGTCGGCTCGAGTCGACTAAGTGAGCGAGAGAGATATAGTCAACATCCTATGGCTATCAAAGAGTGTTACATAAGAGGCCATGACGCATCAGGCGCAATCAGTACCGATACAAACACCATATGTACCACGCCAATATAGTTTATTTAATACGTTATAGTTCTATTTCATCATTAGCTTCGCCATGAAGTCTTATGCGTGATGTTTTTTTATTTATCCATAACCGATACGTTAATGTACGTATAATAGTCAGTTAATATTAATAATTTATGTATTTTAAGGATAATCTTATTGAGGTTTGAACCTATTTCGAATCCACTCCACACACAGGAAACCATAGCGTGGTCGTAGAGCTTTTTCTGATATCCGCCTGTCTAGCTACCACCCTCAAGTTGAAAATCTGCCGCCAAATACCAATAGATGTGTTCCGGTAGTTGCACTTGAAAGCCAGTTTCCACACAGCTTTATCGTGTCTACCAACTTGTGGCGTATCGTCACTTCAGATTAGGTGAGATTAAACACTAAGCCGTAACTATAAAAAAAAGGACGAAGCTTCTCTTGTTATACAAAACTAAAGTGTTTCTTTTATTTGTTTGTGTTATTTATTTATAAACTTTATTAGAGGGTTATAACGTCCTCAATAGTAACTCTTTTGTCTCTAATAAAACTTGTTTTTTATCATATCGAAATAAGTATATAACTATTTGTCTGAATATTGCGTCGACTCGTAACGCTGAAACCGACTCAAAAGGTAATACACTTAACTTGACCCTAAAACATGACGCGGTCCAACGGATCCGTCCATACATACAATTGGAATTCAATACCATTTCATGCAGTATTTATGTACCGCGTATCCACAGCGTGGATGTGACCATTCCGATGTCGTGTTCTTATTATATCGAGTTCTGTTGAATTTAAAGCAATTTACTCAACTAAATGAAATTGTATTTACGATGAAAAACCCGATTTGTTTGTTTTGTTTGAAGCGATGATAACTCAATTGGTAGTGTGTACGAACGCTGCGTCGAGGGGCGTGTGTTCGTATCCACCGGAAATGAGCTTGAGATTTCGTTGAAGGAAAATATGAGTCAATGTTAAGTATAATTTAGCTATATTAATAACGCAATTTACGTATTTATTTAATTATTTATTTCTTCATTTTATGTCATTCTTTGTTTTCTTTTTTCTTATTATATCAAACAGTAGTGCTGACCGTAACATCACGATGGGCCATCAGAAAACCAGCGCTGCAACGCATCATACGTTGTAGCATTCTTGCTGAGATGGGTCCTTTTACGGCCTCACACAATTATTTAGTGGGCACGCTTTGCCTTATATTTATTAGGTTATTGTTTTGTTTTTCGCCCTAATTTAATTATTATCTATGTTAATCATTTAGTCAGTGTGAGTTTCGTAATAAATGTATTTTCTTTCTTTCTTTCTTTCTTTCTATGAATCCATAGCATTGTGGTAGGGCTTTTCGTAATGCACACTTAGGTAGCTACCACCATCAAGTCTAAACTCTATCGTCAAATATCAGTAGGTGTGTTCCGGGAGTAGCACTTGAGAACCAGTTCCCCCCACTAGAACTAGCGTGCCCACCATTTTGGAACACATCGTTATTTAACATCAGATGAGATTGTGGACATAATGCTTATTTTTATATATAGTTAAGGGATAGTGTTATCGCCATAATCTCACCTGATCTTAAGTGACGATACGACCCAAGTTGGTAGACACGCTAAACCTTAGGAGGAACTGGCTCTCAAGTGCAACTGCCGGAACACACCTATTGATATTTGGCGGTAGATTCTCAACTTGAGGGTGGTAACTAGCCAGCCAGACTTCAGAAAAAGCTTTACCGCCATGCTATGTTTTCTTTCACCGAAAGCTCAAGCTCATTGTAGATACTCGGATTCGAACTCACGTCCCTTGACGCAAAGTCGTACACACTACCACTGAGCTATCATCGCTTCGCTGCTAAACGCTTTAGGTATAAAAACTTATACAACATAGGACTAGAACAAAAACTGTAATATGTAACAATTATCTGAGCTTTTTTGAGTTCTGAAATTAATAACTTTTTAGCTCTCATGGCCTTTGATTGCCTTTTGGCTGACCTTAAACTTTCTTATGCAGTCCATAATTAGCGACTACGTCGGTGACTTTCATCTTAATTAATAACACGTGTGTTTAAAATTTGCGCAAGTCAAAATGAACCTATAAATTGACATTTAATTAACGACGAAGTTACGCTATTTACGCAAATCGTTAACGGTATAAACATATTAAAATAATTGCTTATGTTTTATACGTCATTCCGTTTCAATATATCATAGCGTTTCGATTTTAATTCTTAGGACATCCGGTCGGGGTCGCAGGGTTGCCGCAAGTCATACACTGAGGCGATTTTGGTAATTTTAAAAGGTTGCATATTGAGCTTTTTTTTTAATTTTAGCGACTCCACTGTACCTGGTGTTAAGTACAGTACAGTTCAAAAACAGCAGCGACCATCGATCGATTGATCGATAATAAATGAATGGTCAACTAAAAAGAAATTTTAAGAACCCCTTATGAATTTGTATAAACGTGCGTGGCAAAGATTAACATTGATTAATACGTAAATTTCGTTTCCTAAAATAAAAATGAAATGTGGTTGACATTATTAGGGATATACTTAATTTTTTTATTGACGTCTTCGCGAACAGCGCAAGATGAGAATCGGCCACTTCATGGCTCCCTTGTGCTCGTTGCCTCGGGCTGAACAGCATATTTCAAAACGCAAAAAGAAATCGGTATGAATACTTACATTTACGCGAATATTATTCAACGAAACAAAAGTAATTTATACGAATTTAATCGTATTCTGAAAAGCTTTCGAAACGTCGGGATCGAAATTAATAAATAACCGCGATGCAATCCGTTTACATTAGTTTTATTTCGAAAATATATGAACCTAAGTTTTGAGCACTGAAAAGGCCAGAACAAGATCTATTAGATACTTCAAATTTTATTTTATACAATATGAAAATGTTTTGTACACCGCTGCAGTAGATGCCTCGCGCCGCACGACACCGGCTTCAAGCAAATGCTTATTTATGTTCAAGCTACAATGAACTTGTCCCGGTCTCGATTCGTTTCGCAGCATTAGTCTGTACGTGCCATTGTCCCGGCACAATGGCCACTGCATTTTCCTCTAGAGAATTAAACAGACTTCCGTCGATGGGCTCGTTAAAGCGATCGGGTTGTTTGCATCCACTTGAATGTTTATTAAATACTGTCGTGACGATATTCGCGGCCTATATAGCCGCGGATTATCCGACTTATTACTTTTCATTGTTTTTATTATAATTTTAATAATTATTGTGGGATAATAAAAACATTTTTTAATATATATTTCACATATTCTCCACTGATGAGTCTCACGATGTGTCCCGAGATAACGGAGAAGTGAAGCCTAGCAGAGACTGGTTCCAAAGTGCTACTGCCGCAACATACATATAGGAATTGCGCAACAGATTTTCAACATGAAAATGGTAGCTAGGAAGGTGGTAATTAGAAAAAGCCCTACCACCATTCTTAGGTTACAACACTATGCATTCCTTCAGCGAAAGCTCAGCCTCATTTCAGGGATCGAACTCACGTTCATTGACGTGGAGTCCGTAGACACAACGAACTGAACTTTCATCGCTTTTGAAGCGATGTTGCTCAGTGGTAGCATGTAGGAACGCCGTTTCATGAGACCTGAGTTCGAATCCAGCAACCTACAATAAGTTTGCGGTTTCGGTGAAGTAAGACATCGCGAGGAAATGATAGCACGTTGGTAGGGCTTTTTCTAATGCCCAACTGGCTAATTACCAAAAGTTCAGAATCTACCGCCAAATACCATTAGGTGTGTTCTCGCAGTGGCATTTGAGAGCCACTCCCTCCTTTGAAGGCCGGTAACGCACCTGGGATTCTTTTGGTGTTGTGGGTGTCCATGGACAGCGATGATCACTTACCATCAGTTGAGACGATTGGTGGACGACAGTGGTGACGATAAAGGTCAAACAAGTGCTTAATCACCTCGTAATAAATGATAAAAGCATATACAACCTTCATCTACTTCTGGCTGTCGTAAGCATACCCTATAACGGCATAAAGCAATCACCGAAAAACATTACAGACAAACTCGGGCAAGTAGAACTACAACAGATCTTTCGTCAACCATTCGGGACTCCGACGTTTCGAGTAACTTAGGAGTTCGCACCCGAGGGTCGAACTGAACGTGTAAAGTTGACTCGTGAGGAATTATATTGAGAAACATTTGAATCTGACGTATGCATGGTGTTTCAGTCTTCATACCAATATTATAAACGGGAATGCGAGGAAGTTTGACAGTTTGTTACACTTTCACGCCTAAACCGCTGAATCGATTGTGAAAATTTTTCGTATAGAGATAGATGTGAACCTGGAGACGGTGATAGGCAACCTTTTTCTTGCGAATATCTTATCAAAAGTTGGGTAAAGTGAGGGATAAACTTTGTATGAAACTTTTCATTGCGACATTCCGATTAGTTTGAAAGAATAGATATTAAAACGAGCGAAACCGCAGGAAAAGCTAGTTGGGGAAATAATAAGGTATTATTAGTATGCCGCGAAGTCGTTTGTTTCTTGTATAGTAATGTGATCTGTGTTGGTTCACTACGACACTCTTTATCATAATAGAGTCTGGAAAATTCAACTGTATCGCGTAATTATTAAGCTATTCGTTATGGTTTGAGGCATGAAACTCATGTCTGATCGTGCTTGTGTTTCCTTTTTGTTACTTTATAACCATATTTTTATGAAGTCGTTTTTTTGTACCTCTGTCTGTTCGGGGGAATTTGTAATTCACTTTAAACTAACTTCGCGTTTATCTAGATACTTGAAATTTAGACCATAACTCAGAAGCATATGCAGCGGTGATAACTCAGTGGTAGGGTGTACGAGTTTGCGTCAAGGGACGTGAGTTCGAATCTAATAGCCTACAATGAGCTTGGGCTTCCGGAAACCATAGAATGGTGGTAGAGCTTTTTCTGATGCCCGCCTGGCATCAAAATCTGTCGCCAAAACCAATAGGTGTGTTCCGGCAGTTGCACTTGAGAGCCAGTCCCTCCACAGATGTAGCGTGTCCACCAACTTGGGCTGTATCGTCACTTTAGATCAGGTTAGATTGTGACCGTAGCCATAACTATTCAAAAAAAAGTGGATGGCAATGGAGAAAAATATTTTTATTTTATCGATAATAATTATATAATCGAGTTACAACTAACATCTCGATCAACTATGTATTTGAATATATCTCAAATCTCTGACATATGAACAGAGTATATCAACATTTGATTCACATAGGCCTTGAAAAAGCAATACGCCCATTTATGGTGTCGCGTTTCTTAGACACTTTGCCCTTTATTATACCCACAGAATCATGTCAATGCATCTCATGAATTGGCTGCTCTACTATGCAGTAGATAACAAGCATAAGTCTACAATATATCTAAAACAATTTACCGTAATAACTCTGTTATCCGAATTTTCTGAAAATTTAATACAACAACATTTAATATCCAGAATTAATACGAACAAAAAAAAATTGATAACGCTGTTAAAAAGTGTATATAAAAATATTACTTTTGGATTTCAACAAAGATACCGCTTCTAATTCTGAGACAACAAATTCTATCTCACAGCACACTTGTCTCCCAAATAGGTACTAAGGCAGCAATTACACCGTCACCGAACTCGACGCGCCCGACTAAGCACAGAGTTATGCGGAGTAATAGAACCAAACGCGCGCGTCGATTGCGCTACACACCGATACGAACTTTTTACAATTTATTAATTACAGACATTGTTTGTTACACTGTAATATACCACCGATAATATTTGGACTTGAGTTGAGAATTGAATTTTCAGTTGCAAATAGTATCAATCCTACATATATGTTCAGAAGCTTAACCTCTTTATATAGAGAAGGTATTGGCACTGTATGTGATGAAAAAATAAGTAATATTACGTTTCAAGGTCCCAGAATTTTTGGAAGTAGAAGATATACTTTTTTATGTAATGGCGGGCAAACGAGCAATCGTGTCACCTGATTGTAAGTAATCATCGCCACCCATGGACACGCACAACACCAGCGGAATCGTAGGTTCGTTGCCGGCCTTTATTTTGGAGGGACTGGCTCTCAAGTGCAACCGCTGGAACACACTTATTGGTTTTCGGCGGCAGATTTTCAACTTGAAGGTGATAGCTAGCCAGGCGGGTATCAGTAAAATCCCTACCACTATGCAACACCATGGAACAGGTTATATTTCTATAACATTAAACTGACCCGACAGAGATTGTTCTGTTATTTCTAACAGTTATTAACTCATCCATTGTGTCTTACCTCAGTATGAAATCAAATTATATATATATATATATATTATCAGTTCGTCGCCTCAGTTCTTATTTGTTCAATCATTTTAAAATTGAAAATAATTTTGGTATATTTTAAAGGAAACCTTTACTTCATGAGGTTTTTTCAATATGCCATTCGATATATTAACCCATGCAACGGGCCATATCAATAAAAAAAGTAGTTTTCGCTTTGTTCTCAAAATAGAGCAAAAAGGTTTTTAATTTAAGCTGCTATTATTGGTAGCTTGGACAATTACTTATTGAGACGATGAGCTACCGAACGGAGATTATAGCATCAAAGTGTATTAAAAATTTGAATAATTCATTATAGTTCATTATATTTTGCAGTGATATAACCTTTTACATATATTAAATGTTTCGTAATAGTCAACTTTTTATTTTGCAACTATGTTTGTCGGCTTCACTGATTCTTGATATTTTGTAGCCGTGAAATATATTTTAAACTCAGTGGATTACGCGTCGGTGTAACAACGTTTCAACAATTAAGCGAGTAAGACACATTTCGCTCGGCACGGCCAGACGAACAACAATCCACCTCAGGTGCGGCCAATAGCCGATCTAATTAAACCTAGGAAAGAACTTTAATGTTCCCTAAGTGAATTCAAATTGTTTTCATTGCGTTCCACGTCGCGTGCCACGCCGCCCAGACCGACTGATTTACGTCTTGTATGGAATCCATTTTGCCATTCTGTCTCTAAATACAGACTAAGTTATACAACAAATGTATAGCAAAATGTTCATAACTGGCTGGTGTGTCGACGAATTCGTCTACGTTTTTCCGGTCGACTGCGCGTGATTTCCGAATCCGTTCTAAGTGGCTTTCTACGTTGTGAAAGGAAGTCCTTATCAAATATTAAACCTATAAGACTCCTATATATAGGACCTATAAGACTGTACCGGAAATGTACATTAATTTTTAAATTACAATCGGGTCGTAATTTTATATCGATACACAGGTAGAATTTTATTTTTAATTTTGCTTCCGACTGTCCGTAAGCTTTATTATAAGCGCATCACTTTGAAACCAATATATTTGATACGTTAAAAAGTCATATTGTGGATTAAAAAGTAGGAAAGTAGAAATCATATAAAACGAAAGGGTCCTTTTGTTCGTTCGAATAGGGGATGAACGCTAAAATTTTGAAGTAATTGAAATTCTATCTCATTAATTATTTCAATCGATATTTTTCTGTTTGATAGCCGACTAAAATATAAGGTATGATTGAATTTTAGGATAAATATGAAAAATAGACATTCGAATTCATGAAAGCGAATTTTTTTTTTATATTGAAGGCTTAGCGTTATAGCTATAATCTCACCTGATCTTAATTGAATATACGGCGCAAGTAGGTAGACACGCTAAACTTTTGGAGGAACTGGCTCTCAAGTGCAGCTGCCGCAACACACCTATTGGTATTTGGCGGCAGATTTTCAACTTGAGGGTGGTAGCTAGCCAGGTGGGCATCAGAAAAAGCCCTACAACCATGCAACTAACGATCATGAAACGATCTATAGGATAATTGTTACATACGTGACATCTATATCGATTAAAGTACATGACGATTATAATCTTCAAAACGTATATTAGTATTATCTATTACCTTGGCTCAGTTGCAATTTTATTACGCGCCTTAATATTAACGAATACATTTGCGACAGTGATCTTTATGGAGTTACGAAAGTTGTATTAATATCGCACTATGGCAAACAGTTTTCTAATGCAGGCTTGGCTAGCTACCACCCTCAGGAAATACCTAACATCAACTGTGGCCAAAACACTAAACAACTATGTATTAAAATGATATCAATTTAATCTAAGTCAGAAAAAACTGTACCAATCTCGCACTGTTTTGTTTGATTCTGCAGAAATCGCATACACTAAGTATTATAACTTATTACTCGGGGGCGCATCTATCAGTGATTGATCTCGGATACGGATTTTTTTTAATACTTACAGTTTAGCGTTATGGCCATAATCTCACCTGATCTTAAGTGACGACACGGCCCAAGTTGGTAGACTCGCTAAACCTGTGGAGAAACTGGCTCTCAAGTGCAGCTGCCGGAACACACCTATTGGTATTTGCCGGCAGGTTTACAACTTGTGGGTTGTAGATAGCCAGGCGGGCATTTGAAAAAGCCCTACCACCATGCTATGGTTTCCTCATGATGATTTCCTTCACCGAAAGCTCAAGCTCATTGTAGGTGCTTGGATTCGAACTTACGTCCCTTAACGCGAAGTCGTACTCACTACCACTGAGCTATCATCGCTTCAACAATTCGCTTAGTTTAACATTCTGCCATGAACACGTTATTGACCTTTATAAATTACATAGGGTTTCGGCCGCTTACCCTTTGTATATGTATATCAATGATCACTCAACTGTTATATTGTTAATATAACACTATCAGTAGTAGTTGAGTTCAAGCAGAACATAGTTAACTGTGTTCAAAGGGCAATCCAATTTTAGGTTAATACTGACAATAATTATATACATTTTTAACAATTTTTAAATTTTTGCAAGCAATTTGAAGCGAACGAAAAGTGTATTTTGCGTCAAAGGACTAGAGTTCGAATCCAACCACCTACAATGAGATTGAGCTTTCGGTGGAGGAAAACATCGTGAGGAAACCATAGCGTGGCGGTAGGGCTTTTTCTAAAGCCCATCTGGCTAGCTACCACTTTCAAGTTGAAAATCTGCCGCCAAATACCAAACGGTGTGTTCCGGTAACTACACTTGAGAACCAGTTCCTTCACAGGTTTAGCGTGTCTGCCAACTTGAGCCGTATCGCCATCTTAGGGGAGATTATGGCCAAAACGCTAAAGCTTGACCTATAAAATAAAAAAATATATCCTAAGAAATTAAGAAAATGATCATAGATTACAAATTAGAAAAACCATATCCGCTGTGCGTACTTTATCCCAATAAAATATTGGAAAGAGCGATTCAGTTGAACTTGAGATCCAGTACATATAGAGTAAGATGAAATAGACCGAAAAAGTCGGAAAATATTCAGCACCTATGGTTGCTAATATATGTGTAATTTTCTATGGCTGTAAGTATTATCTATATATAAATGGAGCCTACACTTTGTACCACTTTACTTTACTATCATTACGAAAATTGCGTGAATGTAGGAGTATGAAATTTTGCACTCTTGTAGAAAAGGAGTGCAGAATGCTTTTTTTTTTAATTATGGATATAAATACATTAAAGCAATAAACAAAAACATCACACACACTACCATATATTTGACACACACACACACACGCGTATATAGTCTTTTGTTTATTGTTCAAGTCTGTGGTCAAATTGAGGACAGATTATAGATTAATATTGTTTGTCTTTACTGAATGTCACACACAACCCTATATATTGATACGAAACTTTGCGAACAGAATCTTAATAATTATCAAAGTTATAATTTAAATTAATTATATTCGAATTTCGACCACAGGGCGACCACACGCATCAAATTATCTCATCATACATCAGATAATTCTAATGGAGTCGGTACATACAATCCAACCCCAATATTTTTTACTCTCTTGCATAGTATTTCGTTTCCTGCCGTTTTTTGTTGTTTTACGTACAGGCGTATTATATAAAACCTAATAATATATGACCATTAACTTTTCAATAAGTATTATAGTAACACAAAAAATTACATATTTAAATGTGTCACATACAACGAATCATTGTTAAATCTATACATAAAATTAAAGTCTGACACCGGTCTGTACATTCTTTTAGTTGTATACGGGATGTACTTATGATGAGTTATGGGGGGATGTGGGTGTTGGGTTATTTTGAGTTATGCTACTAGTTTCACGTGTCTTTTTTTCAGGCTTTACATGAAGAAAACTAATGTTTCTAATACAGGTCTAATCTCTCTCGGTCTCAGCAATACAACAGTAAATACACATATTAACTTTTCTCAGAATGGTACATATAAATAACCGGGAATGTGAAAGTGGATAAAATGTGATGAAATTTAATAAATGATAAAAGGATTAATAATATATAGCATATTTTTATTCAATATAACTAAAAAAATCCTTCAGAACACAAGTTTTTTAAAAAAGTTTTTTTTTATAATCAGTGTTTTGTGTTATGCGCATAATCTCACCTGATCTAAAGCGACGATACGGCCCATGTCGGTAGACACGCTGAACCTTTGGAGGGACTGGCTCTCAAATGCAACTGCCGGAACACACGTATTGGTATTTGGCGGCAGATTTTCAAATTGAGGGTCGTAGCTACTAGCCAGGCGGGCATTAGAAAAAGCCCTACCACCATGCTATAGTTACCACACGATGTTTTCCTTTAGCGAAAGTTCAAGCTCATCGTAGGTGGATTCAAACTCGCGCCCTTTGATGTGAAACACACTACCACTGAGCTACCATCGTTTTAATTAAGCTGTAATTGATATATAACAAGTCTGTAATAGTAAAATTTGTACAATAACTTAATAAGTAAATAGGTTTTCAAATGGCATGTATGCTACTCTAACAGTATTCTGGTTTTTTCGAAGAAATATACAGCCTTACAGTATATTTTCGTAATAATCCTTTGCAGCGGTCGCGTCCGTCAGGCCCGGGGCTAGTGCGGTAATCGCTGGAACTGTCTGAAGGATCCTTATCTATGTGTGCTGATCCACGATTTTATTTAGATAAGACTAAACTGATGGTATTGTGTGACATTCATATAAAATAAATTATATTTTGTGTCAAGAACATCGACAATTTAACATTTATTGTAAATTAGCGACCTTCATCGACGACCTACTCTTTTCAGTGGTCAATAATTCGACCAATACGCCACTTAGAAGTTATAGGAAAGGGCGTAAAAATCATCTCAGACAAAAAACACAGGTGCGATCTCATACGGCAGTTCTCACGTAGCTGAGTAGGTATTGGAATGGAGTACTGGTGGATAGCCGTTGAGATCAGCGCATCCTCGTTGATCACACAGAGATCCGGTCGACAAAAAGAAAGAATCCCGAAGGTGACTCAGTAGATTACTCCACATTGGATGCATTAGTGGACCTCACTCAGTGATCTGTTCGTCATAACGAACAGAGAAGAGTGCATTGTCAAAGGAAATAGCCTCGGCGTGGATTCCCCACTCGTCCCCTAATTAGGTTAAGTTACTTAGTCAGTTGTTTTGTGCCGTGTAGAATTCGTAGCAACACATATACAGAATTGTTAGCTTAAGTGAGAGATAAGGTCTTACTGAGACTGGTAAGTCTGTTTGTGAGTTGTCGGTTCTCCAAACAAAAGACCCCAAGAACGACTACCTTCGAGGAGTCAAGCAACTCTGTGTGAGCAAAAAACACTTGCATTTACAACTTTTTGGGGTTCACGTAAACATTATTAGCGTGTAGTGTTGATTCTTGAATCTATAGTAGTCCTTCAGTTTCTTCGGCTAATATATACAATATTTTTGGATCCATAATATTAGTGGTGAGCGAGATATTTTTATCAAAATCTTTCAGAGATCGCAAAGAGTACACCCAAGAGGGGAGACAGATAAAAATAAATAGAAAAAGATTTGGAAATAAACCGCTTAGCTAAGCATAACTTTGACAATAATTTCGTACACGTGAATTTGAATAATGTTTTATAGAATCTGAGAGTCGATAATTAATTTTTGTGTGCCTGGTATTATATTGAATATACAGCAATATATCTGTCACTATTAAAAACTTTTTATATATATATTGAAGGCAGACAGAAAGTAGAAAAAAGGCCCATACTATAGTTTCATCACAATGTTTTACTTCACCAAAAGCGAGTTCATTGCAGGTGGATTCGAACTCAGATCCATTGCCGCGGGGTCTGTACACACTATCAATTGAGCTGGCATCACTTCAACAGTATGTATAAATTTTTAATTCATTTTATATTTGTTATTTATTATCTTTAAATAATACTATTATATATTCTTATTATAGTTTTATTAGCCCAAGTAAGACAAATATTGATCTAAATTTAAAAGTGTCCTTGTTATGTGCAAATACATTGTACACGATGCTCAGCAAACTTCATTTGAAGACACTATTTTTATCATATTAATAGACATAGAGAGACAAAACATGTCTTACATTTTTATTAATGTTATTTTGAGAATATAATGTGAAATTCACCAACTAACAATAGTTGAAACATGTTTAGTAGCAAATTAGACGATTAAAAATTTCCTTTACCACTTTTTTTTTGTTCTTTACTTCACTCTGCAAGGTAGTCAATATTTCAGATTAATTGTTCGATATGAAATATTTACAGTTAAATTACGAAAGCATAACACAATTTGACCGATAAATTTCCCTTTCGAATAGTAGAAGCATCGGCTTTTGATCGAATTAAAAACGTTTTGCGACCGCTCTCGGCTGTGCGGGGGTTCCGTGTCCTCTTATTAGAGAGGTCGACTTCCTGGAACCTTTTTTGATTTCACTATTAACGTTTACATAGACATATAGAGATGTATCAGCACCGGATGCTGAGAACATATATAAGTGCGGGGATTCCCCGTTTGCACTGGATAGGTTACTTCTTGCCTAAATCTACACTCGTGGTCATGTAGTTTTAGCAAAATTTGTCTATGATCGATTGTGGAGATGAGCAGAACAAAAAAAAAACTTCCATCTTGGTTTATAGTACTAATTAGGATTAATTGTTTCATATATGGATTTAGGTAAACCTAATCTTCTATAAAAAGCACTGGTTTGATCAAAACGCTGGCTGAGAAAACTGTGATAATTGTCATTTATTTGGTTTTCTTCAAACTGTTTCCTTTATTTACAATCAATCATTATGAAGCGATGATAGCTCAGTGGTAGTGTGTACGACTTCGCGTCCAGGGACGTGAGTTTGAATCCAAGCACCTACAATGAGCTCGAGCTTTTGTTGAAGGAAAACAAAGCACGGTGGTAGGGCTTCTGCTAATACCCGCCTGGCTAGCAACCACCCTCAAGTTGAAAATGTGTCGCCAAATACCAATAGATGTGTTCCGGTAGCTGCACTTGAGAGCCAGTTCCTCCACAGGTTTAACGTGTCTACCAACTTTGGCCAATCGTCACTTAAGATCAGGTGAGATTGTGGCCATAACGCTAAACCTTAAGTATAAAAAAAATATTATTAAGCCCTGCTTATAGTTCTTTTTTTTGTTTAATATACAGTTTTATAACATGTATACGTTCATTAAGGAAGTTTATTGATTAAGTCGCGCAATGATCTTTAAGAGCGAAGCAATAATGATATCAAGTTTAACTTAAAACATACGCTAAGTATGCAAGCATGAAGTAATATGGCAGATGGATCAAATCGAACAGTATATACTATCAAGGCAAGAGACAGATAGAGTGAAACTGCACGAAACATTAAAACAATTAAATATAAGACTAGTTCTGAACATAAATTCGCAAATATTTTTATTAACTTACCAATAGTCCAAATAGAAGACTGTAAAATTGGCATCTTATTGATAGGGAAATCATGAACCGGTTTTATAAAATTACATTTGAAAATTTTATGCCAGAACTATTCTATAAGTTTTTATCTTATTGCCTTCCGGAGATAGAATTTGTATATAGTGGCCATGAAATTGTTACACCGTGTAATTGGCTAGGCACATCTGTAAATTGGCAGATATGTTCGCGCTACAGTCGAGACGTGCATTGAGTTATGCTCCGTTAGTCCGGAAACATCGAACATACGGAAGAAGGAATATCAAGAAAACATCTCGAATAGTTACGTTTTAATGAAAATTTTATTAATTTAGAATATTCTGTGTTTCTAAATTGATTTTAAATGAATTTAATTAAAAACAGTAGCAATGAGTATATTCGAAAAAACATGAACACGGCATCAACGATAGTGAATTTTTTTTGTAGTTAAGGCTTTGCGTTATGGCTATAATCTCAACTGATCTTAAGTGACTATACGGCCCAAGTTGCTAGACACGCTAAACCTTTATAGGAACTGGCTCTCAAGTCCATCTACCGGAACACAGATATTGGTATTTGGCGGCAGATTTTCAACTTGAGGTAGTTAGCCAGGTGGACATCAGAAAAAGCTCTACCACCATGCTACAGTTTCCTCACGATGTTTTCCTTCACCGAAAGCTCAAGCTCATTGTAGGTGATTAGATTCGAACTCACGTCCCTGAGGTATCATCGCTTCAAATTTATTGGCATGCTATGAAGAAATGTAAAAGGGATATAACTACAATTATGTTAAGTATGAAGTCTATGGATATAAGTAGTAAAGGAAAATGAAGAAGATATGGATGGAATGATATGTGCTTAAAAGTACAAATACTAAGACAAGAGTACTATATAAAAACATGTCTATGTCAACAAACTTAGGTAGATTAAGTAGTAAAAGAAAGGTTTTTACATTTATGCAAGAAAAAACTTAACCATTATTACCTTTACAAAAAAAAACTTAAAAGACATTGTGACTTATAAAGTGATTTTGGATGATTTATAAAAGAACAACTTTCCCAGTCTTTTAAACATCTTTACTAAGTTACTGAAACTCAATACACTGCAGAAACTTTTCTTTATAAATCTCAGTTTCTCAATATGCGGCGCGTTGTAAAGAAATATTTTTGGCTTTCACCTCTATACAGATGTCCATTAGGGCACCGCAGTAAGCCAATTATCGGTCCGCGAGTGACAAGCTCGGATCAAATTCAATTTTTGAGCACGTCGCCGAACTAATTTAAATTAATCTGACTAATTTTCATGCTGCCCGCGAGAAGGTGTGGGGGGTTCGACGTAATTGAATTTTTCACTAGTAAAACGAAGTTACTGTGAGGCGACGAGCACTAATGTGTACGGATTTTTCTTTATCGTGGCTGTTTCACAAATTAGTGATGCAAATTGCTCGAAAGCGGTTAAATTTTTAATACTTTAAAGAAAATTTATTTTCCTTTTGATCTAGGTAGCTATAATAGTCTAAGCCCAATTCGTTTTTTTTTTTAACGTAGCCTTTTTAGTGAAAAGTTGCAGCACTTACCTTTTTTATAGATACATTAATAGTAACATTCATTTTAATTTGTGATTCTTACAACTTTACGAACGAACTTTAAAGGTATTTTTATATTTCTGAAATTCGTTGTAGCTGCGTGACTTCCTCGCAAATATCTCCACTGAATGTAACTTTTCCCATGCTCTTCCCATAGGACTCCGCATTATTTGGCTGGACGAATCGATAAAAGCAAAATGTTGGATATGATCAGACAGACAGGCACCCGGAATATATACACAATATATTAATACCCGGAATATATTGTGTGGGTACTTCTTTTTCATTTGTACCGTCATAATTATATGATATAGTAATGATATCATCCGAATATTACCTCATCTACCTTGTGTATTAAGTACGTGATTAAGCAACTCTACGATATTGTACATACAACGTACATAAGTAGGAGAATATATGAGATGAAAGATATGAAACTAATAAGTAGTGCCATTAATCCAAACGATTGTTCTTTTTTTTTCATATTGTAAGAAATGATTTGTTTAAACTCAAGGCAAATGAGTAACCAAAGATTACGTGAAGGTTATCTACGAGAAGATTAATTATAAAACATACTATACAATATATATTGGACTGGTATTTCATTTTTAAACTTACGTAATATTAGCATAATTTTTAATAATAATAATTTTAGTATCAAATATATGTCTGAATCAAGTAATTTGAATTTTCATAAGTTTTTAATTTATTCAATATTTGGAAGCTGTTATGTAAGGGTTTTAATGTTAATGGTATATCGGATAAACACACTATATGTTTTTAACATTCACATGGAAAACTAATTTTTCAAGAGCGTGTTGTCTTTAAATTGCGTTCTTATCAAACAGCGAATTATAAGAGATAGAACATATCAAACGTTAAGATTCGGAAAAATTTCGTCGGATACAAATAACATAAATTTATTTCGCCTGCAAACGTTATCTATGGTCCCTTCACTGAGTTATGCAAAGTTTGATAGGGTCGCGCCCCCCGCTCGAGATCTCGGCTCCGGTCCAACGGCCTGTTCAGAGATAATAAAAAACTTGAAGGATACTATGCCCGTCCTATCGGAAAATAGAAGTGGATCTTTAGTTCTCCGAGTCGCCGGTAACAATGTAGTTGCACTGTCGTTGACACAAGTGCTTTTGTGAAGGGAAATAATAAGGCAGTCGGTTATAATTTTTGAAAATAATGGTTACATTGGACGATTCGAGGCTTCATTAAATGAATTCATATAAGTTGGAACCGTAATAAGTGTTGAAAAATTATTACATTATGTTTTTTTTTTTATAATGTAAGTAATGTATCTATATCTAGGTAGATATACGATACCTGCACATGGCCTAACATCCACTATTAAATTCATCGGTTTATGTGAAGTAAGTGTGGTGTGGGTACTCAGTTTCGAGTGTTATTAGACGCGAACTGAAGGTACGCGGAATCAAAATGGCTGATCATTTTACCGATTTAAAGATGTTGAAACTGGTAGAAACGTGTCGAGTGCACACTACTTATTCGTCTATCACGTCTACATCGTCCCACTCATTCAAAGCAAATACGTGATGTAGAATATCTATTAACCCGCAATCGGGCCCTATCGGCTAATGAGAATGGTTATTTCATACTGAAGCTATGGCATGCGTGAACAGAAATCTTTCTCACCTCGAATGCGAGCTGTAACGATAAATGAAAAGGAGCCTTTAACGTTTAAGCACTATCTCAACTGCTGTTAACTGATCATTGTTTTTCATTGTTTAAATCATTCATCAAGTCATCATTGTTACATCATCACACCGCATACCATCCATGCATACCGGCACTATCGATAAGGTCGTGGTAGGATCACTAAGTTAGTAAGTTAGGTTCTGTTGGTTAGTTGGGATCGCGAATCCTTGATCACTTTCCGGCAGCAGCCCATGCCAAGGTTCGGCCATACTGGCACCTTGTAGCTCGGAAAAGTTTGGTGAAGCTGTCAAAACCTGTAAGGCTAACAGAGTACGTCAAGTCGAAAAGAAAAATGATATGGCCCAAGACAGTGAACATGCTAACATTAGTGGATTTTTTTAGGTTATTTATTTAGGTATCAAACAGCCATTACATAATTATATATCAAAACACTATAAACTAATAGGCCTATAGTACCATATATTTAAATTCTACATGTTATTAAGAAAACTCGTAACAATACAATCTAGGTGTATAATTAAAAAAGGGAATTAAAATAAACAAATATCAGAAGAAAAATACACCATTTCTTAAGATTAATCTTCAAACAACACATCACCAAATTTCTTTTGTATTTATGTACTTATAGATATTTGGTAACACATTTTAAGAATGCTACGCTGTGGTTTGATCACAATATTCCCTTTCTCATAAACGAAGATCATTGCAGTGTTATAATATTATATTTTGCCTACGGTATATTTTGATTATGACATAATTTTGGAATAAAGTACGCAACAATACAGCAAATTGTGTCATAGCAAAAACTGGATTAATTTTGCAAATAAGTGTCATACAGCATCTAGATTGCTTCTTTTACCATACAAATGAATGAGAATACTGTAATTAATTTCACAATTGATGAAGTTTCTTTATTGTCTGTAGCTATTAATCCCTTGTTACCGGGGAGTGTTCGTAGTGATTATTTGATAGTTTCATGAATAACATCTTTTGTTCTCGACTGTAGGATAAAGGGTCCACGGCGCCGCGCCGTTGGGAAGTAAATCCGAACTCTGACGAATTCCCGGGAGTGTTCGCTGGAGTTTCAACGAACAGTATCGAACCCAACGACAGATATAAAGCGATATCTCCGGTATTATATAGTCGAAATTCATATCATTATACTCACACACAAAAATGTGGTTTAAGTATTTACTTTTCCACGTGACTGTACACTGAACTCTTTAACTTTTGTTTGTGATTAATTTTTAGCTGTTTTTGTATTTAATTAGCTTCACTTGTACTTATAAATGCCATGGAATGTTTTGAAGAAATTTTTACCAAGATAGAATTGTCTGAATGACTTGAAAATTTTCACTTGTATCAATTGTAACACAAAAATATCGTGACTTTGTCTGAATATTTTTATAGTTAACGCTTAGCGTTATGGCCATAATCTCATCTGATCTTAAGTGACTATACGGCCCAAGTTGGTAGACACGTTAAACCTTTGGAGGATCTGGCTATCAAATGCAACTGCCGGATCACATATATTAGTATTGGTCGGCAGATTTTCAACTTGAGGGCAGTAGCAAGCCAGGAAGGCATCAGAAAAAGCCCTACCTTCACCGTAAGCTCAAGCTCATCGTAGGTGGTTAGATTCGAACTCACGTCCCTTGACGCAAAATTGTACCACTGAGTAATCGTCATCATTGATATGCGCCTTGAAAATTACAGGCTACAAAATACGAAAATAAATTATAGTTTTAATAAACTGAAAGTACACGCGGTACTAATAAAATTGAACTCAAAAGTATAAAAATAAACATTAAATTTTGTTAACATGTTTTTAATTATGTTGATACTATCATACTACGTTCTACAGGAAGTAGCATTAGGTTTTAGAGAATAATTATAGTTATTGATATTAACTAACCACGGTGGTATTTTGCCTGAAACCCAAAGAAATGTATAAACATGACTGATGATTTTGTAAAGACGTGTTTATTCCTAATGAAATCTTAAATACTAATTTACAAACCCCAATATAATAAACGATGAGTTCTCTCTACAGATTGGTTCAACGATTTAAACGTCAAAATGGATCAAAGAATATGCGGCCAGAGCTAATGTTTCACTTATAATTCTAGTTTGAATTAAATAATTGCATTAACAGATATCATATATTCTACTTTTAGACTGGTTTAAAAAAATAATTCTAATTATTTAATAGTAAAAGAAGTCAAGCGACTGTAACGTATGGACGCTTGTAACAGCTGAGGTATCAGAAGGGTGGTGCAAAAATTTGACTACCATGGAACTCGAACACTCTTTTAGATGCAGGGACATGATAGAAGATTGCGATGTTGCGTAAGGTGGAAGTATTTCATCTGTCAGACTGCCCCATGTTATAGTTAATATACAGACTTTTCGATTTTCTACCGTTTCAGTTTACTTATTATAAACAATATTAATTAAACTCAATCGAAGCGAAGAAAAATCTCCGATACGTTCGAAACAAGTCCGCCGGCGGTAGACTCGGTGGGCAATCGGCCTTTATCCCAACCGAATCTGGCCCCGGATTATGTATTTTATACGGAATCTGTTACCAATGTCCCGGCGTAATTGTGGATTACCGGTACTCGTGTTTTCGTTTGTCCCGCATTCCGTTAAGTGGGAAACTTTTTACGGCCCTCCCCAGTTCCCACTGCGAGTCGGTTTTTATTGAAGATTTGTGGAGATTTTCCTACTGAATTTTGTTAAGTGATAATTGTTCGTTTTTCTGCGGTTTGTGTTTTATTTTTAAACGTTCTGCGTTGGCTGTAACTTCAAGTAAGTTTTTTAAGTTTGAAGTCGATTGGTAAAATTATTATCTTATTTTTATGGAAGCACGACAAGGGGTTTATTATTTATCTATATCTAATAAAAAGGTAATAACATCACTTTTTTAAAATTGACAAACTACTACTGAAGCGATGATATCTCAGTGGTAGTGTGTACGACTTCGCGTCAAAGGACGTGAGTTCGAATCGAAGCACCTACAATGAGCTTGAGCTTTCGGTGATAGAAAACATCGTGAGGGAACCATAGCATGGTGGTAGGGCTTTTTCAAATGCCCGCCTGGCTAGCTACCACACTCAAGTTGTAAACCTGCCGCCAAATACCAATAGATGTTTGCCGGCAGCTCACTTGAAAGCCAGTTTCCGAACAGGTTTAGTTTGTCTACCAACTTGGGCCGTATCGTTACGTAAGATCAGGTGAGATTATGACCATAACGATAAACCGTAAGTGTACAAAAAAAAATTATATAGATATGAGTGTGTACGTTATACATCTCGTTCAAGCTACCGTGTCTGGGTTAACTATACCACGTTCATTACATCTTAGTTATACCGGCAAATATTTAAACATGGCGCTGCGCAGTGCTGGGATAGCGGTCGCAAAGCTTGTAAGTAACTTACTTAAACTAAACAGAATTATTAACCGGAGTGTTCGTGGCGCTTAATAAACACACTTCCTGTGCACGCGAGGTTGAGGGAGCGTCCGAGATCCTACAATTTTGTAGGGAATTAGCAGATACCCGGCTTCAGACTACGCGTTATCTCATAAGGAAATAATAAATATAAGATCTGTAATAATGTCATATGAAGTAAACACTACCAATCACGTGATTGCGTCTAAAGAAATAGTGAAAATTGAAGTGTCTGTTTGTTGTGTTGACTTTTTATTCATTTTACTGGTGATTCTTAATCTGAATTTACTGAATACAAAGATACTCGACGATAAACTTGTCGCGTTGACTGTCGCGTTAAATTCGTTTCAAGAGCGATCAGTGTCTATGCTGTATCTTGTAGCCGAAAATATCTGAAGTCGGTAAGAGACAATAACGGAAGTCAATAGATTACTATTGTTCAATTATTCCGAGTGTTTTCGATTGTACTCTGATTATCGTCAGACACCGTGTGACGTTCGACAATGGATTTTGTTTTTGGATTGTAGACTGACCGTCGTCAGACGTAATTAGGTCACTTTTAAATCCAATTAAAAAAAACTCTGTATGAATACTAATTCATATAAATCGTGTTCGGAAGATTATTAATACAACACCAAGCAACAATACGCTCATGTTCAATACTCTACGAGGATCAAACCTTTTGGTCGTAATTTTCTTTACAGATACGGAATCAGTATTTTAATTGTGAACATTATATATTTGCAAAGTAGGCAGTTGCCAAAGATTACCGGAAGTATTGAAAGCTTAAAACTATGACAATATAAATTTTTATTATCTGAAAATTTAAATTATTTACATTAGTTTCGTTTTTCCATATAACAGTATTTCGAGAAGAATTATATAGATTTTCATGTGACTTATTAATTGAGATAGACTGAGGGTGGGCTTCATAAGCCTAATACTAAATATAAATAAAATTGATTCCATACAATAAATAATATAATTTTATATGATTGTAGTTAACTATTTCAGTTAAATTTTAATATTCATATGTTTAATGTTCATCATGCAACTCGAGTCTGTCAATGATATCCCTCGAAGTTTGTCCCAATCCTAAAGTTAATCGACGATTACTTCTATAACTTCGGTAATGTATTAAGTAGTAGTCGAATGATTAAAAATGGACCATAATGTCCAAACGATGATAGCTCAGTGGTAGTGTGAAGGAACGCCGTGTCATGAGACGTGAGTTCGAACACAACCACCTACAATGAGCTCGAGCTTTCGGTGGAGGAAAACATCGTAAGGAAATCATAGCATGGTGGTAGGGCTTTTTCTAATGCTTATATAGCTAGCTACCACTGAAGTTGAAAATCTGCCGCCAAATACCAATAGGTGTGTTTCGGCAGTTACACTTGAGAACCAGTTCCTCCAATAGAGACCGGCAACGCACCTGCAATTCCTTTGGTGTTGTGGGTGCCCATGGGTGGCAGTGATCATATATTATTAGCTGACAGGCTTGCTCGTTTGCCCTAATACATATAGTTGCTTTTTTTTTAATAACGTGATAAAAGAATGTCACTATAATATAAACATAACAAGATGTAAGTGATAAACATAAGGTGATCATAGGTCAGTCTGGTTAACATCTCTACTGTCCCCTTTGATTGCTAACCAAACAGCGGCAATATAATAAAAATAGGCACATATGCATGCACTTTAACATGAGAAAAAGAAATATTATCCACTATCTTCAACGCTATTGATAGCACTGTACTGTTTGTCAGGGTTGAATAGCAACTCCTAGTGCAACTACTGTTTGATAGCATTTAAAGCTGCGATAACATCGTATTTGTAAATTGTACGTTAATTAACGCGGTTTTGTATCCCTGCAATTAGTTTGAGTTTTCGGTGAAGTAAAATATCGTGACAAAACTATGGCATGGCACTTGCTTACCTTATTGCCTGCCTGGCTATAGATATTGGAATGGTTATAGAAGCATGAGAGCCTGTTCCTACACAGGTTTAGTGTCTACCAACTTGGGCCGTATCGTCACTTAAGATCAGGTGAGATTATGGCCATAACGCTAAACCTTAAGTACACAAAAAAAGATATGTTCCGGCTGTTGCACTTGAGAACCACATTGACGATTAACATCAAGTCACATTGTTGCCATAACGCAAAAATCTATAAACTATAAAAAAGCATATACAAAATATATTTATTCTTCTTAATATAATAATTTCAGAAAACCACATATAGTGCAGTTATTAATTTATTAGATAATTAAAAAAAAACTGTAACATATCATTTATAATAACAGCAAGCCGAACAAATGCCTGGAAATGTCGAATCATCATAAGTTCAATAAGCCTCACAATACATTCGCCTAAATCCGACCCCGCACGTTTCGGCCGATGTCGCGTGAGTAGCGGCGCACGCACGGGTCCCATTCAACGGATATTAATCAGACGGATTATAACTAGTCTGTATATTAACTTATCTACTTACAACGGATTGATCACGGAATTGATTTGATCGAACTTACCCATTTGTAGATATCAATATTTATTATGCAAACGTATCCTTGTTACAACTGCTTAGGTATATAAGGTATATTATTCCAGAATTTACTAGAAGTGGTAGTAATTATTGTAACGATAGCTCAGTTGTACTACCATACTCAACTTTGGAATGTATTGCCAAATACCTCTATAAGTATGTTCTGGTAGGCAATTGAAAACCGTTCATTCCACTAGGTGAAGTGTGTCCACCATTTTGGGCTTATATAAGATGAGAGTGTGATCAGGGCTGTATTTAACTTACTCGAAGCGCTGGGCACATTGGAATAATAGAGCTTCTATGACATTATTTTAATAGAATATACAAAGACAATAGATAAGTGAGGTCTAGATTTATTTTTCTCTCTTTACAGTGATATTAAAAGAAAATATCATTTTTCACAGGCGAGTGCTTCAAAATCTGAGTTGAGCCCAGATGTACCCTTTACATTAAACGTTGATGAATTTAATAAATTGGAAATATTTAACATATAGATAATTCAATTAAATTTGTTTTTCGGTAATAAATATCTGTTATCGTATGGTGATCTGGCAGGAATTAGGGGCCTCTATCGATCGCGGGACCCTGTGTAAATGAGAGTGCCAAGTAAACGGACCTGGGTGTGACACAACACTAAATTTATAAAGTACTAGGTGTCAAGAAAATATGCCAGATTACCTCAGGAGTTTAGCGACTATTTTGACGATAACAGCCTACCCATAAAATATAGATATATGCTGTCGCAGTTTCGTTTTTATAGATATTTAATTATATACTATTTAAGATTAAAATTTTCATTGTATGTTATATGCGTGTAACTCTAACGGTTTTTACAGCGCACGCCAGAATAGCTCGCAGATGGTAGAATTTTTTCGTACTTGCTTGACACTCATCGTTATATTTTGGACAATTCACACAATATCTTACAAATTATAGCCTATGTGTTTTTCAGATGCATAAACTATATTATTGTAATGTTTCATTAAAATCCATTCAGTAGTTTTTGCGTGAAAGAGTAACAATTATCCATACTTACAAAGAATTATAATATAGGTAAAGATAAGAAAAATGTAGGGTTAGGTACATAAAATTGTGGTTTAACTGGATGTCGATTATCATACAATAGATTAAAATTTTCCAACCCCGTTCACATCGTCACGGGTTAAATTTAGAAAACGGTAAAATGGGTGCTAAATTAACTTCCTCGATAGTTTAACTATTATCGACAGTACGTAGTTTTCAATAACTCGAATAAAAGAAAAACCTTCCCGCCTCATTTCGTGTCCTTAGGGATTGATTTTATAAAGGTGTTTTCTTATACGATGTCCAAATCATATCCAGATTTCAAAATACTTACCTAATAATTTGGATTGGGTTGGATAATGCTTTTAAAACATATTCTACATTGCTGATTATTTAGTAGATAAAAATGTGTGCTATTGAAATATTTTTCAAATGAAATAAACAAATACAAAAGATCTCAGATCATTTCTGACGTGATTCAAGGGATTTTAATTTAAATAATAAATAAGTTCGGACAATTTTATATGATACGTGATAAAAAGAGCGATTCCTGGACAGTTTCGTTCGCCGTTACTTATTTTCCAGTACGCAACGTCTTCCGGAAATAGCAGTAGATTTTTGACTCAAAAAAAATAAATGATATTATTAATCTATTTTTGAGAAAAAGCTGATTTGATTTGATTTATTATTTTAAATTTAATTTAGCTGATCTGTACACGTCGTAATAACATAACATTTCTACATGAAGAAAACGTACAACAAACTATATTTCACGATACACAAATATAAATGGTGTAGTTGAGTGATTTAAATCCAAAAATTGATTTATATAATACAGTATAATAAAAATTGGACTGTAGCTGAGTGGTAAATTCTAAGTGAATTTATATAGAAATGTTAATAATTTATAAACGCATGCTGAAATTCATTACCAATTTTATTTTCAAACTGAAAAATACTTAGTCGAGGAGAAAAAAGTTCCTTCAGAGGATTCTTAAGTAATCATATCTGTTATCGGTACAGACGTCCTGTTCCAATTGCACCTAAAGCCTCTTCAAATAGTTTTTGAAGGCTCCATCCGTCGGGCCTTATGCTCGTGGAGGAGTCCACCCCCCAACCCCTTGTCACCCCCTTTACCTCTCGTTGCCTCCGCTCATATTTACACAAGCCGGAGTCCCAAGTTGTACGGCACTTTCTACATGGAGCAACTGTTTGATTTGGTAATGCGGTAGATGAATTTTATTTTTGCGTGTAAGTATGTGGATGGAATTATTTTTTTATACTGGTAATGTTTTGTAGAGTATTGTAATAATGTAGTTTAAACAGACAGTGCGACTACAGATAGTTATAATTATTTATAATATCGAGTTTTTTTTTATGAAAAAAACATCGTAAGTGACAATTGCACTACTTACAGCTGAAGATTATTAAATTCCTAATTAAAAAGTGTGTATGACCTCTTTATAAAAAAATAATGACATGATATTTATAATTTAGTACTGATTTCTTAAAATGGTGGCTATTAACGTAATGCTTCTAATATACAAAGATAATATTTAGAAAATTACAGTAAAAAAAGTATTTATCAGATTTTTGGTGCTTACGAAGCTTTCACCGAAAAGGTGACCCTATATATATTTTATAAGGTATATCTTTTTATTAACTATTATTTATAGAAGGATGAGTTATATTGCTATAAAATGTCTGTATGGTGTAATATATAGGTATGTATTCAGAAATAAAAAAGAGTCAGAAAAAATATCGATAATTAAGGATAGTTTTGTAGTTAAATTGTTCAGTATAAATTTATATTATTCGTTTTAAAGATTCAAGTAAGGAAATAAGTTATACAGTTTGTAAAAAGACGTTTCACAGACGAATAGCTTTAAACACTTTTATAAATTAATATTTTATTAAATTATTTTAAACACTCCATCTTTCTTACATACAATCTTGTAATACCTAAAGTGGAAACTCAGAAGTATTATGGTATATAATATGGGAAACGAAACCTTTTGCCTTATTAATGTACTAATAGTATAAATATCACATTACAGGATATATAAAATATAGAAAAAATAATACAAAACTAAGCGCGCGTACCAGGTTGTAAATATAAGCAACCGTCGCCCGACCTACCCGTGTTCCGCTCCTCGGGGAACCTTCTCGAACTATTTGTGAAAAACAGCAAATAAGGCTTTGTCTGTGATAGGCGAGCTCGAGTGTTCGCGCTTGACAATACGGCGGGATTCATTTCCGGTAAAACCCACTTTGCCGGAAGTCGTGGTTCGTTAAAACAACCTGAGTTTTAAAATGTTCCCCCTTTGTTCAAGTTTTCTCATGTCAAAAGGATTTCCCGGATTATTTTCAATTTAATAATTGATCGGGCGGTTTTTGTAGTACGTAGAAATCCACAATTATTGAAGGCTTTTTAAAATAGAACCAAATATTCTATTAGCTTAATAAATATAAATATTAGGCTATCCAGTTAACTGAAATATAGAACTTATTGTTAACTTATTATTTTGTACATATTGTTTTGTTACTGGCATTTATAACTTTTTATAAAAATACTTTCTTTTTGTTATTTTATAGCTTAGGTTTTAGAAAGAAAGACAAGAAAGAAAAAAAGTTTTATTTATCCAACACACAGCAAATAATATTTAAAATAAATAAAAGAAAAAAAAACTAAAAATAGAAAATAATAAAAAAAACATCAGAACATTACAGCAAGTTCACAAAAAAAAAAACCTAATATGTGTATAAATTGGTACCAGTCTCACATACATGTTTAATGTAATGGCTATAATCCATCTGATCTTAAGTGACGATATCACCCAAGTTGGTAGACACGCTAAACCTGTGAAGAGACTGACTTTCAAGTTCAACTGCCGGAAAACGCCAGTTAGTATTTGGCGGCAGACTTTTAACTAAAGAATGCTAGGTTTTCTTCACGATTTCACACAATAGGTGTGTTCCGGTAGCTGTACTTGAGAGCTAGTTCCTCCATAGGTTTAGCATGTGTACCAACTTGGGCCGTGCCGTCACTTAAAATCAGGTGCGTTATGGTTATTTCGATAAACCTTAACTATATAATAAAATATAATATCATGATGAAACCATAGCATGTTAGTAAGGCTTTTCTGATGCCTACCTAGTAGCAACGACCCTCAGGGTAAAAATCTGCCGCCAAATACTTATAGATACATTCCGGAAGTTGTACTTCAGAGCCAGTCCCTCCACCAGGCTTATCGTGTTCACCATCTTCGGCCTATATTAATATCAGGTGAGATTATGGTCATAACGCTAAACCTATGAACTATAAAAACACATAATCATATCACATTTTGTGTATTCAATGGATGACTATCAATTCGCAATATTCTCACATTGAGTGTGTCGCATAATAGGTGCCCAATATTTCATAAGCAACACAATACGCGCGTGAAAATTAAAAACTAACAGATATGTCATTAAAATATTAAAAAATAATGTTGAAACGTTATAAAATTCGAAATATTCCTCAAAAAGCATGTCTTCATCAGACTATTATTATTTTGTACTCAAATACCATAGAGATCTCTCTATATACATAGTTTCATAGGTCAATTACCAGCAACGAAAGAGGGAATTGACATCAGAATCTGTCCGGATGTTAATTTAGTACAATATTTTAACTCTTACCCCGTATCCTGGATAAAGCATACCGTTTTATGATATATACAAAGCACCCTTTAAGTTAATCCATAATAAACGTTATCGCCATGTCCAATTATGTGAAAATCAATCCTTCGGTTCTAATAGCCAGCGATAACTGCATTCTGTAAATTTTCAACTTAATGTGTATACATTTTAATCAAATATATTATTACTTGAGCTTTCCCCTGACACAATCATTTACAATGGAAAACGTTTGAGATGAATTTTCATTTGTTCTATTCTACATTTATTGCCTTCACTCTGATATCGGGGGAATGGAAAACATTACTTAATTATACCGCCTTCTAAGTAAAGGTCAGAGGAGTTATATAATAAATAATATCTCACTGGACTGTAATTATAATATTTTTTATTTATATAAATAACGATTTCTTATGTTTACGTGAATATTATAGGGCCTGTGAAAATCGAGACGCTTTAAATTTTTCTACTAATATACCGAAATTTATGAGCATTAACTAATTTGATTCGAGTTGGTCAGAATACTGAAGGAAGATGCAGGAAAAATACATAAGCAAGATTCAACCATTGATTCTCCTAATTGTATAGTGGTAACAAAATCATGATTTCTTATGTTTACGCGAATATTACTCATCGAAATAAAACTAATTTGAACGGATTATATCGCGGTTTTTATTAATTTTGATCCTAACGTTTCGAAAGCTTTCCAGCCTTCATGGTCTCGAGGCGGACTGAGTTGTAGGTTGTCCAGAAAAGTTAATATTACAGTGTCTACCGTCGGGATCAAATTTAATACAAAATGTCGCGATATAATCCGTTTAAATTAGTTTTTTTATTTACAATAATTTAATTTTTTATGCTTTTTAGGTTCGGCGTTACGACTATAAGTTTTCCTGACGTCACGTGACTATTTAGTCCAAGAACCAGGGCGTTTAAGCTAGTGAATGGCACGTCTAGCCAGGTTGCTACTAGGAAAGTCTCTTCTACCGTGCTATAGTTTCATTGCGGTATTTTACTTTACACAAACTTCAGTATCATCGAAGGGATTCGAACTCACACCCATCGACGCGACGTTCATGCACACTACCAACTGAGCTATCATTATCTCTATCTATAAGCGGTGTATTTTGCATCACTTTTTTTTCTCATGTTATGAGGTAACATGTGTAACATATACCCTTTCACTAACCGTAGAGATTATCTATGAAAGTAAATAAAACTTTCATGGAAGGATTAAAATTTCGTCTTCTCGACTAACGAGGAAATTACCAACTAATTTTATATAATCTGGTTTGCGCGAAAGGCGACAGATCAGGAATTCATTTGGAGACGATAATTCATTCGCAAATGCCACAACGTTGCATTGTACTGGTATTTTACTAAATTAAAAGCTCATTTCTTTTTAAACGGAACACTGATGGTAAGTGATCACCACCGCCAATAGACGCCCACAACACCAGATGAATCGCAGGTACGTTGCCGGCCTTTATAGGGGGGACTGGCTCTCAAGTGCTGCTGCCGGGACACACGTATTGGTATTTGGCGGCAGGTTTACAACTTGAGGATGGTAGCTACCCAGGCGGGCATTAGAAAAAGCTCTACCACCATACTATGGTTTCCTCACGATGTTTTACTTCACCGGAAACTCAAGCTCTTTGTAGGTGGCCGGATCTGAACTCATGTCCCATGACGCGGCGTTCCTACACGCCACCAATGAGCTACCATCGCTTTTTGCATTTTGGTTATGCCTAAAGAAATACACTCTCAAAGTTTTTGCCGGGATCATTATCTGATATGTACTGGTCGTTATTGTGATTTACTTGAAGTTCATTAATACCTATCACATTAAATCAAATAAAAATACAAAACAATTTAGGCCCTCGGAAGGCTCTTATGAACGTAAGAAGAGCCGCCAAGAAACTCGATCTCGATATGTATTTTTTAGGTAACAATATATTTTTTACGATATCCTGAAGACGGGAATCAATGAATACTTTCATGAAATTTCAAACAGCTTCGTTTAGAATTAGAATGATTCTCCTGTAAAATGTCAGATTCCAATACAAACACGTTGAAATCAATCAAAGCATCTAGTGATTATGTCTTGTGCGATAAGAGGATGAGTGTCGTGATAAAAAAATAATTGATTAGAATCAGTTTCACAAGTCTAGAAGAACTCTACATGTCCTGAAGTTTTGAAGCCACGATAGCTGAGTTGGTAGCGTGTACGGACGCCGCGGCAAGGGACGTGAGTTCGAATCCACCGAAACATTGTGATGCAACCATAGCATAGTGGTCGGGTCCGCCTGACTAACTTCACTGTACTTGAGAGTGGTAGACCCTCAAGTTGAAATTGTGGCACCAAATACCAGCAGTTACACTTGAGCCAGTCCTTTCATGAGGCTAAGCGTGTTCACCATCTTAAGCCACATCGTCACTTAAAATCAGGTGAGTTTATGGCCATAACGATATACTTTAACAATAAAAAGTATTCGATATAATTGCAAACCAATTCCTATGCTTCAAATAATAAATATCCAGTAGGTTCTGGAACCTCATAACAAAACTTGACATAAAATTATATTAAAATCAGGCAGCGTGCGCGATTTAAACTCAGTTAATATTGACAACAAATTTAATGCATATAATAAGTGTGTCCTCACTCGACGAGATAACCTGCATGTGAGTCGACGAGACTTCCTGTTTTGCAGTGTTGCCAGGAAACTCAATTATATGTCGATAAAACTAAGCGGAGCAGAGCCTGAGCCGTGAAGCCAAGGCTAGTGATGGGAATACTGATATACATTTTTATGCTAATATTTATCGATGATGCCAAGAGACGGTTTTATCCAAAATTAACAGATCAAGCCTTGTGGAGAAACTGCTATTTTATTTTTTTATTTAAACTGTATTTGGTAAATAACGTCTCCATTACCGCCTATAGTGCCACGTTTAGGTTTACCGCATTCCGAAACCAACCACCAGTATATTTATGTTGTGGAATAGTAATGTTCTATACCCGACTGCGTATGGTGAGATACACGTTGCAATGGTGAGTTTGAAGTCAGTATAACAACGCTGGACCCGGTATGTGATGTCTGAATGATGAAGAAAAATAATACAGTGTGTATTTAGGACAAGCGTCACACGAATAGTTTGCGGATCGCGATTTCAAGGTCCTCCCGTAATGTGAGTAATTTTTCTAGTGTTGCCATTGCATTTTTTGAAAAAAAAAAGGCTATCTAACTGATATGAAGTTTCACTTAAAACTATAAATAAAATAAAATAAAAAGCCTGTAATCTGTAATTTATAAATATGATTACTCATTAAAATATAATGTTTTTTTTTTTACTAACATGTTATAGTCGTCTGCTCGGCGTAGGCCTCCCTTATTACTGACCATATTTGCCTATTCCTTGCTATGGTGGGCCAGCCTGGGCCAGCACACTCTCTAAAGATGTCTTCCCATCCTCTAAACGGTCTGCCTCTTTGTCCCTGGCTACTTCTTGGCAGCCACTCGGTAGTTAGCTTTGTCCGTCGATTATTTTCCATTCGAGATACACGTCCAGCCCAGTTCCATTTAAATTTCTTTATCCTTTTAATCACGTTCGTAATTTTTGTCTTACTCTTAATCATTTTGTTACTAATTCTATCTTTTAACCTTATTCCTAGCATACTCCGTTCCATACTTAAAAATATAACGCATTTTATTTAAACCTGCTCACTGTTGTATCGAAAACAAAAACTAAATTATTTTCGCGCTATTGAATCGCAAACTGCGCTATTAGACTTTTCGAATGTCTGAATAAATTCAATAGCAAAACAGTGGTAAGTCACCACCGGCTCGAAGCGGAGGCCGATCCTCAGGTATATTTCTATTTGGCCGGCCGCGTACACACACGTACGCCCGATAAATTTCCGAGTGCTTAGGTGGACGTCACTTGCATTACCGCCGGCCCTCTAGAGAGACCCTCCGCCAAATTGGCCGGCCGGCGTTATGTGTTTACCTTGCGGACGGGGTTTCCGTTTTATCCTTTTAACTTATGATAAATTATTTTTTTTTATCTCTCGTTCGGAAATAACTATAAACCAGGCTTGAAATAATAAAGCAATCTATAAACATAGTATGTATTTGTAACTGAACCAAATAAGTGACTTGTTTTTTTTTTGGTGACGATAAGTGACGATGTGTTCCAAAATGGTGGACACGCTAAGCCCAGTGGAGGAACTGGCTATCAAGTGCAACTGCTAGAACACACCGATAGGTAATTCGGTGGCAGGTTTTCAACTTCAGAGTGCTAGATAGTCAGACGTGCATTCGAAAAACCCCTACCATCATGCAAAACGTGTTTTCTATCTATACTTCTGTAAGCGTTATTTGTTTAGACAGGTTTTAACATTATGTTTTATAGTATAGAACAATATTAACCCATAAAACTAAAAGTGCATGACCAGGACAGGGAAAATTTATGTAAAAAAAACTTTCTGTAAACTGTAAACTGTGAGATTATCACCATAACGTTAAACCTTAACTGTAAAAAAAAAACACAAAAATCACATATACGTGACGCGATTTTCTTCGTTTAATCCAAATTAAAACATTTATTAATTAATAGTTGACCCAATGAACTTTGTATTCGTAATTGTAGTTCATGATCCATTCGTTCGTTGTCCTGGCAATAACGAAGATACTCCATATAGTATATACATCAGCTAGAACTTTTATTTTATTAAGATTTAGCGTTATGGCCATTATCTCACCTAATCTCAAGTGATGATACGGCCAAGCCGGTAGATAAGCTAGACCTGTGGAAAAACTGGTTCTCAAGTGCAACTTTCGGAACACACCTATAGGTTTTGGGGGCAGATTTTCTACTTGAGACTGGTGGCTTGCCAGGCAGGCATGGAAAAAGCCCTACACTATGTAATGGTTTCCTTTACCGAAAGCTCAAGCTCATTATAGGTGGATTCGAACTCACGTGCCTCGACACGGAGTCCGTACACACTACCAACTTTACTTTTTGGACATAGCAGATAATGAATAATCAATGACAATATGTAGATATATTAGCTGTCCCTTTAACATAATTATTTTTCTACATCAAAATTATTCAGAGTCCCTTCCTGTACTCTTCTACATCCTGTTCGATTAGGGTTATTTTTCTTTTCTCTCGGCTCCTTAGTTTTGAGCCTCATTTAATAATTGATCTACCAAGCGCTTAAAGCGCTTTTTTTCAAATCGAACATTTAGATGACGTCCATCGCTGTCTAATGAAATGTGTTAACGATACTCTTAGTTCAGATATGGCTATTTTAATAACATTTTCCTCAAAGTTAACGTTACCTTAATGTTATAAGCAATGAGTGCAAGACGAATGTATGCACTTAATAGTTTGATTTAGTGTTATTAGGTTACAGTGGTGCTACTTAGAAAACCCCTAGACAAAAAGAGAAAACGAAGTCTTTTAGGGCCGGATAGTAAATCGCGGGCCCTTCGAAACTCGCGAGCCTGGGACTTCCCAGCTACTCTGATTACGAGTGTTCAGGGTCCGCCAATAACTGCGCTCGGCTGACTGTGGTGACTCACCTGGGTAGCCGTTGGTGAAGGTCTCGTTGTCGTGGCGTACGTGACCGGGGCCCACTACACTTTGTTAGTCCTGGCGGCCGCCGTTGTCCATATAATGATATTCTAACACAATGAAAACCTCTTGTAACTTCATAGTAATGTCCGTAATATGGAAAACAGAAAATACGATGACTTATTCCGTTGCCGATTTTCCGTTACCGAGCGCGTATTCAAAGTAACGTGTGACGCCCTCAAGCGTCAAACACGAGAACAACCGGGACACAGATTCCGGTGTTGCCTGAACAAAGTATGATAGCTAATTCTTGATATTAATGCGTTCAAACAAACTCTTCAACTATATTAACTTATCTAATTGCATATTCGCATTCATGTATGTACATTTGGGTCTTAATGATATTCTTATACATAAACCTATTTATATATATATATACTTATAGCGATGATAGGTCAGTGGTAGTGTATACGACTTCCCGTCAAGGGACGTGAGTTCAAATCCAAGCACCTACAATGAGCTTGAGCTTCCGGTGAAGGAAAACATCGTGAGGAAAACCATAGCATGGTGGTAAGACTTTTTCTATTGCCCGCCTGGCTAGCTACCACCTTCATGTTGAAAATCTGCCGTCAAATACCAAAAGGATGTGTTCCGGCAGTTGCACTCAACCGGTCTCTCACATAAAGGCCGGCAATGCACCTGTGATTCCGCTGGAGTTATGGGTGTCCATGGCCGACGGTGATCACTTACCATCAGATGACAGGCTTTTTTTTATTTTGCGTAGCTTAGTGACTGTACTGTACCTGGTTTTAAGTGCAGTACAATCCAGAACAGCGGTGACTGATAATGATCCAAAATTCACAAACAGTCACTGCTGTCATGCTGGCTTGCTCGATTTCCCCCTAATCCATATAGAAAATTCTATTTATACATATATGCGTCAATAACCTATATCATATTTTTGTTTTACTAGCTGACCCGACAGACGTTGTCCTGTCCTAACTATGAATATTGAATTCAAATTGGTATAATTAATAATAAAAAAATATTATTGCAAGACCATAATGTTTATTATTGAAATGTTCTATGACAACTAATAGTTATGTAATATAATACTGAAGTTAAGATTTTTTAATTTTTTAAATGTTCCGTTAACTTTCTTAATTTTTTCTTTCATAAGAACCTTCTCCTGAAAATACGTAACACAACAAAATTAAGAATTAGCGAAATTGTCCCATCCGTTCACGCGTGATGCGATGACCGAGGGAAATGATTCATTTATATATATGTATATATATATAGATTGGCTTAGCCTGTTTATAACTTAAGACAGTAAAATAACCAATGTTAGTACAATTTCTTTATTTACGTATAAATTATACTATTAAGTTATGTAATTGATAAACTGTGCTATTGAATAGTATGATGTATTTACTAGACAATATTTAAGTCTATTTTTACCTTCTTTCTTAACTTACTTTTTACTTAATCTATCTTTAACTTCTACTCGCGATTAAATCATAATCATATTGATTTTGTCAAACAAATCGAATAACAGAATGAAAAGTTTCATACAAAGTTTATTCCCCTCTCTGTCCCACTTCCAATAAGTTTGTCGCAAGAAAATGTAACCTATCACCTTCTTCAGGTTCCCACATATCTTTATACCAAAATGCATCATAATCGATTCAGCGGTTTAGGCGTGACAGCGTAATAAACAAATTCACGCAATTCTTATATTAGTAAGGATGTTCAATATTATATAAAAATATCATATTAGTATATAATCTAGTCTAGTAATTTAAGTGTACTGTGCATGATATCCATAAAGCGTACAGAACAGCGCACTCCCCCTTACCGGTGATAATACTAAAATACTCGAACAACACTCCAACTGCCTCGTTCAATGCAAAGCCGTTCTCGCTCGCGAACGAACACTGAACTCGAGTCGTCCAACTTGCGAAACTATCTCTTAACAGCCGAGCATATCGTTCACGCGTATTACCGGGTAAATATATAAAGACCCGGCGAGGTTAGTCGTGTAGACCTAAAGTGACAGAGTGGATAAATATGTGAACGATGTTCGTGTCTGGACTTGATACACTGTGAACTGTTATGAGGTTACAAAGCAACTTCTTTCCTTTATTTAATATTATCATCTTCTTATCCATTGCCCAAGCTTTTTTTTAAATCCAATCTCGGCAAAATGACTGTACTTCACCTCATGGTAAGCTTTAGCACAGTCCAGTGACAGTAGCGACTGCCGTAAGGGCAAATGCCCTTCGTCAGTCGCAACTGTCTTGTCGATCCACTAAATGTCTCTTCACGCCTCGTTTAAAAGACCCAATGTTATAAAAAGGAGGGAACACCCAGATCGGAAGACGGTTCCACAGCTCTACAGTGCGACAAAGAAAAGTTTTTCGAACTTTCTACCTCACGTCGGGACGGAGGTCGTGGTAAAGCTGCGGCTCCGTAGCCCAGCGCGGGTGGATCTGCTGTGAAAAAGAGAGGAGGGGATTAGGTGAAACAATTATTTATTTGAGGTCGGAGCGATACGTTTTCCTCTACCATAAATCTCTGTCAGTAGTCATCTCTTAATTCAGTCCCCTTTTTTTCATCTCATACCTCACACACTCTATCTATCTGCTCTTTTCTCTTCCTCTTCATTTTCATCCTTCAGCATTCGTATTCATTACTTTTCTCACCACGTGCGTTTTCTCTCTGATATGTCCAAAGTAAGACGAGTGATTCTCTTTCAACTTCTCTACCACTGCGGCCACTTTCAAACTTCCTCTTACAAACTCATGATGTATGTATGTATGTATGTAAGATGTATGACTTTTTTTATCCTTGTAACACCATCCGTCCGTTTAAACATTCGCATTTCTGACGCATGCAATCGACGCGCATCCGTTTTCTTACTAGCCCTACACTCCGATCCCATACAATATGACATATCTTATAAGCTGGGTTAATGTATTCTGCCCTTTAATCTAAGGGTCATTCTAAGCGATGATAGCTCAGTGGTAGTGTGCACGACTTCGCGTCAGGAGACGTGGGTTCGAACCCAAGCACCTACAATGAGCTTGAGCTTTCGGTGAAGGAAAACATCGTGAGGAAACCATAGCATGGTGGTAGGGCTTTTTGCCTGGGTAGCTACCACCCTCTAGTTGTGAACCTGTCGCCAAATACCAATAGGTGTGTTCCGGCAGCAGCACTTGAGAGCCAGTTCCTCCACAAGTTTAGTGTATCTACCAAATTGGGCCGTATCGTCACTTAAGATCAGGTGAGATTATGGCCATAACGCTAAACCTTAAGTATAAAAAAAAAAAAAAAACATTGTATCCGAGACCTCTCACCATTTCATCCACTCTGCTAATATTACTCAAGTATATTTTGTAACTTATAATCTCATGTAAGTTTTCACTATCCCACCTACTCATAATAGTATATACTGAAGTTGTTGTTGAAATCAAATTGTGTCATAAGTAAATAGTTTTTAAAATGGATCACTACACAATATTAACGCAAGCGGAGCCGCGTGTAAAATCTAGGAGATTATAACTTCTACAAACTATTTGTTACAACAGCTGGAAACAACGTTTTACAACGTTTTTTTTTTTTAATTTCCCTTTATAATGTAATCAAAACTATAGGAGAATATATGTATAATTTATTATACAGCATATGTATATTTAAAAATCCAGTATTTAAGGCTGGAAAAGGGTGGGGTGGAACTCTTGAGATGTTATATATTCACAACAGATATAAATGCAGAACCTTCAACCTTACTTGTAAGGATACGAAGCAACTTCTCACCTCTAAGTTACGCATATACAATCTCTTCGAAATACCGTGGATAACAAATATACAATATACGCAAGTTTTCAAAATAAAAAAATAAATAAAAAAAATGCACAACAATAACAATAAAGGTATATTATAATTGTTTTATTAGTGCGGGGCGGGTTCACCGGGTCGCGGAGTTAGTGCCGGGGCCAAATTATGAATCTTAATACGGAAGGCGGGGCGAGGGGCTAGGGACGAGGGGCGACGCCGGTCGGGACACCCCAATCGAATATTTATGAGCGAAAATTCACAGCTGATAAAACTTCAGAGGGCTCCGGGAGACCTAATAAACGGATGTTTCTTGTTTCGCAGTCGTCTCGTTTTGTGTGAGAAATTTGTTTCGCAATCGGAAATTTCGTACGCAGATATATGTATATGTAGTTGATAGATGCCACCTTTAAATTAGTACCTACAGCACTGTTTAACAAGACACTAGTCTAGGAGTATTACATCCAACAGCCGCGGGGATCGCAGACCGGCATATCTATGGCGATTCCTACTGTGTTGTAATCTCTCAGTGATCGCAGCTTTTCCAGGCCTCAGCACGCACCCCAAGAAGTTCAGTGAAGCTGTCAAAGTACTTAAAATATCATCATACGTCGTTTCGAAAAAAAAAAAAAAAAATAAGTCTAGGGTTCCAATGCGTTCCCTTCAAAGATTAGAATCAATGCGAAAATATTTCCTTTCCTTTTGCACGTCGGGGAGAATACGTGGTCTGGTTGCCTTTCTGGTTCGTGAGTTCAAATGGAATCCTATATTTCCTCTTGTAACCAGTTTGGTATATTACAAGAGATCATAGTGTGTAAGGGACATGAGATCGAATCCCTACAATGAGCTTGAGCTTTCGGTGAAGGAAAACATTGTGAGGAAACCATAACATGTTTGTAGGGCGTTTTCTATGAAAATCTGCCGCCAAATACCATTAGGTGTGTTCCGGCAGTTGCACTTGAGAGCCAGCCCATTCTATAAAGGCCGGCAACCCACCTGTGATTCCTCTGGTGATGTGGCTGTCCATGGGCGGGGGTGATCACCCCCTATTTCATAAAAATAAATCATAATCAATTCAGCGATTTAGGCGTGAAATCGTAACCAAAAAACTCACCTTCGCATTTATAATATTATCAAGGATAATATATATACATTTCTGTAATAGAACACAGAATAGTAATTAATAAAATTCCACTAAACTTTTAGTACCGGCACAGGACTCGTTGACGCGAAGCTTTTATCCGTTATTATCGCTACAAAAAATACACATAAAAGTGAAACGAAAGTAATATGTGTCACAAAGAGTTGCAATATCTCAGCTCCTCGATCATAAAACCCGTTATTGTCGCCTCGGGAGAGGTGTGTTTACATAAAGATAGGTATCGACGCACGTGGCCGATTGTTTCAATAGGAAAATGCGGTCGAATTTTATTGAATGACGTGACCTAACGCTTCTAGATGTGACCCTTGGAACAATTTAATTCAATTTTTAAAACAGTTTTAAAATAAACAATTAAAATTGTATAATTCGCGTGTAAAAATTAGTTTTGTAGCAAGTATTTCTCATATAAGATTTGTGGAAACGTAATAAATGCGTTAAAATATATCAGTAACACAGTTTATTGTCCTGTAAAAATGTGAATTTACTTGACACGTTCAAAAACAAGAAGGAAAGGTATACACAGTACTGTCACTAGAGAACCAAAAAGTTCCTAATGTATTCGTTTAGAAATTAACATCTTAGTAATATTTTACATTTACTACTTCAACAAGATTAAAATTAGTAAAATATCTTGAGAAAACAAAAATATCTCTAAAAATTCCGTCCATAGAATTCATTTTCTAAATACGATATTATTTTATTAGTAACAGTAATTGTAACACTATCTCGTCTACGTGGTTGGTCTAAAAATTATATGTTTTAAATTGTTTGCATTGCTTCGCATATACCAATTACACAAGAAGTCCTAAACAATATGATAAACAAGCTATGTTAAATACTTAATTCGCATGAAACAAAAATTCATTGTTCTATGAATGTTCTATCCCTAAAATATATATATATTTTTTTATCCTTTCTGAAAAAAGTTCTATACACTGTTTTTCATGAATCTAGCTATCATATGAAAAAGATTTTTTAAAATCAGACAGGTAGATTTAGAGATAAGCGCATTTAAACCAACAAACAATTTTTTTAGTTGTATGATGCCAATATAAGTGTGATTATGTTTTTGTTACTGAGTACTAAGCAATCAATCATCATGAAATGTTGGATACACGTTATCAGCAATACAAAAAAGGTTACAGGGTACTTTAAAAAAATTATTCAAGATAAAAAAATAAGTTATTATTTCACGCTAACGAAATCGCGAACACAGTTTCGTCACTGTAATATACTTATTGCATTAAATCAAAAAATGTAACTTAAATTAAAATGTACTAAGAACTTTTTGGGTGTTTTTTTTTTTAATACGGGCATCTCGTACTGTAGCATATCTCAACTCATCCCTAATTCAAATACTTCGGTATGTTAATCAGGTCTTGATGTAGTTCCCATCGACCAGTTTGTTGATGAGTTGAGGAAATTGTGTGCCACTTTCAAGATTTTTTGTGAGAGGTTGGAATATTAACAATAATATATACTTAATAAATATATATTTTAAGTCTTCAATATTTATTTTACATACAACTGTATCAGTGAAAGTGAAAATAAATTAATGAGATAAATACGACTACGCTCGAAGCCAAATCTATTATCTTTACATCATTGTACCAGCTTAACTCGTATTCACCTCTCGCTTGAACAGTTTCCTAAGGTTTCAGTGGTTTGGAAAGGGACCTTTTTCCACCACGCCAATAATCATTTATCGCACTGCCTAATGTTGGCACGTGATGCGGCTTCCTGAGGCAGGCGAGCTTTTGTAGAGCACTCCCCTGAAATCTTAAAAGTTCATACCTTGCAAATTAAATTACGATTTTATCTTTTTTTTATTATTCTTAAAATGGCGATTTATCGTCAACGGCATCAGTGGTCTGACTTTCAAATTTTTTTTTTTAAGGATAGATTTTATGAATTTAGTTAATTTTTTTGTAACAAAAATACTGTAGTCTTTGTAACTAAGTGGTATCCTTAAGATTCAATGACATTTAGTCATTTAGCTGGTGTATCTTGTTTTAGTTTATACAAAAGTGCATGATGGTAGAGTTCCTTCTAAGGTCTGCCTGGCCAGCTATCACTTTTAAGTTAAAAGTCTGCCGCCAAATACCTATAAGTGTTCCGGCAGTTGCACTTGAGAGCCGGTCCCTCCACCAGGCTTACGTGCCCACCATCTTGGGCCGCATCGTTACTTAACCTCAGACGAGATTGTGATCATATCATGACGCTAAACCTTAACTATATAAACAAAAACACGGTTGTTATTATTTACATACCATATGCACTAATGAAATATTATAAAAAAATAGGCGTTAGTTGTTTATAAGTTACGTCACTTAACATCAAGTAATATTGTGACCATACCGCTAAATCTAGACTATAAAAATTTATTTAACTAAATTACATCTACACCACGTAGAAATATATACGACCGAGATTTGCTTAGGAAAAAACACGAACACTTTTTTCGTCGGATATGACATTTAAATTGATATTAAAAGTATAATAACAAATATATGTAGGTAAATAATCACATGTAGTGTGCGTTTCTAAGGAAGAGGTACGCAGGGCATAGCATATGCGCGCAAACACACAATGGAATCGAGGGTGGTTATTTAAATAATGCATGATGGCATTTACTAGCGTCATGTCGTTAGCCGTCACGGGGTGAAGTTCAGTTTTACTGCCAAAACGCTGCAAAATACGTTTCACATAGAAACAACAACAGATCGTAATTTTACCGCTCAGTTCAATAACTGAATGATTATGAATTCCCTCAGAATATGATATTCTTTTAATAAACATAGAAGGATAAACTTTCGAACAAAACCTCGCTACACTTAAATCGCGTACTGATCGAATTTAAACGGAAACTTTTCCCGGAAGTGAAACTATTATGCACGGGCGCTTTGTTCCGGGGGCGGCGAGGCTGCCTGCGTACTTAGAATGCACCGTTTACTTTGACCCACATAACAACTGTGCTCTTCGATATTTGAGAAGGTTATGTATAGTTAATAATGTTATTCGAACTAGTTACATCCGATACTTTGCGTATGAATAATCATTTTGAAGAACGGACTGAGGTTCATCCAAGTAAGTTACGTAACGGGGATTGAATACCATATGAATTACCCTCGCTAATCTCACCTCCACTCGGTTTCTCTCTGCTGAGTGAGACTCTTGCGGATGTGAGTCCCATATATGGTTTCAGTAATGACGTTTAACCATGTAATCCTTGATTTGTCATAGCTTGGATTTAGGGCTATTCCCGATTAGTCAGCGACCATCCTCGGGTTTAGGCTGTCGCAAAATAAATATTAACCATAAGCCGGTGTGTGCCGGCATAGTGAACGAGAACGCTTTTCGGTAAGTTCAGCAACATAAGTGTAATGCGCCTGGTGTTGCGGCTGCCTATAGGCGACGGTAAACATTTACCGTCAGATGACTCGTCTGCCTGTTTGCTGACATTAGCATAAAAAAGCATATAAAAGCCAGTAATAAAGCAATACCGAAACCAATATTAAATTTTTACCAATATTAAATTCAGTATGGATTTAAACAATGTATTTGATACTAACTGATCTTGCAGACCTTTTTTTGTCTTTTCGAGTAATAATTAACATCGACTACAGCGTCATCTATGGCGTTATGATCACTTATCACGATAAAAAGTATCATATCTTTAAGGTGGGATCAAACTGCACACGGTTTACAAAAAAAATACATTAAATTCGATTCATGTGTTTAAGAGTTCATTGCGGATCAAAAAAGTGACACGATTTTTTTTATATTTAAAGGTATTAATAGAAAATATGAGAATTATAGAAAAAAAATGCCCCCGTTTTCGTATTTTTTTCAATACTGCTTTGCTCTTATTGATGTTGGCGTGATGATACTTAGCCTATGCTATTTCTAATAATATATTCTATCTAACGTTGATAGAATTAAAAAAGTCAGACTGGTAGTTCCAGAGGTTAACCATTATAAACAATAAAAAAACAATGTCTTCCTCTTTATATTATATCTCATGACAGAGTGAAACCATTACGAAGATATAAAAATTAGGTAATTTTGTGGAATAGGAGGCAAACGATCGAGTGTGCCGCCATATTGACTTTGGTTGCACTACTTAACGCATTTCACTTTAACCCTACACCGCGGCCGGCTGTAATGCGACATGCGATAGATCGATGAAAAAAATGAGGCAACGTTAAAAAGTTTCACTTTAAAATGAAGATGAATAAACGGAATTCTTCATAAACAGAATAACGAGTCCCAAATAGTTCCCGCCCCGGTGCAGTCCGCCATCCACAAAAGAAATTGCTTCATTCTTTCTTAAATTTCCAGTTGAACTTCGCCGAGCGTCTAACGGGCGAGTTATTTATCTTTGCCACCGCTTAATAGAATTTAATTAAATTTAGAGCGACATGTTTCGCGAACGCGCGTTCAGACATTCGTAAAGGCTGGCATTTACTCACACAGGGCTAGTTCATTGTCGATTTTTTACCATATATACCGGAAGGTAATGTACCCACTGACTTCTGCTGTACTGTGAATAGTGGGATTGTATTTTTATTTATTTATTACGCTTTTATATACATTGCGGAGTTATTGCTCATGGCATTCTCTACCAGTCAACCTTGGGGTGGTGCAGAGACGATGCAAATTAGGTGCAATAGAAAATATATTAAATATCTATACAATAATATAATTGACGTAAAAATATTAAATATATTTTTGCATAGAAAAGTATATTTAATAACATATGAATAACATAATACATTTGTAAAAATATAACAATGTTATTTATAAGTTATTTTGTTATAGTTAAAGTTTAGCGTAAAGGCCATAATCTCACCTAATCTTAAGTGATGATACGGCCCAAGTTGGTAGACACGCTAAACCTGTCGAGGTACTGGCTCTCAAGTGCAGCTGCCGGAATACACCTATTGGTGTTTTCCAGCCATTTCCTAGCCAAGCGGCCATTAGAAAAAGCCCTACCTCCATGCAAAATAAATCGTACCAAAAAAACCGAGCTAGGCACGATCACCCATGTATTTACTATTAGTCAAAACATAACAACAAAGATACTTAATGTTATAATTAAATCAAATGAGATTAATGCAATAAGCTTTGTGTCATATCGGCAGTTTTGGAGTGGTCTACCGGGGCGTTTTGGAGGCTTTGACAATTACAGTGGAATCTGCTATGCGGTTTATTACTAACAAGCGTTGGTGTGTACTCCATTGTTCTGTATTTAGAATTAGTCAAGGTATTTACCAAACATTTGAAGCGATGTGAGCTCAGTTATTAGTGTTTACGGATGCCCCATCGATAGACGTAATTTCGAACTCACCTGCAGTGATCTCGAACTTTCGGTGAAGGAAAACATAGTGATGAAACTATAATATTTAATGTCCGCTTGGCTAACTACCGTTCTGAAGGTGAAATTATTTGAAATCTAACTGGTAGTTCCTAAGATTAGTACGTTCAAAGAAACACACAAACTTTCTCAATTTATAATATTATAAACATAGATTAAGAACCCATGGTCCAGTATATACCGAAGAGTTATACTACAGCAGGCTACTAATGAGAGGGTTTATATTGGCAATCACAACTGTGACGTAAAAAGATAAAAACATTATCATAAAGCATATGAGGCAAAATGATAAACAGATATTCGTGTTTAAACCCCATAATATAATAAAAGAGATGCGGTAAAATTTGATTTTTACAAGGCCGGGCGTGTAGATCAATTTTTGTCATCCATTCGACGCAACAAGATGACAGGTGAACCTCTTTATAATCCAATAACGTTACACAGAATCCGGATAGTAGACGCCGTTTCGAGTACAGTTGTTAGTTGGGAAACCCTCACAAGTCTCACCAATTGGATCAAACAAATCCATAATCTCGTTCGGTGACTCGAGCCCCGCACGGATATAAGAAATTTTCGTGACAATTGACTGACGCGTCACTTTGCAACGTCTTATTTTCCCAAACTCGGCGAAATCACAGCACATCACTGAAATGTTCGCTGAAATAAATGTAAAGTAATGCAGTAATCGACTATGAGAGATGAAGGTCTATTGTTGAATGTGGATAATTTACTAATACCATTTGAGTACCGACAGACTAAGAAGGGTAATGCTACAATACGTTGCCAAAGAGAGGACCTTTATTACTTGGTCAGCTATCAATCAAGCCACGATATAGATACTTGCAGTTAAGTCCTGATAGTTGCACTTGAGACCCGAGCTGCTCTATAAGCGTATCCACTATGTACCGAGTAGAAAATCATGCGAGATCGTGACCAAACCTAAAGGAAAACAAAGAAATGAAAAAAGTAACACAAATTGTAACCAATTTTTTTGCTAACCTTACAAGACTTTAGTCAAATTTTTTTATAACGATATTAGTCGAATTTGCGTCATTATATACAAATAAAATATCTGTTATTATCACTTTATAGTCATACGCTTTCGACCTTCGGTGACATGGTATTTTATAACGTTCCTGTCGCTGATTCATTAGCTGAGGTTTTTGTGAATAAATTGAGTTAATTAATACTAAAAACGTTGGTTTCGCTAAAAGTTTTGCGACCATTATTTTCAAGCTCCATATTTATTACACAAATAAAAAATAATGATCGTTGACAATATCACTTTGTAGTTCTGAATTTTAATGGCCTAGTGTAAATGTATTTGGAGATATCTTTAAGTTCTTGGGCTGAGAAAGAAAGACTTATAAAACAGAAAGAAGGAACTTCTTGAATCAACGAGGACTCGGTGGTAACTTATAACGAATATCGTCTCTCTGTTATGATTCTAACCTATCAGTAATAGAAACCCTAGTAGTGAAAATGTAAGAGTAAAGATGAGGCATTTTGTAATACTTCCTAGGCTATTTGCCACCCTCAAGGTACGACATTTGTCCTTGTATGTATATTCTGGCAGTTATAATCTAGCTCGCTACCGCCTTAAAGCCACGACACACATATATACTTGTAGGTTTGTCCCAGCAATTGCATTTGAGATCTAGCTTTAAGATTAGCATGTCCACCATTTTCGGCTACAAAAACACTTGGAATAAAGTAAAATTTTGGTCAAATATATACCCTTTTTATCACCGTGGTGTTTTAACCCCCAGTTTTTATGGACAGTTCAAAGGCGTGAGGAACATATGGTGATTCATCGGAGGCTAAACACCCAACACTAAAACGCACTACGTTGACACTTCCAACTTCCGTGTTGCCAGATACCTGGGACGGCATTACAGTCCAGACATAAAAAAAATCGGGTCTAACGTTATTCTCCGAATTGTTGCCAGCTCTAACATTCATGATCTACTTAGGGCCTATACGGATCGTTTATTTTGAAAGTGGTGTAAGTCCATTTTTAAGTAAAATGAGCTATCACGTAATTCATGCTTAATTTAATGTATTTTTTTTATATATAACTATTCCGTGTTTAATTTCTCAAAAAAATCCCACGTTTTGTACAACTTAAAATCGGTCGGTAAATGAAATTGCATTATCAACAAATATAGTAAACTTTAATTTTCTCGAAGAAAAAGAAAATGGACTTACACCGCTTCCAAAATAAACTGTACATATGTAAAAAGTATTTTGATTTAATACAAATGAAATCGCAAAACATAACATGATTCTCGCATACGTGATAATAAACCATTGCAAAAACTAAAAACTCTTTGCCCGAGGTTCGTAGCCGTCACTGTGTTTGGCAGTTCCAAATGACGGATTGCAACACCGGAGGCCCATTCGTTTGTGTTTTCGTCGAACTACCACCGCCCCGTGCGGGATAGGTGTGATTTTTTTTTTCTCTTATAATGACCGAGTGTTGTATTCCCGCTGGTATTGATGTATCTTCGACGGTACATGAATGAAACTTGACGTTATATCTTTTTTTTTAGTTAATATTTTGTACGAAATTATATATTACTAGGTGACCCGGTGAAATTTGTATCATGTATGGTCGTTGTTATTAGACTAATGAACTTTGATTGATTTTTAAAGTCTTCTATCACATTCATTTGCTGTTGCTTGTAATTTTTGTATTGTTTGTAATATTAAATTTGTCCTGACAGTAACGAATACAATAGAGAAAATAATTATCCAATTTGGTACAGTCGTTCGGAAATTGTGCACGTACAGACATTTCGGTGATTCATTTATATATATACAAACACAGAGTTTTTAATGTTCCGCTCAATTTCCTTAATATTTTCTTTCATAAGATCCTGCCTCTGAAAATAATTAATTTTCCATCCAATGGATTTTCATCCATTGACGCGTGATGCGATGACCAAGGGAAATAGATATTCACTTTTATATATACAGATATATAAGTAAGAATTTTTTTTTTGCCGTAGGGAAATGTATTTACGCGTACCTTTCTAGCCAGACAAATTACTACTCAACTGTTAACTTTACTAAGGATGGTAAATTTGATATCAATATTAATTATTATCAAAATCTATGGTGCACTTTGTTTTCTACGATAATGAATACACTTTTTATATGAATTATTGTAACCCATTCTGCAATGGAATGATGAATATTTTGAAATTTTTATGGACAATAATTAAAACTATTCGAAATTATTTAATCGAATATTTGCTTTGATATTACGTATTTAATATTACATATTTTTCTTAACAAATTCATCCAAAATTTACCACGATAATATTAAATGTCGGTACTGAATCAGATATTTTTTATGCGTTTTATAGATGTAACGCCAAATCACGTATTTACTAAAATATCACCGATCTGATACAGACGACATAGTTGAGATTCGTCGTCGAATAGAGAAAGTTTTTGTTATATAAAAATACTAATTATAAGTTGCGCCCACAAGACGATCATACTAACTCTCAGAGGAAGTATCACATGGACGAACACGAAGCGTGGAAACGAGGAACCAATTTACTGCTGTATCACCAGACCATGTTGCAATGTAAGCGATAAGCGATAAGCGATAAAATGCTTTTTGAATTTATTTTTCATCTAACGACGTCCATTGGCACACCTTGATAGTAAAGTCGACGTACTTGCCTTAACGGCAAAATACAAGACTCTCTTAGGGCTCATTTTCGTTGGTCGTTAATTCAGTTGTTCTACCGTACGTGGGGAATCCCCGAGTATGGGCTATCGACTAATGAAACTTATGTATTATAATATCTATTTATGGCATACGGATGTTCCCCGTACACGGACTATGTAAACTATTTCTATTTATAAATATATACCTTAATATATTATATGTATAAAAATGAATCTCTATTTCTCTTGGCCATCGCATAACGCGTGAACGGATGGAACAATTTCGTTTTTTTTTTTTTTTGTGTTAATTATTATCAGGAAAAGGTTCTTGTGAAAGAAAAAAGGAAGGTGAGCGAAACATTAAAAAAAAATTAAAGAAATTCAAGAAAAAAAAAGTAAGGCCATTTTTAATTTTACATAACTGTCAATTGTCATAGAGTATGACAATAATAAACACTATATTTTTGAATAATATATTTTTTAAATTAATTATTATACCAATTAGAATTCAATATTCATAGTTAAGTCAGGACAACGTCTATCGGGTCACTTAGTATTATATAATTAAAATTATATAAAAAATATATTGAGTTTATTCACGAAATTCTTTATTTATTATTTTAATTCATATATTATTTTATTATTTATTAAAAATTCTAATATTAGCTTAATTTCGTGATTTTAACATACAGATCAGTGTAAGACAATCATAAATTCCATAGTCCCAATGTTAACCGCCACCTAAAATAACGTACTTAATTTTTCACTCGAGTTTACATCAAAACTCACGGTTAATTACAAAGAGGATTACAGATATAATTATAGGCGACGCAGATTCGTTTGTCCTTTGATGACATTATCTAATAATGTACACATTTAATGAGAGAGGATGATACGAAACCGTCGCCGTGAATCGAATACTGTCTAATTTCAAATAAACATGAGTTTAGATACACTGAAACGGAAACACAAACGCGCTTCTAAAATGAATAGGAAATCAAAGTTTTATCATTTTCCGATTCGTTGAACTGCCGCTCGATTAATTTACATATATTATATAATCTACTTAATAATTGCGTGACGTACTTCTGTAATTATAGTCCCTTTGAAATGCAATACGTAATTGTTTCGTAACGTAAATTGAGGTTAAAGCTTATTGTTGGAACTAAGTTATTTATCGTCGTATACGTATATGTATATAGTACCGTGCGGTTGGAAGCTAGACGAATTAAAATGTAAGATTTTTTTGTCACGATCTTTTCTTTAGTCTGTCCTATATTTCTATAGTGAACATGGTTCTCTATAGCGCGTATGCTTGCTTGCGTATGATTTAATTTCATTTAATATATTTGTTAGATGTATTATAGATAATACTACTCTCTTTCTCTAAAAATAAATCTTAATTATGCTTAATGTCATGATCCTTTACGCGGAAAACATGGAGTACAACATTTTCTTTATATAGGTACCTATGTATAGTGTAGTTTTCACTCAATAGGCTATCTTAATAATTTTTTGTTAAGAACTTTAAATTACGTTATTAGCTATTAATTATAAGAAAGAAAATTGGTTAAAAAACACAGGAAAAAATGGTACAGACCGAATTTTTATATTTTTAATTTATAAATAGATTATATTTAGATCATCTTTTATATAAGCTGTGCCCAGTCGCAGGTGCGCGCTTATTGGTTCAAAACAGCCAGTATGTTCTCAACGGCTGCGCATATATAGTGTCAACACGGTATACGCGTCAGTTGTTATATATCGTATATGTGTTATTACGAATATTTCCTACTATTCCTTCAATGCATTAGCTACCTCTGAGATTCATTTAATTGCTCTCAAACGCTAGTAATTCATTTATTTGTATTTGTTAATCAATAATACAATATGTTTATCAATAATAATATAGTGTGTAAGGGAATTCTTTCCAACCGAGTGTTTCACGACACACGCGCATTCTTTTATCATAGTATTCTTGTGATCATTAAAATTACTGAACGAACCAGTGCAGTAATTCTTATGTGAAATGTCTTTCAAGACGGTCGAACACGTAGCAAAAGATGGCAAGACTGATCTAAGGTTAAGTGTCACTCGCGCACTACGCTAGGAGTCTTTTGTTTCTAGCAACCCTAAATAAAACTGCGTATAAAAGTCAAATAATATATTCTATATCTCTATACTATAAAGAAAACTCAAAACGACAATATATATCTAATGTTAATAGTTATAAACGTCTAATATAAACTCTTCATCCAGTGCTCATAGTTCCATCCAGATAAGGTGAAGATTAAGCGACGATAGCTCAGTGGTAGTGTGTACGATTTCACGTCAAGGGTCGTGAGTTCGAATCCACCTACAATGAGATTGAGCTGTCAGCGTAGGAAAACATCGTGAGGAAACCATAGCATGGTGGTAGGATTTTTCTAATAACTGCCTGGCTAGCTACCACCCTCAAGTTGAAAATCTGTTGTTGTTCCAACAATTGCACTTGAGTGCTAATTCCTCCACATGCTTAGCGTGTTTATTAACTTGGTTCATATCGTCACTTAAGAACAGGTGAGATTATGACGATAACGCTAAAACCATAACTATAAAAATTAATTCAGTAGATTAAACGTAATTGACCTTCAATGGAATTGTATTTTATATATTTATAAATAAATAAAATATATAATTTAAAATAATATAAAAGTTCGAGGAATCAAAAGCATTTCGTCGACCGTGAGCTTACTTTTCCTAAGAAGCTCTAACAACTCTTATCAAGACACAACATATATATGCATATTTGAATATACATCCATACTTACATACATATGTCACTAGGTCGGTGTTCGGATTACTAAATTAGTAACTTAGGAACTGTTAGTTAGTTGGTTGCTAAACCGCTGGACATATACTGGTTTATGGAAAAATCGAATACGTTACTCTGCCGCGATGGTTTGTAGTAAGTTTTCCAAGCTAAAGCTCGCTGCTGCCAAACGCAGCCGAATTCCAGCACGGAGCGGTAGTAGAAAAATCTCGCATTTTATTCGCAGTAAACGGTGTAAGAACACACCGGAAATAACTGGAAAACGGATCGAACAATAAAAATAAAACGGCAACTATTCCTTCACTATTTTGTATTCAAGTCCGGGATATACAAATCGTTTATATGGACGTGTCTTAACTTCAGGGCTGTCGCGTGGCAGGAAATGTTTTATACACTTTTTTTAAGCGAAACTCGTTTTACGTGTATCCGATAATTAGACAAGAACTGAGAGGAAAATGTCATTTAGGCATATTTCGTTAAACGAAACAAATGAAATATATAACATACTAAAGTTTACGTGCGGTTTCGCACGCGATAATATTGATTTTATCAACAAATCGGATGATGTAAGAAAAAGTTTCATACAAAGTTTATTATGCCAATCTTTGCCACACTTCCAATTAGATTTTCACAAGAAAAATTTGCCTATCGCCGTCTCCAGGTTCCCATCTGACTCTCTAAATCTTAAGTTCTCATAATCGATTCAGCGATTTAATCGTGAAAACGTAACAAACAAACTCCCTTTCGAATTTATAATATTAAATAAGGAAGTAAGAAAAGTAAGGGCTAATAAGGGTTCTTAAGGGATTCTGTCTCTTTATATCTATCTCTTACATAAAATCTCTTATATCTCTATTATGCGTTTTCAGGGATACGCGCAATTTTATTTTCTGTTACTGACTAAATCTTCTTTTAACGTTAAAATGTTAGTCAAATTATAAGAAACAATTCATCAATAATTTTTAATAGTCAAAATGGAGTAGGAATTAAATCTAATCAAATGTCTTAATTTATTTATTTATATCCTAAAACAGTGCGCATATAATATATTTTCTAACATCGATTTCAATGTTTAATTATGATATGCGGACCAATTATAGGCGCTCACAACATTCATAAAATACAAATAATCAAGTATCATATCATAATTATTATAAAATTTATTCAATTCAAGTCCAAGGCGCGTATGAACGTCAAAACTACCACCGGTTCCGAAAGTGACACAATTAATAAAAAAAACATCTCTTATTCATTTATTTTTAATATAACGCACCAACAAGGTTTACAATATGACATACATTAAAAGTAAAAATATATACAAATGCAATCTTAATTATAGGTGAGTATGACACTTATTTATTGTGTGAGCGACACATAAGTAGTATAATTTTACAACAAAAAAAAAAATTTTGAATAAACTAGACTAAATTATGTGAAATTAAAATTAATTAAACTTAAAGGAAATTAACCGAGATTAAAATTATATAACAAATATAAAACTACCTCACCAAATAGTCGGACTTAAATGTGTTTAAGGTATTACTGAATACATCAAGATTTTTTAAAAATAATGTGTTAGCATTCTATTCATAGGAGAATTAAGCCCTAAATACTATAAATTGAATTAACTCTCGAGAAAGATCCAGTACAAACATATTTTACAAAAATATTGTTCATTTATCGCTATTATCAATATCTATACTAATATTATAAAGAGGAAAGATTTGTATTTTTGTTTGTAACGAATAAACTTAATAATTACTAGACCGATTTCAAAAATTCTTTCAACAGTAGAATGGTACATTAGCCCTGAGTAACAAAGGCTACATAATTACTTTTTTTAATGAAAATGATTAAATAAAATTTTTGTTTCACGCGAACGGTATCGTTGACACACCTATCCATACTAATATTATAAATGGAATGCAAGTTTGTTTGTCACGCTTTCACGCGAAAACTGTTTAACTTATCATCATGAAAAGTTGTACACGTATTCTTGGAGGTATCAGAATTAACATAGGATACTTTAAATTGGAAACAAAAAAGCGAGCGAAGCCGAGGGTAAACGCTAGTAGATAATAAGATTAATTATTCTCGAAACTATATTTACTGTATGTATTGATAACTGTATAATTTACCCGTTTAATTCAAAACTCTCAACGATACGAGGTCGCGACCAAAATCAAAAAACTAAAATTATAGTAGTAATTCTGAACTATATATACAATTTTCTAAATTTATGAAACTGGTTCTGATGTTTTATATCGCGTTGTTATACAACATTGCTGTTAAATACCTTATAGAATGAATAGCACAGTGCACAAATGTGCATCCATTGCTATCATGCCAGTCTGATAAAATTAACTTGATGTTCAAGAAAAGCGGAAGTGTCTGAAGTGAATCTACCGCTTCACACTACGACAAATATGAGAATTCGCATAATCATTTAATTTAACTACTGTGTAGACTTGGTTTTAAAATTCGTGTAGGACCTATTCAAATCAAATCAAAAGTATTTATTCAATTCAGTACCTAAGAAGGCGCTTATGAACGCCAAAACTACCACCGGCTCGAAAAGTAAAGCAGTCATCGGGAGGAACTGGCAAGGAACTCGATTGAAGCGATGATAGCCCAGTGATATTGTGTACAGACTCCGCGTCAAGGGACGTGAGTTCGAATCCACCTACAATGAGCTTGAACTTTCGGTGAAGGAAAACATCGTGAGGAAACCGTACGTTTTTCTAATGCCCGTTTGACTTGCAACCACTCTCAAGCGGAAAATCCAATAGGTGTGTTCCGGCAATTGCACGTGAGAGCCAATTTCTCCACAGGCTTAGCGCGTCTACCAACTTGGGCCGTATCGTTAAGATCACGTGAGATTATGACCGTAACGCTAAACCTCAACTAAACAAAGAGATAGTCAGAATTCAGGAAACTCTTGTCGCGAATAATGAAATAAGCTCGATACAAACATCCGTAGAAAGGTTAATATTATTATTTACTTGTTTGACAACCCTAAATAGTTCTGCGCGAATGCCCCGCTACACAGCTGACACCTGTTCCCGTCACTATCGAATCGGAGAAGACGTATCGTCCGACACCGGCGTGTTTCTACCCAATTCTCGGAGTATCACTGATCTAGAAAATAGATTCTGATAATCACTTAATAACGCTTTGGGAAAAACATTATAATACATCACTGCACAGTGTGTCCTAAGGTCCTGAATGAATATAGGATCGTTTTAAATGTTATAATTTTAGCGTATCGCCACAGTCTAATCTGATGTTAAGAGACAATGTATGGTCATGGGACAGCATGGTGGTAGGGCTTTTTCTAATGCCCGCCTGGGTAGCTACCACCCTCAAGTTGTAAACCTGCCGCCAAAAACCAATAGGTGTGTTCCGGAAGATGCACTTGAGAGCCAGTTCATCCACAGGTTTAGCGTGTATACCAACTTGGGCCGTATCGTCACTTAAGATCAGGTGAGATTATGGCCATAATGCTAAACATTAGGAATAAAAAAAAAATATTTAGGCTACGCTCCTACAGGTATTTGGCGATAGACTATCAATTTAAGGATTGTTGTCGCCTTGTCTGATATTAGGAAATACGTTATCACTATGCAAGTGGTCAATAGTGGCATTATCTTTCACCGAAGCTCAAACTAACTGCAGGAATTCGAGCTCACTTGTTTGCCGAGACGAATGAAATTCTAGTTGGATTCTGAGGCAAGCTCCCCAACTCAACAGCTGAAAATATAACTAATAATATAAGTTGTGCTTAAATCTTGATATGTACATACAAGACTGTACACTACTAAACTCTAAGACTGTTTCACTATTCACTGTGAATATGGATACTTATATAAAATTAATAAATTAATTTTTATAAATAAGGTGCTACTAAAAAGTCTACGTGCCACTCTTTCTTAATAAACATTTTAAAGAGTTGTGATTGGTCGGAATTATTATAACTTGATCCTGATTGGTTAAAAAGTTGCCGCATCCTCATTCTTCGCTGGTCGTGTATACTAAAGGTGAAAACTAATAGAAGCCTAATAGATCTCTATCTCAACTGCAGAATTCAAACTTATAGTCGCAATCTATGACTTTTTTTACCTTAAATTGAGTAAAGTCCAAGTGATCAAACTATAGCTGAGGTTAAGGCTAAGCATTCTAAGATTTCGTGACTACTCGTTAGGTGTTCCATAAAAGAGAGTCTTCGATGTCTACGGACGTTTCATTTCGAGGCATGAAGGCGAAATAATATTTTTTAATAAATTGAATACAGCTGTTTTACCAGAGCCGCCGGACACGGGTGTCAAATGCACGCTTCGGCTCAATTATAAACGTAATTGAGTGTTTGGGGTTGCCAGCGGGTGGGACCGGGTTACAACACTGAGGAGTGGCAGGGGGCCAACAACAGAACTGTACAGACAGCGCGTTACGAAATGACACTTGTATACTTGGATAACTTGGATTTAATTATTCGGTAACAGCTTCGTATTAAATTCGTTTATCAACCTCGCTTGTTTTTAGGGCGACTTTACAGAACGAATTAAAGAAATATGTTTAATATTTCAGTTAATAATATATCAGACAGTTTATAATATATTCTGAAGGGATGATAGCTGTGTAAGACTTCGCGTCAAGGGACGCCAGTTCGAATCCAACCACTTGCAATGAGCTTGAGCTTTCAGTGAAGGAAAACATCGTGAGGAAACCATAGCATAGTGGTAGGGCTTTATCTAAAGTCCGCCTGGTTAGCAACCACCCTCAAGTTGAAAATCTGCCGCCAAATACCAATATGTGTGTTCCGGCAGCTACACTTGAGAGCCTACCAACTTGGGCCGTATCGCCACTTGAGATAAAGTAAGATTATGGCCATAACTCTAAACCTTAACTATAAAAAAATAACACATTAAATTGACTTATATCAATTCTATTATGTACGAAATGTACAGTGAAAGTGCAATCGATAGGGCACTATTAAATTAAAGCAAGCAATATACATTTACGAAATTTCATTGAAAGCAGTCAACTACTTTCCGAGATTGGTTTAGATGAACATTATCACATGGGATTGTATCTAACCGGATCGACCACATTACATCAGTGATCATATTATATAATACATTTTCAACAAGCAAATTTGAGTCAGAAACAATGATCTCTGAAGGCGACAGATGGTCATGGTGCCATGGGGCCATGGTTAGTGCCGTGGAGTCCCAGGCCAGGCCAAGTGGACCAGAGGCAACGCGTACATGAATTCCCACACGAAAAAAGGGTATATCTCAATCGTTTTACCGTCATATGTTAAAAGACACAGTAAATAATACTTAAATTAATATACACTTAAATACAAACGAGGCTGGGACGTTTGTTTGCTCGAACCACGGTTAGTACTACGGCAGTTCAGTCGGCAACGTTAAATTCACTTCATTATAAAGCCTTTCGTAAATATTATCACAGAATTTTGTGTACAATTTAACTTTGAATGTTTGCTGTTGCTCAAATCCCATCTGATACTTTTCCATTTCGCCTTGTTTGTATAACGTTGGCTTAATAATTTGTACAGATAATAAGGTATTTAGCGAAAGAGGATTTCATCGTATTATTACTGTCAGGCTAAGTGGATTTAGCTTTTTTTTATTATCTGACCGAGGGTTGTAATCTTTCCAATGTTATTAGGGTTAATTATTTTTGCGTCTGTCACTTCTGCAATAGAGTTGCTATATGCGGTGGTCGTTTACAGTTACTCTCATCTATTCACGATATAAAATGCTGTTAAAGCCTTATTGCTACTGCAGGATACAGCTATGCTACCATATTGCTGAAAAATATAGTGGCGTTGTAGAATTGAAATTTTTTCTCTTCCACAAATCGCTTAAATAAGTATTGTTTTTAAAAATAATAACTGATCTATTCTTAAACATTTTTGCGGCATCCAGCAGATTTATGGAGATTCGTGATAACATCTCTTTTGAGAGTGAATCATTATATGTGGAAGCCGAAGTCAATAATGAAAAAGCTAAACTGAAGGGTTTCGGAAATTGTCCAAAGAGGGTTTATATAATTTACAGTTTTAGCCCTATGGTTAAAATCATATCTGATGTTAATTTACTATGCAGCCCAAGATGGTTGATACGCTAAGCCTGGAGGGACTGGTTATCAAGTGCAACTGCCGGAACACACCTATACGTGTTTGGCGGCAGCTTCTCTACTTGAGGGTGGTAGCTAGCCAGGTTGGCATTACGAAAAGGCGAATATCACCGAAAGTTCAGACCCAATGCAGGTGGATTGACGCGGCGTACCTTTATAATATCAACTGAGCGATCATAGCGTCATTCCCTCATCAGGTAAAAGTTAACATATGAACCATTTATAGCTCAGTTGGCAGTGTGTAAGGATGCCTCATTGCGTGACGTGATCGTGATCTTCCGGTGAAGGAAAACATCGTGCGAAAACCATATCATGGTGGCAGCGCTTTTTCTAATATCCGCCTGGCTAGCTACCACCTTCAAGTTGAAAATCTGCCGCCAAATACCTATAGGTGTGTTTCGGCAGTTGAACTTGTGAGTAAGTCCCTTTACTGGGCTTAGCGTGTCCACCATATTGGGCCACATCGTCACTTAACATCACGTGACATTGCGTCTAAAAACGTTAAATCTAAACTGTATACAAAATATCATAAAATTAGTAATATAAATAAAAAAGATAAAGTCGGTATTTCATAATAAAAGTCAGTACAACGTCCCAAACGGAAACAGTTGTAAATAAGAGACAAATGCGCGCAGTCCAAGGCGAGGCACCGGGTGCCTATGCAAATTTCATTCGCACGTAATCCACTCAGCGAGATTGGTCTTGATTGATAGGCGTAAATTGGAAATAGGCTGTGAGCCGGAGCTCGCGGCGATGCCGACGCGACAAACCGCGTAATGTTCACACGGGGGGTAAGATAAAAACAGATTTTCACTGGAAAATTTCCCGACCCTAATACAAAAATATAATTTTATTTTGTACCACACCCCTTTGGTGCTAATTATGTAAATCACTAGCTAACCAGGCAGACCTTGTTTTGTCTTTTCGAGTAGTCGATCGCATCAAGTACAGTGACATCTATCGCGTTATGATCACTTATCGAGATAAAAAGTATCCTATCTCTCAAGTTGGATCAAACTGCACACAGTGTGCAAAATTTGCACAGTATTCCATAAAAAAACCAAAGGTTTTTCTTAAAAAATTAAATATTATCTATACATAAATATACATAGGAGTTCTCTACCTTCTTCAATAATTTTTGTCAACTTTTGTTTTTATATTTTTAAAAGTACCTATCGACAAGCTTCAGTGCTATTAATGAAAAAAAATAAACAATTCTTATTTGCCTTCGAAAGAAATTTTTTATAATTTTAGGTAATGTTTTTCTTCCAAATTTCGACTTATTATATAAATCTGAATTGATTATATAAATAAATGATTAATTAAAAATGTTTTACTACAGTTTACGAATTAGATTTTAATTCAGTTTTCATTTATAGATTTTTATACCAAAAAACGGATTATTTGGCCGAAGCATAAGTGTCACTTAATCTCACAGATTCTCTTCTTCGAAAATTGCAATAAGAATTTACCAACCAACAAAGTGCAGTGAGTTTTCGATTAATGAATTGCAGTGCACTCAAAGGTTTCCTCGCCCTTTACCCTGTACAGTGCCGAACTGTTGAGTATTTCGACATGGCACATAACGTTGTCAGTTCTTCTGTGTCTCAAGTTGTAAACTTTCGCGGGAACTTCATTCATTGTTAAGTTTTACTGTAATCTTCCAGTGAAAGATTGCATAAGTGTATTATAATGTACTTGATTTTATTATGTTATGTTGAACGTTGTTAATATTCATACTTTGCACTATTTAAAATACAGAGGTAATTTCAATAGTTTGATAGAAAGTTACATTAGACGTCTGCCTATATTGTATTTATTATTAAACATCTGAAATATATTACATACAAATTCATGAAAAATGGTGACACGGCATTCGATATTACGTATGAAATTTATATATTGAATCTTTAGAAATAAAGAATTCAAAGTGAATTAGGAGCATTTTGAGTGCTTTGCAAGATTTAATGGTGTCCTAGCTTTGATCCCTAATTTAATTTCATATAGTAATGTTATTTGACTTTGTAAAATGTAATATTAGAGGATTTTTGCACAATATACCTAATATTACCCGCAAATGGATATATATTCCGTAGACAGTCCGAACAGTTGTGCCATTATCTTGTTTAGAAGTTAATTGAACATTTCCAAGATAATACAATATTGTGTCGATGTAACATGGGCAGAATTGTATTTAAGCATACGTTGCTATAAAATAAGAAAAATAATAACAATTAACAACTAATAAGTTGTGAGTTGGTGTACTATAGTCAATAACACTCAGGACATACAGTAGTCAACACAAATAATTAAACCCATCCAAGTTACCCACAAAAACGTCCAATTTTCTTTACGTTACCTCTGCGGTAAGACTTTACGGTCTTAGAACAAATACACACAGCGTTTTAGGCTAAACTAATATGTTCATAGCATTATTGACTTCGCAAATCCAAGGAGATGTGCCATCTTAACATCGATTAGGAAACTTTCGTCTGCAACAAATTTTTGTTGTATTTAATTTAAAAACAATGTATGATAATGGACAATAAACAGGCAGAAGGCCCATCTAAAGGTAAATGGTTTCCGTCGCCTACGGGCAACAGCAACACCAGGGATATTACACCCATGTTGCTGAACTTGAACAAAATGGCTGCTTCTCGTTCACTATGCCGGAACACAATGACTCATACTGAACCTTTATATTGTGACAGTCTAAACCCGAAGGTGGTCGCTAACCAGTCGGGCAATATCCCAACTTCAAGCTGTGACGAATCAAGAATAACATGGTTAAACGTGCAGGTAAGGATGGCTTGGGTAACTCAGATGGTATCCGATGATTCGGGATGATACACATCCCAATCTGGATGGCAGAAGCCCGCTGAGGTTAGGGATGAATAGCGGAAATCGGTGCGCGGTAGGGAAGAGCAAGACAAGGCATGGTTTCCCAGTCTCGAGCATAAAATAATAATGCAACACGATCAGGCGGATATCATTGGGCGAGACTACTTTTTCATATTGTTTACGCGGTCGCCAGTACTGTTCTCAGATTTGCCTATACAGCCATGGAAAAAATGTGCTCTTAGAAACACTGCTTTAGCCGTCTCTCACAGACGTAGAGGTAATTTATGAATAAACCCCAAACCAGTACAAGATCTGCCGCCAAATACCAATAGGTGTGTTCCGGCAGTTGCACTTGAGAGCCAGTTCCTCCAAAGGTTTAGCGTGTCTACCAACTTGGGCCGTATCGTCACTTAAGATCAGGTACGATTATGGCCATAACGTTAAGTCTTAACTATAAAAAAAAGATGACAAATTTTGTTGAAAATGTTTAATAATATCGCTTCAGCCCATATCTTGCGGTACATATCCTGTACAATTGTGCAACTGAATGCACCTCGGAGCGAGTGTCGCATGAGGTCAATGATTATGAGGCCGACGACTCCAGACATAGATAGCTTGAGTCGCCTGCCTGGCTTTAACGGTCCAGCTTTGCTTCGGCAATAACAGTTACCGGTTCGAGGCAGTACACTTTTAAAAACTTTTGCGCTGCAGATGTATTTCGGAGTTACAGATTGTGTACACTAGTTTCTTTAATGCCTAATAAATAGACACATAAAATTGTTAGATAATGTTATAATTCTATACTTGGCTTTTGCTGTTTCCGATAAAATATATTTTTCCGCTTTCCATCCTGGGATGTCTGAAGAACTATGCAGTTATGTTAACAATATATACTGTATCGGGTATATTAGTTTTTAGAGCAAAAAATAGCTTGGGATTTATGCCTTGAGTAATTTTGAGAAATACCTACAAGGAGTTTAAGCTTTCGGTGAAGATAAATATCGTGAAGAAGCATGGTGGTAGGGCTTTGTATAAAGCCCGCCTGGTTAGCAACCACCCTCAAGTTGAAAACCTACCGCTAAATAGCAATAGGTGTGTTCCGACAGCTGCACTTGAGAGCCAGTTCTTCTAGAGGTTTAGCTACCAACCAGGTTTGTCTACCAACTTGGGCTGTTTCGTCAATTAAGATCAAATGAGATTATACCTTAAGCATATAAAAAAACTTAAATCAACACAAAACTCATCGTAACTATAATCAAGCCTTTTTATACAGATTATATGCTTGATGTTATGGCTATAATCTCACTTGGTGTTAAGTAATGACACGTTACAGAATAGTTCTCAAGTAGAAAGTTCTCCTGGCTCTCAAGTGTCATTGCCGGAATACATTTATAGATATTTGGCGGCAGATTTTTAACTTGAGGATGGCCAGCTAAGTGAGCTTTAGAAAAACCATACCACCGCTCTTCTTCAGCTTCAACCGAAGCTCATGCCCATTGGTACGAAATGCCTACAAGCTACCAACTGAGTCGAGTATAATATTATGGAATAAAATATTATTGTTTACCCAATTCAGACTTCAATAAGTAAAGTTGTTCTTAATGGAGTCTCAGAGTAAATCTACGGGAGATAAAAACAATGTTTTTTGTCACAATTAATTGAGTCCCGTATTGATTATCAGTTAATCTCAATTCGTGTCGGACGGCTCGATTAAGCCATTTAGATTGGAGGAAATGAATGTCTTAGCAAAGGTCATTTGTCGTCGCTATAAGTAACACACCCGCGAATTTTCAGTGCCAATGCTTTTGGTTCAATCATTAAAATATTAACTTATCCTGAACACATATATTGATATATTGTTTTGAGTTTTTTTGAAGCGATGATAGCTCAGTGGTAGTGTGTACGACTTCGCGTCAAGGGACATGAGTTCGAATCCAACTACCTACAATGAGCTTCAGCTTTCGGTGAAGGAAAACATTGTGAGGAAACCATAGCACGGTGGTAGAGCTTTTTCTGATGCCCGCCTGGATAGCTACCACCCTCAAGTGGAAAGTTCTGCCGCCAAATACTAATAGGTGTGTTTCGGCAGTTGCACTTGAGAGCCAGTTCCTCCAAAGGTTTAGCGTGTCTTCCAGCCATGGCCATATCGTCAATTAAGATCAGGTGAGATTATGGCCATAACGCTAAGCATTAACTATAAATAAATAAAAAGTTTTGAGTATCTAATGTATCTATTTATATAACAGGTAAATTATATAGTTGAGTAAAAGCGTTAGGGCCAGAATCTCACCTGATGTTGAATGATGATGTGACTCAAGACGGTGGGCATATTAAGCCATAGCGAAGGAACTGGCACTCGAATGCGACTACCGAAACACACCCGCACAGGTATTTGGTAACAGAGTTTAAAGTTGATGGTGCTAGCTAACCATGCGGGCATAAGAAGATACCTTATAACCATGCAATGCTTTCATCGCTACGTTCCCGAGCCATTTTAACTTCAAATGATGTATGAAGTCCCGAGTAAATAAACACCGCGAAAGTAACTTCGTCTATACACACTAGCTTACGTACTGCGAAGCTGTTGGTTAATTGTACGGGTTAGAAAATTATGCAAAGTTTCAACGTAACGCTAATAACGGCCGACGTTCTGTAAACCGGAGCACGCCGTGTTCATACCGAGTCAATATTGACTGAGGATACGTCAATTATCGATGTCTAGCGATGCTTAAAATCGAGGTCTTCGTAGATAACGGGTTGTTGTACAAGTGATTATCTTTGGATATTTCACTTGGACGAAGTTCGTCGATTTGGGCGACCTTTGTCTTTTAGATGTTTGTACAACCCCCTTATATCGATGGAGAATGTATTTAAAATAGCATGTTTCGTTAATCTTATATAAAACACAAGCTATGGTAGCTCAGTAGTAGTGTGTACGGACTCCGCGTCATGGGACGTGAGTTCGAATCCACGTACAATGGACATGAGCTAACGGTGAAGGAAAACATCGTGAGGGAACCATAGCATGGTTTCATGACGTGCCGTTCCTATACACTACCACTGACCATTAAAATACCATCAAAGGATCGCTAGGGAGTATGGCTGAATTAGTGTCTTGGCAACACGTGAGTTTGAAATGTCATCGTGGTGCTGGTTAGTGTAGCGTGCTTGCCACCCGATGTGTTTTGTCACACGTCCCTTTTGCCTTGGCTCTAGCCCGGGTAATGCGTTGACATATGCGATGAAGAAGGCCGTAAACGGATGTTGATCTTCACGTTAATAAAAAAGACAGTGTGTCCAAAGCAATAACACATTGCCACATTGTATTGCGAGGTAATTGCTAGCATTCCGGTCATGCGTGATCTCTAATATATCTCCTGATAATACCTTATACAAAACAACAGCACTTGGGACGCACGTACCAAGGGTTTCACGTGTTTTTGAAGACCTTATAGCATAGTTTTATACGAGAGGACCAATAGATAATATTTCAAATAACCTTACGATATTCTCTATAGAATGTCATGTTAGAATGATTTCGACATACATCACACCGTACACTTTTTTTATTTCATTTCGTTCACACTGTGTTAAGAATCGTTGAAAAGGAAATTGGCTGAAGTCATTCATCTCCAAGACTAGTTGACCAATTGATTTAAAATTGGCTAGAGTCATTCAACTCTGAGACTAGCTGACTAATTGATTTAAAATTGGCTAGAGTCATTCATCTCTAAGACTAGCTGACTAATTGATTTAAAATTGGCTAGAGTCATTAATTTCTGAGACTAGCTGACCAATTGATTTAAAATTGGCTAGAGTCATTAATTTCTGAGACTAGCTGACCAATTGATTTGAAATTGGACAAACATATTTCTTTTTTATATAGTTACACACAAGTTTAGCGTTGACCACAATCTCGCCTGATGTTGCGTGACTACGTGACCCATGACAGTAGGCACGCCAAGCCTACTGGCAGGACTGGCTCTCAAGTGCAACCTCCGGAACACACCTAAAGATATTCAGTGGCAGATTTTCAACTAGATGTTGGATGTTAGTCAGCTGAAGAAAAAGCCGTACACGTGGTTTCATCACGATATCTTCATCCGCCGGAAGTCTTGGCTCATTGCACCTCCATTACGCGTCGTCCGCACACACTACCAATAGGGCAATCGACACAATTTTCACCCACTTTTCCCCGTTTGATAAATACGCAAACGAAGTCGAGTGCACTGGCTAGAGTTATAAAGAGATTTCTAATTAACTATAGCTTGATCATTTAAGTGTAAGCTATTGTTTATTTCTAGTAAATTATATTCATGTTGAACAAATATTGCTTTCATAAACATTATGATAGTTGGTGGGGTCGAGGCTCTGAGAACTCCGAGAACTGAACCATCCTGAATTCTAGAAAGTACTATCATTTCAAGTTTCACGTAACTCTACCAGTGATGAGAATTTGTATTCTGATATTCGTGTACGTATTTCTTGTGTAAATAAACTCATGTTTGGTTCATATAGTTCGCTACACGTCAGGTAAAAGTTTATATTTATGAATCCATATTAATATTATATAGCGGGAATATATATTTGTTTGTTTGTATGTTTGAACGCGCTAATCTTAGGAATTACTTATCGGATTTAACTCTTTTTGTGTGTCGATAGCGTAATTATTAAGAAAGGTTTTAGGTTATTTAGCATCATGCCTCTACCGATCGGAGCTAAGGTTGTATTGAAGAAAGTTAAAAAGTTGAGCAAAACCTTATTAAATACTCTTTAGTTCCACAATAAACTATGCATGCATGGTATGCATGGTGGTAGGGCTTTTTCTGATGCCCGCCTGGCTAGCTACCATCCTCAAGTTGAAAATCTGCTGCTAAATACCAATAAGTGTGTTCCGGCAGTTGCACTTGAGAGCCAGTTCCTCCAAAAGTTTAGCGTGTCTACCAACTTGGGTCGTATCGTTACTTAAGATCAGGTGAGATTATGGCCATAACGTTAAGCCGTAACTATCAAAAAAATAAAAAAATAAACGAAGTCGCGGGCACAGGTAGTTATATATAAAATAATTATATCTCAGTGGTAGCGTGCAGGAACGCCACATCACGGTACGTGAGTTCGAATATAACCACCTACAATGAGCTTGAGCTTCCGGTGAAGGAAAAATCGTGAGGAAGCCTTAGCATGGTGGTAGGGCTTTTTCTAATTCCCGTCTGGCTAGCTACCACCCTCAAATTGAAAATCTTTCGCCAAATATCAATAGGTGTGTTCCGGCAGTGGCATTCGAGAGCCAGTCCCTCTGTAAAGGCCGGCAACGCACCTGAGATTCCTCATGTGTTGTTGTCGTCCATGACTTACCACTTACTTACCATCAGGTGACACGCTCGCTCGTTTCCCCCTTTGTTATTAATAAATTTTCAAATAAATCAGAAAACTCTAATTTGGTGAATATGTAAAGATTCTGTTACTTTGTCTGGTAAAAATATTTTTTTTCCTTTGTATTATTTAGGGGCTTTTAACAGTAGTTATATTAGCCCTATCGTAACCTAAAATACTACTACAATGGAATTCTTTAGTACATCCTCGTTCATAGAGGTATCATTCACTCACTGAATACAATACTATAGACACGTCACTCGAATCCACCTAAAATGTTATAAAACATTTAACACAACAGCGTGATTTGTAAGGCGCTTCCTACCTCGCACAGCCGCTCTATGGAACCAGCTGTCGCCGGCGGTCTTTCCGAACCGTTACGACCTGGGAACCTTCAAGAAGAGAGCGTATTCTTTCCTTAAAGGCCTGCAACACGCTTGCAAGCCCTCCGGTGTTGCAGGTGTTCGTGGGCGGCGGTGACCACTTTCCATCAGATGAGCCTCCTGCCCGTTTGCACATTATTCCACAAAAAAAAAAAAAAGGAACATGACCATGTCTAATTTATTTAAATTAATATTCTTAATTGACTTAAGCCTAATAGTAGTATTATTAACACATTCAAAATGTGAATTATTAAAACAAAAATTACTGACATAAAAACTAACTTTGTATTCTCTATTGTTGGATATAAATGGATCGTTTATTTTGAAAGTAGTGTCAGTCCATTTTTGAGAAAAATGAGCTATCACGTAATTCATTCTTAATTTAATGTATTTTTTTTATATATAACTAGTCCGTGTTTAATTTCTCAAAAAAATCGCATGCTTTGTACAACTTAAAATCGGTCGGTAAATGAAATTGCATTATCAACAAATGTTTACCTTTAATTTAGTAACCTTTAATTTTCTCGAAACAAAAGAAAATGGACTTACACCACTATCAAAATAAACGGTCCAAATATTGGCTGATTTAAAAAATCGTTTTATATACTTATGATATGATGTATTTCGGTATTGAATGGTAATTTAAAAAAGTAAACGAACAAGAAAAAAATATATATTCATAATAAATAAATAAGGTCTTTAATAACTTTTCATATTATTAACCTGTGGAAACCGTCGAAGCCTTTGATGTCGGAACGATAAATTCAGTACGCGCAAACACGCGGATTACGAGATATTGGGACCGAAATCCGCGTTTGTATGTCGAAGGCACATTGTTTACATTTACCTACATACGTCGAATGTAAACATTTAATATCGGCGCTGCAGGCGAGAGATCCCTATCGAAAACCAACGGCGCGTTCGCAAACACGACGCGTTAGCGACGCTCGGCTTACGAAATTATTTATTGCACGCTTAATGTCGGAACTCGAGAGGATTTTCAACGACAAGACATGGCCGCGAACGACTTCACTCATGGTGTACGTTCTGCAGCATCAAGCGAGTATACCCTGGCAATTGTAACCATTAACCCACACAACTTTTACTCAGTTGGTTGCGTGCACTAGCTCCGCGCCAATGATCATGGGTTCGATATCTGTAACGAACCTGAGCTTTCGGTGAAGGAATGCATCGTGATAAAATCAAAGCAAGCTGCAGTTGCACTAAAAAGCCAGTACTTTCACTAATTTTAACGTGTCCACCACCTCGGGCCACAACGTCACTTAAGTTCAGGTGAGATTGTCTCCATGACGCTAAACCTATAAATATTAAAAAGAAACTATAAAACTATGTCTCAGTTGTACATTGACTACATACAGACAGACGTACATCGTACAAATTTTGTTGAATTTGACACTTCCATTGTTAATACACTAAATGAATAAACGTTGTACTTTTATGCCGGAATTCGTTACAATTTCTCTGATCGGTAATTGACAACATAATTAATTGTCTTATCTCTCCGTAATACCGAAGTGCTAAAAATAACTTATCAGAAACAAAACTTTTTGACAGCTCCGGGAACTTTGCGAATGCAAACAACAAGGACGATTCAAATCCCAAACCCAAAAGTTTCATTTCTTGGCTTTAAATATTCGTTGTTAGCTTATTTTGCCATAACAACTTGTAACACGTGAACGTAAACTCTTTTTTATATACTTAAGGTTTAACCTTACGGTCGTATTCTCACCTGATCTTAAGTGACGATACGGCCCAAGTTGATAGACACGCTAAACCTGTGAAAGAACTGGCTCTCAAGTGCAACTGCCGGAACACACCTATTGGTCTTTGTTGGCAGGTTTTCAACTTGAGGGTGGTAGCTACCCAGGCGGGCATTCGAAAAAGCCCTACCACCCTGCTATGGTTTCCTCACGATGTTTTCCTTCACCGAAAGCCCCAGCTCATTGTAGGTGGTTGGATTCGAACTCACGTCCGTTAATGCGAAGTCGTACACACTACCACTGAGCTATCATGTTCAAATGTGATAGCAGTATAAAAGTGTGCAATTTCGTCCGCAAAAAATATATTTTATGGCTTTAGACTGTTATGGATATGTCCCATTCTAAAGAATATTATTGATAATGCTTGCAAGCGAATGAAGCGATGATAGCTCAGTGGTAATTAGTAGGAACGCCGCGTCATGGGACTTGAGTTCGAATCCAACCACCTACGGTGCAGGAAAACATCGAGAGGAAACCATAGCATGGTGGTAGGGCTTTTCCTAATGCCCACCTGGCTATATACCACCCTCAAGTTGAAAGTCTACCACCAAATATCACTTACTGTGTATCGACAGTGGCACTTGAGAGCCAGTGCCTCCTATAAAGGCCGGCAACGCACCTGCGATTGCTCTGGTGTCGTGGGTGTACATGAGGGGCGGTGATCACTTACCATCAGGTGACACGTTTGCTCGTTTGCCGCCTTTTCCATAAAACAGGTATCCAAAATTTTTTACGGTCTTATCAATTCGCATCAGTTTCGAATGCTTGCTATTTTTCCTACATATCAGTTAATATATTTATTCGATCCGAGCGAGACACCAATTCTTAATTGTTCCAGACATCTTTCGCATTCAATAGCTTATTTGTAATTCCCTACCAAAGGCACGGCAAATTATCACTTTATTCTAAGACACAGTGCATAAATAAAGAATACGTATTTCGTAAAGATTTCACCAGTCTACGTAACAATTGTATTTGAAATCTGCGGTCTGTGTCTCCTAAGCAAAGAACAAAATACATAACGTCGTGGTAAACACGCTTTGACATATCAACGTAAATTCTATTTCCGATGGGAACTCGGTTTCTCGTTGTTACGTTTCTTGTAATTAGGCCCTTTGTGCTTGCTGGCATATTTCAGATTTCAATGTGGGGTTTATTATATAAGTTATTTTATAAACAACTGTTTTGTATTTTTTTTAATGTTGGTATTGTGGTTTTCATATTTTGCAGAACTTCCGATGCTTTTTTAATCTATGTTACTGAGTTTTTTGCTGACACCAAATAATGAATATGTTCGAGATAATAACCTTTTTGAAACCTGTGTATAGAATACAAATATACTGGCCTCTGAACTGTGAACTAAGTTTGAGATATACTTATGTGGACATTGTTCGATCGGTTAGTTTAAGTCAGTCGTTACTGGTAACTAAATATTCTCTGCCCATGTATTTTGGTATGTCTACTAGTTTAGTGGGTATTATCGATGCTTCCCTGCGAGCCCCACGTAAATAATGCGTACTAAAGTTATGCTGTAAGCAGGCTAAAATATGGTATTACTTCGTGGGGAAATGCATCCCCTAGCAGCTAGAAGGGTTTGATAGAGGTATGTGGGATTCATCCAGCGATTAGCGCCGGAAATACTGACTTAAACCCCACGGCCGTCTGTCGCCTTCCTGGGGCGACGCGAGTCCGTGTATGCAATCACAGCGTGACCCCAGCGACCGGCCCGGCCTGGTGGTTAGGTGGGCCCCATCCGGGCAGCCTGGTTGCCCTTGCAGTCAACTGGACTGTTGCAATGGAAGGCGGGTCTCTCGCCCGGGTGAGTCAAGTATAAAGTATAAAGACGCCTAGAACCTACAATATCACTAATACAAGCTCGGCACAGTACAATCTACTACACCGACTTCCTTGTCTCCTAAATCAATACTTTCTAGTCTACTAAGCCAGTCCTTATCGAATCTTTTTATTTCCAGTAGTAGCTCATACCGAGGGCCAACCGCTACGACAACCTTGCGCCCGCTGTCTCAGGGCTGAGTGTCCTCAGCACTCACCCTAAAAAGCCTTGCCAAGCTATGAAAGCCCTCTCGGCTAACAGCGTAGGTCCTACCGAAAAAAAAAAAAAATATAATTCCAATAGTGAACTCGCAGACTGCATAGATGACTGCTTTTCTATATTGTAATACTTTGCATGGTGGTAGGGCTTTTTCTAATACCCGCCTGCCTAGCTACCACACTCAAGTTGAAAATCTGCCGCTAAATACCAATAGATTTGTTCCGCCAGTTGCACTTGATAGCTAGTTCCTTCACAGGTTTAGCGTGTCTACCAACTTGGGCCGTATCGGCACTCAAGATAAAGTGAGATTATGGCCACGAAGCTAAACATTACCTATATAAAAATAAAATAAAAATACTGCATAGTGTATAGTATATAATGTTGAGCACATTGACGACAATTATTAATATATTATAAATTCATCAACGAAGGTTTATATCGTGATGACCTGCACGCCACAAGGATTTTAAACGTGACAAATCAAACACGCGTCAATATAGCAATATCAACATATTTACAGTGTATCTGAGTTATTATTTATTATTAGTTTACCAAACTCTCCTCGCCATATTGTATACGTGCGAATGCATCCGCACCGCGATATTGAAACGTTTATAACAGAAAGTTTAGCGCCGCCGGCTATCGCGTGCGGTTCGAAACGCCCTCCCGTCCGGTATCCTGTTCAGCAAACACCAATATAGCGTATTCTTTTGAGTGCAAAACTTGGGCAAACGTTTGCATTGGGATCTGGGCGTTTCAGGGTTAAAATCCGGTAGTTCGATGCGGGGTCACGCACCGCCGCGTGTCGCACTCGCGGCCCGCGGGCTGTCGAATTGAATTTTATTAGGTACACACGTTTACGTGAACCGGTGCCTATTTCTTTTTCTTTTTCATTTTATTCAGTCTCTGTAATGTAAAATTTAAAGCTCTTTTTACCATTTTATTCTTTATCAGCAACCCGCTTTGCAAATTTCGTTAATCTAGATGTTGAATGCGTAACGTTGCCGTGTTCGGATAAATATGTTAAAAAGAAATATTTTTGTGACACTTAATTATTACTTACTCTGTTAATATACGCGGCGCACGCCAATAAATTTATACATATATTGTATCGGCAGTAATCATCATATTACAGATATTTTACAAAAAAAAAAACAACGAATCCTACATTTAAACTTTCTGCGTGAGTTGCTTCGTGTATTGGTGAAAATTGTATTACAATCCGATCGGCAGTTACTGAGTCTATCGCGTTAAGTATCCGATAGATGAATAATTGAAGAAGGCTTTAAGCTATTTAAGATCACGTTACCACCGATAAGAGAAAATCTGTATTGAAAAAGATCATGAAATCGGGCATTATTTTATTTAGATCCACGCAAAGTCGCACGTACAACGAGTAAAATTTATTTTCTCCTCTATATAACTGACTTCAATTGAGTACCAATTTTTAAATAATATTTAATCTACAGACGTCCTACTGCTATAGGTTTATTAAACGAATAAATTTTCCCTTACGATTATAGATTTTCATAAAATGCCAAAGACAACCGAAGCACCCTAATAAAATATAAAGAAAAATCACTTAACTTCCCGGAAGCGTTTAAGGCAATGATATACCCATCAGAGCGTAACCCTAGACTTAAACGGAGTAGCGAAGTTTATAATTAATTTCGTACACTTTCCAGCTCAATGTAAGCCTCACGATGTTGTAAAAATGAAAATAATAAAATGAAAAAAGTACTCCGATTACCTTTTTATGGGGCCATTAAGGGTTCCATTATGGGTTACTCGATATAAGATTTTGAAGTACATACAAGTCGCCCGCCGTATTGTCGATAGTATTTCGGGTGTCGTAGAAAATCATTACGTGGAAAGGCATAAAGTGCGTTTTATATTCTTACTTAGGAGATATATTTTTTATTATCATTTCTAAGGTTTTTCCAAAGGTCGCTGACGTTTCGTGTGATAGTAAATGACGGGCTTAGAACTTAACATCAGGTATAGGTTCATGTTTAGACGCGACACGCTCCAAGATCAGGAAACCAACATGACTTTGACTTTTGATGAAACTGTCCAGAAAATTTTCATGGTAACGAACAAGTCATTCCACGAATTATAATATACTAGCTTTCAGGTTTTTTATGCTTAAGGTTTAGCGCAATGGCCATAATCTCACCTGATCTTAAGTGACGATACGGTCCAAGTTGGTAGACATGCTAAACCTGTGGAGGAACTGGCTCTCAAATGGAGCTGCTGGTACACACCTATTGGTATTTGGCGACAGGCTTACAACTTGAGGGTAGTAGCTACCCAGGCAGGCATTAGAAAAAGCCATACCACCATGCTATGGTTTCCTCACGATGTTTTCCTTCACCGATAGCTCAAGCTCATTGTAGGTGCTTGGATTCGAACTCACGTCCCATGACGCGGCGTTCCTACACGTTACCACTGAGCTATCATTGTAATAAAAAAGTAAATATTGTAATCCGTGACGTCAAAGTTAAATACGGCTTTAATCGGCTAAAAGCCAAAAATGTTTTAATGTCTTTTTTACGTATATATATATATATATATATATATATATATATATATATATATATATATATATATATATTATAGATATAGATATATCTCGATAGAGTAAACCGATTGCGATGAAACAAAAACTATGTAATACTTCAATATACATATAATTTTTAAGTATAAACATCGTTGATATTATACATTTTACGTTATGTGTGCACAGACAAACAAACATAAATTTCAAAAATGCTGAAAATGGGCTTACTTTGGTTATCCTTTAATACCCTAGCACTTTTTTTTCTTAATATATTCACTATACCAAAACGAGTTGTCTGCAGATTAGTGTATGTACAGAAGAAGATAATGGAATATAAGGTTTTCGAAGTAAACTTTATGAGCGGTGATTAGATAATCAGACGAGAATTAAACTTAAAATTTCAAGGACGCATTATGTTTAGACATATTTCAGAAATAATGAATACGATGTACAAAAATGAAAAAGTGACATACGCATCGATGTACCTAACACACAGTTGCCAAAAGTTGCACTCATATGACTTGTATACTGCCTCTTTTTTATTATTTTATCAGTCTCTTATTTGTTCTATTTCTAATTTTCAACCTGAGGGTGGTAACTAACCAGGCGGGAATTGAAAAACCCTACCTTATATGCTATAGTCTGATTACAATGTTTATCGAAAATATATTCCTTGCAGGATTCGAGCCCACGTCAATAGACACGGTGTCCGTACAAGCTACCACTAAGCTACTGAATGACAGGAAGTCTCCTGTATATATAAATACATATTTAAGTAGGTATCCAGCAAATTTTACTCTGTTAGGTGAATTTAAAATATGTTGCAAAACTTTAGTGTAAATAATATTCTTAGACATTTTACTTATATAATAAGTACATATCAGACCTTTAGAATGATAATAACGTAAGTGCAAATTACAATTAATTAGAGAAAAGTGCATTAGTAGCTTTGAGTTTAGAGCAGCGTATATTTTCTTTGTAAACATAACAGTACGAGTATTTATATTTAAACCAAAGTAATGAAACTGTAACTAAACTACTTACATGTATTACGTTGTATATTATATATATATTGTTTTCTTTTTACACGCTTTTTATTAACTTCACCTGTATGTTTGTTTGTATGTTTGTAACCGACTCCTTTGGGCGCGATGTTGACCCACTTTAAACGACCAGATTTCGTTCAAACTTTGTAGGTTTATCGAGGACCGATGAAAAACCACTAATTTGATAAAATTATTCCATTTTTCAATTTGCAAAATAAGATTTTTGTTAATTTATATAATTTTCATCTATAGTCGATAAGACAAGAAACATAATTTTTTTTTTTTTTTTTTTCTTTAGTGGATAAGACAGAAATTGATACTTTAATTTCCAATCACTATCTTTAGCCGATTTTTCTAATATCAACAAATTTGGAATACAACAAAATTCGAATACTAAAAAGAATTTTAATTCTACAAAACAAATAATGGTTTTAAATAAAAAACACGCTTTTTATAGAAAACCAAACTAAATAATAGTAGATTAGAACAAATAATAGTTTAAAATAAAACAAAAACATGCTATTATAAATAAAGCAAACTAAAAAGTAGAAAATAAATAATAGTTTAAAAAAACTAAAAAACACGCTTTTTCTAGAAAACTGAACTAAAAAAATATAAAATAAGTTTTAATAAATTTAAATTAACAATAGTGATAAAAATATCAATAAATATAAATTAATAATAGTGTACATAAAAAAATTGTATTTTATTTAAAAAAAAAGCCTGAGGTGCTTTTAAGATTAACAAATGGTAATCACTCTACTCATATCTGTCGATAAAACATTTATAACTATTGACCCCAGGCTTCTTTAAAATAATATATATATATATATATATATATATATATATATATATATTAAAATAATTCAAGTCATGTATAATAAATCTGAATTAGCTATATGGAATATATACAAAATAATACCTCTCTCTGAATTATATAGTGATATTATATTGATATATCGAATGGCTGATAATTTTATTTTTCTTGTTTGGCTAATTGTTCCATTACCCAAAAACTATACTGAAAAAATATAATTGATCCCATAGTACTAAATAAGATTTATCGAAGTTCAACTTTGTTCAGGTTGTATTTCGTTGAAAGTTTTTCTTTCGATTTAAAGTAATGTTTTGTAACCAAGGGGTTAAAAGTTGACCACTATCATTATTGAACGACTTTTATACAAGTGGTAACAAATAATAAGTTTGTAAAAAAATATTTCGTAAATTATTAACCCTCGTCTACTGGTACAGAATAAGAAATATTATGTCAACAGATGAGAAAAATGTTTTCTGAAATATTTTGTATTTATATAAAAATTAATTATGAATCGTAGGAACATTTATATATTTATGAAGTACCTATTAAATTTCTAAATGGACGAAGTGAAGGTTTCAAATAACACTCGAACAAATGGCATAATCTGAGACATTTGATCTTGCCGTTTACTAAATTGTGAATTAAAGACGTTCTCAGTTCGAATTCCATTAAGAAAACAACTTCATTTCGATAAGAAAATCATTTCTTCAAAGCAAACGTCTCATTACAAGTTTAGTGTTTGTCGAAACATTTCAATCCGACGAGGTTTGTTTAATCCGCTGTGTGTTCAGTCGGGGCCACGAAACCCGAGAGCCGTTCGAATAATTATTCATGTTGTTTGAAACGGAGTCATCAAGTAGAGTTATTGACTCAATAATGGGAATCATTTTTAAATGATCACTTTATATTTTAATAAGAATGAATATGTATAACAAAATAGTAATAAGTGTTGTTATTTTCAAACTACATTTATATTCGAATTTCAATGTGTTAAAAGATACTTTTCGAAATGGGTTCTTTTTTGAGGACTCCTCTAGTAGTATGAAGGATTTATCTCTTAAAAATAAATGTTCTCTTTCATGTTATTTTGCATGGTGTTAGTGATTTTTTTAATTCCCATCAGCTAGCAACCACCCTCAAGCTTAAAATCAGCCACCAAATACCAAATACCAGTTGCACTTGACAGCTATTCTCTCCACCGGTGTATCGTGTCTACCAACTTGGACCGTATCGTCACTTAATATCAAGTGAGATTATGGCTATAACGATAAAGTTTAACTATATAAAAAAAGTTATAATATGGCTAAATATACGCTGTGTATGCATGCTCATTGATCTTTGATCTGTATCCTAAATATTGTATGTAAAAATCAAAGAAACAAAAGAAAAATAAAGGGTAAATATTTTTCAATATCTGACGTAGAATCATTTATTGTCACCTTCATGGTTTCTGTATTATTCTTTTTCAAGAGATTTTGCCGAGGAACCGCTCTATGTTTCACGAGCATACTTAAAACACAAAATAGATAAGTTTAAAAAAGAAAAAAAAAGGGAAAACTCGACAGCTAAAAAGGGGCCTCATCTACACGCATACATATTTAACACTAAAGTAGGGGACATGATGGTGAGTATATTAAGACAAAACGTGTTTACATAATTCGTGTTACCAAAATTTATCCTTTCGACGTAGTCACGGTGTATTTTTTTTAATTAAAAAAAAAATGTATTCTAGATGTACGACTTCTAACTTCGTAGCCCGCTACGTTGATGTACCCGTGTAACTTTGCACGTGGTTTCATTTGTTTAAATTTCACGTAAAAGGTTCTTCTAAGTATGCTTATGCATATTAGATAAAACATGATGCGCTTTCAACGTGCCGGTCTACCGCTTATTTTTACCCCTGTCTTTTCGACTTCTTATTAAGATAAACATCAACGAACATGAGGATTGTACGGTGCTTACCTAAGATACAAGACAACTGTTTTGCGTTCTGAAATTAGCCCGTGTATTTAAACATCAATGGAGGTGTAAGGGACCTGTCGTGGAATGTGTCAACTGTCATGTGTCTTATACTTTTTCGCGGGAATAACTTATTGGAAGTAGGGTAAAGGGTTGTAAATTTTGTATGAAACTTTGTATTGCATCATCCGATTTGTATATACATACGATAAAACCGTCATAGTGAATCTCTTTTGAATTTTAACCTTTTAATATTGACTAGTATATATCTGGGAGCCAAAAGGCTCCTTACTGGCCGGTATGACAGTGATGGACTGATTTCTGTAATCTGCTGTTGCTGCTTATTGAAGCGATGACAGCTCAGTGGTAGTGTGAACGAATTTGCGCCAAGGGACGTGAGTACGAATCCAACCACCTGCGATGAGCTTGAGCTTTCGGTGAAGGAAAACATCGCGAGGAAACCATAGCTTGGTGGTAGGGCTTTTCTGATGCCCGCCTGGCCTAGCTACCACCCTCAAGTTGAAAATCTGCCGCCAAATACGGATAGGTGTGTTCCGGCAGTTACACTTGAGAGCCAGTTCCTCCACAGGTTTAGCATGTCTACCAACTTGGGCCGTATCGTCAATTAAATTCAGGTGAGATTATGGCTATAATGCTAGGCCTTAACTATAAATAAAAATCTATCAATACACGTGAATTACTGTAAAGTGTCTGGACTTTTAGTAAAACTATGGTAGTAGGGTTGTATAAAGCCCGCCTGGGTAACCACTTCACTCAAGTTGCGTCAATACAAAATGACCACTTATGACGTCATGACTCCTGCAGAAAAGCGATTAACGCCAATAGAAATGGTAAAAATAAGACAATAACTCCTCGAGCGGTAACAGGCCGAAGTCGAGGCGGGCGGGCGGCTGTCGCGTGAATTGCACTAAATTATTCCCCGGGGCGGTCCGGGGGCGGTTTGATGAATTTTTAATCAAATTACACGTACAGCACCGCCCCGGAGCGATATTCAACAGATAAACAAATGTTTATTATAACTTTGTATTATATGTGTCGAACGTCCTTGATAAGACTTGTAGAGGTCGGTCGACGTTTTAAACTTAGTAGTGATCGACGATTGGTGATGAAAACTTGAGAAAATTTAAGTAAAAGTGAGAAAAATTTTGTTGGTTGACAGCACTAAAACTGCAGTAAGGTTACTAAATAAAAAATAAAAAAAATTGATTGACAAGCTAATAATATGTATTGAACTGCTTTGTTTTTACCTCTTTATATATTATATAGGTTATTTCATACATGATTTATTGTTTAAGTAATTCTTATATTGTAGTGTGTGCGGACTACGTATTAAAGTACGTGAGTCCGAAACCACTTACAATGAGCTTGAGCTTTCGGTGAAGGAAAACATCGTGAGGAAACCGTAGTATGATGGTAAGGTTTTTCCTAATGCCCACCTGGCTAGGAACCACCCTCAAGTTGAATATCTACCGCCAAATACCTATAAGTGTGCTCCGGCAGTTGCACTTTAGAGCCAGTTCCTCCACAGGTGCAGTGTCTACCAACTTGGGCCGTATCATGACTTAAGATCCTGTGAGATTATGGCCATAACGCTAAAGCTTAACTATAAAAAAACACCCTCAAATTTAAAATCTGCCGCCAAATACCTATAGGAAAAAAAAACATGTGTTTTTGAATGTTTTATTATGGTTAATTATATTAGCAAGATCAATGTATAGATTCTTTATTTATTAGTTACTATAAGTTCTAACTGTGACTTAAATGTATCACTTCTGCAGCGTGTCCTGTGACAGCCAACGTGTTTTTCTCGTTAGAAATTCTCTTAATCGCCCGTAGGTGATTTATGTGTTCTCTATAAAAACAAAAATGATATAACTTTTTCTAATATTAATTCCGTCGGAATCCATTTAACAGCGTCACGAAGCACAATGGACGTGCATTTTCCATTGGAAAATATTTCACAAACTTCCGTACGGACGCGGCGAGAGAAACCGATTATGAATGTTTTACAATACAACTCATTTATTTTTGAAACGCGTCAAACGAAAACCTGGAGATATAAATACCAGATATGCCTTATTAAAGCGTCGTACCTTTGAAAATCCACAATCGCATTTAATCCAAAAAGGAAAAGCCATCATGAAAAACCCGCTGGCTGCGAAAATATTAAGTGAATACCCTTCTTTATACATGGTCTATGGGTTTAGCATAATAGCAACTGGTGTAACCCCAGGATGTTTGAAAGACAAGGCCTAGTGGAGGGACCGGCTTACAACTGTACCTACCAGAATACACCTATAGGTGTTTGACGACAAATCTTCAACTTCACGGTCTTAGCTAACCAGCGGACATTAGAAAAAAACCCTACCACTATATTTAGGCTTTGTTACGATGTTTTCCTTCACCAAAAGCTCAAACTCAACCAACTCAAGCTCAAACTCAAGAAGGGATTCGAAATCACGTCCGTTGAGGCTTTGGTGATCAGTGAGAGTATGAAGACACAATAAAACGTCATGGTATTTAGCGTGACAGTAGAGGAATCGATTTTACCGCCATTGTATGCCCACAGATGCTTAAGATTAAAAAAGAAAGTTGTTTTTTTTTTACTTATACTTGCGCGATGATAGCTCATTGGTAGTGTGTACGACTTCGCGTCAAGGTACGTGAGTTCGAATCCAAGCACCTACAATGAGCTTGAGCTTTCGGTAAAGGAAAACATCTTGAGGAAACCATAGCATGGTGGTAGAGCTTTTTCTAATGCCCGCCTGGCTAGCTACCATCCTCAAGTTGTAAACCTACCGCCAAATATCAATAGGTGTGTTCCGGCAGCTGCACTTGAGAGCCAGTTCCTCCACAGGTTTAGCTTGTCTACCAACTTAGGCCATATCGTCACTTAAGATCAGGTGAGATTATGGCCATAACGCTAAATGTTAAGTATAAAAAAAAGGTCGGGAACAAAAGTCACTTCCAGTCGATATTGAATCCACGTCCCATAGTATCGGCGTTCAACACTGGCCGCAACGCAATCAAATATTTGCATTCGGCTAAAAAAGTAATGTCATTATTAATTTGCTCTCGATTCATCGGTCCCCGATTCGATTTCGTCCATTGAACGTCACGTGGCAGTGTTGGTGACGCGCGATTCATTCTACGGGAAATTTTGAACTGTATTTTCATGAAAAACGTTATATCAAGTTTGAAACTACATTTTGGTTGTCATTCCGTATAACGTTTAAAATTATGTTTCTTTGATGCGCGATCACAGCAAAACTACTGATTATGCAATCGACATGGCACCGAGATCGTTCGATGCGGAATGATTTTTATTATATTATATTAAAGGAACGCCACGCCATGGGACGTGGGTTCGAATCCGGCCACCTATAATGGGCTTGATCTTTCGGTGAAGGAAAATATGGTGAGAAAACGATAGCAAGGTGGTAGAGCTTTTTCTAATGGCCGCCTGGCTAGTTACCACCCTCGAGTTGAAAATTTGCCGCCAAATACCAGTAGGTGTGTTCCAGCAGTGGCAGTTAAGAGCCAATCCCTCCTATAAAGTCGGGCAACGCACCTGCGATTCCCCTAGTGTTGCGGGTGTCCACGGGCGGCGGTGATCACTTACCATCAGGTGACACGCTTGTTCGTTTGCCCGCTATTACATTAAAAAAAGATTACACGCCTAGTTTTTCTATATTAATATGTTTAAACCACTAAGAAATCTAATTGGTCAAACGAATGTCAAATTTGATTCGCATTGGAACTGGTCACTCCATATTAGAGAAATACCAGTTAAATTTTTTTTTAGGTAATAGTATTAAGTTCTATAACAATGTCTCAAAGCACGTTACTGGTTGGCTGGATAGTAATTTCAGGCACTATGTCAAATGGGTTTTGATGTTAAAAGGTTACAACAGAGTGGATCAATATGTGAACGTTGCTGTTGTCTAGAATTGACACTCCTTTCTGTGTGTGCCTTAAAAGCTATTGTAAATATTTTTATTTTTTTTTCTTATTCAATTATATACTTATGCTAGCTATATGCTAATAGATACTCTCTCGCTTCCGGTGGGACGAGCGGGTTACGCGGGACTCACCCGGTGCAAACCGGAAATTCCCACTAAAACTCTACGGCGTACTTCTGCCGCGTAAATCGGGGCGACACGAGTTCGAACCAAAAATCATCCCGCCAAATTATGTACCTACGTGCAAAAAAATTTATCGATCGAATGGTAGTTTTGACGTTCATAAGCGTCTTCTCGGGGCCTAAATTAAATAAGGTTTTGTGATTTGATTTAACAAGCCATGAAGTTTGTATCTACTATTAATAATACCTTCGGAATGCTAGCGAAGTAACTAAAGCTCACTAGGGGTTCGAGAGACGCAAACACAATAATATACGTATATAAGAGATATAAACTAACAGTACAGATATCAATGCAGCGAAGTGAGCAAACTCACTGTCCCTCAGTTTGATTGCCGTAAGACCGACGCGCGCTTCGGTAAACTTCTGAACATTCGATGTTTTATAGTGACCATACATTTCCTATGAAATGTATTCAGATAGATTTAACTACAGTCATCGAAAAGTTAAATGCAATTTCTTTAAACAAGATGATACTGTGCCGTTTAAAAATCGTGCATGTTTCGTCACCTCTCTAAATATGTATTTATGTTATGTTCTGTTATGTATATGTTTTAGTTGTCGCACTAAAAATTCGAGATTCGATGTAGTACTTTTTTATGGAATAGGGGGCAGTCGAGCAAGCGTGTCACTTGATGATAAGTGATCACTGTCGCCCGTGGACACCCAGAACTCCAGGGGAATCGCAGGTGCATTACCGGCCTTTATTGGAAGGAGTGGTTCTCAAGTGCAACTTCCGGAATACACCTATTAGTGTTTGACGGCAGATTTCAACTTGATTTATTTCAGCTACATTATCACTTAGCATCAGTTAGATTTATAAAAGTATAACTAACTCTATACGTGCAAATAAAAATCGATCTTATCATCTATAAACTTTAATATGATTTTAAATTTAACTACATACTTCACGTGTAAATGTAAAATCAATTGGTTGGTTAGTAATATCCATCTTTGTTAAGAATCATGGTGACACTATTCTAAGTCAAATATTTGTATAAGTTAGTGCAAGTGTACTCCGACTGGCTGTTCCCTGGTCTGAGCCTAGGTAGGCAAGCTGAGAGAACTGCGGAAGGGATACGTTTACCTTATTTAGTTTCAAATTAAAACATTAGTTAAATAAAGTAAGTTACTTCGGTTCGTAATATTTAAAAGAATCTCCTATTGAGTCAGTGATGCTATTTTTAAAACTCTTAGTACATCAAATCGACTCCACTGTATAATTTTTAGGCATCCTTTGATTTCAAATGATTGATTATTTTATTTTATGGAATAAGCGGCAAACGAGTGAACATGTCACCTGATGGTAAGTGATCACCGCCACCCATGGACACCCACAACACCAGACGAATCGCAGATGCGTTGCCGGTCTTTATAGAAGGGACTGGCTCTCAAGGTCCAGTGCCGAAACACACCTAATGGTATCTGGTGGCATATTTTCAACTTGAGGGTGGTAGCTAGCCAGGCGGGCATTAGAAAAAGCATTACCACCATGCTATGGTTTTCATTATTGCTATTTCAAATTCAACACAATCGATTCAGTGGTTTAGGCGTGAGAGAGTAAGAAACAAAGTCACTTTCACATTTATAATATTAGTAAGGGTAGGCATTGATCAAACTTATTAAATCACAGTACTCGATTATTCACCAAAATAGAATATACATTCATTTGACAAGAATGCATGATCAATGATTCTGTATTCACAAAATTCCACGTGAGAATTCCAAAATGAAAATAATTTATCAAGCACGACTAAATTGACATGTAGCGGAAACAAATATATACACAAAATACCAGTAACATCAGATACAAGTGAATTCTCACAGTGAACCGGCAATTTATCCCGTTATTAAAATATATTTGAACATTTACCATCGTGATATGTCGGATTCGAAAAATGTTACTGCAATCCTCCTACATATCGGCAATCACTTATGATCTGTCGCGACACAAGCGAGAAACTGAAGCGATATGAGAATTATTTTAATAGTGAATTTAAGTGTTTTTTTTTTCATATATTTTTATCTAGTTGTATAAAAATGAATCTCTATTTCCCTTGGTCATCGCATCAAGCGTGAACGGATGGAAAAATTCAGCTATTTTATTTTTTTGTTGTGTTAATTATTGTCAGGAGAAGGTTCTTATGAAAGAAAACTAAGGAAGTTGAGCGAAACATTCGAAAATTGAAAAAAACTTAACTACAATATTAATTTTACATAACTCTCAGTTGTCATAGAGCTTTACAATAAAAACATTATGTTTTTGAAACATTTTTTTTATTAATTATACTAATTCGAATTCAATATTCATAGTTAAGACATGACAACGTCTGTCGGGACAGATAGTATAGATATAATGTGTTAATTTAGAATTATCCTTGGATATTACTGTGACCAGTAAAATTAAAACCAAAATTTAGTTGCTCAAAAAAAAAAGTTTTATTTTATCCTGTCATTTGATGGGAAGTGATCACCGCCGCCCATAGACACCCACAACACCAGAGGCTTCGCAAGTGCATTTCCGGCCTTTATTGGTGGACCTTAATTTTATTTGTTATTATGACTTACTACAACTGTCAATTGGAAGGATATTTTAATTTTTGTATCAATTTACCTTTGCTCTGCTATTTTTGTGGTTTATAATCTACATCCGTTTAAAGGCAATTGAAATTACATTGGATAATCCCGATCTAAGTTTATCACTTAAGCCAAATGTTACGTGTTACTACTACTCAGGAACGCTTCCGGCTTGAAAAATATTAATTTTATTTTCGATTTATACAAAAACAAAAATGTTAAAATACGTATCTTGCTTTTTTATTTATATTATATACGTTACAATAAGTACATATAATTTCACTAAATAGAAGAAACAGTTTTGTCTAAGAATAATATTATTAATTTAGAATACAAACTAAAAAATATAAAGTAAATTTTAATAAATTTAAATTAGGAATAGTGTTATTTTTTAATAAATATAAAATAATAATAGTGGAAATAAGAAAAATATGTAATTTATTTAAAAAAAAGTGTGTGGTGCTTGGGTGTAAATAGTTATAAATATTTTAATGACAGATATGAGTAGAAAGATTATCATTTCGAAAATATATTAAAAGCACCCCACTTTTTTTTGTCGTAAATTAGAATAAACTTATCCAATCAGTGTATTGTTTTCGATCGAGATTTAAATGAAATCTGACAGTTTGAAATGGGTCAAAACAAAGTCCAAAGGAGTCGGTAACAAACTTACAAACAAACATACAATTGAAGCTAATATAAAGCGTGTAAAGAAAGTTATATTTAACAAAGCAATCTGTGTGGAAGGCTTTAGCCTATGTAACATCACGTTACCATCAATAGCAGCAAAGATGTATCCAAAAAGTTACAAAAACAGGCAAAAAATATTTTATAATTAGTTCCATGCGACCGAAGCCACAGGCACATCTAGTCTTATTGTATACAAAAATTTTAGCAGATTCCAGCGTTGCGATTCCACAAACACCTGTGTTCGCGCAAACACAGTACACAACCCGACAAACAGCACACTAAAATTTTATACGTGTCAATAAAAAATAGATTCTAAGACATATCCGGGCGTGTTTTCACATGTTCCGATCTGGTTATTAAAATTTACAGCCCTTCTTATTTTCGTGCTGCTCCTGCATTCTGATATCGTGAATAATGCTATTATTTCCGAACTGTATCATTTTTAATTTATAGAAAATAGGAATTTCTGCTCTCTAGAGTTTTTAAGGGTCAATTAAAAAAATATATATATTGTGCGACATCTGTCGATGTGCCTTGGTTTTTTATATAGTCAAGGTTTAGCGTTATGGCCACAATCTTGTCTGATGTTAAATGATGATGTATACCAAAATGGTGGACACGCTAAGCTAAGTGGAGAGACTGGCTCTCAAGTGCAACTTCCGGAGCACATTTATAGGTATTTGACAGCATATTTTCAACTTAAAGTTGATAGCTAGCCAGTCAGGCTTTACTTTCCTATATATTGCGAAAGGAAATAGGTAAAAGTGCCTTTTTATCACGTTAACAAAAGTTGCGGATGCCTTTACTTAAGCCTTTTGTTTATCCATATTTCTGATAGCTACAGGAATGCTATAAGTATTTAGCGGCAGGTTTTACAGCAAGACGATTGCATATGACATCATAATCCCTCTACGCCACCTACAAAGAATCCTTTATGTGTGTCCACGCATATACTATATACGTCGTTGCTAGATTATCCAAGCTGCATACAATTATTTTGCTCGATAGTTTCTTTATTGTTTTTACTAATTATAAATTCTAATATTAACAAAATTGTTTCACATCTACTGAGCATCCTGTGACGGGCAACTTTTATTATGTAATTTGGAAAAGTTAATGAAACTGTGTCATGGGATGGTATCGCAACGAAAATGGACACACTGGACATGGTGACATGGCATGTTAACGAACGCACTATATCTGTTCCTATTAGTATAACTTATTGCGATTTAGACAGTTTCGATTTACAAATTTTAATTTAAGTTCAAAAAATCAATTTGGATATTCAAAAATAATAATTGTTCATTTTCAGTTTTAAGTTTTCACTTCTATCGGCAGTACTCATGACTTTTTGGGTTTATTTTTCTTTAATGAATTACAATAGTTTAGGAGAATATAAAGGAATAAATCTTTCATAGTTCTAGTATGGCTACGGAAGGAGCGTGTTGTATTAATCTGGCTATTGTATGAAAAAAATATTTTTTTCATTTTTATTAGAAACTAGGTACTGATTTCGCACTGTTTCTAGAATATGTTAAGCCTAATCGAAAGGCTGGCTCTCAAGTATCCAGATCAATCAGAATACACACCTATATGTACCCGATGATAAATTATCAACTTTAAAAAGAGAGTTACTAAGGAAAATATTAGGAAATATCCATGCAATGTTTTCATTAGAAACTTTTCCTTTAGCCGATTACTAAGGTTCGGTCTCATCATTACAGGGATTCAAACTTATATTGATCGACGCGATCTCTTTATGCTATCACTGATCCATATGTCTTTGATTTTTTTTTATAAATCATATAAAAGGTTTTATAAAATTCAATGATATGTCGAACTTGAAAGCATAACATTATACAATGATAAAGAGAGATTTAGTTGAATGAAGCGCATCGGAATTTTCATCTCAAACATTTTATTACTGAAGACATGAAAATGTATCTTTGCAACGTTTCAACTAGGTTTATTTGTAGTTTCACGATAATGTTATGGCTTGTCTTGTTATTGGAGTTATGTTGGGTTTTATATTGTCGTATTACTTAGAAGCTACGCAATTTGAAGTGATAAATTTGTTTATTGCTTTTTTTTATTGTAGAATTTCCAATACGCAGTTTACATCGTTCTTCTATTTCTCCTTCTATGAGAGTGGGGTTATATGTTTATGTCCCTAGGGTGTAGGGTAGAGAGAATATGTATATCTGTGTCACTGTTTTGTAATTACTGTGAAATATCATTATTTCTAATGCCCGCCTGGCTAAATACCATACTGAAGTTGAACAGCTGCCACCAAATACCTAATATATGTGTGTAGCGGCAATTGCACTTGAGATCCAGTTTCTCCATCAAGGTTGGCATGTCCATCATCTCGGGCCACATCGTTACTTAACATCAGGTGAGATTGTGACCATAACGCTAAACAGATCGGAAAACTATCAATAACAAAAAATAAATTGAAGGCAGACACAGTAACATGAACTTTTCTGGACAACTTACACCTCAGTCCGCCCCGTGACCACGAAGGCTGAAAAGTTTTCGAAAATCCGTTTAAATTAGTTTTATTACGATGAATAATATTCGCGTAAACATAAGAAACCGTTAATTAATTACTTATTTAAATTATAAAATGATACCGGAATTTATTTTTTATATAGAATCTTGGAAGACATGAAATCGTTTAAAGTATATACCACGGATTCGGTCTACAGCTTTATAAGCGACTACAAAACAGTGTGCAATAAAACAAACCAAATTTAGTTTTTCAGATCCCGAAGGGGATCAGTTAGTTTCGATTTTATTACTTTCGATCAGGAAATATTCTCAGGCATCGCCAATTAGGTTTATATATGTACAATCTTTCGCGCCATTACAAATACTCTTCTCTTTTCATTATTAGCTAGTACCGCGTTCGATTCTCTCTCACGCGTTTCGGCAACAGCCCAAGCCGAGGTTCGGTCACTAGTGACACCCTTGCGCGAGTTGCCCCTCGGGCTCGAGCGCCCTCTGCTCTCGCCCCTCTAGTTTGGTGAAGCTATAAAAGCCGTTCAGGCTAACAGTATAGGTTCCTTTGAAAAAAAAAAATTACAATAAATTCTGAATTACTGGGTAATGGTGAAATTAAAATTTGCAATTACTGACAAATTATGTAACTACGATTAGATAACCATTGGTATACGTGTATATCTTAAACAAATGACTATAAAATAGATATAAATTCACGTACATTGAGGGTGTTCGTGCATCCCATACCGACTCGCACGTAAATAACAAATGCGATAAGGAGGAAGTTGAAACAGTACTATGCGAAAAATAAAAGGAGTTATATGAAACTTTTAATCAACATTATAAGGCAAGATAGGAGAGACATCGAGCGAATTCAATGTGCATGCACGCGATACCCAAACAGCGTATAAATACCGACGTGACAAAACTAACAGCGTACTTCAACTAATAGATATACATAAAAAGCGTACGAAATTCGACAGGGTACAGATAAATGTGCGCGTGGTCGCCGGCACGGTGCTGCTAGCTGGAAAACAATTTGATAAATTTTACAACGACGTCTGCTAGACACAGTGCTCGGGGACGTGATCAATTTTTGAGAAATTCCTTTGCAGCGACTCCGCTGTGTCGGTTGTGGGAAAACTGAAGGCGGACGTGGGTCGGTCGTCACTGGGAAGTAAGAAAAGTGAGCGGTGCACACTCATAGCATACAAATAGTTTACAAATGATGTGTTCTCGGCGCTGTCGCTGCGACGGTGCTGTCGCCGAGATAACGGTGGTCTATGTTAAAAGCAGATATAAATAGCGATATGAAAGTATAAAACACAAATAAAATAATTTTATAATGGTAATATTAAATACGTTTGTTTGATAAAAATACATGATATATATAGTATAGGTTATAGTGAAAATGAACTCTCATGCATTGCCTTGTAACTGCAAATAAAAGGTTTTATTTAATCAATCATCAATTCTTATTACAAATACACAATTATAATACATAATTAGAGCGATGATAGCTCAGTGATAATGTGTACGACTTCGGGGCAAGGGACGTGAGTTCGAATCCAACCACCTGCAATGAGCTTCAGCTTTCAGTGAAAGAAAACATCGTGAGGAAACCATAGCATAGTGGTAGGACTGTTACTCATGCCCGCCTGACTAACTATCATCCTCAAGTTGAAAATCTGCCGCCAAATACAAATACGTATGTTCCGGCAGTTGCACTTGAGAGCCAGTCTCTCCACAGGCTTAGCGTGTCTACCAACTTGGGCCGTATCGTCACATAAGATCTGGTGAGATTATGACCACAAAGCTAAATATGAAGTATAAAAAAATAAACACTTATTACCTGCAATTAAAAAAAAACGACAATTAAAGTTTATTTTCTAATATAGTCAAAATTCGTTTCAATAAATTTTTCCTATGTTTTTTTTAATTGTGACGTTGTCTTCGAATATCTTTATATGTTTTTACATTGGCCAGTTAAAACACGTAATGCGACATATTATAAATTAAAGAAATACATATATATACATATATATATTCATTTTTATTCATATATTCAGATCCTTCAAAAATATAATTATACACATTATAATTATCAGCGGAAAAATAAAAAGTACTTTCTTTCATCATCCTCATATTCTTATCCTGTTCCCAAGTCATTTGGGGTCGTCGCAATAGGTTTTCTTCTTCCATAAATCTCTATCAGTCGCCATCTCTTCATTGACTCCCTTTTATTTCATCTCATCTCTAACACACTTTGTCCATATTTCATTTGTTCTTTCTCTTCCTTTCACACTTCAACATTAATTTTCTCGCCTCCCTTTCAACTGAGCCACCACTGGCGCCACTTTCAACCACTCTCTCATCTATACGTCACGGACTCCTCAAATAATTAGTATTTTAACTGAAGGCCTACCCAGCTGGCCAGTCCTTACTATTCCATAATTAAATTTTTCTTCCGGCAGCAGTCCATGCCAAGGGACGGCCACTACGGCATTTACGGCACAGCGTATGACCATTTGAAAAAAAAAACATTACGGACTTTGTCTATCCTTGTAATAAAACACATCTATCTCAACATTCGCATGTCTACTACAATGCAATCGAAAGTCGTCCGTGTGCGTACTAGATCATTACTCCGATCTATACAATATGACAGGTCTTATAATGAACTTTTATATACTGTCCCTCGATTTAAGGGATATTCTGCAGTCGCAAATTCTAGCCGAGAACTAGCGTCATTTAATCTATTTTAATTTATTTATTTATTTTGTTATTCTATAAATTAATAGTTACAATATGACTGAGCTACTTAAGTTAAATTAATGTACTTTTATAGTGGGTACCTATATTATAACTATTTATTAGTGTTTATGATTTATTATTCACATTGTATTTCTTAAATTGTAAACAAACAAAATTTTTAAATATCATATTATTTTGGCTTCTGTATAAATATTTAATTTTAAAACAAACGTATTCCTATACAGGAAAGATTAAATTTACGATTTCTGTGAACGTCGACTTATAATATGCCTTATATTCAATTATGTGTTATTGAAACGGCCAGTATATTATTCACATAACGCTTATGTGAAAAACGACATTGTATTTCTATGATTAAAATTCATAGACAATTTAATAAGTTTGTAAAATAAAATCGAAAACGCTAATCGCTTATCACTTGGACCATACGTAACTTTCGTTGCATGCTGCGCCATAATGTAGTTCGCGCTTAGTCTGGCTAACTCCGGAATTCTTAAATTATCAACACTAAGTATGTAATATACGAGTATTTTGAACCTACACTTTTGAACTCGGTTGGGGGTGACGCATGTATTGGATGCTTATCGATGGGTAATATATGTACTTTTATATTTTATTGTAGCACAAAGTTTTAGCTTTACTTTTAGCATTAACACTAAATTCTCACTTGATTTGAATTGACGATGTGACCCAAGTTGGTGGATTCGTTAAGCTTAGTGGAAGGCCTGGCTCTCAAGTGCAACTGCTGGAACACACCAATAGATATTTGATGGCAGATTTTGAACTTGACGGAAGTAGCTACCCCGTTGAGCAATTGAGAAGTTTTAACACCATGCAATGATTTTTTCATGACGTTTTCATTCCCCTACAGATCTGGCTCGATGCAAATGGATTCGAACTCACGTCCATTACTTAGCGTCCCACCGTTTTATCAACTGATCCACCATCGCTTGAAAACTACTACATTGCACCCGATTGTACGTAGGCTATTTTCCAAAAATAATGACAATCTTCGAGAGGATCAATCTATTCACGACCATCGCTACCACGTTGGTCTATGGACCTCTACGTACCTGGACACCGTTTGACTGCAGGATTTCTGTTGAGATATGTCTTCGAATTAGTGCTATGAAATGTCATCTCATATATTTTTAGTTTCTAATCACACCTATGATTGTAGTGGAAGGCAACGTGGGTTGAGGGACTGATATATACAGTGGTAAAAAACCAGTCGCTTTAATTGTCCTATACGGTCTATGAAAATGAATCCACTTATAAATTATTTCTTTAAGAAGGAAACCTTATTAATTTCTATTGGGTGTTTTATTATTTAATACAAGTTGTATAATAAAACTGTTGCTTTTTATTGCTAAAATTCTTTGTTAGTGTAATTTTCACAAATAGTGTTGCGACACTATGCGTTTTTATCGAAGTTACAGGGCGTTTCTTTTCTAAACTGATAATCAAAACTGTAAAAAAAAGAGTGGTGTCGTGGGACACCAGATAGCAACGAAGTTGCATATTATAAAAGTATTATTTTCAGGACCTATTCGAGGTATAAATAAAGTAATTATTCGGGTATACATTTTTTTAATGGTTATTTTATTGATAAAAATAAAAAACTACGTTACAAAACTATCTTAACACCTTTATTTTGTTTACGATGATTTATAAGAATATATAATAATAACAGTTATCACGTAGACTATACATTAGACCCTGCATAGTCATCATACATAGACTATACATAAAAATCTTCCATTAACGTTTTATGCAGATTAGGGTACCCTAGCGCGACGCCCCATAAGGAACTTAATTCCAAAAGTCCTGAGGCTTCATAGTAAAAATCACTAGAAAGTTCTAACAATGGCGACATCGTTTTGTTATGATACTTATACGATCAAAAGAGATCTACCTACTTAATAAAAGCAATACTTATTTACAACGACGAGGATTAGTTGTCAAGTTAGTTAAAATAAGTTTTACAAGAAAATCTATTTTACGGTCATATAGATTCGAATGGTACCGGAGATATCGAAATCTTTGTACAACGTCGGCTACGAAGACGAGCGGGGGAGGAAAAAAAAAATGATTTTAATCCTGTTTAGTGAAGTCGAGGCGCCGGCGAGACCAGAACTCAGGTGGCGCGGTCTAAAAGAAAACTCATTATTTCTTATTCACCGACGTCGGTCTACTAGTGATGCTCGATATAATAAGTTGCATATCGATATATTTCATAATTAATCACTTCAAAATTATGTAGTGTCTATCAAGAAAAATTTGGATATATTATTAAATAGTCGATCAAATGCAATAAAAGGGATGTGAGAAGATCGATGATAATCCATCAAATCAAATAAAATGAAATCGATAATCTTTATTTAATTTAGGCCCTAAGAAGGCCCTTATGAACGTCACAAAACTACTACCGGTTCGTAAAGTAACGCAGTTATCGAGAAGCACCGACAAGAAACTCGATCTGCATCTTTTATTTTGTTTCATTCCTATATTTTTTATTTAATAGTTTAATGTGTAACAGTACTTATTAGCCATCATTATTTCTTAAATTAATATCCCATAAATTATAATGGAAAAATATTATTTGTTAATCATAATAAAATTGCATTTTGCATGGTGGTAGGGCTTTTTCTAATGCCCGCCTGGCTAGCAACCACCCTCATGAAAACCTGCCGTTCAATACCAATAGTTGTATGCCAACAGTTGCACTTGAGAGCCAGTTCCTCAACAGGCTTAGCATGTCTACCAACTTGGGCCGTATCGTCACTATCAGGTGTGATTATGCCCATAACGCTAAATCTTAACTATAAAAAAAATATATAAGATGCTGATCGTAAAGCGGTTTCTTGTCTCTATCATAAAGACTAAATATTTCTCGTAAATTACATCCGGTCTTTCGTATTCAACTCGACGTATTTATTGTTTATAGGTTTACCTGGCCATAATCACACCTGATGTTCAGTTTCGATATGACCTAACATGGTGGACACGCTAATCAAGTGCCACTATAAAAGCTAGATTTCGTGAAAGACCCGCATGATTTATACACTAGTAATCTTGACAAACTGGCCATCCCCTATTGTAGACTCGATAGGATCGGTTTCCGATTTTTAGGTAATAATGTTACGTTTTACAATAAAGTCCCAAAGCACATTACTGAATTTTGGCCGGACAGTAGGTTCAAGAACCATGTCATACGGGTTCTGATGTCAATAGGCTACTATAGAGTGGATCGGTACGTCAGCGATCGTGGTGACTAGAATTGACACCGTTCGCAGTACATTCGCTGATAACTATTGTGAATACGCATTATTTACGTATTTGGTGGTAGATTCTAAACTTGACTGCGGTAGCTAGCCAGTTAGGCATTAGAAAAAGCCTACTACCGTGCTAATATATTTCGAAATAAATTAGGTAAAGTATATTTTCATCACGTTAACAAGAAAAATAATTAGTTCCCTAACAATAAGTATTTCGCTTATCAAATTGCTTTGATCATGTGGTGACAGAAATCCCCTATATGGACTTACTTTTTGCAATGCGCAAACGCACTACTCGTACTTGGGCCAAGGCAAGAGAAGAGTCTGGTGACACTCATCGGGTGACAAGTACCATCAAATAACGGTATATTGCCAGATACCTGAAACAGCTTTCATTCTTCTCCTAGGATCCTGGTGGTACATTCTGTATATGATATAACAAATCCATTTAAAGTGATGATAGCTCAGTTGTTAGCGTCTACGGACTGCACGTCAAGGGACGTGAGTTCCAATCCCTGTAATGAGTTGGAGCTTTCGGTTAAAGAAAATATGGTGATGAAAACATAACATGATGAACAAAACAAGGCTATGTTGCTCGTCTGGCTAGTTACTAGCCTCAAGATCTGCTCCCAAATACCTATAGGTGTGTTCTGGGAGTTGTACTTGAGGGCACGTCCTACCACAGGTTTAGCTTGTCCTACATTTTGGGCCCCATCGTCATTTAACATCCGGTCAATATATAGCCATAAACTACAAGAAAATGAATGAATAACTGGAAACTGCTTTATGTAATGAAATTTTCGACAAAGTAACATCAGCCATTTTATCAGGCTAATAATATCCCGAGTGAGTTCCGGCTTTGATTCTATACATATTTATCAACAAACCTAGTTAACTACCGTCTCTCGTTTTTCCCGGAAATTCAATATTCTGTGCGCAGGAAGGAAATTAACATCAGTAACGTTATTTCGCGCTTGTGCTTTCCATGTAATTGAGTTACCTGCGGTTACAAGCATGTATTATTATTTATTATTTATCGTGATACTCATAGTAGCAACCTTTATATTTAAAATTTCGATGGCTGTGTCTTCGCAACTCTACGCCCTCTATACGACTTGACTAAATTTAGATGCTTTTTCGCAATAGTTGGATCCAGTAGGTAGCTCTATTGTCAACATTCAAATATTTTTTTTATACATTTTTATTTTCTACCAAATTTTTTATAATATAAAATACAAAACGTATTATCTTCGAGATATGTTTTACATAAGGGGTCTAAAAGTGTCTCGTAAAATAAATAGATGATATGAGAATTAAAAAAAAATTGGTATAGAATTTGTAAAAATAATAATGCATGGAATATATATTATCCATTAAAATAAAAAAAAAATCAATAACACTTGATAGACTTTACCCGCATTTTGAAAAAATAATAATTTATAGGTGAAGTTGCATTAGTATTTCATGTGGTTAAAATTTGTTTTAACAACAAGTAAATAGTTACTAAAGACATAGCGGTTGAAATAGGTAAGTCAGACATTTAAACTCTAATTCCTAAAACAATAAAAAATGGAAATACTTAAAACGTTTATAGTATATTAGTGCACCACCACGTGACCGTACGTATAACACTAACTATCCATAGCCAAAGGCCAAAAAAATTAAAACATTCTGTGTATTCAATAGCTACCGAACTTTACATAACTATTCGTTGAGTTAATCTGAAAATTACCTGAAAGTTTCATCAAAATAGATCCACAAGTATTAGGGTATAAAATTAAAACACATATATATACATGAATTACACAGGCTCCACGAGTGACGATACCAGAGTACTTTCGACGCACCCTAAGCAGTCAGTCTCGATTTCAACTTTACTGACTGGCCAATCTTTTCATCACGACACAGGTGTATTTTATTGAAACAAGGCTTATCCTGACACGTAGAAAAAGATGGACATTATCCTGACCAGCAGACTTTGTCCTCTAATTTAAATTAATTAATCAGGGTGAGCAAAGTGAACCCTGACACTATTCCACAATTTAATCATTTTTGTGGTATCCTTTACAAAGTAACTATCACAATTTTGGGTTTTTGCTTTTATATAGCATACTGTATTCATGTCTAGATGTGCTATCAACAGAATATATATTACATTAGTTTGATTCTATCAGTTAACTCTTAGTTACACAATCACTATCACCCCTTTTATCGATATCGATAGATTAGAAAATCTCGCAATCCCTAGTAAAGTAGCCAAAGTGATAAATTTTCAAAGTAACACATCTGTATGCCAGTGTCGCTTCGGTGACTGTAGACTGAATGGTAGAAAGCAAGATTAGTTAATAACGTATGAGGCCACAATAACGGGGTGTATTGTTAGTTTTAAGTTTAATTTCCTACAATTTATAGACCTGTTACATGTAATTCTTATCATGCTTTTATTATCTTCACTTCTATCTATCTATCAATGTAATAGACTTATCCGAGGTTACTTTCACTATCTTAGAGCTAAGCAAAATACGTTTCGTCTGTATGGGGACAAATTTATTAGATGTATTCTTAGTATTAAGCATCATTCCCATGCATGTATAGTCTTCGTATATGTAATTGATAACACGCTTTAATTAGTTTCTATTGTATCTTTATATCCAAATACTTAATAGGATCTTTCAAGGATATTTTTACTATGTTTGGTGCAAAGCAGAACAGTTTGGAATAATCCGAAAGTGCACACCTCATAATTTTTTTGTTGTTTATTTAATAACGATGAAATCACATCAAATCAAACCCTGAAAAGTAATAGGGTTCTATTCCTAATTATACTGAAGCGTAAGAAAGAAAAAAGACTCGATTAGTAAAGTATTTCGGTCGTTATCGTGATAACATACAGGATCCGCACATACAGACACACAGTTTTTTAACTAGTTTAAATAACAAAAATGGCATCAAAAATATCATGTGTGTTAAATATAGTGTTTTTTCTTGATATGTGTGTGTATATATTATTTTACAAGTGCAATATATGAATATAGAGACATTATAAGTTTGAAAAGTCTTTTGTTTTTCGTGAAGTATTAATAGTACCCACCTCAACGCTTCACTTATGAGGCGTGCAATATGTTTCTTCTGTAATATATTACAATTACTTGATGTTTAGGTAATTTTCAATTAATTTTTAAGTTGAAAATCTGCCACCAAATACCTGTTCTAGTGCTCCGGCAGTTGCACTCGATAGTCAGTCCTTCTACTAAGTTTCGTGTATCTACCATCTTAGATTACATCATCACTTAACACCGAGATAACATTTGCGTTATAACATTTAACCAATAAAGTAAAAAAAAAACTTGGTAATGTTCAATGTTATCAATTCAGATAAATAGATTTCGGTATTAATTAAATACCATTATAAAGTGTGTAGACAGAATATATCTCTGAAATAATATGGAGATGCCTTATCCTAGATTTTAATTTAGATTAAGCCTGGGTTTTGCCTTTACTATGCAACTATTAATACAACACATATTGTAAATGTGAAAATAACTCTGTCTGTTTGTTTATTGTATTTTCACGCCTAAATCGCTTGAGCAATATCTTGAAATGTATATATAGAGATAGTTTTTACCTAACAGAGAAGCTGTTGCCTCGAAAGTAAAACTTGAAAGGTGATATGAGGCTTTTTTTTAAACTCATCATTTTTCAATCATACTAATATTATAAATGCGAAAGAGGGTTTGTTTGTTTGTTTGTTACGCTTTCACGCCTAAGCCGCTCAATCAATTATAATGAATTTTGGTATAGAGACAGATGGAAACCTGGAGTCCGCGACAGGCTACTTTCTTACGACAAAAACTTATTGAAACTGGGGTTTAGGTTGAGGGATAAACTTTGTATGAAACTTTTTATTGCGCCGTCCAATTTGTTTAACAAAATCATTGATAACGCGAGCGAATTCGTAGGTAAAAGCTAGTATAGATATATAAAAAAATCTTTTCGTATTTAATTAAAAAGTGTTCCATGTTTGTATTTAGTTTTATCTCAAGGTGGTAGGATGGGGCATGATTTTAATCATTCAAGTTTAAGCGAAAGAAATTCCCAGCGACTGGTTAATCGCGCCATGTATGTTGATTCCACCTCTCTTGATTCCAGAAGTTACAACGTGACACGCGTAAGCATTTTTCGTATGAATGACACTACTCAATCAAACAAAATCAAAGAACCCTACAAAATAAAAAAAAATATGTAAAAAATCAAAGCATGAGACATCCCTACGAAATATGACAGAGTATCAAGATTTTATATAAACTTTTAAAAATATCTCAAAGGTAACTTTTAAAGGGGCGAGAGTACACTCGATGTATATAAAATAGATTTACTCGGAAACCTAATACTTCCTTGGAAAGTGTTCAGGTGATTTGGGAATGCGGCCTACAGATTGAATTTACTTAAGACCCCAGAGAGATGGATATGCTTCAGACGCGGAACTAAAGATAAAGGAAATGGCTTGCCAGTATATTAAAAAAAACGTTTTAGTGTTACCATCTATAGGAATAATAAAACTGTAACATAGACAAATATATATATATAATTTCTTTTTTATTTATTTTTGTCCTGTACCATGTTCTCAAGATAGAAGTACACTAAGTATGTAGAGTGAAGAGTGGGGTACTCTCAGAAAATAAGCCATATTGTTCATTCATGGTTTCATTCGTAAAGTGATAACTACCTCCGAATAATCAGCCTTGGGGCGACTGCTGAGAGCACTCAGCCCCGAGGCAGTGGGCGCAAGGGTGCCGTACTGGTTGGCCCTTGGCATGGACTGCTGCTGGAAGAAGAAAATTATATATGAAATAGTAAGGACTCTCGTACTGGAGTAGGTCTTTAGATAAAATATTAATTATTTAAGGAGGCAAGGAAATCGGTGGAGTGGATAGTACTGTACTGATATTATTGTAGCCAGCGTTATGTAGAGCCTTTTTATAGTAAATGGGAGTGGGGAGCGTTACGTCACGCAATACACCAACATTCGTTGAAGTACTTTTAAATTAATGATCATATAATCACTTTTATTTTATTTCCTGCTTATATGATATTTTCGCCGATAAGTATAATTCATTAGTTTTGTCCATCTTTCCCCTTGTACGCGCATGAACTTTAAACTACTTGACATATTTTTAAACAAATTCACAAGGTGATAGTTAATATTTAGGACAGTTTTTCCCCAAAAACGATAAGGTCCCTGTGAAATAGGTAACAGAACGTTAAATTAAAACACCCTTCAATGGATCACCATCAATAATGCATGCATATGTCCTTTTTTCCGTAGAGATTTCTAAGTTTAACCTAAATATGATAGATAGCGTTATGGTCAAGTTACTGACAGTCTAGTAGAATGCAGTTACCAAAATCTAAAAACTTTAATCAATAAAGTCTAATTATTATTTCTTACTATAAACAAATGAAAACACATGAATGGTGGTATTTGGAATTAAATACACAGGAATTTGCATGGAGGTAGTGCCTTTTCAAATGACTCTCTGGCTAGCTACCATCCTCAAGTTGAAAATCTGCCGCCAAATACCTATTGTTGTGTTCCGACAGTTGTACTCCAGAGCCCGTCCCTTCACAGACTTAGCGTGTCACTTAACATCAGTTAAGATTGTGTGCATAACGCTAAACCTTAACTATAAAACAATGTTATAGTTCACCATGAAGTTTTTATCCTTTATTTCACCTCTTCAGGTGGTTTTTTTTCGGGACACTATTATATACCTTTCCTCAAGATTTAGTCTGTGTGTATAACAAAATTCATTGAAATTGGCTCAGCAATGCAAGAGTGAGAACGAAACAAACAGATACGCGTTATTTTCTATATTAGTTTAGACAGTAACCCGATGGTGGTAAGACAAGAGATTTTCCCAAACCGCATCTAGTAACATTTCCTAATGTTGTCGTTATCCGGCGAGCATACGCACCCGCTGCCCCCTCGGGGCGCTTTTCTCCCTATTACTTCTATAACATCACTTTATGATACTCGACTGTACTTTTTTTTATTATTCATGATAATACTCCCTACATTAGAGTGTTTTTTGTTACGTTCATACTTACGCACATTGTTTTTATGACGTTCCAAGTTTCTTTTTCTTATGTTTGTTTTGGCAACCGTCAGGTATGATTGTGTCGTTTCTGGTTCTTTGTTTTTCATACATAATTTAGTGTCTGCTTATGAGAATGATGTGATTTCACTATTCATATTAAATAAATATATCGTAATATACTTAGCAAGGTTATTTTCGTAATGATTAAAACTGTGTACGTCAAAGAACTATTGCAAAGTGTTTTGTAACTTTGGCTTTCATAAAAAGCTACTCAGTGTGTTAAATGACTGAATTTTTTGGTGTTGATTGCTCTGTAGTATTTTTTTAATCTCGAATCTTCTAAATCGAAGTAGCAGGCTTACGTGTGACTCGCACTCATTAAAATGGTATCCTGGATGGTACCATAAGAACTGTTTTATTATCCGGTGAGCCAGTGTAATAGGAAGACAAGTTCCACGACCTACCTCCTTTTTGTTTGAGCTGATGGAGGAAGGACATGTAAGCGTATTTCCCTCCACCCCCAATCCCCCACTCGGCCGTGGCTATTTTTCAACGAAGAGTGTTACTTAGTGGTTTTAAACAAGCTTTATTCTATCCCACCACTTATTTAAAAAAAAAAAAACATTTACTTCTAACATTTAGCTTGGAGCTGTTATTGACAAGTGGACTAAAAGGCGGACCTGCCCGTGTCTTTTTCTCTATCTCATCTTAAAAAAGGTGATATACCAGGAGGAACGCTGTCATTTACAGTACAAGCCTCTAACCAGAAAGGTTAAAAAGGCTGACTTTGCCAGAAATGCACCACACGTGAAGGCTGCTTTCGCGCTATTAATTTCCGTAAATTTACCCAAAGCCACGCTTACGCAGTAGTTTTCTCACGGCATCGATTATTTACAGTTATAGCGAGAAAATATCCCTAATCAACAAATATACAAATTTAACTATCTAAGTATTACGCTATAAAACAGAAACACGCGACAGTGAGTATATTTTTAAATTTGTTTAGAGATGCATTCACCATAGTTGTTATTGAAGGTGCTTAAGAAGGTGATACAATTAATTTATAGATTATTGATAAAACGTTGAATTTATGAGAGGGATTTCAAAATCTTGGTCTCTGTTACCGGAGTTGTATAAAATTTATTTTTTATGATATTTAACATTAATTGCAGATAATTCATTTTTATGTTAATAACCAGTGTTTATTGTACACTGCAGAACAAACACATCACCTCGAATATCATATGCTTTGCCATACTGCAAGTCTTAGGTATTCAGTTGAGATATGTATAAAAGCTCTTAGGCGATCTCTCAAGGCAAAGCTTTCGACCCCGATTTCTGTCGCGTCTTTTGACCTCTGGCACGACATTATACAAATCCTAACATCCACTCGGTCTCCGTATTTATTTGCGTATCTTGACCTACAATTTTATATGGACATCTTAGTGTATGCACATAAATTTCTGGTGTTTGCCAACTTTGAATTACGATGTGGGATTGAGTTAGTGAGAATGTTTTAGAGTAAAAGTATTTTGAATGTATAAAGGTTTAACTTATTAACTCTTCAAGTATAGTATTAGAGGTGTGCTTATATAACTTATTCGCAGATATTGTATTTGCTATATTGGAAGTCAAAGCAATAGTGCCTTTTCGATTTCATAAAAACAGAAATCATATGTTTCATTTCCTTGATCACATATACTTTTCTCTTCCACTCTACTCTATTAAATCTTACTTTAACATTCATAACATTTATACAAATATTGTACCCAATTTATCCATACTTAACAGTCTTCCAATAACTATATGATATTTACCTGTTCTCATGATATACCCTCTTGCACTAATCTATTACTTCTCATCTTCTCTGTTATTGTAGCTATCTTCTTATTCACGCTTTTCTAAACTTATCTATTCCACAAATAGAACGAAACGACGAAATTTAACCCCAACAGAAATACGACCTATATTCGTATTGTATACCAAACCCTCGATGATTACAGCGCGGATCCTGAGCGATCGTTACGTAATCCAAGTGACGTGCTATTAACCGTTGCAAGCGGTAACTACACCAATTACAAACACGGACGACTGACGACTGCATCATTATTACAAACTGCAAAATGTAACGGGAGCCCTATATATCGGCTCGGGGTAAACTGACTTGTAATTAATTGCCAATTAGGCCAGTCCTCCGCGCGAAAGCGAGCGCATTACGGTGACCACGACGGTGGCGTTCCCTACACAGAAGTCCGGGAATTTACACACGAACATAGTCGGAAACCGAGAACGGTTATTGAAAACATGGATAACCGGCGGTTGAGGGCAATCGTTTTCATTTCGAAAGACGCAGTTTGTAATTTGAGTCACCCGTGAAAAAGTTAGTAAATATATATGTTTTTTTTATACTTAAGCATTACCATTATGGTCATAATCTCACCTGATCTTAAGTGACGATACGGCCCATATTGGTGGACACGCTAAACCTGTGGAGGAACTGGCTCTCAAGTGCAGCTGCGCCAGAACACACCTATTGGTATTTGGCGACAGGTTTACAACTTGAGGTGGTAGCTACCCAGGCGGGCATTAGAAAAAGCCCTACCACCATGCTATGGTTTCCTCACGATGTTTTCCTTCACCGAAAGCTCAAGCTGTAGGTGCTTGGATTCAAACTCACGTCCCTTGACGCGATGTCGTACACGCTACCTCTGAGCTATCATCGCTTCAAAAATCGTTTCGCTTTTAGCGAGAAAAACACAGCTGTGTTGTTTGAAAACCAAGCTGACTGAAACCAACAACCAACCAACGAAACGAAAATTTAGATGCCATTTATTAAAGAGGTAATTAATAATTGTATTGAAGTTCTTAGATATAAAAGAAATAGTTTATGAAACCCACGTGTAAAGGACACACGAAATGGAAATTTAGATGAAAAAGTAATAAAACTGGGATTAGATGTTGAAAAAGTAGTTCAAGGGGCAAAAAGCAAATATAATTATAAAGAAATTTATAACTTTACAGGAATGCCTTTTAAAGTTTCAAAACTAACATTTCAAACTCACACACTTTGCCTGGCTTCTACACAAATTATTTTCATTGTGTATTTTTTGGGCTTAGTTAAAAGCACTAAGGGCTTAATACTACTTAGCTACGGACAATATTTGATGTTATCTATTCTCCGTAATATGAATACTGTTCGACATTTGGCCATTAACTATATTAGATCAGAATATATGTATTGAAATCCAATTACGTAGTAGCGACCAATTATGTAATAAGGTAACTGTGTACTGTCTGAACTTAAATCATAAACATGTTACGGGTATTCACTGTATGTATGGTTGTCGTAGCAAAGTCAAAAGCTAATAAAATATTATTTCTAACTGTAGCGTCCTTCGTAGAGTGTCTTATATCTAGATAAGACTGTATTGATCTTAATAAAACAAATGAAAGCAACAGTAGATGTTTGTTTTTTTTTAATTATTTACCGCCATGTATTATGTAAATACAGTGAGACTTGATAAATGTATTTAATTGCAAATTATATTGCAAATTATTTATATTTAATTCTCTAGTAATTTTGCGTACAGGTTCATACAAAAAGGAATTATATAAGCCATGATACAATAGGTTTTTCTTAAACTAACGTGGAGCGAACCAGAAGTATTGATCCCAGATCTTGAACCATCGCTTCAAATACATTCAGGCAAAATGTGTAAATCGTCGATGACCATTAGAAGTTAAGACTTATAACTATAAAATAAGAGCTGTTTTAATTTTGCAGTAAATAAATATAAGTGGGAACTTAATTTTGTGGGTACTGAACGATACTAAGCTGAAACGCTCACCTATGTAACTCTCGCTCGGCTAAATTCGGCTCGAGTCGACCAAGGGAGTGAGAAAGATATTATCGTGCGTCACTGCTATATTCGCACGGTAAGCGTTACACGAAAGAGCATGACGCATCGTTCGTGTTCAGTATTGACAAAAACACGATTATTTGTCGTGCCAATATACATTTTATTTAATACGTTATAAATGCATTTCGTATCATTAACTTCGCCTTGATGAGGTTTTTTATTTAATTCTCGTAAAAACGTTCAGTTCATTACCGTGCACAATACATTACACTTACAAGAACAGTTTCAGTAACGATTAACTTGTCAGCAATCCAACAATAGTGTCGATACAAAACCGTCCATGGCGCCTAAATGATCTTTTATTCCATATGTATGAAATCTCATCATACCCTTTGTTATATATAATTGCTTCCCTAACAACGTCAGAGGGATGTATTTAACCTATGCATCACCCTTAATAAATATCCTCTAACTATTAATAAGCACACACAATACACGGCAACATAAGCCGAACCTTCAATATTGCACGCTGTAATTATTGGGCCCTAATTGATTTGCTTTGTAGGTGGATTAAGGATTAATTAGTTAGTAATGACCTACACGGGCATCTGAATCGCGTGATCTACACGCGTGTCATATTGTTACCGAAAATACGTATATATGTACTCATCAACATATGGAGCCTTTTTAAGAAAAGCGCCTTACGCTCTACGATAAGCACAAAAAATCTTAAAAATGTTTGTTTTTGGAACCTTCTAATTTTTTTTTTTCGACTTGACATACGCTGTTAGCCGTAAGGGCTTTGAAAGGTTCACCGAACTTTTTGGGGCGAATGCTAAGGGCACTCAGCCCCGTGGCAGCGGGCGCAAGGGTGCCAGAATGGCCGAACCTTGGCTTGGACGACTGCCGGAACGCGAACAAAGGTTCGCGATCCTAACTAACAAATTGTCCTAACTTACTAGGTTTAGTGGTCCTAACAATAACATAGGGCAAGCCGCGCAATGGCCGTAGTCCCTTACAGAACCGTGTAATTAATGTGTGGATGCGCACGGATGATATATGCTTCAAAAGATAAGCATAAGATGCTTTTCCTGAAAAGACTCGATATATACATTTTTCAACGTTCAAGGTACTGTCATTGTCACACTCGAGTCACGTCGTTCGTACGAACAAAGAAAATAGGGTGTGCCGGTTTACAAGGTGTAAGCTGAATAGGGCCTTGGGGCAACTATGATGCCAATTGTACTTTCTTTATAATTATAATCTGGAATTGAAATCTGGAATTAAATTCTGGACAAAATATTGAGATAACGTTTTCAAAATTCTATAATAAAATTGAAAGGTGTAAACGATATGTTTTTTATTGAATCTTTACCACCATATATCCAAGCTGGATAGCTGATACAACCAATAAATAGGTGTGTTTTGTTCTTGATTTTTCGCGTTTCAGAACCAGCCACTATATATTCAGTCACCAACAGGTTTCAAAATGGCATGCCAACACCCTTACCACAAAGCAGGATGCCAATAGCAAAAAAAAAGTTTCATAAACACTTTAGGTATTATAAAAGTAATTGAAGCGTATAAATTAAAAGCTATTTGGACAAAACAACAAAGTGGGTGCTTAAAAATAATTTTGTCACGAACAAAACATGTTAGCGGGAAACAAACATAACACGTAAATAAATTTATAACAAGTAAGAGTGAGTGGACACGGGTGGGGTGGTTTCCCACGCCCGTGTGCCGTGTACAGGCCACCCCTGAGTTTTTTGTTCCACGAAACAATCGAACGAGCGATTACAACGAAAACATGTTAAGGAGATGTCAATTATTTCCCACAACACTAACTACCGAGTGGGTTGTTAAGTGGTTGACATTTATTTATTTATTCAATGTTTTATAGACTTTCTTTTATAAATAATATAGTGAAAATACATATGTACTGTACGAAGAGAATTCATAAGTCACAGATAAATTCTTGGAGGACACTGGTCCTATTGTATCAAACCCACTTTTCAAACCAAAATACTGCATCGCATGCGTGCCGATGGAAAAATTATTATAAAAGATGGAATGTGAAGAAAAATTTGATAAAATTGTGAGAAACAGACCAAAATAAATAAATAAAAATTAATTTAAAAAAGTACAAAAAAAAATTGACTAACATTTAGCGTCAACTTATTAGTAGTTTGGAAATTACCAAAATTTCAGTAAAAAATGAAAACAAACACATGGACATTTAATGAAATAAACTCAAAAATATTATTGATATTTGATTTTTATAGTTCGCTATCATATTTAAATACCTCTTAATGTGAAATTACTTTTTAAAATGCAATGGAGAGTTATATTTTTTAGATGCCGCTTATTTAAAACGCTCTCTGAGGCTTGCATATTACGTATGCGTAGTTTCATTGCTTTTTTATCTATTCTAGATTTAACTAGTGTCGCTTCCCAAAGGAAAACTTTCCAAAGTCTCACTGCTTTAAAAACGTACTCCTCTCAAATAATAAGATGCATGTATAACAGAAATAACATCTCCTTAAAAGGGACCCGACGAACCGAAAGACCTTTACGTACCCAAAGTTTTTAATAAACAACACGCGCTAGAATAATTCCATTCAAGTTTCCATCAGACTTGTTCGTATGAATACGAATGAACATTACTCAAAAACAAACATTCTCGAGCAGAAATTTAAGCTTAGGTTTGTTATGGTTCTGTTGAGATACCTACTTATGAGGTTTCCGTTAACATTACAATGTGAGAGGCAATGGAAAATTACTAACTGTAATACTAACTAATATCCCAACTGAATGGTTATACAACATAAAAAAAGGGTACGTAGAGCCAGGAAGAATAGATTCCCATATACACAACATCAGATTTATCTTTAATAATAACGACCTCCAAACTTCACACTACAGATTAAGGTTACATCTTGACGCCAGAACTTAATGTATTAGCGACAAAACACATACATACAAAGTATCACGCCTCTCTCCCATAAGGGTAGGCAGAGACCACATCCTTCCACGATCATGACATACATCCTTCGCTTATTCTACTTTCATAATCACCTTCATACATGCTCTTCGGTTACGGGTACTTTTGATCTGGCCTTCCTCCAGAACATCCTCGATCTGGTTGAGATAAGTTCGCCTAGGTCGACCCTTACCAGCTTGCCTAGTCACTCTCGCCTTGTAAGCTTGTTTCGTCAATCTTCTTTCATCCATCCTCTATCGATTTCTTATTGCAAAGAAAACTATAATTCTGTATCCTGTAGTGGTTTAAAAATCAACCTTCTTTTTCGATGCGAGTTCTATATAGTTCATCGGTATTTGTTAAGATTCCTCCTATCCATTACATCATTTTTAATACTTCAGCTATGGTTGTCCACTGTTTGTAAGACCAGTCGTTCATCTTAAAACAAGACATTCGACTTAGTGTGTAATCTGCATAATCTTCATTGATTTTATTTTTTATAGACATGATTGACCGTAGCAATCAAATCGTGAGTGTGTATGACTTCGCGTCATGGGACGTAAGTTCGAATCCAACCACCTACAATGAGATTGAGCTTTCGGTGAAGGAAAACATCGTGAAGCAACCACAACATGGTGGTAGAGCTTTTTCTGATGCCCGCCTGGCTAGCAACCACCCTCAAGTTGGAAGTCTACCGCCAAATATCAATAGGTGTGTTTCGGCAGTTGCACTTGAGAGCCAGTACCTCCAAAGGTGTAGCGTGTCTTCCGACTTGGGCCGTATCGTCATTTAAGATCAGGTGAGATTATGGCCATAACGCCTAAGCCTTAACTATAAAAAAATCCTGTATTTCGTAGGATATTACATACGTACAATGAACGGAGACAAAGTAAGAACCTAACTCAGAATAATCACCATTCGTTACACAAACAACTTTGTCACATATTTCTACATTTCTGGCAGTTAGTTTAACCAATGTAATTGGATGGCACGCTTAAACATCTGACACTCAATATTAAATCACAAATTATCTCCCTAGAGTCTCATATAGGCAATAACAGAGAAGTGATACATCACAAGAACCTACTTCGAGATTGTAAATAATCGTTACGAATATTATAAAGGCGAAAGTGAGTTTGTTTCTTTGTTTGTTTATTACGATTACATATCTAAACCGCTAAATATTTTTTTTATATTTAAGGCAGCATTATGGCCATAACCACACGTGATCTCAAGTGACGATACGGCCTAATCTGGTAGACACGTTAAACCTGTAGAGGAACTGGCTCTTAAGTGCAGTTGCTGGAACACACCTATTGGTATTTGACGGCAGATTTTCAGCTTGTGGGTAGTAGCTACCCAGGCAGATATCAGAAACAGCCCTACCACCATGCTACGGTTGATTTCCTCACGATGTTATCCTTCACCGAAAGCTCAAGCTCATCGTAGGTGGTTGGATTCGAACTAACGTCCCTTGACGCAAAGTCAAACACACTATCACTGAGTTATCATCGCATCAAAGTCGATTATAATGAACTTTGGTACAGAAATAGATGGGAATTTAGAGACGTTGATAGACTTTTCTTTCTTGAAATGAGATTCAAAATACGAGAGATGAGAAAAACTTTGTATGATTTTTTTTTAATCTGTCATCAGATTTGTTTGGCAAAATCGATATTAACGCGAACGAAGCTACTACACATAAAATATAGATCGTAATAATAACCATTCTATAAATTTATAGCGGTAAATAAAAGAAATAATTTTTGAATATAAATCAAAAGGGATACATAAAACATGTTTGCGACTCAACAATTGGCTTCAAAACAAATGTTACCCACCGTCTGCCGGCGGGAATGAATGACGAATCGTGTGACATGGGTTCATGTAAAATTCATATCGTTTCCGCCTCGGCCCGGTGCTGTCGCTGTGGTGGCAAATTTGCAACAAAATTACTCTCCATCTAATCATGTTATTGGAGGAAGAATCTGGCGGTACAAAATTATGCTTTTTATTGTCATTTATTTTAATAACATTGAGAATTATTTTATTTTTTTATGGACTAGGGCGCATACGAGCAAGCGTGTCAGCTGATGGTAAGTGATCACCACCACTCATGGACATCCACAGCACCAGATGAATCGCAGATGCGTTGCCGGTCTTTATAAGAGGTATTGGTTATACAGTGCCACTGTTTTAGATCCCGAAGGGGATCAGTTAGTTTCGATTTTTCCTTTTTTTTTTTTTACAATTAACAACATTTCTTATTTTTTATTAATAGCTAGTACCGCGTTCGATTTTCTCCTACGTGATTCGGCAACAGCCCAAGCTGAGGTTCGGTCACTAGTGACACCCTTGTGCGAGTTGCCCCGCGGCTCGAGCGCCTTCAACGCTCACCCCTCTATTTCGGTGAAGCTTTAAAAGCCCCTCAGGCTAACTGTAAAAAAAGTGCCACTGTCGGACCATACCTAATAGTATTTAGCGGAAGATTTTGAACTTGAGTGTGGTAGGTAGGCAGGTAAGCATTAGAGAAAACTCTGACACCGTGATACTGGGTATAATCTAGTCTACTTAGAGTTTTACAGTTTAAAGTAACTAACTAGAAACTACTTATTTTACGAAGCTACGTTTTTATGTATTTTGTGTAGTTTGGCTTTAAGATAATCGTAACGCACTTTTAGAATCAAACTTAGATTTAGACAGGTTTGACTCAAATAGATTATTATTAAGTTTATATAAGATACTTAAAACATAGATATAGTTAGAGTTAAACAAACAAAATTACAACATATGAAGAATCATACGCCGAAGCATTGGATAAGGCGATCAGTACATGTTTGACTTGTAGAAGACGACTTCGGTATACATTCAAAGCTACAATATATATGTTAGATGGCTATGATAAATAAAGATTTAGCTGTTCTGGACTTATCAGAGAAAATATAAAATTAAAGGAAATTCAGCAATTTTCCGTGGTCGAAATAATAAAACGCACAAACTGGAATAATACTAACAAATACCTAAATATATAAAAAAGGTATTTTCTTGGAGGGATTCATTTTTATTATCTTCCAGGCTGTTAATCTAATTAATGTACATGTTATAAAATAATTGTTTTATAAGTTTTTCTTATCACAAAAGTTCAAGCCGAGAGACTACTAAATGGGAATAAAAAAAATGGATTGCCAAATAAATTTCTCATTAAAAAGACGGAGATGTGTATTGTCTTGAATTTTTCTTAGGTATACATAATATGGCACTTTATTTCTACCTTTCTCTACGTAATATCTTCAAACGTCAAAATATCAAATCGTCGCCTAAAAATATTTTCACCTCAAGTATCTGATATATTCAATTTATTACTCTTGAAGATTATACCTTGAAATAATATTTCAGCATACCTTTGCAGAGCGTTCCACGCGATCTTTATAATGACTGCAACTCGAACCCATTGTTAAAGTATGATTTATGTTGATACTCGGCCATTTTTCAGTATTCTCTCCACTTTCGAACTCTCATTTATGCGAACTGCTTTCGTTCTGTAAACTCGGAGATATCAAAGAAATTGAAAGGGTTTAAAGACCAAATTTGCTAATGACATTGTAATAAAAAGCTGTGAAAGCGATTGAGAATTTAGACCATTGTGTGGAATTACTTGGGAATTGCAATTTATTTTCTAAAGTCTGTTTTCTATACATAAATTGCTTAAAGTAAATTGTTGGTCTTGCACTGAAGTATAACTGGGCATCATATATGAGATGGTTCTATAAAATTTTAATGACGAATGTAGGACAGCGTTATGATGACATTTTTTTTTAAGAGGTTTAGACTTCAAAAGACATCATTGCTTTTAGTCTATTAACTTGTCACCAACTGGATCTAATCTGGTTGATTCTAAAACGTAACCAACCAAAAACAAACCATAGTTCAGCTGACTGTCCAGTCGAGTACAGAATTTTATCAATCTTCTTCATTGTTGGACTTAGACAGCCTAATCCTGGTATTGCATACATTTAAACACGTCATCATTCCAGGCACCTAATGTATGTTGTTTGCGATATTTCTAGACATGTTTGTCACAACCGTAAGAAGAGTTTAATAAACAAGTTAATTTTAAATTCCAAAGATATTACATTTAATCCAGCATTTTTCGGCACGAAGATTTACAAGATTGTGTTAAGGAACGCAATATCCGGCTTATTTGATGAATAAAATCATTCTATCCATTATCTTTTTTGTGAAATAAGTGTCCGCTGATACTTGGGAGTGCTCGCTCCTGATAAATAAATACTTAATAAACTCCATAAAGAAACATCAGTATCACATTCTTTGTTAAGAGCGCAAAAATGGAGAGGAGATATATATTAAAATTTCAAAGGGCAAAGGCCGGCGGGCGCACTCAACTCATTTATTTTGAACTCAAAAAAGCGCGGCGGAAGTAAATCCTTTAATTTTCTTAAGAAATATTCCTTTTCGTAGGAAGTTCAAATTACACGTTAATAAACTCGCCTCCACTGGGAGAATTCGTTTGATGGCATTGAAATATTGCCCCGCACTCGAACGTTACTGGGTGACGGATAAAATCCGTGCCTACGAATAAAATGAATTCGCCCGTGAGCAACGGTAGAAAATTGGAAATGTCATTTTCGCGGGGCGTTTTTTTTTTTTAATGTTTGTGGCGCCGTGCGCTCCGACGCGATAGGATTACTGGCCGCGCCTGCAGCGACGTTGCACCTCCGATTCGACCTGCCACGTTCGTTCGGCCGACACGAATCGATTGTCGAAAATAAATTTTGCGAGTTTTATTTTTTTAATTTCCGCTCATTTCGTAGCGGGGATGTTTGACTCGCTTTTTCTGGTCAAGTTTTAAATAGTTACTCTTTTTATAGGAGGAAATTTATTTATATAATGTTATACAATTTTTCGGTTCAAAACATGTAAAAGTGTTTGATATTTCAGTACTAGTTGTACCCGAGACTTCTTTCGTGTGGACTTGATTTATGTTTGGTATAGTTTTAAAACATATTTTTCCACTGTGTGCATATTCTATTACTATTTGCATTATAGGACAGACTTTTTATAAACGTATTCAGTATCAGTCTGATTTTCATGGATTACAAAAAGGTTTTTTTTTTCTACTGAAAAATTTCCTTTTATCCCATGGAATGTTTGGTTGGGTGTCTTAGTTAGTTTCTAATATTATCCCTGTAAGAGATTTAAACAAAACCTGTGATAAACTTTCAAAATAATCAAGAGAACATACAGACAATCAAAACAATATTCGGAGCGTTTCTCTTTATTATGTAATATCTTGAGTATTTATTATACTTACTACAGTTTTACATACAATCATCGAATTTACTTGGCAAACTTGTATACTAGTTGTTTTTGATTGTATACTGTGCTCGATGATTTCTATTGTCAAATAGTCGTATAAAACGAAATATATTTCAATTTGTTATTTCATAATTCCTATATGAAAAAATCCTAACATTTTCTCTGTGATGAATTTTAATAGAAAAATATGTACATATATGTGAGAAACGAGGATGCAATTTGAAATGTTACTACATGTGTGAAATGAAAGGGTGCTTTGATCAATGTTGTGGTTACCGACTGAGGGGATGATTGACTCTCACAATTTTTGTTACAAATATTGGATCCAATATGATATTTTGTTTATTTACTTTTATATATATATTTTATTTATTTATTAACTATAAAGTGTTGTCATGTTTTTCTGTGTTGTATATGGTTATTTTATTCTGCCTATTATATATTGTTATTAATTGTGCATGTTGTGCTCATCTCAAAGAAGCTGCACAATATTACACAATATTATATTCAGGCTTGTATATTCTTAAGCGGTGATAGCCCAGCGGTAGTGCGTACGAATTCGCGTCAAGGGACGTGAGTTCGAATATTCCTACAACGAACTTGAGCTTTCGGTGAAGGAAAACACCGTGAGGCAACCAGAGCATGGTGGTAAAGAGAGCATGGTGTGTGTGTGTGTGTGTGTGTGTGTGAGTGTGTGTGTGTACGTATAGCTTTGTCTGCGACTTCCTTCGCATGGAACTAAAAATATTTAATATATTTTTTAACCATTTCCGTCCCTTTTTTCAATACAGCTTAGCTCCTGTTGGCGGTAGCGTGATGATAAATATACTACAGCCTCGGTGATTGCTTTATCACAGGAAATTTTCTAAGATTAGCGCTATCAAACAAACAATCTTTTCTGCTCTATAATATTAATGTAGAGATACATATATAAGAGATTCTTTTTTTTAATTATTTTATCAGTGATTCAAATGAGTATTATACTTTATTGCTTAAACTATAGAAATTTAATTTAATGTCTCACGTATTTTTGTTTCAGGTAAGTTGAGGTGCTTAGATGCGTCAAGGAAGCGTCAAGTGTTTTTATTTTATTAGACAGGTATTTATAAAACTTTATTATCGTCTTGAAATAACGAAGTACTAAAGGTATTGATTCCCAGATGCATTATAACATTTTTCTTTATAATTATGAAAATATATTAGTGGTTTTCATAACTCATTATATTGACTCTTTTTATAAATTGAACAGGATTTTTTTTAATATTTTATCGCATTTCACTTTTCTATTATCAGAGAAACAATTCATTTGAAGTAGGTGGTATACCGTAGGAAAAACTCTGTTTTTTTTTACTATTGAAACTGAAGCTTATCAATACCTAATAAATGATAAAAGAAAACCGGAGGAAAAGGTACTGATTTGTTTCGGCGATACCTATTTATATAGATCATATATCATATATACCTATATAAGAGACTTTCGCACTCTTATCACCAAATTTCCGAAATTTTACGCAAGTTTGACCAAAAATTTTGGCAAGCATACACTTTTACAACGTAGGATCTGGGCAAAGGAAATTAAGTAGCATTACTGTATTCAATTAGTGCCCTCAGAAGGCGCTTATGAAGAACCGGTATGAAAATCTTTGCATCTTTTTATGTATATATATATTTATTTTAAAAATGTTGCAATTATAATGATTTTAATCTCATACATGAGAGGGATGTTCGTTTCAGATAAAACCATTGTTTACATAGCGATCCACTCTATTGTACCTTTTGACGTCATAACCCGCTTTACATGGTGCTTTAACTTAATATCCCGCAAATCGGTAATGAGCTTCGGAACTCTGTTGTAAAACCTTGCACTAATACCTAAAAAGCTCATCGAAATAAACTTAATTTAAACGGAATTTATTGCAGTTTTTTATAAACTTTGATCTCAACGTTTCGAAAGCTTTCAGCCATCGTGGTCACGGGGTGGACTGAGGGGTAGGTTGTCCAGAAAAGTTAATGTTACAGTGTCTACCTTCAGTTTACAATTGTTGATACAAATAAAGAAGGAATTATCAATAATTGTAAACTAGTAAAGGTAGACACTGTAACGTTATTTTTTCTGGAAACCTACACCTCAGTCCACCCAGTGACCACGAAGGCTGAGGAGCTTTCGAAACGTCGAGATCAAAATCAATAAAAAACCGCGATAAAATCCATTTAAGTTAGTTTCATTTCGATGAGTAACATGCGCGTAAACATAAGAAATCATTACCCAAAACTCTGTTACTGGTCCTACTGTGTCTGAAACTTGGGGTGACATTTAACGACTAAGCTCGGTTGAAGGGAGCAACAAAACGGAAGCCAAGTAGTTCATTAAAATCTCCTTTCAGATGACATATCGTCGGTTTAATGCATTAGTAAATATTTATTCAACCCGCCGTTTATTACATTCAAGACTAGACGGACGTTCGCCGGGTTTTGAACGCGATGCTCCAACACAAGCCTTTTAATAACTTGAAATGTTCATATGTTAGCAGTTTGATTTTTAAGTAGTCCTTTTTGTTAAGTAATAAATTTAACTCGTTCTTATATAATCTTTAAATAAATTTCTCGAGTTTCATGATAAAATAAAAAAATGTTACCAACCAATAGTTTGGATTGAACCAATTAATATTTAGGCGGCAATATAAAATAAGATTCCGGTGTTGATGTTTTAATTGATATATGGACCGTTTATTTTGAAAGTGGTGTAAGTCCATTTTTGAGAAAAATTAGCTATCACGTAATTCATACTTAGTAATTTTTTTATATATAACTATTCGGTGTTTACTTTCTCAAAAAAATCCCATGTTTTGTAAAACTTAAGATCGGTTGATAAATGAAATTGCATTATCAACAAATATAGTAACCTTTAATTTTCTCGAAACAAAAGAAAATGGACTAACACCACTTTCAAAATAAACGGTCCATATGTTTAAATTTATAATATTGATTTTCTAACAAGTTTCAACTATTAAAAAATAAAGAGATAGTTAAATTTATAAGTTACAAACTTATTAGTAATTGTAGTTTATAATTCTTTATATTATAAGTGTGAGCTTGTTTACAAGGCTTCTACGGCTTGGTCTCTAAACCATACACCCTGATATTTTACACCCCGTTGTCCGGGGTACTGGTACGGGGGTAGTACTGTTAAGAAAAAATATTTTTAGAATGTCTAAAACTACATTCAAGGAAGCGAAGTTAAAAAGTCTAATCTCAGCAAACATAAATACAGAGGAAAAATTGAAATAAAAACGTATTAACGTTTAAATTTCTCGAACGATAAATTCTCGGTCTCTTTCACGCTCCATTCGAACCTAATCGATCCGAGGGAGATAGCCTGCAAGTGGCACTTTAGTTGCGAGTAAGGCCTATACAGCCAGGGCTGTCAAGTGTGTGCCACTTTACAATAAAAGTTTAGCGAATTTAAAACATTAATTTAAATATATCTTTTCATGGAATAGGGAGCAAACGAGCATCCTTGTTACATAATGTTAAGTGATCACCGCCTCCCATGGACACCCACAAGACCAGAGAAAGCGCAGGTTCATTGCCGGCCTTTATAGGAGAAACTTACTCTCAAGTGCCACTGCCGGAACACACCAAATGGTATTTGGTGGTATATTTTCAACTTGAGTGTGGTAGCTAGCCAGGCAGACATTAGAAAAAGCCCTACCATCATGCTATGGTTACCTTACGATATTTTCCTTCACCGAAAGCTCAAGCTCATTGTTGGTGGTTGGATTCGAACTCACGTTCAATGACGCGGCATTCCTACACGCTACCACTGAACTATCATCGTCAGTTGATTTAACATTAAACTAGCTATAACATCGATATTGTTAGCAGCGGTAATAGCTTAGTATATAGCGTGGACAGGCGTGAGTTCGAATCCTTGCAATGAGCTTGAGCTTTCATTTTAGGAAAGCACAGTAATGACATCATACAATGGTAGTATGGGTTTTTTTTCTATTGAGCGTCTGGTTAGCTACCACCCTCAAGTTGAAAATCTGGTGACAAATACCTATAGGTGTTTTTAAGCGATGATAGCTCAGTGGTAGTGTGTACGACTTTGCGTCAAGGGACGTGATTTCGAATCCAACCACCTACAATGAGCTAGAGCTTTTAGTGAAGGAATACATTGTGAGGAAACCACAGCATGGTTTTTTCTGATGCTCGATTGGCTAGCTACCACCCTCAAGTTGAAATTATGCTGCCAAATACCAATACATGTGTACCGACAGTTGCACTTGAGAGCCAGTTCCTACACAGGCTTAGCGTGTATACCATCTTGGGCCGTATCGTCATTTAAAATCAGGTGAGATTATGGCCATAACGCTAAACCTTACCTATAAAAAAAAGGTGTGTCCCGATAGCTGTACTCGGGAGACCATCGTGGGCCACAACATTACTGAACATCAGGCAAGATTGTGGGCATAGCGCTTAAACTATACTGTATAAAAAAATGTTCAAATGAATTATAACATTGATATCTCCTTATCAATTAATAATATAAGGGCATCCATATTTTAAATAAGGGGATAAAACGTTCCGTTCATTAAGTGGCAGTACATAGATGTACACTGTACATATATTTAAAATAAAATTAAAATTCTGTTATAGTATTATTTCTTAAAGGTGACTTTACAATGCCAAATGCCCCTTAATTCATTATTAATTAATTATTATACATCACTTTAAAGCTTAAGTTTATATTCAAAACATTATACGACATCTATTTAACTAATATGACAACTGTACGATTATTTTCATTCCGCATGGCCACTTAGTCTTGATAGGAATCTGACAACCCTAATACTTAAGCTGCACACTCGTTCACATGAAACGCAACAGGTTCTTACGTAGAAAAATATTTCTATCCGAGTAATGTATCATTCTGGCTTGAGACCGGCCTTTGAGTGAAGTAATTTGTGGTTCCACCTCGATATCGATTAAGCCCCTCGACCTGTAGACGATATTTCAAATATTCGTCGCCCAACCGTTATTCATCCGCCATGTTTGGCTGTGATATAAGGATTCTATTGGTCCGTCGTCTATCTGTTACCTTTCGGGTTTTAATTGAACCGTTAAGTTTGATTGGTCGGCTCGTGGAGAATTCAGCCGGTTCGAATTATTCAGATGAATGTCACGGTTATTTGGAATGTTTTAGTAATTGAAATTTTTAATTAAGTTTTTTTTTTTTTTTGCCTTCGGCTAAGTTTATATTGGGCGTTTTAATTGTTATCTGAAGTCTCTCGGGAGGAATCTCTCGGTTGTTTTTTCCGACCGAGCGATCTGAGAAAGTACAGGGCTAACGAACCTTGTAAATGTGGAAAAAAATTTTTTTTTTCGGGTAAATTAAAAGTTGCCTTTTTTCTTGCATTTAATCATCTCATTCACTGCCTTATTCAACGGTTAAAAGAAATTTACATTCTTGATATAAAATGTTGTGTTTTATACTATTACTTAAACATTTATAGCGTTTATTAATTTTTTTTTTCAAGCTAAGGTTTTAAGAAACCAAAAATATTGTGACCGCTCTTATAATTTTAAATTTATAAACGAATATATTTATGTTTCCTTTAATAGATAAAAAAATTAGTTTCAAATAACGTAAAAAAAAATTATAACTCCTAAAATTTATTCTACGCCAGTCGTTACAATGTTACGCCATGAATATTAGCCAGGTGTTTGAAATAACACTTATTATGGATAAATAGAAGCTTCTTGTTAACATTTTTATACCAAAGTATTTGTATACTATTGTTTGAAGCACAGTTTTATTAAAGGCCTTTGTTCCTTTATTTTAATTTAGTCTAAATTTGTCAACAAATTTAGCTGTCTTTGCAATGAAAAATGACAGCTTTGATTTACATTTAACAACAATATTTGTGCGTACTTGAATTTTTAGACCTCACATTATGAAATAATTTAACACTGTGCCGTTCCAAATTTAAATATTAGGTTTATATCATTAATATGTTTAATAATTAATTAAAATATTTATATATCGACAATAAGTAATCACATCACTACTAACAACACCGAAAGCACTATTTCGAATGAGATTTCGCTTCTACATCACATCTCGTTCGCGAATATAACGAGTCATTCGCTTATTATATTCTTATGACGGGTGAAAATGTGGTTCGACACGCGAATGTGTGGGCGGCATTTGGCTTCCGTTACTATGCTGTATTGTTGTTTTGACGGAGGCTTTGATTTCATCGGCTTTTATGCTTCTTCTGATGCTGCTATGCTTTTTATGTAATCTTAAAACATTATATGAGTAATGGTAGCGTGTACTGATACCGCGTCAAGCGAAATGAGTTTAAATCACTGCAATAGGCTTGAGCCTTTGTTGAACAGGCAATGTAGGGTATGGTTTTTTCTAACGCCTGCTTGGTTAGCTACAACCTTCAAGTTGAGAATCTGCCGCCATCATAGACGTGTTCTGGCAGTTGCACTTGAGAGCCAATTCCTTTACTAGGCTTTACGGGTCCATCATCTTGGGCTTCTTCGTCATTTGTACATCAGTTGAGCTTATGTGTATATAATACTTTCTTAGGACTTAAAAGGAATTCAGGTTTTTAGTAGTTATGAAAATCTAACTCCGAATAGGATAGTTGACCATTTCGGTAGCATTTTTATTAGTATACCATCCCTTGTATTTATTAGTGATTTGCAAGACACCCGTAATACTGCTAACTTCGGTCATGAATAGATGTTTTTTCATATGTCCTTTGTAAAGTTTTCCATTACTATAGCAAAGTGTAATGGTACTATAAATTTAAGTCGAAAAATAAAGGCAACCAACACAGGTTTAGTATATAAACCTTTGCAGTTGGACATAGATTGATTTATATAAGAACCTAAAATGTCTAAGTGTAACACTATAGTAAGCTTTACACCTAATTTTTTCTGATCACGGTCAAATCGAAAACGAATGTCATTTCAAATGCTGTCATTAACAATTATTACAGGAAAATGTGACACGATTTTAATATATTTAAAATATCACCGTTTATATAATGAATAATTTGCGCGGTATATATTTTCACAAATAAAAGTCGGTCCGTCAAGAAGTGGGCCGTTTTAACGAATTTCCACAGTCTGAAAAGTGTTTTAAAGACGAAGAAAGTATTATACGAGCGAAATTAAAAGTTAACTCAGACAGCGTCGAATGACTTAATGGTATTTCAGTGTTTGCATTTCCGCTTCCGTTTTCACTTTTAATCTAAAGCCTCGGGGTCGGTTCGTATTATTCATAATTCAAATTGTTAATAGGGGCAGTAGTTAAATTTGCAAATCATTTCCATTACAGATGGTCTAAGTTGAAATGTTAAAATTTCTTAACTGCAAATCGCTACCACGCGATTTATCTCTGTCCCCATATATTTTTGATTATCTTCCATAATTGCTACTATTGGATCTATGTGAGACACCTTAGTATTAGAATACTTGTTCAGAATTTAGTATTTTGCTACTGTCTCATCTAATATTTAATGTTGGTGCGGTTCAAGATGTCCAAGAATTCGCTAATACCTTAATAGTGGTAGGATGTGGCAATCGTCTTACCTTTGTTGCACTATAGATCTATGGAATTGGCTTCCGGTCAGGGCATTTTCTTCTTTTTATTATAAAAGCTCTTTTAAACGAAGCGTGAAGGAGTATTTAGCCTCTTACAGAAGCCCCTTTACGAAAGTTGCTCTTACGGAAGTCACTACTGCTATTGGACCGTACTGAAACTTACCATCAGGTGAAGTTAGTCATTGTGCTGAGATAGGATAAAAATTGTCTTATCCAACTACATTACATGCATTAAACACCAAGTGTGATACATCACCAGTGCGGTACGCTTGAGCGTATCGCGTTTATAGAGTCCTTGGGTATTAAAAATTCACTAAGGAACCTCCTAAAATCCAATAGCGCTTCAGATATCGCTAAAGGTGTCCCCAAACATTGTCAAGAAGGTTCTGGACTGCGAAGGTATAACACACCTTCTTTTAGTAGATTTTAGAAGACTATTTTGAAATCATATTTGTTTTAATTTAATAAATGATTTTATATTTATACTAATATTAAATAAAACGATTGAGTATCTTGTAAATCTACAGGATATATATTTTAACAAGTCTGTGGCTATATTGTTCAAACTTATATGGATGTGCTGGGTTTATACATGCTTTTTATATTAATAAGTATAGAGATGTTTCTTAGCGAGAGTGAACTTACTATAAGAAGCGATGATAGCTCAGTGGTAGTGTGTACGACTTCGCGTCAAGGGACGTGAGTTCGAATCGAAGCACCTACAATGAGCTTGTGCTTTCGGTGGAGGCAAACATCGTGAGAAAACCATAGCATGGTGGTAGGGCTTTTTCTAATGCCCGCCTGGGTAGCTACCACCCTCAAGTTGTAAACCTGCCGCCAAACTTCAATAGTTGTGATCCGGCAGCTGCACTTGAGAGCTAGTCCCTCTACAGGTTTAGCGTGTCTACCAACTTGGGCCGTATCGTCACTTAAGATCAGGTGAGATTATGGCCATAATGCTAAACCTTAAGTATAAAAAAATATATATAACAATACTTACTACTTATAAAATATGATATGTTTATAGAATCATATTAACATGGTAAATATTACCTTGTACAATATACAATCCTTGTATAGTCTTTCCTTTCGATTTTATTTGTGCGATGTCATGAACCAGATTGGAATATTTTCAATCATCCAATTTCTTAGTTGTCACTTTGAAGTAAAACATTCGCCATAAACGCTATGTAGGTAACTATCCATTTAGGGGATTGCAAAACAGTGTTGTATCTAATTGGATAACATTTTTTACGGCATGCAATGACAGTAAATGCATGCCATAATGGCATGTTTTGGCGTGTATCTTGCCGAGATAAGTCAGGAGTATTGCATGGTGGTAGGGCTTTTTCTAATGCTCGCTTGGCTAGCTACCACCCTCAAGTTAAAATTCTGTCCAAATATACATGTATAAGCGTGTTCTGGCAGTTGCACTTGAGAGCCAGCCCCTTCACAGGTTTAGCGTATCTACTAACTTGAGCCGTATCCATTAGTAGTATCCATCCATTAGTGTATCCAATAATAAAACATTTATAAGAATCTAAATGAAAATGAGTCACAACCAGTAGATAGTTGACTTCTCTTTGATCAACACAGTTTTTACATTATAATGTTTCATTACAGCCAATAATTTCGTATAGCCTTTAATAGAATTCTACGATTTATTTTCTTCCGTTACCTTTTTGTACGTTACATCGCTTGAAGCGATGTTAGCTCGGTTGGTAGTATGTACGGATGCAGCGTAAATGGACGTGAGTTTGAATCCATCCACAATGAGCTCGAGTTTTCGGTGAAGGAAAACGGAATGATGACATCATAACATGATTGTAGAGTTTTTTCTAATGCCTGTCTGGCTAGCTACCACCCTCGAGTTGAAAATCTATCCATAAATACCAGTATAAGTGTGTTCTGGCAGTTTCAGTTGAGAGCCAGCCCCTCCACCAAGCTTAGCGTGCCCACTATCTTGGGTCACATCGTAACATAATCAGGTCAGATTGTGGCCATAACGCTAAACATTAACTGTGTAAAAAAAACTCATTTACCAAAGGGTATTTATTAACAGGATGCTGCCTTCGACACAACGTTTCTTTAGTCGAATGCAGAACCACAAAACATCCATTAACGTACACAGATAAAAGCAGTAATCCGATATGTAATTAAAAATTTTATTTACATAGGTTACAAGGGAATCCTTAATAAAACGGTTGGGACACAAACGGGGCGTGCTCACCCCTTTTCGATCGGATAGGCGTGAAGGTAATATCGTGCCAGACCCCTGTATCGGGCACGGGATGGCTTTATTAAACTCTGTAGACCATTAACGCGGAATTAATGCACGACTGGACGTTAATCGAAAACTATTCAAATATTTGGACAGCCTACTGCAAAGTGTAGTGTTTTAATAACGTCCTGGCTGTAGTCGCGAGAGTGTTTTTGTCATGGACTTGGGGTGAGAGAGGCGTAAATTCTTCATGTAACATTAGCTGTCTTCCGGTGAAATTACAAGCAACACTGATCCAATAGTTTTGGAGGGTTTTTTTTTTGTTAGCCCGACAAAGTGACTGCACTGATGTTGAATGCAGTGCAGTCCAAAAACAGCAGGTACCATCGAGAGAACGACAATCCATCGCCAGTCGCTCCCGTCATGCCGGCCTGAAAAAACCATTTTTTATGTTTCTCTTGAAGAACCCGATGTTATATGAAAGGGAATTCGTGGGCCGGAAGAATTATCCACAACTTCACGGTACGGCAAAAGTGCGACATATTAAACTCTATCACAAAAGGTAATTCAAAGCTTTTTTTTATGCGGGGAAATGTATTTATGCATCCCCTCCCAGTCCCACAGAGAGGGGTATATGGGACTGACCCGGCGCTAAGCGCTGGTGATACCAAATAAAACCCCACGGCCGTCTGTCGCCTTCCCGAGGCGACGCAGGTCCGTGAGGTAATACAAAACTTATAGATGAAGAAAAATAAAAAAATAAGTACCGTATACATTTTCTCTAAGTATGCTCGTGACTTCATGTACTACGTAGATCTAAAATTTGATTTAGTTATTAACCTTTTTTTTTTAAATACAGTTTACTCCTTTTCGTGATAGCGTGACGATAAAAAAGCCTAAAGCATTCCTCAATGTGCCTTTATCAAATACAATAAGAATTCATACATCAAATTAGGAGTTAGCGCGTTCAAATAAATAAACAAACTTTTCCACTTTTTATTATTAATATAGATAGAAATTTCTAGAAAACTGTTTTATTCAAATTAAAAACAGATAATTCAATATTATTTATTAGTATAGATTTAGGTCTTTTGAACGATATATTGCCGATACGTTATTCTATCAGACAAACATATTGCGCAGGTATTTCGAACCGTATTAACCTAAAGAGTGGACGGAGTACGACCAAGGTCACAATTTTAATATTTATAATAATAATTTTATTGTCAGTAACAAAAGGTTTAAAAATACATGCATTTAAGCTTATACTACGTCAAGGAACAAACTCAGCATATTTTGTGTGTCACAGCTGCACCACACAGCGCTGGTTTTCAGTCTGGCCCATATTTTATTTATTTCTTTATACATGCGCAACTCTTAGATCCGCAACACAAAAAAAGTAATAGTGCAAATATGTACAGTTTGTATTAACTAAATAATATATTAATTTAAATGAATATAACCATAGGATCACCAGAGAAAAATGGGAAAAGGAAGCAAATATTTTTTTTTTAGGGTCAAATTTTCCAGTCAGCTTAAACTCGAAATATTATAGCTGCCCTTTAAGTTTGAATTGGATAATCTTAATCACATTAATGTTTCATGAGTTATCATAGGATAGCTCGCTAAAGAAATTATCCCGTCGCTTGTCACTTGAAATATTAGACAACCACTTAAATTGGAAATAGTTTATATAAATTATACTAGAGTACTTCTAACAGATTATATACAGGGATAGATATTAAAAGGCAATCTTGCGTAACGAGAAGTTATACGATGATGGTCTAGAAAGGAACCTGTTGTTAATTACGTCGGTATTTCATTCATTTTTAACACTTATCACAGTTGAATGTAAAAGAAAAGCAATAACTAACTCCCAACTCACACGCATCCATCACAGTTCATCAATATCACGCATCCCAGCAATCAGACTGATCCCAAAGTGAAAATACAAGAATAATCGTAATTCAGTCAGAAGATTTTATACTATCTAAGATATACATACATATATACTATCACGCCTCTCTCCCATAAGGGTAGGCAGAAACCACATCCTTCCACTTGCTACGATCCTGACATACATCTTTCGCTTCTTTTACTTTTACTATCTAATCAATTAACATCAGGGGCATTACAGCCGTGTCTCCAATCATGGATTTTCATGGATCAATTATTACATTTACATTTGTACATAAGTTTTAACCAAATATTATTTACACTTAGGGATAAAGTTTATATAACAATGACGAGGTCTACAGTACGGATTATGGCAAACACTGATAAAAAAAAAGTATTATTAGAATAAGAAATTGTATTTATATAAGAACTGAAATAAGAGTAAAAGAATGTGCTCAAATTGAAATTATAAAGAAAAAAAAAGGGACACAATGAAAAAAAAAATTATAAAAAAGTCCCTAATTATGTTAGGGGTAATGCCGGAGCTATAAAAAAAAAATCATGGAGACCGTATTTCAATCCCTTTTTGAAGAGTCCCATATCACCTTGAGGGAGTAAGGTACCGGGCAGTCTGTTCCAAAGATCTAATGTACGTGGAAGGAATGTTCTAGAGAACCTAACTATTTTCAGAACCCATCCAGGTTTTAAAGTATGCGGATGAACAGCTAGACAACGGTGAGAGGTGCCGCCTTGAAACTGTGATGAGGGCACCGTATCGAATAGTTCCTCAGAGCACTCTCAGTTGTACATGCGGTAGAAAACAGAGAGATCCTATGTCCCTACGTAGGTCAAATTAAGATGTAGCACGAAACAAACGAGACATAAACAATAAATTATGATTTTTATGATACATTTAGAAGCGACGATAGCCCAGTGGTAGTGTGTACGACTTCGCGTCAAGGGACGTGAGTTCGAATCCAAGCAGCTACAATGAGCTTGAGCTTCCCGTGAAGGAAAACATTCTGAGGAAACCATAGCATGGTCGTAGGGCTTTTTCTAGCTGGCTACCACCCTCAAGTTGTAAACCTGCCGCCAAATACTAATAGGTGTGTTCCGGCAGTTGCACTTGAGAGCCAGTTCCTACACAGGTTTAGCGTGTCTACCAACTTGGGCCGTATCGTCAGTAAAGATCAGGTAAAATTATGGCCATAACGCTAAACCTTAAGTATATAAAAAAAATGATTATGTAATTGTCAGATTGTGCAAACCGTAAAAAGTATTTACTTGACAGTTACGTTGGCAACGTCATAAAACAGAAAACCTTTTCGACGCCCACGACTTTCCACTGGCTAATTGAAGTTAAGACAACTGTTTATTTCACTTAGCGATCACATTTTCAACGCGAGGCTTACGGATTTTTTTTTTTTTGTTTCCCTTTCCATTAGGCAACGACTCTACTACAGCTCCGGCCTGTCGCGTCCATTTACATTCATATCATAAAGCGGACAAGTATGTTCGAAAGCGCTAATCTCAGGAACAGTCCAGAGTCAGTAGCATTTAATAAATCATTTTTGTGTTTATAAAATAACTCGTTGCGCCTGGGACTTCGTTCGCGTGGAACTGAAGATTGTTTGACTAATTTATAGTAAATGTTACTCTGGGATAACATAGTAGCTTGAAGCGATGATAGCTGTGGTAGTGTGTACGACTTCGCGTTAAGGGACGTGAGTTCCAATTTATCTACTATGAACTTGATCTTTCGGCGATGGAAAATATCGTGAGGAAATCATTTCATAGTGATAGCACTTTTTCTAATGCTCGCCTGGCTAGCGACCACAGTCAAGATTAAAATCTGCTGTCAAATACCAATAGGTGTGTTCTGACACTTGCACTTGAGAACCAGTTCCGCCGGGGCTTAGCGTGTCTACCAACTTGGGCCGTATCGTCACTAAAGATCAGGTGAGATTATGGTCATAAGGCTAAATTATAACTACAAAAAAACGGATTCCAATAGCGAAGAATTTTTGAAATCGGTCCCGTAGTTTTTGAGTTTATTCATTACAAAGAAAAATACAAATCTCTGCTTTATGTAATACCAGTATAGATAAAGGAATATCTATAGTATAGAGAGAGTTTGATTTAGGATATACAAACATGAGAAAAAAACATTAACATATATATTTTTTTAATTTCACGGGTATAGAGTCCCAGGTACAGCTAATCATTTATATCTACATATAGATTAAAGTTTTATCACTAACTAATATTTTTCGTTGTATCGTGAGACATAGAACAGCGAAAGGTGCATAACTCCTTCAGCGGTTCATTCACTACATCAACTTTCATTCTCTACGATAGACTGAAATACCTTGGAAAGCTTCCACTTTTATACTTTATTATCAACACTCGCGACATAATTCCTAAGCTCATAATGACATAACGGTTACAGAATAAAATTTAATAAAATCACATCGCGCTCGACGCTATATTGGATTTGCGGCGGCCGATTACATTAACAAGTGCCGAGTAAAGAACATTTCCGGACGGAACCGCTCTTAACCGGTTTAGACTGGACCGAGCCGGATCAAGGCGCGGCAGACATGTTACGCTGCATGCGGTATAGGCCAGGAGCTAAGTTAATAACATTCCGCAGGAAATTAACAAGCAATGTTACGGATTAGAAATAATGTTATTTTTATATATTTCATATTCGATTTTCTGTACCGTGAATTGTAAACTCCTTATAATGATGAGATTGACTGAGATAGAACAAAAGTAGAGTGATAATCGGACACGTTTTGATATTCATGTGAAAATTTTACAGTACTACTGTCAGACTTATAGCAAAGTATGACAATCTAAATGTTGGCCTATGAAAGAGACAAGGTAACTGGTAACAGAGATGCGTATGTATAGATAAATGTGTGAAATAACTAGAATATGTAATATTGGATATGATATGTATTCGAGAAAACATAAAAATGGGATCATAAAGATTTGAATTTAATTAACGTGTTATGGCCACATTATGAAATGTTTTTTTAAATTGACGTACCCTGTTAGCCTTACGGGCTTTGACAGCTTTACCGAACTTTTTGGGGCGAGTGCTGAGGGCACTCAGCTCCGAGGCAGCGAGCGCAAGGGTGCCAAGATGGCCGAACCTCGGCTTGGGCTGCTGCCGGAAAGTGAACAAGGATTCGCGATCCTAACTAATCAACAGGTCCTAACTTACTAATTTAGTGATCCTAGCAAAACCTTATCGATAATGTAGGTTGTGTATGGATAGTGTGCGGTGTGAGGATGTAGTTTTAGTGATATAGAGTCACTGTATAACACGAGCAGAGTCACTTTAGGGCTCCTATCTGGAGGGTCAAACCTTGCATTTGAAAAGGTGAAAGCTATATAACTAAGAAAATGTTTTTTTTTAATATTGGTTCGGCCAAGGGACGGCACAGTACAATCCAAAAAGTGGCGACCTATTTCACAATTGTAATACAAACGCGTGCACCATAATCAGACATAGCAATCAACATAAGGGCATGCTTAGTCGTGCCTGTGTTCTCAAATCAGCTGATTCATGTCAAGTACTTATGCATCATTAAGATTGGATGTAAACCGCTATACACCTGTAAACTTGTTACAGAGAATCTCTTTCTCTGTCCCCTTTTGGAGCTAGCACTGTTCCTAGGACATTTGGTGAATTATTATACATTAATCAATTGACTAATGACTTCTGGTATAGACATACGTTGGACGTTAAAAATAATGTTTATATAGTTCATCTATCGTATGTCAAATCAGGATAGTGTTTTTTGTAAGAAACAAAGAGTGTCCAAAAAAAACATTTCTCAAAGCAGTACAATAAATATTGATTTTAATTACACAAGATTACGCGAATGTTGATATTTAAATTGAAAACAATTACAAAAAACTGCGCTCACTGCACTGTAAAGGTAATCGAAGTGAAATTTCTTAAAATCTATCGCAGAATCGGAGACAAAGATAATAATCTAAGCCATATATTAGATTAACAATACACCCTTTCTCATATCCTCTACATTATAACTTTCATCCCTTTCATGCAAATATATCGTGTAGTTAAATGTAACTGTCAACTCTTGCCCAATCATCGACTCGTAGCTGCGTAAGCTACGCTTAAAAGCATTTGAAAATCGTTGCTTATTATATAAAGTAAAGTAGCTTGCATCATTTGTAACTACACGTCTACAATATAACAGTTTGTTGCAGCGTTGTTGTACATCGGACTTAATAGTGTTCGGCGGTTTTAGAGCGCACCGAAACGTGGCAGCGTGAGGTGCGAAATTAGTTGGCGGTAGAAACTCGGGAATAGCTGTCGGCGAACGATAATACGTAGACACGTTGTTGCGATCAATAATTCTAGAACATTCTAAGACTAGCTGAATGTGTTTATCGCGAAAAAAGAAAAACATCTGCTCAGTTTTCTTTTCACGTTCATTATCAAAGTAAGGACAATAGAATATAAGCAGCGAAAAAAATCATGCATTATGAATGAGCAACGTCCAGTCGTATTACACCGACTGCCGAAAACGAGGGTAAGAAGGTATTTTGAGTGTACGTATGAATGTACATTTCTTTAACTTTTAAGCGATTTAAAGCCTTTTTAGGTTTTGTAGGTTTAGATTTATGGTCATAATCTAATTTAATGTTAAATATCGACGTAACCAAAAATGGTGGACACGTTGAGCTTAGTAGAGGGGAGTAGAGATACTTATAGATATTTGAAGGTAGATTTTTAGGTAGGTAGATTTGGATGGTGGTAAGGAATTTTCTGAGCTACCTCCCTCACCAATAGGTATGTTCCGGCAGTTGCACTTGTTAGCCAGTTCCTTCAAAGGTTTACCGTGTCAAACAACTTGGGCCCTGCCCGCCTGGCTAGCTACCACCCTCACCAATAGGTATGTTCCGGCAGTTGCACTTGATAGCCAGTTCTTTCAAAGGTTTACCGTGTCAAATAACTTGGGCCCTATCATCACTTAGATCAGGTGAGATTATGGCTATAACGCTAAGCCTTAACATAAAAAAAGCATTTCAACTTATGGGTGGTAACTAACTAAATGGATATTAGAAAAAGCTCTATTACCATGCTTTCCGATCACGATATTTTTCTTCACCAAAAGCTCAAGCTGCTTGTAAGTCGATTCGAACTCTCGTCCGGCGTCCGTATACACTACCACTTGCTCCTTCCTCTTTTTAATCAAACTGACGATTCTGATGTTTTTTTTATTGTTAAGCAACGATACAGACCAAGTAGGAAGATGCGCTAAACCTGCAGAGAAACTGGCTCTCAAGTGCATCTTCTATTCTATTCGTATTTGGCGGCAGGTTATCAATGAGGCGGGCGTTAGAAAAAGGTCAACCTCCATACTATAGTTTCCTCACGATATTTTCCTTTACCGAAAGCTTAAGCTCATTATAGCTGGTTGGATTCGAACTCACGTACCTGGACGCGAAGTCGTACATACAGCCACTGAGCTATCATCTCTTCAAAATAATTAATCGCTTCGTAAAGCGATGAAATGTGAGGGGCTGCCCATAAATAATACCTAACAAAATAACAAACCGTATGTGACTATAGCATATATATATATTTTATCATAGCAAGAATAGCAAACATAAATAATAATGTAATTATAATGATGCACAAGTACTGTAAATATAAGTTTCGAAGTTGAAAGCAATTTTATCTATTTGTAGTCATCGTTAAAAGTAACTGCGCTCAAGATTTCGTTCACGTTGTCTTCATTCACAGAACCTATTTTACAACTTTGTGGGAATGGTGCTATAATGTTAAGTATAACTTTTAATATCACAGGCTTTGAATACACCTATTTACTGTTAATAATGTTTTATGAAATTTTCTTCACCGTTTTCATGTGCTGTTCCCAATTTGATGTCGCCGCGGTTCATTTTCATCTTCCACGAATCTCTATCAGCCATTATCTTTTCATTCACTCCCATTTCTTTTATCTCATGCCTAACACTCTCTATCCATCTTTTCTTTGGCCTTCCTCTTCATATCCATCTTTCGACATTCATATCCGTTGCTTTTCTCACTATATGTATTCCCTCTCTTCTCATGACATGTCCTAACCAAGAGAAATGATTCCCTTTCAATTTCTCTACCAGGGGCGCCCATTTCAAACTCCCTTTAACACACTAATTCCTAACTTGGTCCGTTTTTATAACACCATATTTATATAACATTTTTGATATGAAATTTTCTTCCAAAAAAATGTTAACTTCGTTTCTAATCATTACCGTGTCACATTTAATTACTGTCTATTTAATCAGACAAATGGAAATTAATTAAGACAAATGGAAATCAATTATTTTCGTCTTCTATATCCATATCAAAGTGGAACACTGCGATCATGATCGAAAAAATATAGCATGTACCGATTTACCTCCGCTACAGCTTAGTTCAGTTCCTAGAACAGTGCATTTAATAGGTAACAGCATGATTACGCCGAGAGTTTAATCTATTAAGCACCTTAATATCTGCGCTCGTGGGGAATTATCTAATTGTATCGGATAGCGTGCGAACCAATAAGATTCGTCTATCCTACTAACTACATGAGCTATTAACATTTACCCACGTGAACCTATTTTAAGTCTAAGCCGAACTAAATAATTAATTATGTATTAGATTGTTCAAAGTGTTTCAAATGTTATGTGGAAAGTTGTAGTGGGCAGATAGGACCTGCTTATAACTTTTCTTGTAGTTTTTATTTTTATTTATAGTTAAGCGTTTAGCGTTACGGTCATAATCTCACTTGATCTTGAGTGACTATACAGCTCAAGTTAGTAGACACGCTATAACTGTGGAGGAACTGGCTCTCAAGTGCAACTGCCGGAACATACCTATAGGTATTTGACGGCAGATTTTCAACTTGAGGATAGTAGTTAGCCAGGCGAGCGTGAGTAACAGCCCTACCACCACGGTATGATTTCCTCGCGATGTTTTTCTTCACCAATTGCTGAAACTCATTGTAGGTAGTCAGATTCGAATCCAAATCTAGTGACGTGGTGATCCTACAGACTACCACTGAGCTATCGTCGCTTTCATGATAATTTAGTTTATATTATTACTTATTATGGAATTGGTACTAACGTTATATTGTATGATGTACGTATATAATAGGTAAAGCAATGAATATATAATTAATATAGGACGCCGGAAGACTAAGCCCCTGCTGGAACCGCACATTGAACGCGACGTGCACTGCAATTCAGAGGCACTGAACAATATGATACAGATGATATTCGGTGGAACGTAATAACGTGGTCTATAGGACGCTCCTATATATATATCGTTTAATAACAACGATATACATCCACTCAGTACTAAATACGACATAAGAACACTCTGAAAGTTTTTTCATTCGACGGCGCTTCCGTTATTATTGATTCTAATATAAAAAGTTATTTCTCAAGTGACGATATGGGCCAAGTTGGTTGACGCGCTAAACCTGTGAACAAACTGGCTCTCAAGTGCAGCCGCCGGAGCACACCTATTGATATTTGGCGGCAGGTTTTCAACTTAAGGGTGGTAGCTAGCCAGACGGGCATTAGAAAAAGCCCTACCGCCATTCTACGGTTTCCTCATGATATTTCCCTTCAACGTAAGCTAAGCAACACAGCAGTGAAGTGAGTACAATCGAGAAAAAACAAAAATGATGTTAATATCACCTATTCTCAGTCACTTGGAATACCTAGTACAGACACGTTAAATTTACATTCTTACTATGTGTATAGATTTAATCTACAATTTTAGATAACAAGTATTCATTTTAGCGTATCCCACAGAATTATCATAATTCAGTTCCTGAAACCTGTTATAGGATTACATCTCGCCATGAACGTAATCCGGATCTGAGGCATTTATACGACAATACAGTTATCTATCCGTTTGAATTTCCGTAACCCGGCCAGGACCGTCTCAAGTAACCCGATCGAGTTAAAATCAGCGGAGCGTACCTGCAAAATTGATTCCGCACGGGATGCAACGCGATTTAGACGGATATATTGTGTTAAATCAAACATACGCTCCGGTATTAGAGTGCACTGTTTACCGCACCCGGGTAGGGACAAATAAATTTGTATAAACAAAAATAACGTGATACACCCCCATTCGCATTCAATGCGGAAGTTAAAGTTTCAACTTACGAAGTACTTAGGAAACGTTTCAGTTTACATCAAACTAGCTCTGTCCGCGACTTAGTTCGCATGGAACTGAAGAATATTTAAGAATTTTTGTCCATTTTCGTAACTTATTTCGGTACAGCTTAGCTCCTAATGGCGGTAGCATGAAGTTAAACAGCTTAAATCCTAGATCAATGATTTTGCTATGAAATACAAAAATAATTAATAAAATCTGACTGGGAGTTACTAAATAAAGCACGTTTTAACAAACAAACTTTTCCTCTTTATAATAATAATATAGACGAGCATTGCTTGTTCTTAAGCTGTAAAATAAATTATTTTTCTAAACGAACATTCATAACAGTAGGATTAAATGATAATGAATCCATTTAGGTCTTAATTAATACCAATCCGGAATTCTTAAATAAATCCCAATCTGTTTTATAAATTAAAAAAAACAACCAAGTCAGGACCATTTCTTGACATAGCCCCTTAAGTAATAGATAATATCTACCTACATCATAAATTTATTTTTTTATCTAAAATATGATTGCAAGTGAAAATATATACATTAACCAGAATTATTAAACTTATAAGCAAAATGTTATTATAAATTGAGGGTACTTGATGGTATCTTTTTTTTTTGTAAATTACCTTATTAAACAGAGTATTTTAATGTAACAATTATTGTGTATCGATCAGCGATATAGTTTGTTCTAGAGTACAAAAATTAAGAGAGAAACTTTGTTCGATATCTTATAATTAATTTTATCTAATAGTAAATATTATTGTTAATACTATATTATTGTTTATAAATTTATTTGCAGTATAGCACTTTGTATTTCTTATAATATGATAGTATATTTATAAAGATAATTAATTATATTATGTAGCTAATTATTAAATCATAGTCGTACACACTACCACTGAGCTATCATCGTTTCAAGTACTTAATAAATATAATAAGACGTTGACTCAGTCACCGATATCTACATAGATAACCACATTGCCATCTCGTTATCCGCTGTTTTTTTTACTACGAGACACAATATCGTCACTTTGTCGTTCAACCACACAGATAGAGACGCCAACGAGTCGATAAAGGACGCGAATGAATCTGCAATTTTCGCCAGCCGACACAGAAAAGTTTGCCGACTCCTTTTTTTGGCGGACCGCGGGGCAAAAAAACCGGCATATTTGGACCTCTAAAGAGACGTCAAACAGTAACCGGTAGTAAATTTTGATTCATTGTCAGTCACCGCTGATTTGGATTGCACTGTTCTTAACATACGGTGCGGTGCAGCCATACATAAAAAGGATCCAGACATAAAGTGAAACATAAAACCAATGCTGTTTACAAAGATAACCCTTTGACAGTACCGACGTAAAGGAAACAAAAAAAAATGTAATAAACCTACATTAGCTACATAATAAACCATCCCGGAGCACTACTACCCGTTTCCGTCTCCCTTTATTTACCGACGTCCCGGTTTTACAGTGACGACTTTTTTATTTCCGGTTATCCTGTCCCTCGGTAACCGGTTTTTCTGCTTTTTTAGGACGTCCGTTAATCTGAAATTATTTTTTGTATACATATTAGAGGGTTTACGCAGTGGCTTATTCAGTGTTAATCATGGTAAATGGGCGTAGCCTCATATGAGGTTGACTTGATTGAAATCATGTACTCTAACTAGCTGGTGCTTCTGACATTTTTGCGTTTATCTGTCAAACGCCGTTTAACATAAAGTCAGATTTAGTGAGTCTCTTCACCGTGAATAGAATATTCATGACAAATTTCAACAGGTCTGGATGTTTTGGAATTGCTGTGATAATAAAGGGAGTGGTATTTCGCTTATATATGTACAGATTATATTTTTATTATTTGTCACGAAAGCGTTGTTTTGTTTCGGAATGATCTATAAATAAACCCATACTTACGTCACTCAGTGCAATTTTGTACTATGACGATGTGGCCCAAAATGGTGCACACGCTAAGGCCAGTAAAGGAATTGACGCTCAAGTGCATTTGCCTATTGGTATTTGGCGGCAGACTTTCAATTTCAAGGTAGGAGCTAGCCAGGCGGGCATTAGAAAAAGCCCTACCACCATGCAGACCATGCGTTTTATGCATCATGCATAAAGTATTAAACTTTATGTAAACCTCTAATCTGGTCGTGATTATGATCGAACGAATTTTATCAAGCTAATGATTATAAAGTTTTGCTTGCGGCATTGTTCGCATTGATATTGATTCTGTTAATCTAAAGCATACTTTTTCTACTTCTCGGGAACTGAACTTTGTTTCTGGATATAACATATCTATGTACTTTTGTAAACCTTTCACAGAATCCAAAATATAATGTTGATCAGTTGAGCAGTTAAGGCATGGAAGCGTAATAAACAAACACACATTCGCATTTATAATAATATAATGGGAATATCACAGCCTATCATAGCTCGCCATTTTCTATCCACAAACATCTAATTAGAGAGCAAATACGTCATACTCGTGCCGTAGAAAGTTATCGGTGAGATGAAGAGAAATGCAACATAAAAAAAAAAACATAAATAAACAACTCTCTACGTCCAATTAATTCGCAAACGGTGAACAAAGTTCGTTTAACAAACAAGAAGTCGTTACTGACACTTTACGGCTTGTTGATTTTTATATTCGCGCCGTTTGTTCCGTGCTAGAGTCTGCCGGGAATGATGATTTTATATTTTAATTAGTATTACACGTAGTCGGCTCGAGGGGGTTACAATTCTAGAGTTATGATTAGGGATGAAGCGTCCTAGAATCAGTTTCTGTTTCTACAGTAACCAAACAGGCTGGTGGGTATCTGTACTCGACTATGTTTAGAGAACCTTACTCACGAGGATAAAATGATTATAGAACCTCTAATGTGTTGCGTTTCGGTGTAAGCCAGTGTATATCAAACTGCCAAAAAGTTTGCCAAAACAAACTCTGATCACAGAATTTATTTTTGAGATATATCGTCGATACTTTAAATAACAATGTCACCGTATACATATTTTATTACATTTTACGCAAGCAAATATAGAAAATCTCGTAAACAATTAAAGTGAGATATAGATTGGATATATTATCTGCAATTAATGATTACTCGACAACTAAGGATGGATTTGGAGCAAAATAATAAGATAGATATGATAAACAGGCACTTCTTTGGAAATTATCCTCCACTTAGCTAGCCTGACTGGTGAAATACTTTCATACTACACAAAATAAAGCAGTTAAAAAAGCTTCCAAAGCTTCTCGGAAAAGAGATTTCAAGTTTAGCTAAATCAACGCCAAGGTGCCTTGGCCTCACGTAAGTCAATAAGTTAGAGTAACTGCTTGATAAAAAAAATACCAATGAAAAGTATTTGTTACTAAAAAAGTTTAGTAGGTTATATTAAACACTGAAGTTCAAACAACTTTCCTCTCTTTCTCTCTGACGGTGTGTATGTTGTAATTCTCCAAGGTCGTAAGTTCGCTCGACTATATAGCATCATAAAATAAGGAACACCTTCGCGTCGAACAGAAGTGCTATCATATGGTGTCGTACCCCTTGGGCACCATTATTTCAATAACATTTACACTGGTGTTACCAGTTAATTATTTATAAAAAATTACTAGTAATCATCTTCTTAATTATTGAAATTCGTTTCAAATAAGCATTCAGAGACGTTAGGGGCAGACCACCAGCCTTATGGTCAATCGGGCTGAAAACGGCCCGGAAAAAATGGTGTGAGTGAGGCCTACACCCAATAGTGAATGGAATTGTGCTGATGTAGATAGATAGGTAAATGTTTATTAAACGTGTACGATACTACTATACTTTGCACATGAGATATATTCGTCAAAGTACAGCGTAGGACAAATATCATTGTCTCTGGCTGATTTCCCTATTTGTTAGATTTCGTCTAAATTATGTAAACACAGTCTAATATTATTTATCTGTATTCTGTGATGACGTGAATTGTCAAATGTCATTTATATTGACGTTTAAGCTGTCAAACACTCTTATTCTCTCTCTGATGGATGGCCTCTCGGCGATAACGTGTATCTGTGTATTTCAATAAATAAATATCATTACATCTGCTGAAGTTAGCGTTTTTCAGCAATAACCCAACATTAGTACTAACTCTCCAAAGCTCGGTGTAGCAGTAAAAGCCCTTACGACTAAGCATATGTCAAATCGAAAAAAAATTACTTTGCATATAGCCACATAGTTGAAAAATATTAAAACTCAAGTTCTCGCGAACGACTCCGCAGGAACAGATAGTCATTTAAAAATCAGCAAACATATTGTTGAAATATTAATTTAGAAATATTAAAACAATTAAAAAAGTGCAGTTTACAAACAAAAAGAAACCATAGACACGGCAGCGCGAATCCCGTCAATGCATTTCCGTGAATTTTCCATCCGTTGCGATATACGGCGGTGAATTTCGAGCCGTTACTCCCTTGCGGCCAACGGGATTTAATTGTTTGAAACGGTATGTGTGAGATCTCAACCATGAATTGGCCGACATTGTAGTGCTCCGTTAAACGTTCCGGGATTCTCTACCTAGTTTGCGTAATCTAACAAAGGTGTGAAATTACTTTAAAGATATCTTAATGAATCAATTAATCACCTTTTAACAGCAATTTATTCTAAAATACTAAAGTTTTAGAAACTGATTTTAATTCTCTGACTGGCGCTTAAGTGCAACTGCCGGAACACACCTATTGGTATTTGACGGCAGATTTTCAACTTGAGGATGATAGCTAGATAGGTGGGCATTAGTAATTACTCTACCACCATGCTATGATTTCCTCACGATATTTGCCGTCACCGAAAGCTCAAGCTCATGGTAGGTGTTAAGATTCGAACTCACTTCCCATGACGCGGCGTTCCTACACACTACCATTGAGCTATCATGACATTGCATCTAAATCTAAGAAAATTAAAGTTTCTTAATTATCAGCTTAGGTTTTAAGGAAGTTAGTGTAAGCACGCATGAGTATTAACACATTACTACCAGATACACTTACACCAATTACTAATAATCTTATAATTTTGTTCACATAACGAAGTGCAGTCATATAATGGTAAGATTTTGGTCTATTGAAATACCTTTATTTTTTCCATCCATCCATCCATTCAACCGAAAGACGTCCACTGCTGAACATAAGTCTCCTCCAAAGATCTCCACGACGCAGGTCTTGCGCCATCCGCATCCAGCGGATTTCCGCGACCTTCACCAGGTCGTCAGTCCACCTTATGGGGGCCTACCCACGCTATATCTTCCGGTACGTGGTAGCCATTCGAGAACCCGTTGGCCTCATCGGGCATCTGTTCTACGACCAATGTGCCCAGCCCATTGCCACTTAAGTTTTGCAATTCTTCGGGCAATGACGCTTACTTTGGTTCTTCAATTGTTTTTTTACACTTACATTAAATTATACTCGAAGAACTAATTTTAATTAACACCACACAATACCTTTCGGAATGCAATTCGAGTCAAATAAAGCAAAATAAACGTCCATTTAGGGACCCGCGAAACGTTCCAAAATAGTGATCCAATGAATTTACGAGAGCTCGCATCTTTGTCCGGGTTAATTAAACCTTTCCTACTACATTAATATCAATTATGGTAATCCCGCTCGAGTGGATTCAACTGCCGACCTTATTCGGGCCCTGGGATCTTAGATTGTGGTTCAAGTTTCGAACTGCGTGATCTGAGCAACTTAAATTCACATACACTCTTGTAAAATCCTTATATGTTGTTAACCGTCTCGTTTAATAGTCTGCACGTAATATTTGGTTCTTCATATCACTAATACTTCAGTCCACTGATTAGTTCTGGAGGTCCACTATCACTGTCTTATTATTTTAAGACACACGTATATATATTGCCACAACCGGAAACTAAAAGCGCTAAAAGCGAACTACTTGAAGTAGATTATAAAAACAATTTTTATAAAATATTGTCATTACAATTAGATAATCAATTTCTCTCCATAAAGATATTTTTAATCAAACGTGTAAATATTTAAACCTCCTTTAATATGATATATAATACAAAGAGACGATCAACGTTTAAGCTAATTACTTAAAATAGATTAATATTTTTATAAAATCTCGTCATTACAATTTGAACTTATAAAGTTATTTTTAACCAAACACGTAAATATCAATTTCTATCCATAAAGATATTTTTAATCAACCGTGTAAATATTTAAACCCTTTTTATTATATTTAATATAAAGAGACGATCAATGGAAAAGTTAACATTATAAATAGACGGTCAACGATCAAGCTAACACTCTTTTAAGAGGACGTGTGTTAATAATTTCTAGTTTTTCAGTGCCTAGTAACGTTAGTTGTTGATAGCTAGCCTAAAAACGAGGCAAATTCAATAGAGATTGCTGTTTCCGATGATTATGCGAGAGTACTGTGGAGTCGGGGTAAAAGTTAATCTGTTAGAAGCATACATAAAACCAAGGCATTACACGTGTTCTGATACTCGGTAATAGATATATTGTTTTACCTTATCATTTTTAGACCTTGTTGGCAGACATACGTATAATTAGTCACAACTACGTATTTTCTGAATAACTTATATCTATCTAGTTCCCATTTGACGTGAACTTAACCTTATAATTTCTTTAAATACAAAAAGAAGTATATATCTGGTTTAAGATTTATTCTTACGCGTACCAACAACAACTTGGACCGAACACCGTACATAATTTAAGCGCGTAAAGGTAGATTCGTTTCGAAATTTTCCATCGAAAATGTTCCCTTGAAGATTCTGGTGTTTTAAGCCGCAATCACAGTGCTCGCCGATAAAGTTTACGGTGTGTTTGAATACGCACAATTACGAGGTAATACCTCAGCTTGAAATTGATTATGACGGTCGGCAGGTTCGGCAGTACTTAGAACGTAAAAATATTTAATTCTGTAAAATGATATGAGTTTTTGATGGTAACAATAAAACAACGTTGATAGACTTTTTTATGTCTATCGTAACACTATCAAGAGATTGCGCTTAACTTGATAGCAAGTATATTGTAATCCAAAAACAACGTTGCAATTCGAGAGAGAAAGCGATCAATCAGAGGTTTTTTTATGGAATAGGGGGCAAACGAGCAAGCGTTTTATCTGATAGTAGGTGATCATCGTCGCTCATGGACACCCAAAACACAACAGGAATCGCAGGTGCATTGCCGGCGTTCATAAAAGGGAATGGCTCTCAAGTGCCACTGCCGGAACACACCTATTGGCATTTGGCTGCAGATTTGTAACTTGAGGGTGGTAACTAGCCAGGTGAACATTATATAAAGCTCTACCAATGTATGGTTTCCTCACAATCTTTTCCTTGAGCGAAAGCTCAAGCTCATTGCGGGTGGTTGGATTCGAACTCACATACTGTGACGCAAAGACACAACCAGTTCAATGAAAGTGTTCATCTTTATGCTTCACATATGATACTTGCAGAAATGTTCATTTATTAAATGATTAGATTGGTTCATACACCAAGTATCTGATACATGTACCAATATACCCACCATGAACCAATAGTATCTACCAATGAAATAAAATGATGGATGATAAATGAGATCGATTAGTTCTTTTTTAATCCAAGAGATACAAACAACAGTATTAACATCGTATTTCAAAAGAATTAATGTAATTCTGCTTAGGAATATAAAATATCCAGCGGTCTAAAGAATGAAGACGGTCGAAAATATAAGAGTTCTTACTACTATTGCAATATTTGGTAGTTATTGGTATTATTGATCGTTCCCTTTACCTTAGCCAGTCTAGCTATAACAGCTTTTGCCATTTTAACTCTATGAGTAATATCATTTCCACAGTTAACATTTACCACAATTAATTAGAAATAGCTAAACTTGGTAACGCATTCAAAGTCTTGTAGCTCATAACTCTTTGAATACATCTTAATTTACATTTTAATTAACTGAGGCTATCAATCCCGTTGACGTTTGAATCCATTTAGATTCTATGTTAAAGTATTCAGCCGGCGTCAGTACTGGAGAAGGTTTCACAATAAACTCTTTACGAGAGCAATGAAAAAGCCGCAAATTTTTTAGAGTTATGGCCGCATTTTGTGCTGCGTGCGACAAAGATTTGCAGAATTATCTTGCCTTGCTATATGTGGTCATAACTATTATATTACTGGAATCTTATAATATAATATGTTAGAGTACTGGCAGGGATCGGGAAGAGGCACTTTAATAGAGGAACCTTTATTAAGCAAGCTTAGTGAACATATGGAAAGTGGATTCATTGTTCTTTTTTTTATGTTGCGCAGCATAGTGACTTTACTGTACGTGGTGTTAAGTGCAGTGCAATATAGAACAGCGATGACTGACACTGAACCGAAATTCACAATCAATCACTGTTGTCATGCTGGCCTACTTAGATATATCTTTTCTTCTTTCTTATACCTCTTTTGAAGGGAACACGCTGACAGGAAGACGGTTCCACAGCTCTACGGTACCACAAAAATATGAATCAGCAAACTTTTTAGTTCGCCATTCAATAGGAGACACCGTGAAGCTGTGACACTGAAGTCGCGCTCACGTGGTTCTGTAGTGGAACGGGGAGGGGGAAATTATATCGAAGAGCTCTTCAGAACACTCGCCGTTGTATATACGGAAGAACACACTTAAAGAGGTAGCTTCAGAGTAGCTTCAGTGGTTCTACGATGCTGGTGGTGTCTGCATCATTAACAATGCGGACAGCCCCCCTCTGCAACCTGTCTAAGATTGTAGTAAAATACCCATGGTTGATTTGATTACGCTAGACAAACAATTAAGTACTTTTAATTAATATAGTAATTCTAATCTCTTATTAGGAGCTTATCAACAATAATGGACTAACATGAGTTAATGTTGTTTATGGTACAATTGTCCATCGTATACCTTATGTGCACAAGTTGAGAATTTTAGTATTCACTAATGAGTCTTACCAATTCACTCGTAGAGACAATATAAGTGAAGACATCTGAATGCTGAATGAAATATTTACCGGAAAGAATAAACCGGAACTGGTAGTTGTAGAAAATTCGGAATAAAGCATTCTTACATATATAAACTAAACATTTCACCGTCTACATTATTATTACAAATTGTTGCGAATACACAATACGTCACTCAATAGACGAAGCCCGGTTGTACGGGAAATGAAATATTTTCAAGTGCTTCCGGGACGGTCGCTCACTACCAGGGCCGAAAGAGACGGAACGCTCTTGCTTTCCTTATTGTATTAGTTCAGGACCTTTGAACATTACGGATAGAAAATATCAAGTTTATATCCTGCTGAGTTTATAAAGCTATACATATCATTTTTGATATGTATAGATTTATAGTTAGCTTAAAAGATAAGGTTAGACAAATTCGATACATAAAATCGAATACCGGCAAAAGCTCAAGCCAACGTTAGGGCAAATTGACACCCTAGCATTAGTTATTATTTTGGCTGCAGACTTCCTACGCTTCCGGTCCGATGACGTTGTCAAAGCAATTTGAGGCACCAGCATTACAATAGAGTTGAAAATTAATGAAATTGTTAACACATAAAAATTGAAGCGATAAGCTTCATTTTAACTATAATATCTCCAGATGATATAGCCGGTGATGGTAAAAAGTTGAACGTTAATAAAATGGTTCTAAAGTCCAACGGTTTGAGTTCTGCGGTAAATGCTGTACAAAAGCTTTTTTGAAGCTGAATTGAGTTCCCTCAATACTCTATGACTTATTATTTAGGATACTTAAAGGAATATAGCATTCCAATCTTTGGTCCTTTGATATGGTTTCAACTTGTCAACTTAACTTAACTTATCAATAAATACTCACTTATGACTTCAAATAATTTGACTTACAAAAGAATGAATTAATATCATTACGTATTTAAAAGTTTTATACTGCGCAAAAAACCATTACACATTAAGGTTATAATATGTTTTTATTTTTATTTTTTTATTTAAGGCTTAACGTTATTGCTATAATCTCACCTGATCTTCAGTGACGATATGACCCAAGTTGGTAGACACGTCTAATCTGTAGAGAAACTGGCTCTCAAGTGCTATTGCCGGAACACACCTAATGGTATTTGGCTGTAGATTTTCGACTTGAGGGCGGTAGCTAGCGGGGGGGGGGGGCATCAGAAAAAGCCATCATGCTATGGTTTCCTCACGATGTTTTCCTTCACCGAAAGTTGAAGTTCATTGTATATGGTTGAATTCGAACTCACGTCCCTTGACGCAGAGTCGTACACTACCACTGAGCTATCATTGCTTCAAATAACTAATTATTATTGCATTTCTCTTTTTTTATCTTTATCGTAACTACTTATATTGGTTATAAGATCTTGAAATAAGTTTGTTTCATATTGAAATTTGTTTTTGAATGAGAAAATAAATCTCAATTTGATGATATGTATAAAAATTGGAAACACAAAATCGATTTTTGAGGCGATGACAGTTCATTAGTAGTTTGTACGGACGCTCTGTCAAGGGACGTGAGTTCTAATCCACTTATAATGAGCTTGAGCTTCTGGCGCAGGAAAGCATCGTGACGAAGCCATAGCATGATGGTACGGCTTCCTCTAATGTCCGCCTGGCTGGCTACCACCGTCTAGTTGAAAATCTGCCGCTAAAAACATACAGGTGTGTTCCGGCAGTTGCCTTGACAGTCAGTCCCTCCACAGGTTGAACGTGTCTACCAACTTTGGCCATATCGTCACTTAAGATCAGGTGAGATCATGGCCACAACGCTAAATCTTGTAAAAAAAAAGTGTTATCACAAAAGGATGCAAAGGGACAAAGCCGCGATCGATGTCGATATCCGATGTAATTCGGTGGCCTGCCTTCCGGGCCCGAGCGTTTTACAATTTGTTCCGGGAAAGAAAACATTCGTTCGACTTCTAAACGGATTATTTTCATTTTAATATTCGAACTTACTTACCCGTACTTTGGGAAACTTTTTGCTGTTTCCGCTTTTCCTCCGTTTTTACAAAATCAAGACACTAATACGGCAAAAGTATGTAACTGAACCGTACATTTTCTCAATACATATTCCAAAGTTTTTGTATAACGTTCATATGGTTTTAAAAAAAGTAAATGACAAAGAAAGACCTGCGCTGTTATTTAACGTTAACTGTAAAGAGAAACTTAATTGTAAATGTCAAAGTACAGTATTAAAAAGATGAAGCAATCAACAAGAAATCGATATTCGATTGGACAAATCGTATGCAGCATCCAATTTAAAATTAATGGGAACTTTACATCAACGTATGTTATTAAAAGAGTTTTACCTTTGAAATATACTTCGAGAGCGTTTCGAATCAGATGCACGCGATATCCAGTACATACGCAGCGGAAACTAGCTGGCAGATTTCATTGACATACAGGAAATCGTCTTTTCTAGAACGCGATGTTACATTTTCTCTTCGTTTTGCAAAATGTGCGCTCGTACGGTTTCCAGTTAGTGAGCTCCTCGTTATAAATGAATAATCTTGTATAATAGTGTTGTATTTCAAATTAGACTTCTTGTGTCATTCAAATATATATTAATTTAATCTTCCTTTGGAGTTCAGTGAAGTTATTTGAACTCTTGTAAGGATTCTTTTGAATGCACTGAATTATATACATAGTAAAATTACTTTAGAGTATTTTGTAAAGACCGACACGATAATTACTAATATTATATGTTAAAGTATAGAATATTTTTTTATCTCAATGAACGATAGCAGATATAGTTTCAGTTTTGTCAAAAAAATTGAGTTGTTTACTTTAGAAATTGAGTGATAAATTAGTAATTCAGCATTGTGTCAAATTAAAGCAAAACTTATCTGATAATGTCGTAGTGTTATTCGTACAAGAGAACAGTCTAACAAAAATTAAGCTAAATGTGGCTTATATGTAGATAACAGGGTACACTCTAGTTATAAATGTCCAAAAATATAGTTACAATTTTATTATCTTAGAAGCAAAAGCGTCAATCTTAGGATCAGAGGATTGCTTTCCCCTCTACTGAAAAGTGCCAAAATAGTGGACTGCCGCAGAACCTTTCATGCGATTTGTATGTGTCTATTAAGCATTTATCAGTATGTCTAAGTGTCTCTCAACTTTAATTTCCATAAAACATTAAAGTTTGCGGCTAAACAGTAGCTTTATTTGACTTTTATTTGCCCAGTAAATTCAAAAACCCTGATCCAGTTATCGACTTTCGGCTACTTTTACAAAGGGACTTAGAGCCGCATCATAGATATCATCAACCGTAACGTTGGGGTCCTAATTTAGCCCACAGGACTGAGTCTACGTTAGGCAGGCCGAGGAAAGCTTTCTTAAAAGGCTCCTCGTAAGGGGTTAGGGCAGCACGCGAGTATTACTTATGCATTAACCTGCCCCAGTAAGCGGTCCCCGAAGCCCCGGCGGTGTCGTTTCATGATTTTATTCTACCACACGTTTCAGTGAAACACGTTTCTCCTATCAATCTTTTACGTGAGTTATTATATTGTTTTTGATGAAAATTCTATTGAATGTAAGGTTATTTATTTTTCTCTAATTTCTCTAATTAAATTGAAAGAAAATTTAGTAAAGTATGTAAAAATCAATACGTTTGTAGTTTAAAAATATGTGTTTATATGAGTGGCTATATATAATTGAACAGCGCAGTTATATCAGTTATCTAAGGACGCACCAATGAAACCTTCGATGTTTAAATCCCAGCCGCTGTGGGCACATACAGTCAGGATTTTATTGTATATATATACATATATTATGAAGCGATGATGACTCAGTTGGTATCGTATACGGACTCCGCATCAATGGTCGTTAGTTCGAATCCCTGAAATGAACCGCGTGATCTTCTGATGAAGGGAAAAATCAGAGAGCCAGGCCTTCCACTAGACTTAGCATGTCTGCTATATTGGGTCACAATATCCCTTAAAATCAGGCGTGATTATGACCATAAAGCCAAAGCTACAAAATCCAAAAAAAACTTTTGATACGTTTTACTGTAATCAATTTTGAAGTGATGATAGCTGAGTGGTAGTGTGTACGACTTCGCGTCAAGGGACGTGAGTTCGAATCCAATCACCAACAATGAGCTTGAGCTTTCGGTGAAGGAAAACATCGTGAGGAAACCATAGCATGGTGGTAGGGCTTTTTCTAATGCCCGCCTGGCTAGCTATCAGCCTCAAGTTGTAAACCTGCCACCAAATACCAAAAGGTGTGTTCCGGCAGCTGCAGCCAGAGAGAGCCAGTTTCTCCAGAGGTTAAGCGTGTCTACAAACTTGGGCCTTATCGTCACTTAAGATCAGGTGAGATTATGGCCATAACGCTAAACCTTAAGTATAAAAAAAAACAAACAGTATTTCTCAGCTTTTTTCGATAATGATTATAGGCGAATTTCGACTATCGAACGAAACAGTATTTACAAGAAATTAATGGCTAAATTATTGTCATTTGAAGAAAATAATGTGCCTCATTTGTGTTAATATTCAAAACACAGAAATGAACCCTTCCGCAAACATCCACCCGCAAGCGTCGGTTTCCCCGAGACAAGACAATTCCCACCGATTCCCGCGGACTCTTCATTTCCTCCCGGTGATGGATGGCGTGTCTCCGATGAGATTTATAATAGCGTGTCACATTCCCCGTGTTGCGTTTCGCGAAGCATACACTTGACTTATTTACGGTGTATTTTAATGTAGATCAAAAAAGCATACATGTCTCGTTTATTTAATACAACATGCAAGTAGGTACTCGAATTTGAATAAATTTCAATTATTCATATGGAATAGATATATGTAATAAGTTTGTAATCTTAAAATCTTTTTGTATGTGCCAGAGCAATCATTTACAAAGGCTTCAGTTCTATTTAACATCACGATATTACTAATAGGAGTAAAGATGTATCGAAAATAGTCTCAAAAATTGGCATACATTTTTAAATATTTATTAGTTCCACGCGAATGAAGTCACGGGCACAGTTAGTATAGATATATGTAAGAAACGTACTGGTTTTTTGATGCCTATTGAAATGAAAACTGCTGAAGTTATTGTGATGGGATTGCGACTTTTCGTAGGCAAAGCTTTAGCAGACGGTTCTAGGCAACCTAGGTTTTGGATTCCGTTGTCCTTTCGTAATTTTTTATTTTCTTAATAATTAAGCTACATCTGTACATTAATAAATGTCCTTTGAATTGTTTTATTAAAGTGTAATTTGGTATCCATTTTGAGATATCAAAAATATTATTATGAATCATTATATAATGTTACATTTTTTTATGGAATAGGCGGCAAACAAGCAAACGTATCACTTGATGGTAAGTTATCACCGCCGCCCATGGACACTCACATCACTAGAGGAAACGAAAGGTGCGTTGCCGGCATTTAAAGGTGGGACTGGCTCTCGCTACTGCCGGAAAACACCTATTGGTATTTGGCGGCAGTTTTTAACCTGAGAGTGGTAGCTAGCCAGGCGGGCGTCAGAAACAGCCCTACCACCATGCTATGGTTTTCTTACGATGTTTTCCTTCACCGAAAGTTCCAGCTCATTGTAGGTGTTTGGATTCGAACTCACGTCCGGTGACGCGACGTACCTACACACTAACACCGAGCTATCATCGCTTCAGACCACGTAGTTTTGATAGATTCACAGACCCAACATATATTAATTTAAAAATAAATGATTAATTGTGCCTACGACTTCCGTGTGTTTCCGTGGAACATAAAATTAATTCACAATTCTTGCCCGTTTTGTAACTTTTACGATACAACTCTACTCCTATCGGCGGTAGCGTGATGTTAAAAAGCCCTAAGCTTGTCTCAATAATTGGCCTATCAAATGAAAAGTTCAAATAAAGAACTGCCCTACTTTAAAATATTAACACTGAATATAGTTTCACGGAGCCAACATAAATGTCTTAACTTAAACATAAGCGATAGGGGCCGGGAACTATTTGAACGTAGAACGTAAACACAATTAACCGAACGGCGACAAACCGCTTTCTTAAACGTAAATCAAAAGAGGCAATCGCAGGCAGGCGGCGAGAGGAGAATTAAACTCACTCTAGTCAGCGGTTTGCATTTTAATTAATTAAGAGTCGACGTTAGGAGACACAGTTAGGGGTGAGGGGGTGGCGTTGACGGAAGGGGGAGGGGCGAGGGGATGGTAAAGCGCAACAGTCACAGTTTACGCACCGGGACACCTACTGGCTTCTATGACGTTCATGCCGTTTCTTTAGCTTATCAAGAGGTCGGTTTTTTCGAAGTTGCGAAATCCTTATCAACTTCCGTGGTGAATTAATCTATTGCATGTACATCGTAACGTAATGTATGCAAATTATTATCGAGATATGCTATAATATTGATAAATAATCAAATGTGTTTGTAAAATTTTAACTTTCTCGATTGTCTTGTACACGCGACGCTCTGAATGAAATCGCCAACGAGTCCTTTTTTTTAACCTCTTAAAAATTGTCTTTGTAAATCAGAAAGATCATGTTAATAGCCACTATTTTAATAAGTGATTAATAAGTAATTACTTTTTATAAAGGTATACGGTATCATAAGTAATGTAACAAATTGGGAATGAAAAACTCTCTCCTTTAAAAATGCCAAATCGAAGCTTGCCTGAAACAGCTCGATATTTCAATGACATTTGATGAGCTGATAGCGAATACTATGTAGTAGTAACATATCGAATACTTTTTATTCTACGAAACTAAACTGCTGACTGTACACACAAAATCATTGCTATAGACGTAAAGGATAAAAGTGTTTGCTTTTGAATTGTTTCATCTGTCTGTTCTGTTGTACGTTCGTCACTGTGAATCAATAAAATAGATTCACATGAAATTTAATACGGTGTTTCATATGGTAGTTAATATTATAGATTAACCTTTATGGTGTACTTTCCAAAGCATAATACCAAAAGTCTCTTGGGTGAGTGGTTGTAACAATAATTGTTCTTGGATAGGTCTGTATCAAGTCATATGATAGTAATTATAAGAATCAAAATACGATATCAAAAAGTTCACAAATAGATTATACCATTACAAGAAACATAGCTTCTAGTCGACGCAGACGGAGTCGAGAACAGAGCCAGTTTTAAAATGAAGTTGTACTAAATCCTAACTAATATTATAAGTAAACTTGTTTGTAAATTCAGCGTACACGTTACAGTTATTTGTATTTAGAAAATAGTACTGTTGCCTGAGGGTAGAAAATAAATTTTATTTTCATGCGTTTATATTGCAAGATAAGATTCTAATAGATCTCTTCGTCACTAGAATTTCTATAAGTTCTGATGTTTTTTATGTGTCTATGACAAAACAGGAGTCTAGATCATTTTCATTGATTCAGTGTAGATATAAAATATAGGAAAACTTTCCGAGTGTATGTATATAACGTTGTGTAATTTCGAATATCGACGGCTCCGCGACTACGCGTTCCGTCTCCGGCCTTACTCCATTAGGAAAATTAATGTTTTGAATTACTGCCGACCGTAGGAGTCGCTCGGCGGCCGGGGAACGTCTTCTGTTAAAAATGGTATAGTGACGTGAAACAATTACCGGGAATGTGGTAAGAGAGGGCGCTCCAGTCAATTGTTTTGTTTCCTTTGTGATTATATGCGTTATTTGTGAGTTATCACTTCAGGCCACGCTTCGAGCGAGACTTTCTCTTCCCCTTTTTATCCATTACTGCTCAGTGACTTCTACCATCTCCATCGAATTCCGTTCTTACTCTATTTTTACATGTGAAAGGCGTTAAGGGTTACATATATTATAACTTGCAATGTGCAATTTAAGAGTTGGAGGATTTTTAAGTTAATTTTAAAACCCTCAAAATAATAGTTCGATTATGGGTTAACTTTTTTATAATTTATAGGTGTATTTGTTATGGCCACGATCTCTTCTGATGGTAAGTGACGATGGGCTAAACCTAGTGAAGGAACTCGCTTAGTAGTGCACTGCCGGGACACATTTTAGGTACTGGCGGTAAATTGTTACCTTAAGGGTGGTAGCTAGTCAGGCTGGCATAACAAAAAGTGTGTCTTAACTTAACAACAGGTTTAACGCGTCTACCAACTTGGGCCGTATCGTCACTTAAGGTCAGGTGAGATAATGACCATAACTCTTAACCTTATGTATATAAAAAAATAGAGAAAACCCTACCATCATACTATAATTTTAGCATAACGTTTTTCTTCGCCGAAAACTCAAGCTCATTGCGTAGATTCGAACTCACGTCCCTTTTTCCATCGTTTGTGTTAATACGGGATTGTAAGCGTCATTGTGTCGTATTCTGAATGGGTATTTGACGATAAGTCGCCACACGTCCCTCTCGCCTTGGCCTGAGGGCGGGTACTGCATTCACGCATTGCCAGAGGGAATCTCTGAATGGATTTTTTGGTAGCATTACTAACACGGACAGCCTGTACGTTGACTTTAGAAAAGAAACTATTAGTGCTTCACGTGTTCAATACAATAGTGCATCTTTTATGTTTGCGTTAACTCGTGTTAATGATTTTTATACTGTAAGGCATAAGAAAATTGCCTCCATACAAAATAGCGAGTGAAGCGATGATAGCTCAGTGGTAGTGTGTACGACTTAACGTCATGGGACGTGAGTTCGAATCCAAGCACCTACAATGAGCTTGAGCTTTCGGTGAAGGAAAACATCGTGAGGAAACCATAGCATGGTGGTAGGGCTTTTACTAATGCCCGCCTGGCTAGCTACCACCGTCAAGTTGTAAACCTGCCGCCAAATACCAATAGATGTGTTCCGGCAGCTGCATTTGAGAGCCAGTTCCTGCACAGGTTTAGCGTGTCTACCAACTTGGGCCGTATCGTCACTTAAGATCAGGTGAGATTATGACCATAACGCTTAACCTTAAGTATTAAAAAAAAAAATTATACTGTAAGACGTAAGAAAATTGCCTCCATACAAAATAGACTTCGTTTAAATAGAATTATGTAAACGCTCATGGGTTTTTATGACAGTATTTTTGTGAAATATTGGCTATCGGTCGTCATATGATAATTTCGGATTGTTTTATGTTAAAGTTATCCTCTATTATGGAAAATGTAATATTTTGTATGTAACGTATTATATTGAATTTTGTATTATTTTTTAATCATTATTTTATTAATTCTTGTATTTAGTTTTACTTAATGGATCTTTGTTATCTTATAAATAAGTAAATGATCTTAAGTGACGATACGGCCTTAGTTGGTAGACACGCTAAACCTGTGAAGGAACTGGCTCTCAAGTGCAGCTGCCGGAACACACCTATTGGTATTTGGCGGCAGATTTTTAGCTTAAGAGTGGTTGTTAGCTATGCAACCATTAGAAAAAGCCCTACCACCATGCTATAGTTTCCTCACGATGTTTTCCTTCACCGAAAGCTCAAACTCATTTCAAGTCGTACACACTACCACTGAACTATCATCGCTTCAGAATACTAACATATAGACTAATAGATCTTCAGCTACAAGCAATTCAAGAGTAGTTTCTGGAGAATTTTTATGATGAGTTCCAGTCGTATATACCCCTATTGAAGCCTACTTATTGAATTGCGAAAGGGAATAATACTTAAAAAAGTTTTAGTCTCGCTGTGTAAGTTTGTGTAATAGTTTCTCAATTTAAAGACATAAAAAATCATAATTCTATACTTTTAATTCAAAATAGTGCTTTCTAATTTCTGAAAGATCATTTTTCAAAGACAATTCCAATTGTTCAAGTTAACATGAATGTAATAGATTACAAAACTAGTCTATTATGTAACTGTGAATCGAGTACGGACGTACGAAATTCCATTCCTAAAAGTTGACACGGACTGCAAAGGACAAAAATATCAAGTTACGTTCGTATATACATACGTGCATATAGCGTATATAGAGACCATTCTAAAGGAGAGATTTTGCTGTTTTTTCCCCCCTTATTAGGGCGACATCGTAGACGTTTCGTTTAAGTATGTCGCTCCACGTTGCCTGCTTCACGGGCCACGGTAGTGCTGAACAGGGATCAAGAAAGTTCTGGATGAGCACAATAGAGAGACATGTCTTCGATTCGTCGCTCTTCGTGTATATACAAATCTATGCAAAAATATATATTCCTTATAGACTCTTAAACTGTAGGTATCCTGAAGGTTGTAAGCTGAACTAAAAAATAAGCTCTCAGGTCTTGAACTGTTTAGACTTTGAGTTTCTTAGCGATCTCGTATCAATAGTTTTTGTTGTTCGGGCGTCTCTAATTTTTTATAAATATCTATCTATTGTATACATACAATAAAACTTATCTATATATAAAATAAAACTGTAATGATAGAAACCCAGTGCATTCTCAAGATACATATCTATATAAATTCTCTATATACACACGCATGTAGATGTTTCACATATTAAAAAAAATACTGTAGCATTTAAGTGTTATGAAAGCAAATAAATGTTTCGTTTGATCATTTTATTAATTATTTACAATGAAACAGTTACTTTTTTATTGATTATCTTGGTATTTAAAATCTTAGTTTTTACGGACTTCCTCAACGCAACGCGCAAACGCATTACCCGGACTCAGGTGAAAGGCTTTAGGGGCATATGGTGACTCTTTGGGTGTTAATCACCCAACACTACCCACTAAACTGCACCACGGCGACATCTTAACCTAACGTGTTGCAAGAGACCAGGCACAACTATCGCAATTCTCTAGTCTCTGGCTGGGGATCGTTACCATTCTAAAGTGGAAAATATGACACTAAACACCTATAAGTGTGTTCCGGCAGGTGCACTTCCGGTTGGAAAGAGCCGGTCTCTCTACTAAGCTTTGTCTTCCCGCCATCGTGGGTTAACATCTGGTGAGATTACTCTCTTACTTACACTTGATTCTTCCATATCCATGTTCCCTGATGGTAGTCAACTGAGTCCCTGGATAAGGGACGTCATTACACTTACATAACAGGCCACATCCGTTAACTATAGATCTGCGCTCGACAAAGGTAAAAAGACTCATTCTTTTGACAAACGCCACGGGAACGAGAAGCGGGCTGGATACAATTTGCGCAAAAGGTGACTCGGTCTCTTTCAACGGTAAGGAACTGAGCATTTCTAATGCAAATGTGAATGTTGTGGCGGTTCATTATGCTCTGATTTCTCCAGCGTTTAGTGCGCCGCGGGAACTCGCCGAGACTTACACTCACAGACGTTTGAGGGAACGTGTTTCTTGTTTCGGCGTTTTACTAAGACCTTTTTATAAAGACAAATTTACGTTTTTATTTATTTAACTAGCCTTACCCGCGAATTCGTTCGCGTGGGATTAAAATAAAGGTTAAGTCTAAATTATTTATTATAGCTTCAACTGCCTATCTGCTAATGAAAGTACTGTCTTCATCAGACAGACAAATAAAAAAATGTATTACTATAAATACCGTGAGGAAAGATGAAGGAAAACATCATGAGGAGACATGGTGGTAGGGCTTTTTCTAATACCCACCTGGCTAGCTACCATTCTCAAGTTGTAAATCTACCACCAAATACCAATAGGTGTGTTCCGGCAATCACACTTGGGAGCCAGTCCCTCCACAGGTTTAGCGTGTGTACCAACTTGGGCCGTATCGTCACTTAAGACCAGGTGCGATTATGACCATATAGCTAAACCTTATCTATAAAAAAGCGTATTTAATCACTAGTTTTGTCCGCGGCTTCTCTGGTGTGATACTAAAAATTACTTTAAAAATTTGCCCGTTTTTGCACTCTTTTAAATACAACTTCACTGCTATTGGTGATGGTGTAATGTTAAAACTTAAAGCCTTCGGAAAAACCGGTCACTTTAATTTTTCACGTGTATATTTCCTTTATACGTAATCATCGGCTATGTAAGCACTAACCAAATAAGTACGCGACGACATGACGCTTGGTGTTGCAACGTTATACAATTTTCGCAAGTTGAAAATCTGCCGCCAAATACCAAAAGGTGTGTTCCGGAAGTTACACCGGAGAGCCTCCCATAAAGGTTAGCAACGCTCCTGCAATCCACCTGGTGTTGTGGGTGTTCATGGACGGCGGTAATCACTTACCATCAGATGACACGCTTGCTCGTTTGCCCCCTATTACATAAACAAAGAACCATAGACATGACAGTGATTCTAATTGACAGTTTCGAGTTCAACAAGAGTACACATTTTCAATTCAATATATTAGTGACGAGTGTCCACATATTCAATCTATCGATAGTCACCATAATGTGTAACATCATGAGTATTATAATCACATTTTTTTTTATATTTAAGGTTTAGCGATATGGCCATAATGTCACCTGATCTTAAGTGACGATACGGCCCAAGTTGGTTGACACGCTAAACCTGTGGAGGAACTGGCTCTCAAGTGCAGCTGCCGGAAAACACCTATTGGTATTTGGCGGCAGGTTTACAACTTAAGAGTGGTAGCTAGCCAGACGGGCATTAGAAAAAGCCCTACCACCATGCTATGGTTTCCTCACGATGTTTTCCTTCAACGGAAGCTCAAGCCCATTGCAGGTGCTTGGATTTGAACTCACGTCCCTTGACGCGAAGTCGTATCATCGCTTTCCGCGCTTCTATAGAATCCGCTCTCTGATGTACTAAGTACGTTACGTTATATGCAAGATTTTTAGATATTTAAGAGCAGATTTGTAACAAACACCAAATGCGTATGATAATAGATAAAAGCCACGCTTATTTAAAAGGCTTATATATTATTCATACGGCTGTAAGTGGACTCGCGGTGAAATCGTAATGAGTCTTTCGAAGGTACCATAGAAACCGGAAGCTCTTTGACGCCCTATATAACTACTTCTAGCTTAGATATGTAAAAAAATCTGAAGGTTTTCTCATGAAATCATCAATCTTAAATCTTTCTTCTGATGTTAAGAGATGGCCAGAGAGGACCACGTGTTAAATATAGTAAAGAACTGAATATCAAAGACACTTGCGGAAATATACTTATTAACTTGGCGATAACTTTACAACTTAAGAGGGCCGATAATCAGGCGAGCGTTAGAATCTGCACTAGTTTTACGTAAAAACATTAATTGCCACGTAAATGCCGACTAACTTCATAGTGGGGGATACCAATGAGAGCGATAACTTCACTCACTTAAACATTTGGTTAAAACAGTATAGTATTAATATTTAAAACTAGATTCTGGCATCATACGTTTATCATAAGCTACATAGGTGACGGTTGTGAATATTAGATAGTATGATGAATATAATTCACATGAATCTGAATACACACGAGCGTCACACGTGATGTGTTACTTAAAATGAAAATGTATTCATTGGATCACAAAAACGTAACGCGATTTGACAATCTTCGTCGCTGCCACAGCGCTGGGGTATTGACAATTTTAAAAACCTATACATAAATAAGTGAAAACAAAAGAATTCAGTACCATTTTCTTTTAGATTTGACAGCAATTTTTTTTTTTTCTTTTTGGAATAAGAGTGATCATTGATCTTTCACTCAATTACGAAAGATTTATTTATTTATTTGACATTCAATAGCATACTTATGTAACTAAAATACATATTTCAATAACACATAATTCCAAATATTTAGGCTACATTATGGCAGCGTGACTGAGGCATTTTTTTTTTGGTGACTCAGAAAACTCATATGGGAGCAGCAAGTACGAAACTCACCACATTCACTGCACTGCATTTAAACTGATGATTTAGTATTTCTAGACGACTCATATCCTAACATCCACTTCTCAGCATGTTTTCCTTCGCCAACAACCTTCTCCACACACAAAATACAACTAAAAAAGTCGCTAATAATTAATTACTATGTTTCATTGTTACTTTCTCTACGTTGCTTGTGTAAAGTCCATTCCATTACATTTGACATTGGTGTAATTGCCTACATAGGAGGGCGTACATGAAAATGTGTTGAAATTTGTCAAGTATTTTTAAGTTATATGCGTAAAAGGGAACGAACATGCAGAAATACGTATATTAGCAAGCTGCAATGAACTTGCCCTTTTGATCTTTTAAATGCCCGCCTGGCTAGCTATTACCCTCAAGTTGTATATCTGCCGCCAAACACCAATAATTATTTTCCAACAGTTGCACTTGAGAGCCAGTCCCTCCACAAGGCTTAACGTGTACACCTTCCCTGACCACATCGTAATTTAATACCAGGTGTCATTGTGGACGTAACGCTAAACCTTATCTGTAAAAAAAAACTAATCTAGGTATTTTGTTGACAACTTTTTTTTTGTTTTTTTTTTTTTCAAAAACATGTTTATGTACAGATTTCATTTAGTCACAGTTTCATTATGTGTGGTCTTATTTACTGTACCCAATTATTTGTGTATTCCTTGAACACGTCGAGCAGTATTTACCCGCGTCGATAGTACTGTCGACAAAATTAATAGCTTCGTTTGTACCGAGTTAAACAAAAGGCGGGCGGGCGAGACTCTACAAGAGTGACATGTGTTAACGAGATGCCAAGTAACAGTTTGATAATATACGGATTATATAGCAGTGGACATTTGACATCGATTGCGTTTAGCCAACATTTGACATATCATTATGGAAATTGACCGTTTTTATTAAAAATTTTTATTGTTGCATTTACATAGGTTTTTCTATTCCCTTTTTTATTAACTAATTGTGTTCTTACTTTTTAATTTTTGAATCTACTGATGGAAAATCGATTTTCCATATGTGGCTCTCGGGATGAAAATTTTATGGGAAGTGAAATTAATTCGAGCGTTTCGTTTTTCTGCGCAACGTACCTTGCGCTAATTTCACTTTACAATCGTGAAATTGATTGTCCGCTGATTTTTAGTACTTCTTAGTTATTTATTTATTTATTTAGTTATTTATTTATATTTATTTAGTTATTTTTAGTATTTTTAGTACTTAAAGATTAAGTTCGGGTCATACGTCGGAGTTGATAAAAAAAAAAAAATTACCATAGTTCATCGGCGCAACACATAATACAGCGTGTTATGTATAGTTCTGAAGCGATGATAGCTCAGCGGTAGTGTGTACGGTATCCGCGTCGAGGGACGTGCATTCGAATCCACCTACAATGAGCTTCAGCTTTCGGTGAAGGAAAACATCGTGAGGAAACCATAGCACGGTGGTAGGGCTTCTTGTAATGCCCACCTGCATGCTACCACCGTCAAGTTGAAAATCTGTCGCCAAATACCAATAGGTGTGTTCCGGCAGTTGCACTTGAGAGCCAGCCCCTCCACAGGTTTAGCGTGTCTACCAACTTGGGCCGTATCGTCTTTGAAGATCAGGTGAGATAACGGACATAATGCTAAACCTTAACTATAAAAAAAAATTAAAACCCAAGGAACCTTAACTAAAGTTATCGATGGGAATGTGAGATTATTTCTTAGTTTATTACCTTTCCACGCTTGAACTATTCATCCAATAGTAATGAAATTATATATACACGTTGCCAGAAGTACAAAAATGGACATAGGGTATCTGTTACATACTATCACGCCTCTCTCCCATAAGGGTAGGCAGAGACAACATCCTTCCACTTGCTACGATCCTGACATACATCTTTCGCTTCTTCTACTTTCATAATCACCCTCATACATGCTCTTCGGTTACGGGTACTTTTGACCTGGCCTTTCTCCAGAACGTCCTCGATCTGATTGAGACATGTTCGCCTAGGTCGACCCTCACCAGCTTCTCCATTCACACTCGCCTTGTAAATATGTTTTGTTAATCTTCTTTCATCCATCCTCTCTACATGTCCATACCAATTAAGCATCCCTTTCTCTATTTTTCTCACTACATCCTCTACCACACCACAACGTTTTCTTACCACACTAGTTACCTGTTATCCAGAAATAACTACTAATCTCTTGTTAAATTAACTTTTAGTATCTCGCGTACGTAGTCTCCAGTATAACTACTTAACTAATACGTTTTTAATACAGTGATGTCTGCGTCCCTTATTTTTATGTTTACTTCGTATATTATGAATTCAAAAGTGTTATTAATATCTCATCCTTAATGCATAACGATTGAGGATTAATTTACAATTTTCAAGTTTCATGTATCTATTTAGACATCAAAATTTTTGTATTTGTGATTAAAAAAAAACATTACCAAACAAGCATTCGATACTTATTCGCGTATCAAGTTAAGGACCTCGAACTTAATTACGTCACGTAGGAAGGCTCTAGCTAAGTCATAACTAAGCCGAACTCACAGACAGCTATATTTCGAACGCGGCATTACAAAGATGTGTGTTAAGTATTATTTTCCCGGTACCGTAATCCTACATTGCGACTAACGTGTTGAAAGTTTAAAGCTGTTTGTTGCGGATAGCTCAGATTAGATGTCAGATGAATAAGAATAAAACGATGTTCTTGGTGCATATGTCATAACTAGATTTTGCGTGTGGTTTCGCTCGTGTTAATATAGATTCTGTCAAACAGATCGGATGACGCAATAAAAAATTTCATAGAAAGTTTAACCCTCTTATTACCCCACTTCCGATAAGGTTTTCGCGAGCAAAAGTAGCCTATGATCGTCTCCGGGTTCCTATCTATCTCTGTGCAAATATTCATCATAATCGATTCAGCGATATGGTGTGAAAGCGCGACAAACAAACAAATTTACATCCGCATTTATAATATTACTTTTTTTTTCGACCTGACATACGCTGTTAGCCGTAAGGGTGCCAGAATGGCCGAACCTCAGCTTGGACTACTGCCGGAGAACGAACAAAGATTAACCGGCAGGTTCTAACTTACTAGGTTAAGTGGTGCTAACAATAACAAAGGGCAAGCCACGCGAGGGCCGCGAGGGCCGTGAGGGTAGTCCCTTACAGAACCGTGTACTTAATGTGTGGGTGTGAACGGATGCAATGCGGTGTGATGATGTACTCTCAGTGATGTAGAGTGTCACTGTATCGCGCGAGCAGATATAATATTACTATGATAGTACTAGTAAGGAAGTATGAATATGGATGATTACATGAAGACTGAAAGAAAATTCGAATGTTAAACGAAATTAAAAAAGTAAGTTACATAACTAATGATAGACAAGATGGTTGGATTCCCAACGCTGTTTATATCTATCTAATATATAACAAAACTTAAACTGCTTCTAGTATGCACATTATATAGTCAGATATCAATGATTTATATATTTATTTGTCTGTTTGTTTTCTTGTGCATTTTTTTTTCTAATAGCGCGTAAACGAGCAAGTGTGTCATCTGATGGTAAGTGATCACCGCAGCCCATGGACACCCAGAACACCAGGGGAATCGCAGGTGCGTTGCCGGAACACACCTGTTGGTATTTGGCGGCAGATTTTCAACTTGAGGGTGGTAGCTAGCCAGGCGAGCATCAGAAAAAGCCCTACCGCCATGCTACGGTTACCTCACGATGTTTTCCTTCACCGAAAGCTCAAGCTCGTTGTAGGTGGTTGGATTCGAACTCGCGTTCCATGACGCGGCCTTCCTACACACTACCACTGAGATATCACCGCTTCAGACATGTATCACTTATAAACTGCCGCACAAAATGGTGAAGTTTGACACGGTGATATATAATATTCTAAATGAACCTACAAGATATATTCTCATAAAACGAAAAGCCCTCCACTTGGATACGGAATAAAAGTGAAAATCTGGTACAACTTTTTGGCAAGTTTTAATGCAATTTTCTCCGTCATGTAGCTGACAATATAAACAGTGGTTAAATGATTTTATATTATATATAAAATATGCACAAATGCTTCTTTTTGAAGGACGAAGTAAGCACGTCGACTGGGAACCCATTCTCCGTTCCCACGGTACGGTAAAAAAAAACAATTCGCGACCTTTTTTTTTTTTCTTTTTTTTTATACTTAAGGTTTAGCGTTATGGCCATAATCTCATCTGATCTTAAAGTGACGATACGGCCCAAGTTGGTAGACACGCTAAACCTGTGGAGGAACTGGCTCTCAAGTGCAGCTGCCGGAACACACCTATTGGTATTTGGCGGCAGGTTTACAACTTGAGGGTGGTAGCTAGCCAGGTGGGCATTAGAAAAAGCCCTACCACCGTGCTATGGTTTCCTCATGATGTTTTCCTTCACCGAAAGCTCAAGCTCATTGTAGGTGCTTGGATTCGAACCCACGTCCCTTGACGCGAAGTCGTGCACACTACCACTGAGATATCATCGCTTCAAGCTTATTTGTTCGTGACATGAATGCCAACCGTGAAGCGGTGGTTTCGTAGTGGAAATAGGATGATGGGATCAGGTCGAACAACTCTTTAATCTGTTTACTACCGCCAGTGGTCAGTGTATAAAAAAGTTAATGATAATTCTGAATGAAAATACACTAGATCTCTTAAGTCTTGCAAATTAGTAGAAAAACAAATAAACCATGATACAGAGAATATAGTATTTTTTTTTAAATACTTAAGGTTTAGCGTAATAGCCATAATCTCACCTGATCTTAAGTGACGATATGGCTCAAGTTGGTAGACACGCTAAACATGTGGAGGAACTGGCTCTCAAATGCAGTTGCCGGAACACACCTATTGGTATTTAGTGACAGGTTTACAACTTGAGGGTGGTAGCTACCCAGGCGGGCATTAGAAAAAGCCCTACCACCATTTTCAGCGTCATGCATCTTCAGCGAAGCAATCTCTCTTCTCAGTTTAAGCATATATAAATCTATTCAAACGACTGTTGTCAAATGTAAAATTACCAAAGGAATATATCTTGTACCATGTGATGTTAATTGATACAAACGTTCTTCGTGTGTTCAAATTATTGCCCCTTAAATAATCTAGAGTATCATGTGATTTTATAAACCTGATATATTATACAAAGCAGTGCCTGCGACTTCGTTCGCATGGAACTAAATATATTTAATCTCTCGCCGTCATTTAACTGACAATAAATTCTGACAGAGTAAACCGGTTTTAATGAAACAAATACTAAATACTGCACGAATACGCTTTATGATTTTCTTGGTGAAGTTTTATCATAAACGTTGTACTTCAGCGGTGACGCGTGTATAGACAAACAGACAGACACACAAACAGACATTTCTAAAAATTATGTAATAGTATTTTATTATTCATTCATAATCACTTGCAATATTTTTTCCATACGAATCTAAAAAGTATAGACACCTTTTGTTTACATTCTTAATTTATGTATATATTAGAAATAAAAAAAGAAATAATTTAATGCTAATAAAAGACAGGCAAGCGATAATAGCTCAGTGGTAGTGCGACAGGACTCCGCGGCAAGGGACGTGAGTTCGAATGGTATGGTGGTAAGGCTAGCAATCACTCTCAAGATAAAACTCTATCGCCAAATACCAATAGGTGTGTTCCAACAGTGGCACTTGAGAGCCAGTACCTCCACAGGTATAGCGTGTCTACCACCTTGGGTCGTATCGTCACTTAAGCTCAGGTGAGATTATAGCCATAACGCTCAACCTTTGAATTATTAAAAAGAAAGTAATAAAGGAAACTATTGAAAAAACATTCAAGAAAGAAAAGAAAATCCAGACATATAATAATAGATGTCTTATTACTAACATAGGGCGTTCAGCTCAATATATCCTGAGCAATGCTGAATTGTCTGACACACTCAACGCCGATTTTGAGCTGGAACCCAAGTTTAATTGCGGTGCGTTAAAAACTTGTTAACCTTATGACATGACATTCTGAATAACATTAACCGATGTTAATGTCGATCCAACAAAATCATATATATTTATATAATACAGTAAAATAAATTAAGCATTTATGTATTAGTATTTACTTGTCCCGTAATAGGCCAAGCGGCAAACATTTGATGATGGAATTACGTAAACTGAGACAGCGCAGAGTCCATTACTAAATCAAATCAGTAATCAGTGATGACGTCGCCCCACGGGGGCGGTAATCGGCAATTTAAACCGAACATAGGTTAACCGGCGGCTCCCGGGCCGCTCCCCGGGGCTGGTTAAATGGCATGTTTGCCTCTTAGCCCTTAGTTATGAGTAGTCGGTGTAATATCGTTCTAATAGGTATTAACGAACTGTGCCCCAACTATTTAGCGGTTTATAGGTATATTTCTGAACGTACCTACCACCAAAGTACTGGTATGATTTGACCTAAAATGAAGGCAAATGTCCTTAACCTCACTAGTACTTGTTAATATTATAAATGCGACAGTGAGTTCTTTTGTTTGTTTCGCTTTCACGCCTAAACCGCTGAATCGATTACGATGAATTGTGTTATAGAGATAAGCGAGAGCCTGGGTATGGTAATAGGCTATTTTTCTCGTGAAAAACTTATTGGAAGTGGAGTAAAGAGAGGGATAATTTTGTTAAATACTTTTTGTTGCGTCAAAGCCGCAGGTAAACGCTAGTATTATAAAAGTGAAAGTGAATGTATTTGTTTGTTTCGCTTTCACGCCTTAACGGCTGTGTTGATTATGATGAGTTTCGTTTTACCGATGAATGGCACCTTGGAGACGGCGATAGATTACATTTTCTCATAAAAAGAAACTTATTGAAAGTGGGGTTAAGAGAGACATAAACTTTGTATGTAAGTTTTTATCGTGTCATCGGACAAAATCGATGTTAACGCAAGCGAAGCCGCGGGTAAAAGCTAATGTCTTATAAAGGGAAATGCTTTTCCATCAAAAACAACGAAAGCCTAAAATATTCGCGCAATAACATATACTCGTAGTGTCCGTGTGACCTAATTTTGAATTTTCAGTTTTCGTAATCAGGCATAATAATTTTCAGTAACGTAGTATTCTGAATTCTACTCTGTAAGGACTTCCTTATTAGAACACTACCACTGAGCTATCATCGCTTCAAAATGTTGGACATATCTTTTTTTCTGTCTAATTTGTTGGCGTAATTTATTTTTATTGTATGGTTGTTACAACAAGAATGTATTTCTTTCTAATGGATAGCTCTTAGTGTATCTATACTTATTTCTATCTTAAAATAACTATACAACTGAAAACTTATTTGTTCGATTGCACGCTGACTGACGTCAGTTCAATCGTACGAATTATTGCTCGGTAATTTTTGCGTGCGAATGCACCGGAAGTTAATCAGTCCGAACGTCTAAGTGACATCCAAAAAGCCGACCACTACACGATTAATTGACCCATAGTGCTCATCAAAGCCGATTTTAAAAGCCCGTCCGGTTTCGCGCTCCACCGGTTTCACGTCCAAAAGATTTTATAATCGAGTTACAGCCTAACGTTGGCGGGCGGCGATCAAAAGGGGCCGACATGCGAATGTAATTTTCATCTCGACTTCTCTACATAGGGTTAAACGCTTGTGCCAATTATGATGCGTAAAGTGCGTCCGTACGAGCCCGCTCTTTATAATCGGCGATATCGAAGTCAGCTGCGGTCCGATGGATAAACCGTGTCATGCGTTTGATGGATCAGTGGTAAATCGATTTCAAAGGAATTTGTTTATATCACTGAGGATATTGTGTGAGCTCTCGTGTGTGTGGTTTGTTAATAGATACTTTTAATTGAATTCAGGATCTTCTATACCCGTGTTGAGTGATTTTATTACTGGTAAAAACTCAAAGTCGTATTACGTGACATCAACTAGGAGAATGAAATTGAAGGACTGACTTTGAAATACGACTGCCGGAATCACACCTATAGATATTTGGCACCTAATTTTCAACTTGAGGGTGATAGCTAGCCAGTCAGGCGTTAGAAAAAGCCTTACCACCGTACCATAGTTTTATTACGATTAAAAGCTTGATTGCAGGGATTCGAACTCACGTGCTTTGAGATAGCATCCGTATACGTTACCACTAAGCTGTCATGGATTGAGTTTGAGTCGTATGAGCTTAGCGATTTCATATATACTGATATTCATATTATTCTATACTATTTATAATTTATATATATACATATAACTTGAAGATTTTTCTCCTATTATGAGATATAAAGTGTATTTAGTAATAGCGGTCATCACATAAAATTGTATTCAGTAATTTTAGAATGTTGCGCGTTCGTACAAAAAGACATATTTTTATGTGTATTTATTGGGCTTTAATATCATTAACAAAATACGTTTCAATTTTAATTAAACATACATTTTTAACCCCGAATTGACTCTGTTGTAATTATGTATCGATTTGGAAAAAGACAATTATATTTTTTTTCCCCAATAATATGAAACAAAATTAATAAATTAATGTATTTCTCAAAAAACGTATTATCAAGATCATATCCTATACTAATATTATAAGGAGGAAAGATTTGTATATTTGTTTGTAACGAATAAACTTAAGTAGCACTAGACCGATTTTAAAAATTCTTTCACCGTTACAACGCAACATCAGCCCTGAGTAACATAGGCTATGTAACATTTTTTAAATGAAAATGATTAAATAAAATTTTAGTCCACGCGAACGGAGTCGCGATCGCAGCTAGTTATATTATAAATTAATTACTATACCCGTATAAAGTTAAGATAAAGCGTGCTACAGAATGTCAGACAAGTCTTCGATATTTCATCGTATAGTAATACAACAAGGCTGTATTCATACCGGAAGTTAATTGTCTAAAGTAGGTGCGAAGTACATTGTGTCGGCACGGGCCGGCCGTTTAAGCGATTTATTTACCAAGCGCACTGCATTATTCAGCGCTCGAGAGAATTCGCTATATACGCGAAATTAAGGAACACCATTCAATGCGCGACGAATAAAAGTTAAAAAAAAAAGTTATAATTTTTCTTTAGTGTAAAACATTGGAGTTAATTCAACAACGCAAAAATTATAAGAATATTTGAAACAGTTTCTAATAGACTAGATTTTACATGCGGATTTGGTCGCGTTATTATTGATTTTGTCAAACAAAACGGATGACGGAATAAAAAGCTGCAAACAAAGTTTATCTCTTTCTTTCACCCACTTCCATTGAGATTTTCGCGAGAAAAAGTACCACATCACCGTCTACATGTCCCCAGCTATCTGTATACTAAAACTCATCATAATCGATTCAGTGGCTTAGCCGTAAAAGCGTAACAAACAAACTCACTTTTACATTTATAATATTAGAAAGAGTAAAAAATATATAAAACTACGTGGCCTGGAAGATATTAATTTGCTACGGTGTTGAAATTTATAATCTGATCTCCTGGTATACATGACATAGCCAAAATGTAATGGCATTTCGTCATTAATAATTGTAAGTAATTTTTAAAAATACTTAATAGTCAGTGTACGATGGGACTGAAATGATCATATTGTACATAAGTCTCGAAATGAAATAAAGACATTTAACAAAATTATCTTCTAATCCCAGAAGAGTTGTTTCTTGTTAGAATATAAAATGTATTTCGTATGTTGCTCAATAATATTAGATACTAGTTAAGCCTGTGAATTCGTTCGCGTCGAACTAAAATAATTTATTCTCGCACCGTCATTAAAATAAACTTTAGATGCTAGTTAACCGAATTGAATCAAACAAACACTAAATGTTACTCGACGATACGTTTAAGGATACCCTTGGTGACGTTTTATCATAAACGTTGGGCTTTACCAGTGATGCGTGTACAAACGAACAGACAGACAGACATTTCTAAAAATGACCCAAATGTATTTTATTCTGAATCATTTGCAATTATTTTTCAGATAAGTCTAAAATGTACCGACACGTTAAATACACATTATTATTATATGTATAGATTATTGTTACAAATTTCATAAAAACATATCCCATAGTTTCAAAGTGATATGTATAAAACGGGAAAAAACAAGAAATAAATAACAAATATTTGGTTTGGTAACGGTAAAGTACCAAAAACGCAGACTGAATGGATGCCTTAAGTTACGTACTGAATCATTGGAACACAGAAAGCGATGCCTTATAAAGACAGAAACAATTATTACACGTTAAGTTAAATAAAGGGCCTCTAGGGGCCAAACGAAATAATAAACATCTCAACTATTATATGAAACTGGGACGCTACGGCTTCGATTGTTAATTCCTTTGATGAGAAAATTGTAATAGTTGTTTTTCGACTTGAAGTTAATTACAATTTTGCGAAACATTCGGATGAAACGGTTTGTATGCTTTATTTAACTTTTTTATTACATCTCACCCTTAAACTGACTTACTTGTAAAGAGACATTGAACTCAGTAATGGAACAGTACTCAGGAATAGCTTGAAATCTCTATGTATGAACAAATATACATGTAAGATTGCATTTCTGAACGAATTTCTGAAGGTGTGATCCGGCAGCTGCACTTGATAGCCAGTTCCACCACAGGTTTAGCGTGTCTACCATCTTGGGCCTTATCGTCACTTAAGGTCAGGTGAGATTATGGCTATAACGCTAAACCTTAAGTATAAAAAAATAAAAAATATGTTGAAAAAGTAGTGCAGCTTGTTTTTCATATAACTTGTGCGTCGTTTAAACGTCCTATATACATATGTATATTTGTTAATTCATAGTGATCAGTTACACAGTGTACATGTTTTAACCCTTAGTTTCTGTATCGAAGGAATCCTTTCGTGTTTATGGAATAAGAGTTATCATACATGTCAATGCATAATAATGCAACACGGTGACCAAAGGGTCACACAAGCTATAATTGCCCAAACGCCAACACAAGGCAATTATGGAAATAAGTGAAAATTTTTAGTAGTTCCATAAGTGAAAAAAAAAACTCACTTTTCATTTTTCATTGTAATGCCTAGATACTGTTGTAAATAAATAAATAAAATAAATAAATAGAAAATGTTACCGTGTCATATTTCGGTAGAAATTAGAGACAATAGTTTCAGAATAACTCGACAATAAAGACGCAGATAGGAAGAATTCGAAATAAAACGGCGTGTGATCACGACATAAGTAAAATATTTCTACATCTATCTCGCTCTTTTGGTCGCCTCGAGCGGACTTTACCCGAACGAGCATCACACAAAAAGGTTGCAGATCCTAATTTCAAAGCTATCCCATAAGAAATTTTAAAAATCCATTTGGACGTCTAAATTGACCACAAAGAAACTTCTTACAACATGTCTATACCGCATTTAGCCACCGTTTCTCAACCTCTATGCCACTGGTGCTATGTTCATACTTTAGTTATTATATTAACTGTTCTAGAGAAAGGCCACGTCAAAAGATCCCGTAACCGAAGAGCATGTATTAAGGTGCTTATGAAAGTAGAAGAAGCGAAAGATTTATGTCAGGATCGTAGCAAGCGGAAGGGTGTGGTCTCTGCCTACGCTTATGGGAGAGAGGCGTGACTGTATGTATGTATTAAATGTAAAAACATAATTAAAGTTCGCAACTATTCATATTTTCGACAATTTTATCTTCAAATATTTGTATCTTCTAATACGTTTTACTTCGAAGAAAATGAGAAGAAATGAAAACAAAGCAGACTTTAATATTTAGTGTGTCCTCTTTTATAACGTACTAAGGCCAATAAACAGGTTGATTCAAATAACTGCCAGTGACACTGTCATTATGTGGAACTAACGAACGTAGCTTTATGCGAAAGACATTTATGATTAAAAATAACTTTGTGATCAGTTAGTTTTACCGAGTCAAAGGTTGCAAAGGGCAAGCGCGGCCTAATAATTTCCTTTTTCTACGTTGCCGCAGATCATAAGCGCTAGCGGTATTAAATAGCGTCCGTCTAGGATTTATTTATTCTTATTATACCTGATGTCAATGTGTATGGAGGCTACGTAAATGGCTGTGAGTTCGAATTCCGATAATCAGATGAAACTTTTGATATAGGAAAACACCGTGATTAAACTATAGTATGGTGGCAGGGCTTTTTCTAATGCTCGCCTGGCTAGTTACCGCCCTCACATTGGATATATGCCGTCAAATACTAAAGGTGTTTCCGGCAGTTGCACTTGAGAGCCTGTCTTTCTATTTTGCTTGGTGTATCCAGCATGTTGGGCGACATCGTCACATAAGATGTGGCTAAATTTATAACGTATAAAAAATAATTATGTAATTACTTGTAATAATATGATCAGGAATCTTTCTAAATCATTGCTTTATAAAATAAATACAAACAAACTAACTTTTCCCGCATCACTTAGATAAAAGTACAGTCAATGTCCGTGTTACAAGAAGACGTCATATGCACAACGCCATCTGGCGAATATTGAGTTTAACTCTCAATATTAGTTCTATTTTAGCGTTACAAGTAACTGAATTGCGCGCGTGAGAACACTTTAAAATCATATTATCTAATATCTCTTGATAGAGTGAACCGATTGCGATGAAACAAAAACTAAGTAATACTTCAAGTTGCGTACAATTTTTACGTATGAAAATTTCTATATTAATTTTGTATATTTTACGTGATATGTATAGATACAAATTTGAAAAATACCAGAAATGGATTCTGTTGGTTATCTTTGTTTATTCTACACTGTTTTTTCTTTTTTAATTTTCAACTTAGGAGGACGACTTTTCTGCAGATTTGTTTTATTTATAGATACGATGGTTCTCATATACAGTTAAGAAAAATATATAACCCTATGAAATATCAACCTCTCGTCATTCGGGCCACGGTATATACAGTATGGTGTTTTGACAGCGGACCCTAATCCAAGCAGCTCTGCGGGGCGTCGCCTCGTGCTGCGCTTGACATTTTTCAATTATAACCATTCACGATTGTATGTAACACTTTTGCGAAAACTAACATTGTGATATAATACCGTTATAACAGTGATTACGCGTACCTGGAACTTTCATTGTTCTACGAAAATATTGTCCGTTTCGTAAATAAATGAAAAATAGAAACAGTCTCTATTGGACATAGTAAATATTACGAAGCATACAAATAATCTTTTGATTCCCGTACTAGGAAAAAATCCTGAATCGCGGGAAATCGACTAAAACCAATTAGAAAAAAGGAAGAATAGTGAGGAAAATCCAAAAGTACACGTTTCATAATGTAATTATAATCGAATGAGATAGACTTAAGCATTCATTAATAGGAAGAAATCCGGTGTCATTCAAGAGATATTAAAAAAGAAATGGTCCAATGCATTAGGTTTTTTGGTCGTAAACGTTACACATCCACACACACAGACATCCGGCCGTTCATGATAATATTTTTCAATAAGATTTATTTTTAGTATATAATTAAGTAAGTGATTTTTAAAACCATCTAGTGAGATAGTGAAATTATTTCTCTGGATAATAAAACATTTGCATTGTAGTAAAGATACAAAATATTTAAAATAATGATCATTGAACTCTCGAAAATTGCTCGTCCTGGAATGTTGGGAGTAATGCATAACCTCAAACGCTTCACGTTATGAGGCGTGAAATATAATATATAAATAAAGACAATTGATAAAAAAATAGAATTAGAGTTAGCTAATAAACCAGCGATGTGTAGGAATTGTAGGAAGTGTAGGTCTTGAGACGTAATCTCACATCCAACCGCCTACAATGAGTTTGAGATTGCGGTGAAAGAAAACATCGTGAGGAAACCATAGCACGGTTGTAGCCCTTTTTCTCATGCCCGCCTGGCTAGTAACCATCTTCAAGTGGAAAATCTGCCGTCAAATACCGATAAGCGTGTTCCGGCAGTGGCACTTGAGAGCCAGTCCCTCCGATAAAGGCCGGCAACGCATACGCGATTCTGTGGGTGTCCATTAGCGGCTGTGATCACATACCATCAGGGGAAACGCTTGCTCGTTTGCCCGCTATCACAAAAAACAAAAAAAAGGTCACTATTGATATCATTTATGCCTTTTTTTGAATATTCATACTTGTTTGTAAGGTAATTCCCCTAATTCTTGTCCTATTCCCAAGTTATTTAGAGTCGGCGCATCTCATTCCTCACACACTCTATCTAATTTTCTTTTGGCTTTCTTCTTCCTCTCCATCCCTTAATATTCATATCCATAATATATAATGTAAATGAATTTTTAATTTTACCTAATTTCTTGATGAGAAGGTAATTTACACCGATTTAATAAGAATTTTGAAGCGATGATAGCTCATCGGTAACGTGTAGGAACACCGTATCATGGGACGCGAGTTCGAATCCAACTACCTACAATGAGCTTGAGCATAATGAAGGAAAAGATCGTGAGGAAATCATAGCATAGTGGTAGGGCTTTCTCTAATGCCTGCCTGTCTAGTTACCACCCTCAAGTTGAAAAGTGCTGCCAAATACCATTAGGAGTGTTCCGGCAGTTGCACTTGAGAGCCAGTCCTCTCTATAAAGGTCGGCAATGCACATGCGATTTCTCTGGTGTTGTGGGTATCTAGTTTACCGCCGATTCCATTTTTTTTTACAAATTTTGTTTTTTTGCGGTTTGTATTCGCTGCTTGCGCCCATTCGACTTTCTTTAATAGAATCGATATATTAACATACTAGCCGAACCGACGACTTCGTTCATGTAGACTTGAATTATTTATGTTTCTTGTAAAAACGTATTATATATAAAAATATTTTTTTACGATGGTAGTGTAATGTGTGCGGACGTTGGACGCTTAAATGGACGTGAGTTGGAATCTCTCACTCAGTCAGTCTCACCGCTAGTGTTAGAGTGCCCACCATCTTGAACCACATCGTCGCTTACCATCAGGTGATATTGTGGCCCTAACGCTAAACCTATAAAGAAACAATAAATAAAAAAAAAAACTTAATAGCTTTCAACTATAAAAAGTTATTATGCTAAGTATACGGAAAAATATATACTTGGGTATTCGTGAAATTTTCAATTTACATTTACGTAAAGTGAGTCTAGCCCTTGAACCCTTAAATATCTTACTCACATTGAAACATTCACCAAAGTAAAAGGCTTACTTTTGGCTGTATGTCATATTCCTATAGTACCATTTAAAAGATTATATAAAAATGTACACATTAAATTTGATTTCCCTCATAACATACACATTAATCGACATACATGAAGCGATGATAGCACAGTGGTAGTGTGCACGACTTCGCGTCAAGGGACGTGGGTTCGAATCCAAGCACCTATAATGAGCTTGAGCTTTCGGTGAAGAAAAACATCGTGAGGAAACCATAGCAGGGTGGTAGGGCTTTTTCTAATGCCCGCCTGGGTAGCTACCTTCAAGTTGTAAACCTGCCGCCAAATACCAATATGTGTGTTCCAGCAGCAGCACTTGAGCGCCAGTTCCTCCACAGGTTTAGTGTGTCTACCAACTTGCGTCGTATCGTCACTTAAGATCAGGTGAGATTATGACCATAACGCTTAAGTATAAAAAAAAAATGTTTCTTAATCTAGACATGCGTTAGCGTGTTGAGCCAAGTTCATGCCAACAGAACTGGCGAGCGGCACCGTGTGTAATATTACACGAACCATTTGGAGCCACTTTTGACACCCTCATAACTCGAAAACTATTTAACATAAACATGTCAAATGAGGCTTATATATTGAGACTTGCGAGATACATATGTGCTCCAAGTTTTATCAACACACCTCAAACATTTATTTAGATATTAACGTCCAAAAATCGTCATTTTTAACACTGACCTATGGATCAAAACTGTAACCAAGTTTCAGATGACCTGGAAAGTTTAAATTTGCCATCCAAATAGGTAGTGAATACAAAGAAATAAATCAGAAACTAGTAAATTGTCATCATTTTAATATATTTTTTCAATTAACTAAGTACACTTACTTATTATAGCGCTCATACGCCTAAACTATCGATTACACGAAAAAAAGAGATGTAAGGCATAAATTGTAGGAGTTATATCTTAGATGGAGTCAGAGAGAAAATATCGTCAAAAAACTGCGGCACGGGTACGAGGTGGCAAAGTTGAAATTCTAAAAACGCACATCAAAATGTATAATATTACCCATTTTCAAAAGTCCCGGATAACTTAACAGATAAACCTTTTTTGTTTACATAATGATTTCTTATGTCTACGCGAATATTATTTATCGAAATAAATCTAATTTAAACGGATTTTATCGCGGTTGTTTATTAATTTTGATCCCGACGGTTCGAAAGCTTTTCAGCCTTCGCGGTCACGGGGCGGACTGAGGTGTAGGTTGTCCAGAAAAGTTCATGTTACTGTGTCTACCTTCAATTTAATATCTGTTATTGATAGTTTTCCGATCTACGCAGAAAGAGCTCACAGTGTCTTGAGCTCTGGCAATTGGTCTTTTGGGTTCCGATTTAATTAAATGTATAATCAGATCCCAGGCTTGTGCTATCTTCCAACCATCTTCTCTATTGAAATTTGTTTACTAAATTTTTGGACTATTAATTTCATAATGAATAACTACCTACTATAATTTATGTACAAAAAGTAATGATATCCCATTAAAAAACATAAATGTGAAATAAAAGCCTTAACTTCAACGAGAAAAGGTGTGAGATCTAAATGAGTTCCAAGTTCAATCGTTAGTCCTGAAATTTATTTATAATAATCTGAAATATAATTTATTCTTACAACTTAGGACGACATTGAAGTCTAAAGTCTGACTTTAATAGTTGGATAGTTCGGCTTGCTGGCAGAAACTAGCCATCGAACAATCGGGCTCTTCCATCACTGTTTTAGTAGGTACTTAATAATAATTCGTATATTTGAACTAGCCAAGTCAGATTTTAGACTTTAATATCTTATCCTAAGTTGTAAGAACAAAGGGATATTTTAAGTTCTTATTCAAATCTTATATTTTGTCATAAATAAATTTCAGGACTGACTATTGAAGTTAGCACCTATTTAGATCTCACTTCTTTTGTCGTTGACATCAACAACCAGGAAATTTATTATAATAATGTACTTTACTCTCTCTCTCGTTTCACAATTATGTTTCTGATGGCATCCACATTAATAAATCATCCTTTTTACGGTTTAAGTTTTACTCAGATTATAATAAGGTTTTATATCAGTTCAGTAGTGACAAAGCCACCACTATCGAGGTCATCAACCGGCTGCATTTAATTTAAAGTTATGAAAAAGGGGGTTATAATAAAATTATTCAGTAGAACATACTATAAAATATTATAAAGTAAGTAAGACAAGTCCTTGTACATCGGGAGGAAGCAATCTTGGTACACTTCGGATCAATTTCCGAAGTTTTACTTCATCTTATTGAGCGGCGTACACACGAGTGGAAACGCCTCGGGAATATTTTACGTGAAAGCTTCATTTAATTAAGTTTTAAAAGCTTGTTTACTTGTGTCCTCGTATCTTTGACGGTAATATGCTGCTTTAGAAGCTTGCGCAGTGATATGCTTCCTTTGTAATTTTATATGAGTGATTCTTGTTTACAGCAAATTATTTAAAAGGCTTTAGAGAAATATTAAAGACATAGCAATTGCACTGTTCATTATTTACTTAGTTTTATATTTCAGAAATAACAATACAACATTTTTGTTTTGAACTGATACACAACCTTGATATATGCATAAATACTGCATGCTACTAAAGGACCCGATATGGAATGTCAACGTAGTTAATTTATACGTGGACAAAATAGAAGCGAGAAGTATACCAGCAAAATCTCTCTATAATCTTCTAAAAGATCTTGGTCTGTCTAGGACTCCAGTAATTTCTATATTGGAAGTGTCTCCAAGGTTTGCTAGCAGGCCGCCGCCAAATTTGGCTGGGCAGGGAGAAAAACACGAATAGTGAAAGTGAGTGTTGAAGCGTGTCTGAAAGGGGCCCCTTAAGCCTACATCCGTATCACAAGTCTCGGAAACCGCTCGTAGTTCTCTCACTCTCTGTCACACGATAGATCTGGAACCCGCACGGTGAAGCCATCATAGCTAAGAAATTTGCCTCTCTCTCTCTGTTAGACTGAGGGCTTTGACAGTTTCACCGGATCTGTGGGTTATATGCGGAATGCCTGACATAGCGGCCGGATCTTGGCTTGGGCTGTTTCAACATAGTTAACCTAGCTCAGTGGTAATATGTACGACTTTGCGTTAAGGAACGTGAGTTCGAATCCTACCTACAATGAGCTTGAGCTTTCGGTGAAGGAAAACATCGTGAGGAAACCATAGCATGGCGGTAGGGTTTTTTCTGATGTTTGCTTGGTTAGCTACCACCCTCAAGTTGAAAATCTGCCGTCAAATATAAATAGGTGTGTTCCGGCAGCTGCACTTGAGAGTCAGTTCCTCCACAGGTTTACCGTGTCTACCAACTAAGGCCGTATCGTTACCTAAGATCAGGTGAGATTACGGCCATAACGCTAAGCCTTAATTATAAAAAAAAAACTTAATCATAGTTTTGAATCGCTTTCTCACTGCATCAGTCCCACTGCCTAGAGTAGCTCGGTAGGCTATAGACTACCGGATGGAGGTGAGCCACCCATACCACTTGTTAGCCTACCTGAAACGGAAGTCGATGCCTAAATGCATTATCCCAACTTAAAATAGTATACGGTAATAATAATCAAGCACAGAGGTTGTGGACCCACGTAAATTTATATGTGTCTATCAAAGTTCCATTACATTATAGCTATAAAAACAACGCTTATTCATAAAAGTTATGGCTGTAATTGTTCCTTTATTATTATTGTTTTACAGGCTATTCCTTGGTAATTAAACGACAAGCTGATGCCTTCGACTTCGCTCGTAATTTTCCTACCAACTAATCAGTTCTGAGCGAACATGTAAGTATAGAAAGGAAAATCCATAACAAATTTCAAGTCGAAAGGCCATAATGTTCAGTGAATGATGGTTTCCAATATATATACGTATATGTAAGAGGCGTATATCCTTTTACTCGGAATATTTTTATATGTCAATAGGTACAGACGTTAATGTAAAGGAGAAAATGATATGCTCTTGTAAAAGAAGGAAGAGTCTTTCATTGGTAGAAAAAATCATATTAGGCATGCATAAAATAATATTACACCATGTCAAGCGTGTTTTAATGTCAAAGGTTCAAATACAGAGTGGATCAATAAGTGGACAATGGTGATTTCTGGAACTGACGCCCTTCTCTGTCCATGCCCTAAACATATTGTAAATGTTTTTAATTTTCTATCTTAAAAAAAATTCAAACACAAATACAAAAAAATATATAAATATATATAACCAGATCGAGTTTCTTGCCGGTTCTTCTCGATGACTCGATTATTTTCCTAACCGGAAGTAGTTTTGACGTTCATAAGTGCCTTCTAAGGGCCTAAATTGAATAAAGTTTTTTTGAATTGATTTGATTGTATAGTTATTTGAAATAGCGTGTTATCACATCCTTATATATATTGGGATGGATCTTGAAGCGATGATGGGTCAGTTGGTAGTGTGCGAACTCCACGTCGATGGGCGTGACTTCGAATCCCTGCTATAAGCCTGAACTTTCGGAAACAATCGTGGTAAAACTATAGCACGCTGGTAGTAAGGCTTTTGTACCCACGTAGCTAGCTACCACTTCACATACCTGTAGATGGGTTCCGGTAGATGCAATTAAATGTCAGTTCCTCCACTAACCTTAGCGTGTCCACCATCATGGGTCACATTTTCATTTAACATCAGGCGAAATTGTAGTCATAACGCAATGCCTATAGAAAAAAAGAAATTCTAAACAAAGTTACTATTTACATCTACATATACATTCAGGACCTAACATGGAATAAAGACAATTCTAACACCATCCTCTGAATATTTTTTTTTTCATTTATATTCTTAGGACGTTGGTCATAAACTGACCATATCACCCCAGTGATAATTTTACAAGTAATGTTCCATTTTTCAAAAATGATAGTATGTATTCTTATCAGTCTTCAATTTCATACGTAACCAGCCATACGCATCCTTCCTTCTTTGGATGTCGAGGAATCAAACATACAATTACATTACGGGAATAAAAGTTAAGTACAATGTGTAAAGATACTAAAAGATTTCCAGTATATATCAAGTTCTAAATACACATTTAATACATAACTTATTATGCGGTACATGAGAACACCGCCGACGGAGGAAGCAAACTCAACTCGAGATCAATTTCCGAAGTTTTACTTCGATCTTTACGTTCGGCCGTGGTCACACTGGCTGGTGTGCGATTAAAATTCTATAACTATGAGAAAACTTTGACTCAAATTAAATGTAAAATCTTTGTTCAATTTAGGCACTAAGAAGGTACTTATAAACGTTAAAAGTACCACAGGTTTCGAAAGAAACGCAGTCATCGAGAAAATCCGGCAAGAAACTAGATCTGCGTGTTTATATCTTTGTTCTGGTACATTTTTTAATCAAAATAGTTTAATGTATACCTTAACAATAGCTATTAGCGAATGCACAGAGAGGGGTGCTTATTTCAGACACTTGAACCAACTTGAAGTATTACTTAGCTATTGTCTCATCGCAATCGATTTACCTAATCAAAAGATTTTTATTTTTATTTTATTTATTCGGAAAACTAACAGTGGTATGTAACAGTAGTTAAATCTAAATTAAAAGTATGCACCATTACATGTTTTCGCATAACAATTACTAAAATGTTTTTTCGCTTGGAATAGATTATACAAAACTAAATTCGAGCGATTAAACCAGAAATAAAAAAATATTGAGTATTAATATAAAGAAAGTTGAAACATAACCAGGCAACAGTAGGAGATCCTTTAAACCTTGAATACGTCCAAAAATTTTTGAAATGTTTTGTAGAACATGTGAATAAATCAGTGTTCGCAAAGACCTCTACCACATTACTTAATAACTTAACAGCGCGAACGAAGAGAGAATTCTGTCTGTAATTAAATGCACTAAGTGGAATGTCCAAATATGTTGGTTGCCTGAACGTTATTTAAAGATATCAGATAATATGAGTTTAAAGTGTTCTTGCGCACTCCATATTCTCTCTTCTTATCATCTATATCTTCTTCTATATACTATATTTTCTTTCTTCTATATCTTCTTCTAAACTCCATATTCGATAGATGACGTTGTGCTTATAACGTCATATGTAACACGAATATTTGCTGTACCCTTATCTAAGCGATGCATTTCAGTGTCGAAAACCACGTGAAGTGCAGGCCCAACTAGGTTCCCTTAGGTTTTTCGCCTTTTCACATTAAAATCCGTTTGACATGGTGCTTGAAATTACTGACTAACTTGCTCTCTTACTCTACCAAATCTGTCGGTTTTTTTTCTTCTTAAACTTAGTGTATACTTTATAGATATTGAAATAATAATAGTTCGTTGCTTGCGTGTACCGACGGCGCGTCCATCGACTATTTTTTTTATAGTTAAGGCTTAGAGTTAATGACCATAATCTCAACTGATCTCAAGTGATGATACGGCCCAAGTTGGTAGACACGCTAAACCTGTGAAGGAACTAGTTCTCAAGTGCAACTGCCGAAACACACCTATTGGCATTTGGCGGCAGATTTTCAACTTGAGGATGGTACCTAACCAGGCGGGCATCAGGAAAAGCCCTACCACCATGCTATGTTTTCCTTCACCGAAAGCTCAAGTTCATTGTAAGTGGTCGGATTCGAACTCACGTCCCTTGACGCTAAGTCTTACATACTATCACTGTGCTATCATCGCTTCAATGATGACATGATTCCAAATCCCTGCAATGAGCCCGAGCTTTCCCTGAAAGAAACCATCATGATGGTAGGAAGCATATCGTTAAACCTATAATTTTAAAAAAAGTTTGTTATTAAATGATTTTAGAAAATAATTTATAATTAATAGTAACTGACCATATAAATGGCTTGTCTTTTTAAGAAATCAATCACTTATCTACATTGCTACCTTTGGTTTTCAATGACGCTAAATTAAATACTGGTTACTTAAACCCACCGCAAATATCTAACATTGATGCGCTAAGCCTATTGAAGAGAGTGCCGAAGAAGGCAGATTTTCAGCTTATGGGTGGTAGCTAACCAGGTGGGCATTATAAAGAGTTCTACCACAATGCTATAATTTCCTCACGATGTTTTCTTTCACAAAAATCTTAAGCTAATTGCAAGATTTGCAACATACTTTCAACTGAATCAAAATCGTTAGAAATTGTTTTTTTGGTTAGAAAAATAAACATTTGCTAAAATCCTCATAAATCAATTAAGTCATTACTAATCTATAAATCTGATCAAGTATTTAGTAAATATAGTATAGAAATGTACAATATATTAACGTGTAAAAGAACACTAAAGCTGTTGTTGATTCGGGTGCCCGATGACGTGCAGAGGCGTGTCGGAGGCGGTACCGCGCAACGTGATGCATGAGCGTTTGGCAAACATCACACGTTAAACGTTACATCATGGAGTGTGCCTCTACACACGGACATACCCACCTGTATCTATAAATACACCGTTTGTTCCGCTTTGACTGAATAAAATCCGTGTACAAACAAGCCAATATATATATAATCTAAAATTGACACGTGAGAGGATTTTTTTTATATTTAAGGTTTTAGCGTTATGGCCATAATCTAACCTGATCTTAAGTGACGATGCGGCCCAAGTTGGTAGACCAGCTAAACCTGTGGAGGAACTGGCTCTCAAGTGCAGCTCCCGGAATACACCTATTGGTATTTGGCGGCAGGTTTACAACTTGAGGGTGATAGCTAGCCAGGCGGGCATTAGAAAAAGCGCTACCACCATGCTATGGTTTCCTCACGATGGTTTCCTTCACTGGAAGCTCAAGCTCATTGTAGGTGCTTGGATTCGAACTCACGTCCCTTGACGCGAAGTCGTACACACTGCCACTGAGCTATCATCGCTTCAAAATTTGAATTATGCTTGCCGCAATGATTTTAAGTTTTGCATAGTGGTAAGGTATATTTACTATTGCGTGTCTGGTTAACCGTCAATCCTTTTTTTATTACAGTGGTCAAACAATCCACTTACAGACTTGCTCCCGCAATGCGCGTGGAGCATATATCTATTCTTAATCATTTGATGTATGTCCGTAAAAACATAGAAAAGCTAGGTTTTGTTAAAGACCGCCAAGATTTGAACTGCATTTGGTGTATTCCAGCAATTGCAGTTGAGAGCCAGTTCCTTAGGTTTAACGTATCCACCATATTGGGCCACATCATTACTTAACATCAGGTGAGATTGTGGCTATAACACTAAAACCTTAACTATAAAATAAATCTGCAGGCACCAGCCAGTTTTATCAATATATAATCAATAGATTCCGGAACACTACATGCAGTAGATTTTCGTGTCCCACCAAGACAAAACTTTTTTTCTTATGTATTACAGAAACGAAAATAACACCGTATCAACTTCATTAAAACGCGGCGCGAAGGGTTATTTTTCAAAGAAACTAATTTGCGAAATACCGTTCCGCAGAGAGGTATTCTGTTTGTGTACTTAGGTTTTGAAATTGTTGGATATTTCGGCTTGTTCCGCAGCAAGTTCGTTCGGCCGCCCGCCCGCCCCGCTCTCGAACTCCCACCAAGTTTTATTAGGATACTTGTAAAATTTCCGCCTATTCCACTGAAAGTGCTCTCGGCTGATTAAATAAGATGAATTTATTGACTTAGAAATACGGTCGAGAATGTTCTGGATATTTCTTTTCGCCCTCGAAGATTTAATAATTTATAATAAATTTACATTTTCACTCGCACTACACTCAAATTTTACTGGATGCTCTCTTCACGTCTGGAGACAATACGCAAACGCTTTACAGTCTGTCGCAGATAAACAGAGAAAGAATGGAGGGTCGCTGTACGGTCTAACCATCGTACATTGCTGTTTACACCAAAACCTACTTGCATAGTTCTTGTATGCAGAACAGTTTTTACTTCACAATGTAATATAAATTGGCGATGCAACAAAAGAAACGGACCAGTTCAAATATAGCTAAGCGGACAATTCGCGAACTTTACGAGTGTGCATTCAGAGAAATGCTTAGTCCTTTTACTTGGAGTTAGTTTATAACTCTTTTACTAAATATATTTTTAACTTTATACATTATTTTTTCCCTTAGTAATCCAACTACAAAATATAGTGTGCGAATTTACTTATTACAGACCCGAATAGTCGCCATTGAATTTTTTAATTGGTATTTCCGGTGCATCTGCACTGCACTTTATCTCATCTACATGTTTCGTGACCACCTGATCACTGATCAAGCAGACACAGGAGAAAGTTTTGTCATCCGATTTACCCCACTCAAAAAAATTGTTCTTCTGATGTGACTGCTAATTTGTTTTGAATCGCATCTATTTCAATAGGTAAAGATAAAATTGATCAATACCTTCTTCTGTTTTCGATTGTGATGGAACTTGGACCAACGGGAGAACACCAATACCTTTGTTATAAGCAGTAGGTTCTCTCTCACTATCTCTCTCTTTCTCTGTCAATGTGGTTATAAAATAGAACCTCTTTAAGTTGCACATCAAAGGAGACGCCAAAGGCAAAACAAAAATCTAGTCATAGAGTTTTCGACTTAAAGATTAAAGGTTTTGGTGTTTGATGCGAAGGAAACAAAACATTTTTTCGAGATTTGGAGGTTTTCAACCTATCGAGGTTTGACTTAACGAGGTCCTACTGTAATTCGACATTCAATGATTTTTTGTAATGTTTAGTGTTTTATTATGTATTATAAAGAAAAAATTGTAAGGATGATGGTAAATTACTATGAAAAATAAATTCTTGTTAGGTTTGCTTGCAATACTCAAGTTGAAAATCTGCGGTCAAATACCATTAGTTGTGTTCCGGCAGGTGCACTTGAGGGCTAGTCCCTCCTGTAAAGGCCGGAAACCGACATGCAATTCCACTGGTGTTGCGGGTGTCCATGGGTGGCGGTGATCACTTACCATCAGATGACACGATTGCTCGTTTGCCATCTATTCCATAAAAATATACTCCACTTAAATTTAACTTGGTTATATTATTATCTGTTTAGATACATATTTAATAAATGAAAAAATTAAATATACTTACAAGAGTACACTATGATGCACAGTGAGAGGTGTCAATTCAAACTTGTTATAGGTAAAATTGCCTAAATGAAACGCAGAGATAAATAATGCTACATATCATTCATTTCATAATTTCATAACTGAAATTCATTTCATAATTATTATATTTTTATTAGTTGTAAAAATAAACATAATATTTTATGTCATTCATTTCATTTAATTCATTAATATACATATAATATGCTACGAAACAGCAAATGCGTATGAAGTGTACAAACTATATCCTTTGAGAACTTACTGGCTGTCTTGAACCAATAAGCGCGAACCTATGACTGCCACACACTTGCAACAGCCAATAGCGTACGCGCTATAGATAAACTCTAGAAATACAGTACCATAGAGAACAGACTGAAGAAAGAGTCGTGACGGAGAAATCTTAAATTTTGTTTTTTCTAGCTTCCATCCGTACCGGGCCATACGGAACTTCGTCCCAATAAATACATATTGATAAATGTATCCATACAGTCTATAAGACGCTTTACAAGGGCGGGCCGCCTACCGCCCGTTTCCCGGTGCCTATATTGTGCAATTACAAACTCATTTCAGCTACTGAAGTAGCTCGGATATGACTCAGTTGTTTCCAGCGGGCTCTTCGATTCCATTACTCGTTGTGTGTTTGTTCTTAAGCGAACTCATTCGGAGATGGAAGCTGTAAAACGATTTCTGTTGCACTCGACGAGCCATGCCAGCCACTTTGTTCGCTTTGAATTAAAACATTGCAATGGTGAAGCAGCCATTTTTTAGAAGACATGCAAAGCTTATCCAATGAATATTTTATACCTTAACCTTAACTTCATATTTTCATAGTTTTTCTACCTATTTTAAAGTTGTCGGTATAAAAAAACTATAAAATAAAACTCAATAGAAACGAAATACTCATGTCGGAATCAGTTATTGCTTAGAGATTTCAGTGTATTATGTTCTAGGAGAATTTGCATTGGAAAAGTCGATATTTATTTCTATGGGTTCACCAATAATTGAATAATTTAAACGCTCGATTGAGCTGAATGATTAAGAAGGAAATCAGAACAATGTTGAATTGAGTACGTTGCGAGGTTAGTAGAGTAAGACAGCTGTGTAGCCAGTTCTATGGTAACCACTATACACAGGTGATATTACAAGAAACTTTGTTACACTTAGGTTTGATTCTGAAATCAATTAGTGTATATTTAGTAATATAACGGGGTGGTACGGATCTGTATGGTGTGTAAGTAGTTTTGTAAATGTGAAGTTTGAACGACCTTAAAACTATAATTAACGGTATGGGATTCAAACCGAAGACAACGGTGTGCTTGTTTTTTTTTTATACTTATGGTTTAGCGTTATGGTCATAATCTTACCTGATCTTAAGCACGATACGGCCCAAGTTGGTAAACACGCTAAACCCGTGAAGGAACTGGCTCTTAAGTGCAGCTGCCGGAACACATCTAGGGGTATTTAGCAGCAGATTTACAACTTGGTAGCTTCACCGGAAGCTCAAGCTCATTGTAGGTGCTTGGATTCGAACACACGTCCCTTGACGCGAAGTCGTACACACTACCACTAAGCTATCATGGCTTCAAAATCGGTAGATAACTGTTTAAACCGTTAGGCCAATTGTGTCGGCAAAGAAAGCATACGTTCTATTTAAAAAGCAGTATTTTATATTAACTGATGATAGTTTGGGAACGAGCTCTAATACTGTTGTGTTTTTTTTCTATAAACACCATGTCTCTGGAGCAAGGAAAGAAAGCCGGTACCAATTATGTCCACGAAGCGGAGATCAAAAAAGCAAAGAACAAATTAGCCACGACACAGCGTGAAAACAAAAGAAATTACATTTTTTTTTTACATATTTTTATGACATACAAAGACCCAAGGAAACCAATTAAAAATAATTTCCTCTCATCAAAAAGTTACGTTAAGAAATAACAATAAAAAAATAATATAGAACTCGAACGAATGAGGTACTAATTATTGAAATAATTAAGTTACAAAACTTGGGGTAAGTTCCTTTTTTTTTTTTTTGCCCAGTAAATTTGTTACTTTGCTCGAAAGTCTTCATTATGGAAGTTCAGAAGCCTTTGCAATGAAACAGGCCTGATTATATTTTTGCCCGGAAGGCGTCTTTTGTTTACCGGTTACCATGTTGGGTTAAAATTATGAATATCACGGAATAATCAATACTAGCTACATTTCTAAATGTTGTTTAGGTGAAGGAACCTAAACTTTTTTTTTTTCGTCGTCAACAAAAATGCTTAACCAGTGATCTGCCTCAGCTAATAGAGAGATCTCTTTAAATACATATGTATGTTATTAAAAAAATTAAAAAACAGTGTTCAGGTAAACATTACCTTCGAGTGAATTAGGAAAACCTCGTATATCAAATTCTCCTTGTAAAGTCGGAATCATATCACCGATATGTAAAACAAGATTAAAGAAAATATGTTTTTGCGCTAAAACTTTTTAAATATAACATCGGTGTATTTTTGTTATAACCCTACCAGCATATCATAAGGAAATACCATAGGAATATATTTAGCCCGCTGATCGTTTCTCTTCATCTCAATAGATACCGTTTCTTTTTTTATGCTTTAAAGACTTAGTGTTATGCTCACAATCTCACCTGATGCTAAGAGACGATGTAGCCCTATCTAGGGCAACCACAGTAGTGAAATGAAATGTAGAAAATGTATTACAGGTTAAGAAATATTAAAAAAAAAACCTCTTTTCTCTCCCATATTTATACTAACATACCCAATCCTAATTTTGTTCATTAATTTTGCTCACATCCATCTTAACATTCGGGTTTTTGCTGCATACAATCGACATATATATTCTTCCCTTCAATTTAAAGGACATTCGACAGTCTTTGGGCTGATGCTCTGCCTTAACTTTATCTCGATTCCGCTATCTGTCTGTACAAGTAACCCTAAGTATCGGAAGTCGGAAAATGCGGATAAAAGTACTCTTCCAAGCGTTAAACGCATAGGGTGTCCAGTGTCCAAGTATATCCCTCCATAGATGACAGACACGGTAAGGCTCGTGAAGGGACTGGCTCTCAATTGCAACTTCTGGAACACACCTATAGGTGTTTGGCTGCAAATTTTCAACTTGTGAGTGGCGTATAATCTGGTGGGCTTTAGAAAAAGCCTTATGCTACAGTTTCATCACGATATTTTCTGCAACGCAAACTCAATCGTACATTACACGATACCAACTTGCCCACAAAGTAAAATAAATAGTCCGCCGATAAGTCTGCGATGTATTCCACTAACATAGAAGAGCACGGAGAGCGTAAATTGTAAAGGGCATAAAATTGGAAAGGCATTCGCCGAGGCGGCGCGGTTACGCGGTAAACCCATTCGGCACTCAGGCCGCTCGCTGAATAATGATATTAATAATGTCTTAATGTTTGAAATTTATTTTACTACGCCAGAATCACCGCAACGAGTTCTGTATACGCACACGTAAAATTATTAACCGTAAATTGTAAGCTTTCAGGGAAAAGACGATTATTTGAATCATCCGTTGCTTCGTTATTGGACATGTGAGTTTGATTCTTAGAATGAGCTTGAGAACGAATTGATCATTGAGTGATTAAACTAATGCATGATGCTTGCATTGTATTTTGCATGCAACGGCTTCCTCTACTGACTGGCCTGGCTACTCAAGTTGAAATCTGCCACCAAAAATCTATAGATTTGTTCCGGTTAACTGTGCTTGGGAGCCGGGCCTTCCACTAGGGTTTGTGTGTCCGTTTCCGTCACTTAACATCAAGCGAGATTATGGGTATAATGCTAAATCTATAAAGACCTAAAATTCTATAACAAGATCATCACGCTTCTCTATCCTTACGTTCCTTTATAATCAGACAGTGATACTGATGTTAAACAAACTCTGTAGACTCTTGTATGCTGATAATAACAATGACAATCAGACTTTCCGATATAGAATATAAAGAATGGTAGAGTTAACAAACAAGCACTGAAGAGGCAGATACATTAGTAACAATTTTATAATTACTTCTTATGTTTACGCAAATATTGAAATAAAACTAATTTAAACGGATTCTATCGCGGATTATTTATTATTTTGATCCCGACGTTTCGAAAGCTTTTCAGCCTTCGCGGTCACGGGGAAGACTGAGGTGTAGGTTGCCCAGAAAAGTTAATGTTACAGTGTGTCTACCTTCAGTTTAATTTTGTTAGTGTTCCGATCTACGCGGAAAGAGCTCACAGTGTCTTGAGGTCTGGCAATAGTTATTTTGCGTTCCGATTTAGTTAAATATATAATCGGGCCCCAAGCTTGTACTAGCTTCCAACCACCTTCTTTAATGAAATTTTGATGTTTTTTTATTTTATTTAAATAGCCTCGCAAATCATTTTAGGTAGGAATTTGTGTTCTTTGGCAAGGAAACGTCGGGATTAAAATAAAAAAATAACCGCGATAAAATCCGTTTAAATTAATTTTATTTCGATGAATAATTTTCATGTAAAAAAATACACAGTACATAATGTACAAGTCTGTACCGATATAACAAACCTTCAAAGTTTATTTATTTGTTGGAATACGCCATACTAACATTTGATAAGCAATTTTTTTCATATGATAACCAGTCTCGTAACTAATGGTATTGAGTTCTTTTATCTAAAAAGATCACTTATTTATGTATTAGCAAGCAAACGAGCAAGCGTGTCACCTGATGGTAAATGATTACCACCGCCCGTTGCCACCCACAACACCATGGAAATCGCAGGGACTGGCTCTCAAGTGCAACTGCCGGAACACACCTATTGGTATTAGACGGCAGGTTTTCAACTTACAGGTGGTAGCTAGCTAGGCGGGCATCAGAGAAAGCCCTACCACCATGCTATTCCCTTTTTAGGTTTCCCTTCAACGTTATCCTGCACCGAAAGCTCAAGGTAATTGTAGGTGGTTGGATTTAAACTCGCATCCCATGACGCGGCGCCTCTACGCACTACCACTAAGCTATCATCGCTTCAAAAAATAGAGATCTCTTAGTTCCACGCGGCTAAAACGCGGGTGACATTAATTGCTAATACGTTTCGAGGTTAATAAAATAAATAAAAATAAGTTAACCATTAACGATTGACACATTTACGGTTAACGAGAAACTCGCAAACTTTCGAGTCACACGTCCTGACTGTACGGTTCACGCACCATATTTTGCGGTTACTTTAAAAGCGGAGCGAAAGTTGCCGGTTAAATCGTGCAAGACGCCCCGTAAACCTATATTTAAGACCCTTGTCAATACAAAACCGAATAGTAGAGTGTATAGTATGCCAAGACACTGATTTGTGATAAACATATAGGTTACTTACATAACCAGTATCCCGTAAATATTTTTAGTCTATATTGTAACTTCGTATTCTCTTGTTCTGATTCATTATCTTCCTTTATCAAGTGGGTAGAGAGAGGGTTTTGAAAATTACAACAAAGTTCGAAGGAATTGCTTTGTTGCAGCAGAGTTTTATGTTTTATCCCTTATCCTAAAGAAAAAACTATATTTTTTGTTCATTCATCATAATGTTGTAGTAATGATAAATGTCCAGGCGTTTTTATATTAAAATATGTGGGTAAATGTGGGTGGGAAAATGTGAGGTATGTGCGCGATCAAATTGTCAGTTAAGAACAACGGGCAGAGCACAAGTGCTATTAACATTTTATTGTGAATATTAATGGGTCATCTTAATGGATACCTAGACTATTGTACTTAATTGGCACTGTTACTAGTGTGTTCGTATGTGTTACGTCCGACCAAAGTAACACAAGAAGACCCAGCGACCAAAGTAAGTGGTTTGCCTCAGATAGGTTTATATAAACGTCTGGATTGGGCTTGTGCCAGGCCATTTCGGATTTGGATCATGAGATCCGTGTAATCAGTAAATAATACCCTTCTTAATTAGTAGTAATATTACTAGTTATCACAGTGTCAAATTTTATGGAAATTCTGTGTAGTGATAGAAAAGGACGTTCAAATGGATCCCGACACAAACAAAACAAAAACTGTATATAGAATCGATAACAAAGTACGTGCACTTTAATAATGATTTAGCTTAGTTCAAGTTTAATTATATTAATAACTGTAGGTGGTTAATATTAAAACGTAATTTGAAAATTGATACCTCGATATTAATTTGAAATTTTAACTCAAAGTTTAACCGCGTTCATTCAGAGTCGCCCCGCCACAACCTGTGTGCTTAGGTACTAAGAAACTGTGGCATAAATAAAGTCGAACAAGAAGCAGGTATGGCCAGTAAGTAATGAGGGGAAACCCACGGCAAACATATAGTATAACAACTGGGCGGGGCGGCGGTTAATTGATTGCCTGGGCGCGCCTCTATTGCGACTTTTGCCGGAGTATTTTTTAGAGGACATTGTAGTAAGTCTATATTAACGCGCTATAAACTTTTACGTGTTAGGCTGAATAGCACATATACGTGATATCACGTATAATAAACTAGCTGAGGACCGCTACTTCGCTCCCGTATTTTTCTTCGACTTTCCGTCAGTGGAAAATTCGTTTTCTCTTGTAAAAGGATTCTCGTCTCGATCTCCATGTCGTCTTTATTGTAAATAATTATGTCTAATGTTAAGTAAACACTACGTTTACTAGTTTTTAAGATTTGATAAATGAATAATGCGTTTTTTTTTTTGCTGCCAGTCGGGTTTCAAAATTTGGTTGTGTATTTTTTTTATGCAATGGAGGGCAAACAAGCAGACGTGTCAACTGATGGGAAGTGATTGTGGCCACTAGTGAACACCCACAACACCACAGGAATCGCAGGTGCGTTGCCTGCCTTTATAGGTGAGACTGGCTCTCAAGTGCCACTGCCGGAACAAAACTATTGGTATTTGGCGGGAGATTTTCAAGTTGAGGGTGGTTGCTAGCCAGGCGGACATTAGAAAAAGCCTGGCATGCTATGGTTTCCTCACGATGTTTTCCTTTACCGAAAGCTCAAGCTCGTTGTAGGTGGATTCGAACTCGTGTCCCTTGACGCGAAGTCTTACACGCTATCATTGAGCTGGCATTGCTTTTCATTTACCATGGTTTTACTCCTGAACCATAAAACTGATTTTGATGAATTTTTGTATAGAGATAAATTTGACTTCGGAAAATATATATGCTTTTTTTAATAAAGAAACTATTGTTTTACAATTTAGGTATGTGAAAATTCATACTTAAAGAGGTAATTAATTAAATATAAAATGATAATAATGCGGACACAACTAGTCTAAATGGACTTATATTATTTAACATTAAGTAAAAAGTTTGGAAAATCCGAAAGTGCACGCCTCATAATCTCATTTTTCTGTTTGTTTATTTAAAAACAAATAAACCACATCGAATCAGACCATGAAAGTAATAGGATTTTATTTCAAAATATACTGAAGCCACGAAGCGATGATAGCTCAGTGGTAGTGTGTACAACTTCGCGTCAAGGGACGTGAGTTCGAATCCAACCACCTACAATGAGCTTGAGCTTTCGGTGAAGGAAAACATCATGAGGAAACCATAGCATGGTGGTAGGGCTTATTCTGATGCCCGACTGGCTAGCTACCACCCTCAAGTTAAAAATCTGCCGCCAAATACCAATAGGTGTGTTCTGGCAGTTGCACTTGAGAGCCAGTTCCTTCACAGGTTTAGCGTGTGTACCATCTTGGGCCGTATCGTCACTTAAGATCAGGTGAGATTATGGCCATAACGCTAAACCTTAACTATATAAAAAAAAGAGAAAACTGCATTAGTAAAGTATTCCGGTCGTTATCGTGATAACATACAGGATCCGCACATACACAGTTTATAACTAGTTTAAATAACAAAAATGGTATCAAAAATATCATGATTGTTAATTATTGTGTTTTTTCTTGATATGTATGTGTATATATTATTTTAGAAGTGCAATATAAGTTTAATAGAGATGTTTTAAGTTTGAAAAATCAATTGTTTCGCTTATGAGGCGTGCAAAATGATATTGACACGCTAACTATAAATATTATTGATAGAAAACAAGTCTGTGGTTCAAAAGTGCGCTGCTATTGTTGCGTCAATCCTTCGCGCAAAGCCTTGCAATGATACAAAATTACATCGAATGAAGATTTCAACTTTGATTTTTGTAACGAAAACACCCATGTAAAAACTGCACTATTCACAGGACTTTAATCAAATATCGTATCGCTGTAGAACATTTGAGAGTGTCTGGTTGAAAGAAAACGTTTCTCCGAATGAAAAGTTTCTATCTTCGGACAATCAATGAGAACGTATTTAGTACTTTCTCCGTTACTCTAGAGAGTACTGATGTAATGATATTTTACTTTTAATATTATCATGTGTTAGTGCATAATAATTTTGCCGTACTGTATCGTGACCAATGTATACAAGAATCACTTCTAGCAAAGTTGTCTTTAAGCAATTTCTAACAACCTAAATTTTAACAGCATAGTACTGCTGCCTTTTTCTTTATTAACCAAATTAATTTTACTAAACATTCTTGTTCTTTTTTGTTTGTTATAATAATAGGTATTAACTATTCCTTTGAATGTATAAATGTAAATATGGACATATCCCACAAGTCAACGACATAATTTCGTTTAAAAATAAGTACGACAACAGAAAACACAGTAAGTTCCACAATAGAATCGATGTGCGCTTGTGGAATAATCTCGTCAAATAAATAAAGATCCGTACCCGACATACGAGGGCCCACGATGCTCGGTCCTACATAAAATTGTCAGAACATATCTAATTTAATAGGTTCCCGCAAAAACCGGCACGTGATGAACGTATTGTTTCGTTCGAGTTAAGTCCTTTCAGTGCGAATAGCGAAATACGAAATGCGAAATGCGAAAAAGTTCCCGCCATTGTACGTGGCTAAATGCGATTTCGCGTCGCTTAAAAACTTTAAAGTCTGTGACAAATAGTATGAAAGGAATTTTTGAATTAAAAACAAAAAAAAAAATAACGTACGCGGATTTGCATCGAGGCTATGAATAAGCGACGGGAATAGAAATTATTTTGAAAAAGTTGAACAATGAGCGCTTTGACTCCGCCTTTGTTCAGAATGTTTAGGTGCATTTATTTACTTAGTTACTTAAGTTTTTTGTTTTGTCTAGCTTTGGGAATTATGCATGTTTTAGGAGTTACATGTGCCTAACTTTTGTCTACTACTTAGCTCTCGATATTGTAGATTTTGTCCATCAACTTTTGCCTATCTTGTTGTCTCTTTTTACTACATAAAAGATGAACTACATCATATATGTAACCTCTGAAAATGTTTATGCCAAATTCTAGTGACCGGTTGAGTTTTTGAGGCTCGAAGCGTAGCAAATACTATCACATTTGCATTTATAAATATTAGTCATGATTATAATACCTTGGACTTGCAATGAAGTTTATAATTTTAACGTTATGATAACGACGTGGCCCAAGATGGTGGACATGCTAAGCCTGGTGAAGGGACTAGCTTGCAACAATACCGGAACACATCTATTTAAAGGGAGATTTACAAATTGCGGATGGTAGCTAGCTGAATTGAAAATGCGTGAAAACTTTCCCAGGCCTTTGGCAACACGGGAGTTTGAAATGTCGCCGTGGTGCATTTTAGTGGGTAGTGTTGGGTGATTAGCCTCCCTATGAGTCATCACATACCCCCTGTCGCCTTGGCCTGAGCCCGGATGTAATGCGTTAGAGCTTGTGCGTTGCGACGAGAAAGTCCGTCAAGTATTGGCCTTTAAAAACCAAGTTAAAATGGGTAGTATCTATCGATAGATGTTAGAGTATTACCATGCTATGGTTTCATTACGATGTGTTCCTTCACCGAAATCTTAGGCTCATTGCAAAGATTCAAAACTCACGTTCATTGACGTGGCATCCGTTCACACTACCAACTAAGTTATCAGAATGAAGCTAAGTTATCTAAGTTAAATCGTAGTCCAACTAAGTTATCACAAGAATTTTGAAGCGATGATAGTTCAGTGGTAGTGTGCACGACTTCGCGTCAAGGGACGTGGGTTCGAATCCAAGCACCTACAATGAGCTTGAGCTTTCGGTGAAGGAAAACATCGTGAGGAAACCATAGCATGGTGATAGGGCTTTTTCTAATGCCCGCCTGTCTAGCTACCACCCTCAAGTTGTAAACCTGCCGCCAAATACCAATAGGTGTGTCCCGGCAGCAGCACTTGAGAGCCAGTTCCTCCACAGGTTTAGCGTGTCTACCAACTTGGGCCGTATCGTCACTTAAGATCAGGTGAGATTATGGCCATAACGCTAAACCTTAAATATATAAAAAAAAAAATGACGATCTTCAATGTATCAATCGATTTTTTTTCTCTTATAGAATATGATGTATGTATTGTTATCATAGACTAAGTGCATGTGCTGTTTCAAGTACTACTTTTATGTATAAAACTTCGCAAAGAGTACAGAATCCAATTCCGATGTTACACAGTTTATTCGATACGCATAGTAAACCTTGATATTCTACACAGAGATCAATAAAATGAGCTCCCAAAGTGAAATGACCTTTTACATGGAGAAAGGTATCATAAAAATAAATTTTACCATCCAGCCTTACAACCATTTACCGTAGCGGCCTAGATAGACCTTTGGGCCAATTGCTCGTATCAGACCCCCTTTATGGGTGTACAAAGGGCGTCCAGCGTTCGGTACTACGCGGCCTAATTGACTTCTGTTTTTACTGTGTCTTTGATAATAAAAACCAGTTTTGTAAGGTAATGTTTTATTTTATTCGTTTTTGATTCCCGTTCGTTGGAGGGTTTTCGAATACCTGAGTTTGCTTGCCAGTATTTCGCAAAATTACCATTCGTTCATTCAAGGGTCACCAATACTTAACGTCTTTTAAGAACCTGATTTATGATCTTTTCATGTATCGTGTCACTTTATTACGTTTTATAACTTAGATTCTGTTCTAAATGTAGGCACTTTAATTTTTTTTGTTTATCAAAGTTTTTATTTTATTTATTATAGATTTATCATTGGACACTTCAGATTTACTAACATTAAATAACAGCATTGAAGGCGTAAAGACACAGTCTCTGCCTCTATATAAATTAACAAATTTCGTATAAGGTATGATCCGCCTTATAATTTATATATTCGCCCTTTTAAGTAATAGTAAAAAAAAAAAAGTTTTTTGTATTTTTGTGTTGCACAATTATAGCATTATCTCCATGCGTCACAAATACTGGTATGTACTATATGCTGTGCCTATTATATGTATTTTTAAGAATGTCTACTAACGTCCGTGACGTCGCCTTCAGAGGGTCCAGTCAGAATATCAGCGCTGCACTATAGCAGTGTAGCTGTTATGCTGAGACTGGTACCAATTTATCCACACATTACGTTCTTTTTTGTTTATTATTTTGTGATCTTGCTGTACTGTTCTGTATAATTTTTTATTTTTATTTTTAGTTTATTTTCTTTTATGTATTTTAATATCATTTGCTGTGTGTTGGATAAATAAAACTTTCTTTCTTTCTATTCTTCTTACCCTATCTAAATTGGGTCAGCATATGTTTTCCACTTCCGTTCTCCTCCATCAGCTGTTATCTCCGTATTCACACTTTATATGCACACATCACACAGTTCTAGTACGTCTTCTTCAGTCTTTGCTACTCTTATATCCATCGAACTTCAAACTTCTCATTAGTCGTATCGATCATCGAATATTACAGCGAAAGTCTCGATATAAGTCTATTCAGAGTAGAATTCTACTCTACTTCTACTTCTACTCTGAACTCTAGGATGGAAAGCGTAAACGTGGTGCTCAGTACCTTAGATATAAGGATGTTCAGAAGAGACATATGAAGTAATACAGTTTAAAGCCTATATGCTGGGAGTCTTTAGCACAGAACCGCACTGAGTGGAGATCCTTGGTACAATGCAAAGTCACTGATTTTGAAAACAGGCGAAGGCTAGCACTTGATATAAAACATTACGAACAAAAAAATAAACCACCTGCAAATATAACTTACAACTATGAAAATGGAATTCTAACGTGCGCACAATGTAATCGTACGTTCACTGCTAAAATAGTATACATTAACCAGATAAGAGCGAAACATCTGATCTCTTAATCTATTTCTCTCTCTCGTTCTAGTAGAATAAGTCGCTGTAGCCGAAATCTGCAAGGATGATGATGATGATAAGTCTATATACAAAAGGTGATAGCATATATACGTACTGTCATCATTACTTTGTAATATTTACAGTATAGTTTCCGAAACATACGATAAATTAAATGATCCATCCTCAGCATTTACAAATATTATTTTATAAGTCAAGTAATCATAGAATAAACGTTTCTACATAGATGGTAATATATCTTGAATGGCTATAACTGAATCAACATAAAAAACAAAACAAACAACTCTTCGAATGTGGTAGCTAAAATGCTTTATGAAATTAGTGAAAGATGATTTTCTGAACGAGAATGTACATAAGAGATAGATTGTAGTATTATTTTAGGTTACGATGGGGCTAAAAAATCTAGGTTAACTTGAAGTAATCCTTGAGATAAAATTTGATCAAAACTTAGGTTTCTGAAGGAATTGGAATTTTTTTACTTTTAAACATACTTTTATCCTAACATGCTTTACACTGCACATTGTGATAGTGTATTTTATTTTAAATATAAAATAATATTAATAGATCAGATATAATACTCGAGGCCAATTAAATTAGGACCATCACTTTTCATATGTATAAAATATCCAAGGTAATGGAAGCAGTGAAGAATTTTACATAGCACCGTCTACTGATGCAAACAACTAGCGATGTAGCGAGGTGTTAGGAACCTCTACCTGACGTGCTAGAAAATAATTGTAGGACGTTTAATAGTAGTAAATTTCAATAGTGGTTTTTCTATAGGGTTCAGCTAGTGTGTGTTTAATTATTGAAAGACTAATTATACTATACTTAGTATTTAGTATAGGGTCTTGAATTTCCATTATGCCATGCAACTGTTAAAATTATTGGAAGGAAAATTGAGTTTTTTATAGAGCATGTTTTCCTATTAGAAGAGTCTGGAAACGCAATGCTAAAAACGACAGCTAGCCGTTGAAAGTAAGTGGGAACAAGAGCGATCTGTTATTCTAAGTCATAAAATTTGAGCGTTTTATATTTTTTATTTTCAACATAAAAAATATATAAGTAATAAGAGAATTCCATACAAAATATAAATATATTATATGTATATATTATATTTTATTAACATGGAGAATTTTATATGACGTCTCTTCTGACCTGACGAGATGAGGACGTGTGGGAAAATTACCCGGCGAAAAACCGAGTGTGTCATATTGTCCTAAAATTTCACGGTATATCTCCTGCCGCACAGAAGTGAACTGACCTTTGTAACGTTAATGATCGACCAAAAATCAACAGCAGCTCGCTGTTTTTTTAATTTCTAGGATAGAATTACTTATCGGGATAAAACTAAAGTATCTCTCGAGTTGAAGTAATCACTTAGAAAAAATAGAATCAGTTAAGAGGTTTTTTTTTTTTTAATTTATAGATTTTAGCGGTTGACTCCAATCTCACCCGGTATTAATTGTTTTGCTATAGTAAATATGTTAGCCCTAATAGAAGTACTAGCTCTCAAGTGTATCTGCCAAAACACATCTATAAGTATACAACTGTAAGCTGATAGCTAGCAAGGAAAATATAAGATAGAAAATTCTCAACTGTCATGCTTAATTTTATTAGTCGTCCACTGAAAGCTTCTAACTTGGACCATCGTCTTAATTGGTTTCATTTTGTAGTGAACAGGTCTCGCCGTGACGCGGGGAATGTCCGACACCTAACGCGAACTCATTGCTCTAAGCACCGAGTGCCAATTACGAACTTTAGGCTTTTGTCATAGAAATTTAATGATGAATGAGCATTTAATAAAGTTCTGAAAGCGAATTACGTTATAGAACATTTTTCTTTTATAGTATCTAATTGAACGCATTTTGTTTCCGCGTTTTATATAAAATAGAATTGAAGCCTGATTATAAAAAGAACACTAGCTGACAATCGATAAATTAGTTTAATATTGCAAAAAAAATCACAAATGAAGTGTCAAATTCAAACTATGTTAAACTTTAATTACAATTGTCTCAGTATTTACTTGTAGTGTTTGTTTTTATAGCTAATAGGTTTAGCTTCATGACCACAATCTCACTTGATGTTAATTGGCGATGTGACCTAAGATGTTGAACAAGCTAAACTTAGTAAAGTAGCTGGCTCTCAAGCGCATCTGCCGGAACACACCTATAGGTATTTGGCGGTAGATTTTCAACTTAAGGGTGGTAGCTACCCAGGCGGGCATTAGAAAAATCCCTACCACCATGCTATGGTTTCCTCACGATGTTTTCTTTCACCGAAAGCTCAAGCTTATTGTAGGTGCTTGGATTCGAACTCACGTCCCTTGACGCGAAGTCGTACACACTACCACTGAGCTATCATCGCTTCAAAATAATTATTGAATATTATAATTGAAGTTAACATTAAAAACCATGATTTGTTAATGCTTTTCGCATGCTAATACAATTTTACCCACTCCAAGGATGTTAACAATATGTATGTAGGTTTCGGTATAGTGGAAAGGAACCGCAGACTTCCCGAAGCTAATTATACCAGCAATTTCAGGTATAATCCGCAGTTACCGCCCGAGTCGTTGGATCGGCTCGCGTCGGTCCGTCGCTAAGCAACCGTTCAGACGCTCCACATAAGCCTAAATTAATCCGCCGATGTGAGCATAAAGGCGAATTTAATTAGCGACTCTCCTATGTTGCCGAAGCTATGATTAATATTGAGTATCAGTTTATTAAGTGTATAGGGTCCATTATAAGGGTATATGAAAGAATTACGACCACGATATTAACAGCGGAAGGTTGGAATCGTGGCTTATTTGACTTAAACTTCGAACTGACGAACTTCCGGTGTTTTTTTTTTTTTGTAGTAAGAGCAAATCCGAGCCGATCATTATACTTGTTCCACGGATTTGATTATAATAGGCCTCTTTCCAACGCAAGTCAACACTCACCTTTCACAACTCGTGTTTCTTTCCATACAAATTTGGTAGGACCCCGGTAGCGAACCTAAAAAGCATGTTTTATTATAGAACTTACTGCAGACAAAGGTCTTTTAGAAGATTATAGAGAGATTTCGCTGGTATACCTCTCGTACTGACTGTTTATTGGAAAAAGTTTAAGTATTTTTTAAAAGAATCATGGTAAAGTTGCCACTTAGAGACGAGTAATCCATCTGCAGTATTCGAAATCATGTTCAGTCTCTAAGCTTTATATGGTGGAATATATAGCGGTAGGTTCTGGAACGAGACACGAAAAACCGTGCCACTGTTACACTTGTACTATTACACTTGGTATATGGTGGTTACGATAACGCCTACCCAATATCACCGCCAGGGATCAGTAACAGGAACTACTATAAAAAAAAAAAAACAAAACTTATAAGCTCACATATTTTATGCTTTTCAAGTGATAACTTTTACTACGGTTTTAATTTTCTAAAATTAAAAATCCAATAAGAACAGTTGTTTCGAAGATTTTATTATTGACAACAAGCCACTTTAAAAAAAAAGTAATATTGAACAGTTCCATTCGTTTCTTAGGCCAATAGTTCGGTTACATATAGCGTTTGAGGACAATATTTCTTCATAAATATATATACAGATGTAATGTTCACTGTGTGCATTCAAAGTTGAAAGTTGAAAGTCTGAAAAAGTTTTAATTAAACCCACAATGCAAACAAGGCTTTATTTCGATATTACAAACACTTCAGTTGTATTGATATGTTTGAATAATTTGCTGTGTGATAAGAAACAACAATGTTGTATTCATATCCACATAGGAGAACTTGTGCCGGCTATCACGAAGACCTCTCATGGCTTAAACAATATTATGAATTCGATACGGCACCGGATGCGTCTGAATGCACAAAAGCCTTAAGTGGCCTTAGAGTTAGGTTGTCGGCGGCATCGCTAAGCGCACTCTAGATCATCCGCTACGGAATTTCATCTGCAAAACTCGCTTTTAATCCAATTAGGGGAGTTACGGCCCGAGTTACAAGCGATTGAATCTTTATCAAGTGTTTGTATCTGCCCGTGGTCTACATAATACAATTATAACTAAGCAAAGATTTTGAAGCGATGATAGCTCATTTGGTAATGTGTATGGACACCACGTTTCGGTGCAGGAAATGGTAGAGGTTTTTTAATGCCCGCCTGGCTAGTTACCAAGTTGAATATCTGCCGTCAAGGACCTGTAGGTGGGTTAGCGTGTCCACCATTTTGGGCTACATAGTCACTTACCATCAGGTGAAATTGTAACTATATCGCTGATCCTTAACTATAAAAAAAACAATAAAATAAAAATCGATTTGTGTTTTGTTATCAATATAGTGGTTAAAAATTATTTATTAAGAACTTTTATCTACTTCCACCTACCTCTCTGACTTATAAAATTTAACACGTTAATAATAATTCATTCTATGAATCAGCACGTAGGTTACTTTATATATCCTTAAGTGAATCCCTCAGAACCCTTGTGTTATCTAGGTAGGGTCGCAACAACATGTTTTCAAGTTTAATCTAATACACACATCATTCCTCCGGTAAGTTATAACATAAAAAAGAAGTAATAATTAAACAAAACCTAAAGCTATTTATAGAAACGTGTGTGACAGTTTGTACGCCTTCGTTGACACTTTAATTTACCTGTATACTCTACTATAAGTCGTTCAGCATGTGTGCACACATCCAACGCAGCGCGAGGCGGCGTCTCGAGAAATTGCCTTTTCATTTATAAAATATTACCACTTCAATTTACTACAGTCGGGACTTGGATATAAAATAAATAATAATAATACGTGTGACAAGTCATAGCGGACGAAGGGTTAGGATAAACGAAATACAACCTTCAAACTCTTATATATTCGTAAAATTAAATGTATGGAGTTAACTTATCACCTATCTACCTACCTATAAGCTATCGGCTGATCACGAAGGTAAAGATATTGAGCTAAACTGTAAAGTGAAGAAACATTTAAATAGTTTCCGAAAAGAACAAACACACGATGATTCTCCCGTGTATGTAGTCAATAATACATCCTGTATTATCATTATGATTAGGTCTTTGTTTCCACTACACAATGTGTTTAATTCCGTTAGTTAAGTGTTTACAAGTTGCTCTATAAAATTAAAATGAAGAAACAGTAATTATATATGTCGATGGATGTTTATTTACTTGTTTTATTTATTTATTACAGCTAAAACTAACAGCTAACATTAAGAACTTAAATAAAACACAAAAATACAAAAGGCTATTTACAAGTTTTCACAAATATTATTAAAGATAAATAAATATTAAATACTGCATAAGCAACACACAGTTTTAACATGTTATAACATATTTAGGCATTTTTTATAAGTTTGGCACAATGTAATAGCACTGTCTCTTAAATGCATCTGACAAAATACGCATATATACGTGTGGCACTGGATTCCCAATTTAGGACTATACATAGCTATGCTGGTTTTAGTGAATACTCTGTCATCATAATGCGGTTTCATCATGAGATTTTCCTTTAAGAAAAGATTTTATAACTGGGTCAATAGACGTGATATTTGTAGATGATAATTTTGAGCTTCCATCGTTTAGGGGTCAACAGCCTTATTCTCTGAAAAAAGTCTTCAAATTCGGTGAAACATGCAATCGTTGAATTCAAGATGAATATGCTTAGTTTGGTCCTATTAAAAGTGCACTTTCCCCAATATACAATAGTTTTCACACGAATAGAGAAACGCAATCATGAAAATCATGACAATCGATGGAGATCACGACTCTTAATATAGCCAACATTAAAAGATTCTATTAATAGTACAGTAAAGAAGGCGGGAAGTGAACTAAACCGAACAGAAAGGAAACCGATCAAATGCATAAAGTAAATTCGTTCCAATAATCGTGTCTGTAAAAAGCTTAACCATTGTAAAATAGAGAGTCTGGCTCAAGAGGATCGGCTTACAAATTGTTCGAACATCGAACAGATGCATCATTTATATTTATAATAGTAGTGAACGAAATTTAATTAGCCATTATTATCCGTCCAACCCTTTTTCATGCAAGAAAAGACACTTAGGGCACTCCTTATAAACCCATTCAAGATTTTAACGGCCCATAATAAAGCAATAAAGAGGCGTACGGGAAATGTCCAGGGACTAACTATAAAATATAATTATCAGATCGCTTCCAAGGATAAAAACTGTGTGACCAACAGAGATACGAAGTGTAACGGAGTTTGTCTCGTAGTTTTATTACAACAGAATTGAAGTGTTTCTTCGACTTGGAAATATTAAATGAGTTTATTAATACTTATCCATGCGGATAATAAAACTGTGCCTGAGGCAAATCTTTACATTAAAATGTTTTTATTTATAATAATCGGAGTTTGCTTTATTAGAGATTATATATGTCTGTTCCTTTGAGAAAATCGTGTTAATAAACCTGTAAGTGACAATTGAATAGACTTAAAATACCTATCAAAGTTAAGTTTAAAACCCCTTGATAAGTATTGTGTTTACCTGAACGCAGATTTTGAGATTACAATTAATTTTTGGCACCAATGATGTTATAGCAACTTCTCGTCAAAGATACATAATGCCTTTTATAGGATTGCGCCTATCCCGAAAAACCAATATCAACGTTAACCATCCTGAATAACGACTTGTAAATAACCAGAGTGCTACGCGAAAATTTGTTGTTGATGTCGTGTACGTATTTAATCATATATCCGATTCACGCCCTATTAGCGGTTTTATATACACAAAAATTATGTATATTCCAAATTTTTAACTAGATCATGTCTTTCGCAATTCTTTATGACACCTTCGAATGACACTTCGACTCGTCAGTGCTTATTCGTTCAATCCAAGTTGATTTTTAAGTAGAACGTTTTTTGTTCTACTTCGAAAACAAAGCTATTATTTCCCGACTCTCTTTACGTTATACGGCAAGCTGACTTGTTTCCTATTGTGCTATGACGAGCTTAAAACCTTCCCAATAAATATTTGTTTCCATAGTGGAAGAAAAATAGTTTCTACTTAAAGTACATCTAACGTAAAATTGAACAAATAGGCACCGTGGAGACGAGTGCAAATCAGCTGATTCAAGTGAATATTTCGCCTACATTTTCGTAATCAAGCACCAAATAGAACCTATTTGATTGATTTCCGTTATACATTTCTTTTACATATAGAATGAAAATAAAATGTAACGTCTGTCATGTTAGCTAAACACAGCGTTAAAAGATAGCACCTCTTATATATTGACGGTTTGCTAATGAAGTATAAATAGAAGTACACACCTAACAAGAAACAAAAATAAGCCCACAATTATTAAACTTTTTCCTTAATAGCGTAAATAAAGATTTAAAATGATATTTTTCAACATTAATTGACAATTTCTAGCGCTGAAACACCATAACGAGATAATGCAGTTTATACTTTTGGTTATGTTGCCAGCTATCGGATAGTTGAACGTTGCGTTAACATATGCTCACTTACCATAAGTTACCTTAGCAGAGTAACCATTTCGTATTAGGAAAGAAAGAGTGACCTTTATATTAATCCAGAGTGTCATTTAGAACCGTCGCAAGTGTGTTTTATAATATCTTCAGTAATTACAAAATAAAGCGTGTACGAGAAGCAGGAATAAAAAGAAATTTTCTATATTAATATTTATATTATATTGTTTGTTTGAACGCACTAATCTCAGGAACTACCAGTAATATAAAAAAAATATAAAAAAAAATTACTGAGAAAGGCCTTAGGTAATTTAACATCACGCCACCATTTACATAATTGCTTATGATGTATTAAAAAAAGCTACAAAAACGGGCAAAAATATTAAATGCATTTATTGCATGGTGGTAGGGCTTTCTCTGATGCTCGCCTGGCTAGTAGCTACCACCCTAAAGTTGAAAATCTGCCGCCAAATACCAATAGGTGTGTACCCGCAGTTGCACTTGAGAGCCTGTCTCTCAAAAATAAAGGCCGGCAACGAATCTGCGATTCCCCTAGTCTTGTGGGTGTCCATGGGCGGCGGTGATCACACTTACCATCAGGTGAAACGCTTGCTCGTTTGCCCTCTATGATCTAATAGAAAAAAAGTTATAGTACAATTAGTTATAATGCGTTTCGGCCTCTATATTGACAACAAAGAACGTTGTGACAATAATTAAAAAAAAGAATGTTGAAGGTATAGATTGGGATCAATTATAATTTTATTATGAAGGTAACGTGTATATATATCACCAGCGACCCTTTAACCATCCATTTGGCAAAATACAACCGGTTCAAACGGATCTAAGCAAACAGACGCTATCACTGATCAAAGTGAAAATGAACGAAGTAATCCAAGAGGCGGAGATCGAACTCGCTTCGGTCGAACAGTGACTAAATAACCAGGTGATTGTTAATGAGATTGAATCCGTTTTAATTTTATTCCAACAACTGTGAACGATTCTTGATGAAAACTGTTAAGGAGTTTTCTTTTTAAATTACGTCCTCAGACTGTTTCTCTTGAATTGTCTACTTCCTTTTCTTTTTTTTCCAATGCTTTTATAAAGACTGGTGAAGAATCGTTACGTTTATTAATCGATATATATAAAAATGAATTTTAATTTCTTTACGCTTTACTAATACATTCATTGAAGCGGTGCTAGCTCAGTGGTAGTGTGTACGACTTCGCGTCAAGAGACATGATTTCGAATCCAAGCAACTACAATGAGCCTGAGCTTTCGGTGAAGGAAAACATCGTGAGGAAGCCGTAGCATGGTGGTGGGGCTTTTTCTGATGCCCGCCTGGCTAGCTACCACCCTCAAGTTGTAAACCTGCCGCCAAATACCAATAGGTGTGTTCCGGCAGTGGCACTTGAGAGCCAGCCCCTCCACAGGTTTAGCGTGTCTATCAACTTGGGCTGTATCGTCGCTTAAGATCAGGTGAGATTATGGCCATAGCGCTAAAACCTTAAATATATATAAAAAAAACTAATTTTAATAAAACTTTGATCAATTCTTCTGCGGAAGCCGGTGAACGTTCCTGGTCTTAAGCAATAACACTTTTCCTTTTCGTACCTTGGTACGGTATTCAGAGTAAACCTAGTAACTATATCTAAGTGGGCACAATAAGAACTTTTTTTATTATACTTAAGGTTAAGCGTTATGGCCATAATCTCACCTGCTCTTAAGTGACGATACAGCCCAAGTTGGTAGACACGCTAAACCTGGGGAGGAACTGGCTCTCAAGTGCAGCTGCCGATACACACCTATTGGTATTTGGCGGCAGGTTTACAACTTGAGGGTGGTAGCTACCCAGGCGGACATTAGAAAAAGCCGTATCACCGTGCTATGGTTTCTCACTATGTTTTCCTTCACCAGCTCAGGCTCATTGTAGATGCTTGGATTCGAACTCACGTCCCTTTTTATCTTACCAATTGATATTTACTCTTTAATTTGTATCGAATTCCTTCTCCTAATATACCCGTATTATGTCGTACAGCCATTTTTCATTACGCCTTATAACATCCGATTTCCACTAAATTATAAGGTCTTACTATAGTAATAATATGCTGCTTTATTATTGTTACAATTTAAACTTTTTTCTACATATATACTTGTTAGTTAACATTTGAGATAAAAATAAAACTTTTAACTACCACTAAATCCTATTCTCGGCATTACTTGTACCTTTCCATGGTGGTAGGGCATTTTCTGATGCCCGCCTGGCTAGCTACCACCCTCAAGTTAAAAATCTACCGTCAAACACCAATAGGTGTGTTCCGGTAGTTGCACTTGAGAGCAAGTTCCTCCATAGGTTTATCAACTTGGGCCGTATCATCACTAAAGATCAGGTGAGATTATGGCTTTAAAGCTAAGCCTTAACTAAAAAAAAATTCTATGATTTCTCCTTTTAACAGCTTGTCTTTCGACAAAGGCCTCCTCTGAGGCTTACCACTTATTTTCGTCCTATGCTGTACGTAGCCATTCTGAACCAGCTATTATGATAACATAATCATTTGTACGCATAGTCTGAGGTAGTTTTTAAAAATAATATTTATGTAAATTTAATTTCTTGAATTATAACTTTGAAACATAACAATATTGCAATAGACTCGATAGCGTTTTGTTTAATCCCTTTATAATTTTTTAATTATACTGTAACTGTTGTATTAAGTTTCTTTAGTTTTACTGCATAACATATACAAATCATATACAAAGCTGTAAGCTAAGTTAAATTCCATATTTCTCTCGTTTCTATGATAAGTTCCAGGGGCAAAATATTGATGTACATCGAAGTTAGTTCTCTCTTCATCTTAAGTATCACAAGTTCATCTAACTTGTAGGACCGGCTTGTTAAAGGGAAAAAATCTTGCGTGAACTTTATTTAGGCGTAAGGTTCTGCCTTTTATCTATATCTGTGTTAATATTATAATGCAGGAATGTTTCTTTGTTCGTTGCCAAACGCATTTCTTTTGTTTTTCTTATTTTATTTAGTAATCGTTAAGGAAATTTATATGTAATAAAAATAAAATTAAATTAAAGTAATATCAAAAAAGTTGTATTCGAGAAAGTTACGGAAACGGGTAAAAGCTCTGTTAAACGTTAAATTTCTATTTCTATCTATGCACTTATATTCCATTTTATTGTGATTATCAGTTCATTGACTATATATTGAGTATAGTAAGTTATATTTTAGAAAAAAAATAATATAAATCACCTGAAATACAGCTACTAAATACAGTACTAAGTTATTATATGAAAATATTGGAAGCGAAGCGAATGTGAAACACACCTGGTTTCGCACGTTCGCTTCTAACGGATCCCGAAAAATCCTGTCGATCATGAAGGTTGTTAAAACTTGGGGGATAGAAAAAACTTTTAATGATCGGCCGTTAGGTAAATACGATCAAAGAGTCTCAAACGTTATGTACATAACGCTGTATCCCGCGGAGGTGGACAGACACGCTTGAATCTCTAAGTTTTTGATTCATTTCTTTTTTTTTCTAATTTCCTTTAGAGACCTATGGGTTTTAATAACGTCTTCAGACAAAGTAGCGTATGGGGTTTCTTGTTATAAAGTGTTTTTTAAACCTGCATAATTGTAATATTTTTTTGTTATTTAAAGGTTCGGACACAATCTCACCTGGTGTTAAGTGACGATGCAGCACAAGGTAGTAGCTAAGCTAAGTAGGAAGACTAACTCTTAAATCCAAGTGCGGCGAACCTGTAGATACCTACACACCTGTAGGTTTTTGAGGACAGTTATTCAAGTTAATGGATAAGTAGTACATAGGGACACTAAAATATATTCTACCACCATGTTATATCTTATGGTAGAGATTCGAACTCACCTCCATCGACTTAGTGTGTAACACGCGGATAAATTATGTCTATCAATAAATTGTATATCTAGAAATTTACATATGAAATTATATATCTATATTCTGGATTATATTTCTCAGTTTATTTTTACATAGTATAATTTTCATTTTGAATGACTGAATTAATTTTCCCTTTTTTAATATAGTGTTTATTAAATTCTTATTTAAAATATCCAATATATTTCATGTTACATAAACTAACTCTTCAATATTGGTAGTAGTATAAGCATTTTCAATATGTTGACTCCTATTTGAGCTTCAGTCTAGAAGAGTCTAGAGTCTTCTATTAATTTTTTTCATTTTATTGTTTATCTGACTGTCTATAGTAGTTATTTACACTTTCCGAAGCAACGTTTTTTGTAACATTAGTTCGTGAAATAATAATAGCCACGAAAACGACAACTGCCCTTTGTTAAATCTATGAAAGGTGTTTCTATGTAATATTCATTGAAGCGTATACTACTCTGCACATCCGCTCGGAATTGATTGCCCGCTGGCGAAGATGGTTGACATTGGTGGATGGTTGAACCAATATTGGAGTGTTTGGCTCGAAAAGTCAACATCTACCTGAGGATGCTCCGTGACGGAGCGAAACACGTGTGATCGATCGTGCCCCATACCCACAATAGGTTAAAACATCCACCAATATTTGGTCAACTGTCAACCAACGACGCCAGCGGAAGTGCAAACTAGTATACACTTCAACATTTAAGGATGGATTTCCGCGAAGTAACTCCTTCAGCAATTTAATATATAATGATTATTTTAATACACAATTTTACTATTTTGATGACCCTATAATGTATATAGCTGAAAATTTACATTTCAAAACAAACATGTGTGATGTTGTTTACAAATGGAGCGAGTAATACTTAGTTAGGTTGAAATGAATTGCACCAATTAATATTATAAATACGCGGGCATCTTTCAAGATTTTGAGGTCAATTAAATTGTAGATCTGAAGGGCGGCGAGATCCCCTCAATTTAAACGGCGGCTTCAAATTGGACCCTTTTTCTTACTCGTACACCGAGGGCGAAATATAAAACGACGGCCTATTAAATGCAAAGCGTAAAAGACTTTATTCTAGTCAATATAACCTTCTACCTGCGACTTTGTGGAACTATAATTATGTTTATATCCTTTAGAAAGCATATAAATGAAATCTATAACAATATAAAAAAAAAATAAGCGAAACGAAATGTGGCTGGTCACCATGTCGCATGGTGCTAGGGCTTTTTCTAATATCCTCCTGGCTACCAGCGTCAAGTACCACCCATATGTATATTCCGGAAGTTGCACTAGAAAGCCATTCCTTCCACTAGACTTAACGTGGCCACCGTCTTGGTCTACACCGCCACGTAACATTAAGCGAGATTGTGGTCATAACACCAAACTTATTAACTATAAAAAATGGATACACTCGGAGACAGTTTTGTAAAAAATGTTGAAGTGTATATTACTTTGCACTTTCGCTTGGAATTGATTGGCCGCTGACGACAGTTGGTGGACGGTTGATGAGACGTTGGCGACCTATCAACATACATACATACATATATAATATCACGCCTCTCCCTATAAGGGTAATCAGAGACCACATCCTTCCACTTGCTACGATCCTGACATCGCTTCATCTACTTTCATAAGCACCTTCATACATGCTCTTCGGTTACGGGTACTTTTGACCTGGCCTTTCTCCAGAACATCCTCGATCTGGTTGAGATAAGTTCGCCTACGTCGACCCTCACCAGCTTGCCCAATCATTCTCACCTTGTAAATTTGTTTCCTCAATATTCTTTCATCCATCCTTTCTAAATGTCCATACCAATTACCCATCCCTTTCTCTATCTTTGTCATGACATCCTCTACCACACCACAACGTTCCCTTATCACACTACTCCTTACTTTGTCTATCATTCTAGAGCTATAGTTCTTAGACTTCTCATCTCTACTGCATTAATCTTGCTTTCATGTTTCTTCTGCCAGACTCCGCACTCACTTCCATATATAGGGACTAGGACACCCCGGTTAGGGCTCGAGCGCCTACCACGCTCACCCCCCTAGTTCGGTGAAGGTGTAAAAGCCCCTCAGGCTAACAGTGTAGGTCCAAAAAAAAAAACACCCCGATGCACAGCGACCAATCAATTCCAAGCAAAAGTGCAAAGTAATGTACACTTCAACATTTAATGATGGAATCACGCAAAGTAACGCCTTCGTCGATCAAATAAATGTTTTGCAACATTATGACTAGTTAAATTCAAACGGATGCCTGTCATAAATCGCAGAGGTTATTCTTAAAGTAATATCGCGTGAACGTTTTAACAAGGTTATATCGTGTACCACATCAACCAGGGCCCGTTGAGTAATAAGTATCATTTCAACCAGCCCCTCCCTCGCTTTACGATCTTCATAGTGGGCGGCTTTATTAAAATTTATAAAGCAGGTAATACGCTATCGATAACTCAAGTAGGGTTGTCGCCCGTGCGTATGTTATTACACATTAGTATGTAGTATATTTTACTGAATAGGAAAAATGGTACATTTTATTACACTCCCTATTGCTAGTTAAAGTAAAATACAAATACAAGTAGGCCATTATTGAGCATCGTCGAAAGAAGAGAATACTTAAAAAAGGTTTTAATTTTTTTAATCGATTTTAGTGAATAAATCGATCATTCCTATTGATCTGAGCAAAACTAATGTATATTTTTGTATAGTTTATTTATTTACTATTAGCTATCCCGGTGAACTTTGATCACCTATACTCTGGAATGCTATATGGCGTTAAAGTGGCTAGATTTTGAGATTTTTCGCCAAACCATATTTTTATCTATATTAGAAAAAAAAAATCATTTAAAAGTATCCTATGTTACTTCTAATACCTCCTAGAATATGTTTACAAAGTTTCATGATGATCGGTTAAGTCGTTTTCGGGTAATAGTGTAACAAACAAACTTATATTCACATTTATATTATTAGTAGGGATTAACTACAATGGTCTGTGTAAACCCATATAAAATAAAACTTTTACTAATATTCAATATAGATTTAAATTATTTCTACATTGTGTTTGTATTTACATGATGTCAGTTTAAAAATACCTCTTTTTGTTTTTATAAGATACTAAAAACGCTATGTTTTTATTAGTTAATACATTACAAACTATAGTTTATTTAATAACAACCTAACAATCGATGTTATTATAAATAAAAATTTGTAGATACAGTATGATGTGCAGTGTAGGTCCAGAAACGTGGTAGCAGGGAACTGTATCCAACTGCCATACAATCCATTCAAGCCCAGTAAACTGACACTCCTTCAGTGTGTTCCATTACGCAGTAAACTAATATATTATTACACTAGAAATTACAACAACATCTGTAGTTACATATCAAATCTTGCGGGACTGTATCTTGCTTGCAATCAAATTTTTCAGTTTGGCGTAATAATAAAACATTAGTTAGACATAGAATATTTTTGACAGAAGTGAAAACTTAAAAACCTGGCTAATGACAACCGGAAATAGGTATATATGACTTAGTTTGTCAGGTAACCTTGTATACGCGAGTCATTGTTTCAGGGAGAGGAGTGTGCTTGTCAAGTAAATCCGATTAAGCGTCATCGAATCCAGCGTGCCGGTTTACATTCGTTCACTGTAAACACTAAACGAACCAAGAGAAGTTTTCACTTCAAAAAAATTTCCATCTACCCACACATTGGACTTTAAGGTAACGCGGTATGTAACGGGGCAGAAGCAACCGATGCTATATTTTATTCATCGTTTTATTCATTCCCGGAACCGAATGAAGCGACACGACTTCCAAAATCTAAGCTCCTACATAATTAATAGACTTCCAAGAATAAGTTAATAATAAATATTAATTTTCAGAAATCGTTTAAACTTTATTCAAAAACCAAAGTATCGCCAATGTTATGGAAAATGAATAACAAATCTGTTTATTTATCTTACACTTTATGTTTGGCATAATGGCGGAGTTAATACCATAGGTAATCTCTTACAGTCAAATTTAAGGATATAAAAAATGGTAGGTGTAAAGTAAACAACAAATGATATACATAAGTATCTACTGGAATACTGGAAATTGAACAATAGAAAGGGATTTTAAATTACAGTATCACACAAATCAGCCCTCAGAATGATCTAAAGACATCTAATTTTCATGATAGATCGCTTTCAACTGAAACACGTATAAAAAATGGTCCTTAGGCTTCTTTCATGAGCTCTAAATTACAAACGACTGAACTATACATAGACTCACTTAATGTTAGAGTTAGTTGTAAAGACAAACTCTATATATATAGGCAAAGATAAAAGAATTCAATACCTTTTTCTCCATTATTTGTCTACCGTTTTTTTTGTTTGTTTAGTAACTACTGACGAGCTTTAGACTGTGTTCGACGATCACAATGTTAATGCTCGGGAACACGGTTGTTCCCGTTCCACCAACTTGCGAGCGCTCAATGCCATTTACCATGTACTGATTGCGTCGTCTAAACTTTAGAATAATTATCGAGGAAACGTTAACAAAATTATGAAACATAAGTTACGATTCAATGAGAAATTAAAGAGATGAATGCTATGGTATTTCTACGTATTTATAACTTAGGACTTAAGACATTAATTACTATCGGGAGTCGATTATTTAATGGTATAAAGTCGCTAAAACCTTAAAAATATATCTCACGTTTTTTTATATCTTTATTTTACGTAAGAACTTAGGTCCATACATACCCAGACCCGTTGTACACTGCCCTTACAATACTCAGAGTATCCCACGTTGAGATTGAAATTACATCCATCCAAAATTTTACTAAAATGAATTTTCAATGCAGAATAACTTAAGTGGCGTGCTTTAAATCCTGGATATTAAAACAAACAGTGTTTTTAATGAAAGAAGGTTACACACACAAATATATATATATATGTCTCTCTTATATATTAACTAACTGCCACTCGTTTTAAAGCTATTATGTACTAAGAATCCATTTTAGTAAAAATTTTAATCGAGACAGTTTGATCCTCTGCATGCGATATTTTGAAGCGATGATAGCTCAATTGGTATTGTGTATGAAGGGTTGCGATTTTGAACCCACCTATAATGAGCTTGAGCTTTCGGCAAAAGAAAACATCATGATGAAACCATAGCATGGCGGTAGGGCTTTTTTAATGGCCGCCTGGCAAGCTACGACCTTCAAGTTGAAAATCTACCTACAAACACTTAATGATGCGTTTCAGTAGTTACACTTTTTTTTATCCTTAAGGTTTAACGTTATGGCCATAATCTCACCTGATCTTAAGTGACGATACGGCCCAAGTCAGTAGACACGTTAAACCTGTAGAGGAAATGGCTCTCAAGTGCAGCTGCGGGGCACACCTATTGGTATTTGGCGGCAGGTTTACAACTTCAGGGTGGTAGCTACCCAGGTGGGCATTAGAAAAAGCCCTACCACCATGCTATGGTTTCCTCACGATGTTTTCCTTCACCGAAAGCTCAAGCTCATTGTAGGCGCTTGGATTCGAACTCACGTCCCTTGACGCGAAGTCGTACACACTACCACTGAGCTATCTCGTTCACAGACTGTAGAGTAATTCCTCTACTAGACTTTACGTGTTCGCCATCTTAGACCACATCGTTAACCTAAACTACGAAAGAATATACACTAAAGAAATCACGGACAAAACCTAACCTAAGTTTCGTACTTCCATCATATTTTACTAATCTCTTTGGCAAGGCATATGTACTTTTAGGTGTAGATGTACACGTAAGCTCATTACGATTCAAGCAACGTACAAGATCTACCAGGTGACTGTCACCACACACTATTCGGCGCGCCTGCCTTGAATGTTGATATCGTCAGATGAGCGTTAGACTGTATTATTGCTCTATTTTCGTGGGAAATATTGAAAATGACCGCCGTTCTTTTGTATAAATAGGCCATTCGCCGATATTTGATGGGTATTTTTAAAGGTTCGACCTTCCTTTGTGGCGATCGTGCGATGGAAATGTCTTTGAATTGCATCGCAATTTCACTTATGGTGTAGGATAACGTCAAATGAAATTCAGTCGCTACGTGGTCATACTTGGTGGGGAATTGCGTCTACATTGGGCTGCTAAACATACTAAAATGAGTTATAATCGTTTTTTCAAGTGATAACTTGTCTATGCACGTTGAAGAATTTTTTACAGTAAATACTTGAAGGACGCGTTATCGATGTGCTTGCGCCATATGATGCAAAGGAAGGAAATTAAATAACGGAAGTTGTTAGATACCAGCTGCTAAGTGCATCTGTGTAACACACCGTTAACAGTTGGGTGAATTATATATAGTTAAAAACTTCATGGGTGGCGCCACTAACATGCTAATATGTAATGTAATAATATAAACAAATGAATAATTCCAAAATGGAGCGTACTTCATTCATGTAAATATAAATACGAAATACAAATAAAATAAATAAGTAGTAGTTATAATTTCAATTAATTTTCATTTGCAAGTATTTTGTACTACACTTGCGTAGGCCATCTTGCGTTTTGATGAATAAACAGACACAACAAACATGTATAGATTTATCACTCGGAGTATCTATCTAGACATAAAAACGAGTGTAGTCGAAATGATTTTAATTTACAAATAATTAGTGCTAATTTTGATAATTCAATTATTTTCCTCGATAACCGTCTATATTTTTATTAATTGTAACAATGTTAAAAAAAGGCATGCAACCATGTTGAAAACCTTATGTAATGTAAACATAACTGTAACACGGACAAGAGAGCAAGCACGTTCAGGAGTGTCGTGATGCAGAACCAAGTGACATACATCCAATAATCGACTTCAATGGTATCTGTACCCAACTGTATCACGACCACTATACACGCAGTGGTAAGACCATTGTCGCAGCAGTAAAACTAGCTACCGAAGAAAGCCTTACAAGAGTGACGGCCAGCGATGATTACGAATGTATTCATTGTCCACGTTGATTTTCAATTATTCCTTGTTTAAAACCAAAACAATTGTCAGGTATACAAAAGTTTGAAAAATAACTTCGATCCCGTAGAACTAAGAGTTATTTTCCACGTCTTAACGACAGAACTTTTTCTAGTTGAAAATGCGCTGTGCCCTTTTTTGAACCCCTGCCAACGTGCATGCGATGCAACGTGTTAATTATTACCTGTCGAATAGTTAAAGTGTAATAAAGTGACGACCAAACAAATAATGTCCCATTTTTCGAGACAATTTGGCGGGATTTTTATCTGTCACGTTGTAATTTATGTGTTATTGTTGATTTGTGATCTTAAGTTATTAGGCCCTATGTTATGCATTATCGGTGGCACTTAGCATCGCTTCGTTCTCGAAGAATAATTTGTTAGCTTATTATTAACTTATTTACTTACTTTGAGATATTAAATATAGTCTAATGATCTACGTGACATTGGCATTATAATGTATAAACAGATTGCCACTGAATAATAAAACGAGGTGGACGCACTTTTCCTTTTTCTAAAACTTTCATGACTGACGCAAAGGAAACAAACCGATCATAAATCCTATGGCGAGTCATAAAAACGTTCGTCTCCGCAAACATTAAATATTGGCATAACACCAATTTGACAGAATTCCAAAAATACATAAATAAGCGAATATATTTTATAGGTGTTGTTTCCGTCTATGACGAAAGTTTGGGAAATAAAGTTTTTGACGCATTAATTATATTACTGCGAATCGTAATACATATCATCATACAGTCGTAACTACATATTCTTTGAAAGAAAATATATAATGATTTCTTAGGTTTACGCGAATATTATTCACTGAAATAAAACTAATTTAAACGGATTTTATCGCGGTTATTTATTACATTTTGATCCCGACGTTTCGAAAGCTTTTCAGCCTTCGTGGTCACGGAGCGGACTGATAGTGTTCTGATATATCAGTAATAAAAATTAAATTGAAGGTAGACACAGTAACATAAACTTTTCTGGACAACCTACACCTCAGTCCGCCCCGTGACCACGAAGGCTGAAAAGCTTTCGAAACGTCGGGATCAAAATTTAATAAATAACTGCGATAAAATCCGTTTAAATAAGTTTAATTTCAAAGAAAATATATTACTAGATCATATGGGGGTGGGGGTGGTATAAAGGCAAATTTGGTTTAGTTCAAAGTTGGTATTTTCGTGAGTACCACTAAAATGATGCTACTTTTGAGCAGAACATTTTTTATTTAATAGCGGACTAATGAGCGAGCGTGTCAGCTGATGGTAAGTGATCATCGCCGCCCATGGACACTCACAATACCAAGGGAATCGCAGGTACGTTGCCGGCCTATATTGTAGAAGGACTCAAGTGCAACTGCCGGAACACACCTATTGGTATTTGCCCGCAGATTTCAACTTGAGGGTGGTAGGCAACCAGGCGGGCATAAGAAAAAGCTCTAAAACCATGTTATGGTTTCCTCAAAACGCCATTTCACCGAAAGCTCAAGCTCACTACCTATCATCGCTTTATCATCAGTTATAAGTTAAATTTATATGAGACACGTGCGGATATATGATCTTTTAACTTACCTCCTTTATATTATATCGATACTAGATTTTACGTATAGCTTCTATTGCGTTAATATTGGTTTTGTCGAACAAATCTGATGAGGTCATTAAAAGATTTATACATAACTTTACCCTCCTTCCAATAAGGTTTTAGAGAGAAGAAGGAATCCATCACCGTCTCTAGGTTCGCATCTAAGTCTATACCAAATTTCATCGTAAACAGTTCAGCGGCTTAGGCGTGAAGGCGTAACAAATAAACTAACTCGCTTTCGTATTTATAACTGTGAACTGATTTTTTACTTTTAAATATTAATTTATCACAATTAACTCATCATAATTAAGTTAAGTTTTTTATTAATTAGGTAATCTTGAAGCATTTCGTTGTACCTTCACAAAATATAAAGTGACCAAAAAGCAAATATAATAGATTTCACTGCGTACATTGTTAATCAGTCTATGTACATAAACTTTAAGAACTTGACGATAATTCATTCACTATAATGATAATATAAAACAGAGTATACAAACCATGAGGAACTTGTCCTTTCTAAAAATAGTTAGGTCAACAGAATACCTACTCGAATTCTGCTTAACTTTCGGACGCGGCTTCTTCAGCCTTTCGTATTGTATTGCGCCCCCGTTGACAATAATAATATCCGTACTTGTGTTACAAATGCGAAAGTGGGTTTGTCTGTTTGTTTGCTACGCTTTCACGCCTTAACCGATGAATCGAATACGATGTGTTATGTTATAAAAATAGATGAGAACCTGGTGACGGAAAAACTTATAGCAAAGAGAGGCATGAACTTTGTGTGAAACTTTTTATCGCGACATCCGATTTTCTTCGAACTTTATATAATTACTTATAAGTCCGAATCAACCAGTGTCGAGGAATTTTCAGAAATAATTTAACAACATCTGACATAATATTTTTTTCCGTATCAATCGACAACCATGATTGGTTGACAAAAGCGAGCGGAGCCGCGGTTAAAAGCTAATACAGAATAAAAACGTCCCACTGACAACGTAAATAATCTGTTATCGGTGGCTAAAGTACTGTAGCACGCTAGCGGTCAGTATTCCGAAGCAGAAACAATGATCTATTCAAAACGAGAAGATCCCTTATCTGCCACCTCGCGTTATCTTATTGCGTGTTTCCTAAATAATTAATGCAATATAGGGCATCGATTGTGAGGTGACTCGCTGGCGAGGGGCTGGGGGGCGGGGCGCGGGGGTGCGCGCGACGCACGCACGCGATTGGCTAGCGGGCCTGCGTGAGTGCGTACCACCCCGCGTGCGTGCGCCCGCCGCCCGCCCGTGTTCAGTCGCCTTACAAACGCCGTGGGCAGTGGACGTACCGCGCGCCGCCCTAAGTAACGCACGTGAACCCGTAACCGCGCGTCCGTAGCTTTACGTACACGATCGAAGTTTTCTTTCCGATTGGGACTTATTCATCAGTCCATATGGTTCATCTCGTAGATATATTTCGTTCAGCGAAGGTTGAATACCCACCTTCTGTTATTGTAAGTAGAGAAAAAACTTTTAAAGTCGCAAAAATTAAAAGGGAAAAACAAAAAAAAAAATTTTATTATGATACGATTGCTTTGCTTATTGTTTTTTATTTTCATTTTGTCTATTTTTATTTTTGTTTGCAGATTAAAGTTCGACGAGTTTTGTACGTTCGTTGACGAGTTGCGATTGCGAGATTTGAAGTTACGAATTTTTTGAATTCAACATCATAATTCACTGTTGTTTGTTTTGATTATAAAGTGTTGATTGTGTGACTTTATTATTTTTGTTTCATTGTACTCATAATACAAGCTTTAATATATATTTTTTAAAACAAACATATGACATTAGAATGAACTTAACAGAAAATTTATACTTCTAACTGTTTCCGATTGGATATGTATAACTTAATCCATTTTTTTTTAATATAACATATTTAAGAGTATAATACAAAAATCTGATCTATATTGCTTTAGTGAAATTAGTCATTTAAAATTTGTATTGATAATTTCTCAAGGATTGTCCAACATCTACATGTTTTACTGTGATTGTAAAATAATTGGGCTGATCTGCGACACTCGTCAACATGACTTTCATTTGAGTTTAAAAATAAATAAAATACTTCTCAAAAACTTTTGTATTTTTCTTGCAATCTATTGTTTGAATTAATGCATATTTTTATTTTTATTAAAAATTGAGATTGTTATAAAGGTTTATTAGGAAGTATCTAAAGTTTGTTTTTCATATGCATACCTACAATTTTTTCGTATTAACAAATACTTAAAGAGTATAAATTATATATTATGTACAGTTAAAAATGCTCTGCTGGCCATTACGCTTCGTGAATCACAAATGTAATTATATAAATAATACTTATAAATAAAATAGATTTTTTAATTTAAAATCTATATACTTATACAAAAAGTATAACTTACACAATAAATATATTTGATAATATTAATCGAAAAGCTTTTTGCCATCGATAAAGAGGTCAAAATTATTTTATTATGACTTTTATTAATATCGAATTTGTTTTGTTATATTTTGTTATTTGTTTTGTTTGTTATCCTGATGTAGATAATTCAGCAATAATAATAATACTGTGAATTAATATACAGCACAAGTTTTTATTGGACACAACATATAAAAATATCGTTTTCATATTTTACACACAATGTGATAAACTTAAATAATTTTATAAAAAATATATATAGTAATTGTTGTCCTGAACCTAATAAATTTATCTAAAAAATTAAAATAGGTCTTTAATAATACCGAACACAGTTGAAATTCACATGAAATCGTAGATAAAAAAAATTATAATAATATAGGCGATAAAGTATGAGGCAATGTTGAACACTGATTTGTATTAGTTTAGCTTTATTCGTTATTCTCTTGTATGTAAACTATTGCTAGAAAGTAATAAAAGTCCTACTTCCCGTAAATGAAAAACCACAACTTTTATTAAGTACAGTGTGCATGTGAAGCTAAACTGAATAAACAATTTCAGAGGGTTTCGTGTTTTTTTTTTTTTTCAATTAAATTGGATGTGATATTTGTTTAGGTCATTTCCAAATATTAATTACGAAATTTACAAAATTCCTGACATAGAAGATTCGACTTGCCTTTTCACAACGCCGATATCGACTGACAACGGGTTTTAAGATCACGCGCGATTGCAGAGAAAAATATAAACCAAGTTACAGGCACTAGCAAGTATACATGTTTAAAAAAATAGAAAAATATAAACCAAGTTACAGGCACTAGCAAGTATACATGTTTAAAAAAATATTAATATAACGATTTGTACAAACGTTTTAATTTACTATTTTCAATGTATTACATATGTAGAATTACATTAAATATATCATTATATTTAATACTAATTGTGAGAAATGTTAAGTTCTTATATTTTATATCCAATTTTAATTTAGAATAGAGACTTCTAAATACAACTTTGTATAAAAAGGAAACGAAGTCAGTTGAAGGCTTTCTTGTATAGTCAGTTACACATCTTGATCGTTGAAAAGTATTTACAAGTTTACATAGATTTGTACGTTCAGTGGGCGAATTTCGACCATCAGACTAGATGTGCCTACGATTTCGTGCTAAGCACTTTTTTTTTTATTTTTATAATTTTTTTTGTATAAAAACCTTGACAATATGTAATTAAAGTTCAATATTATTCATGTAAGTAAATAAGGCATGAAAGTATAATAGACAAACAATTAAATATGATGAAAAATTAATTTTGAAAATCAACCCTAACGATTTTCCTCCACTTAAGAGAAACTTACTGTATAATACATTTAACGTACAAACACTGTACTTTTTATTTAAAGAATTCAATTATATAAAAACCAAGTTAGTTAAAAAAATCCAGTTGAGCGATTCATCTAAGGATTTTAGACTTTGAAACTGTTTTTAAATTTTAGACTGACGTCAAAATATATTTTCTTATTTTTTGCTTATAAATTGTATTTAAATAAAGTTTTTAATAACAATATTTTTTTTATAGTTAAGCTTTAGCGTTATGGCCATAATCTCACCTGATCTTATGTTCTCTTAGGCCTACCACTATGCCATACTTCTCTCACGATGTTTTCCTTTACCGAAAGCTCAAACCCATTGTAGGTGGATTCCAACTCACGTACCTTGACGTCGAGTCCGTACACATTCCCACTAAGCTATCATAGTTTTATGAAATTTAGCCTCAACAAACAATGTTTTTAGGTGTAGATAGGTTAATTAATTTACCTCAATGGCTGCCGACACACCCTGACCAGCCAATAAGATCTTAATCTATGCTTAGTAAATTAACAGATTTTATATCGAGTATACAGACTGTGCCAGTATAACATACATATATATGTTAGCACTATATAATTTTAAATATAAATGTAAAGCAGAAAAGTTTATTTGTTCTTTTACCAAATGCAAAAAGTCTTTTTGTATTTAATAAAATGATAATTGAGGAAGGCTATAAAGTTTTTAACATCACGCTATCACCCATAGGAGCAAAACTGTATAAATTTTTTTTTACAACATCGGGCAAAAATTTTGAAATAATTTTTAGTTCCATGCGAACTAAGTCGCGACCTCGGCTAATTTAAAATACATATGTAGCTAAACAAACATATTTGATGATACTAAACGAAATTGAGTTACAATAAAACTACTAACTGTAGACACGTAGAATTAAAACACAGTAGAACCTCTATAAGTGAAACATCAAGGCGGATGCAAAAAAAATCGAGTTATAGAGTTTTCGACTTATAGAGAATAGTAGTGTTGGTGTTTGGAGCGAAGGGAACGAAACATTTTTGCGTGATTTGGAAGTTATCAAGTTATCGAGGTTCGACTGTATAAGAAAACAGAACAGTTATCAACAAACATGACGTGTCTTAAATAATATGAAATATACACAAACATTACATATTTTCTTATCTTTGTTATGATAAAAATAAGAAAAATAAAAAGCGATAGCTTAGTGGTAGTGTGTAGGAACGCCACCTCGTGGGTCGCGAGTTCGAATCCAACCACCTACAATGACCTTGAGCATTCGGTGAAGGAAAACATAATGAGGAAACCATAGCGTGATGTCTAGCTTCGGACATTTTGTTGCCAAATACCAATAGGTGTGTCCCGGCAGTTGCACTTGAGATCCCGTACCTCTAAAATAAAGGCTGGTAACAAATCTGCGATTCCCCTAATTTGCGTGTACATTGGCGGCGGTAATCACTTATCATCAGGTGATACGCTTGCTCGTTTTTTTGCTATTATATAAAAAAAAGTTCTTAAGTAAAAAAAAAACTTCGAATATTTGCTATTAAATTGACTATTACTACGATACATTTTTCCGCATTATTATTTATTTTCAAGTACTAAAAAAATATACGTACGTTTAAACTATACAAAATCCAAACTTATAATTTTAAAATAATAAAAAAATAATAATATGGATTAATCTACACCACAACGTTATCTCAAATCAAAACAATATCCCCGATTCTCGTTACGATGATATCCACAAATCACTGATTCCCTCCATTAAACCCTATCGTTCGAGCCCGTAAAAGTTCCCGTATGCCCCAATATACTGAGGACAGAACGCGTTACGGATTCCAGAACTGTGCCCGGGCACATAAGCAGAACATAAAAAGTTTTATGATGACCCCGCCCAGTTAACCGGACGAAGCCGAAACTTGCAAAAGAATTTCCCTTGCACGCCCCATTACTCGAACTCGAGCGGGGGCTGGGGGGTATTAGACTTTTCTTTAGTAATTGCAAATCCACTCTCATACCGTGATATCATTACAGTTTTGTAGTCTATTCTACTATGTGAAAATAATTTAATTATGATCAGTCGGTAGTATCGATCCACCTACAATGATCTTGAGCTTTCGGTGAAGAAAAATGTCGTAATGTAACCATAAAACGGTGGTAGGGCTTTTCTAATGCCCCTCTGGTTAGCTTCCACCCTCTTGCGGAAAATCTTCAGCCAAATACCTGCAGGTGTGTTCCGGTAGTTGTACTTCAGAGTCAGGTTTTCCATCTCGGGCCACATCGTCACATAACATCAAGTGGAATTATGGTCATAACGCTAAACCTTAATTTATACAAAAAAAAATAAGCCAAGACCTAAAATTCGTGGAACGATCGCCTAACATGAATGTCTTTAATTAAGTAAATAAAATCTGACAAATAATAATTTGGACCTATTGACAGCCCAGAGCGGATATCTCTGGGGAAAACAAATTCGGAGTCGACCCCGAATAAAAATGGGATAAGCCCAGAAGAAGGACACATTAAATAAAATGGCCATGTCCTAGGTGCTGGGAATTGTCTTTTTATAGCATCTACAGTTTACCGAAAATGCTTAGGGTCATACAGCAATCTTTTGAATACGCAATTTTTTTTTATTGCTATGTTTTAGCGTTATAACCATAATTTCTCCTGATCTTAAGTAACGATACGGCCCAAGTTGGTAGACACGCGCAACCTATGGAGGCATTGGCTTTTAAGTGCAGCTGCCGGAACACACCTATTGGTATTTGACGGCAGATTTTCAACTTGAGGGTGGTTGCTAACCAGGCGGGCATTAGAAAAAGCCCAACCAGCATGCTATGGTTTCCTCACGATGTTTTCCTTCACCGAAAGCCAAAGCTCATTGTAGGTGTTTGGATTCGAACTAGCGTCCCTTGATTCATTGGTCACTAAATTGGTCATGAAATTGAAAATATCAAAATCTCCAACACAGCATATCATTTTAGTTTACCAACGACATTGTTTTTCCCAAAAATGAGAATAGTTCAAATAAATAACCAGTTAATAATAAAATCCACAACCTTATTATATAAACGCGTTAAGTCGATTTTCAATCATAATAACTTACGTAATCAGAGGAAAAGTATAGACTCACATCGAGCGATTAGTGCGAAAAAATGCTTTGTAGTCGACTAGTCAATTGGATAATTAAGAAATTCTTTGATCGTCTTGTACAATTATTTAGAGTGAATTTAACAGGAATAAAGCTGACGTATTTTATTACACGAGCAGCAAAAATTTAAATTTGATGTAATTTATGTTTGAGCAAGATTATAATTAGTAACTTTTCATATAACCACTATACCTATTCTAATAAAATATTTATTATAAATCTAAAATTATAATAGAACGTCATCAATATTTACCAATTAATTTACCATTATAATGTTACCAACATTTATTTATTTTCTCTTTTGTTTTATATCTATACGTTGTCTTCATATTATGTCAACAGAAAATTATGATGCATTACACAGACATATATTAATTTAAAGTTCATCATCATCTGTCTGTCTGTCTGTTTGTTTGTGCGCGCATCTCTACTCAGTGCAAGATTTATGATAAAACTTCACCAAGAAAATCGTAAAGCGTATCCTCAAGTAATATTTAGTCTTTGTTTCATTCAATTCGTTGAACTCTATCAAAAGTTATGGTGATATGAATGACGACGTGAGATTAAATTTTAATTCCACGCGTACGAATTCGCAGGCTCAGCAAGTTACACGTGATATCTTTAAGCTTGACATATAATTTTAAAATGTTTTTATGTCACGTATAAACATAAAACTGAACCTCGTTGACAAAGTAGATTATAATAAGTATAATACATAAAACGCGAAGCCATTTTCAAAATGCTTTTCTACACTGCAGCTAATAAACTAAATTAGGACTATAGGGACTGTCACACGCTATAATAATATAGGTCCACATTATATATAAGTACTTGCTAATGGATGTCGAGTAGACGGACTTTGAGGATTAAGCTTGTCAACATTATTCTTAATGTTTCTGAGAAACGTTTTGGTTCATGAATACAATTTTTATTTTAACTTTGACTACTTAAATGCGAAGATGAATTCCTAATCTGATTAAAGACTGATTTAACTAAGTAATAAACTATTAAGGCATTTAACCTGTAAACAGATGTATGAAAAATATTCTTACCGGAAAGAGAATTGCTACAGTATATATCCTTCACCAAAGGGCATGCATAAAATTGGATTTCCAAACATTAAATTTACAACTACTCCTCAATGAAGGTCAAAACTAGTCAACAACGTTTTTTATTAATAAATAAATAAATAAATAAATCTGTTTTGGGGGTTATACATAAAATATCAGATAATGATTCTACAGGATAGTATTGTAAATTAAATAATGGAATAGTTTGGGATTATAGGGTAATGACTGTCGCTTAACAAACCAATTTTGGTTCGAGTCACGAAAAAAGAGAAGATTTTTCCGTTAAAGTAAACACAAGCTTAGATTTTGTCGTTATTATGATTTCTATAAAATTAATGCAGTCTCGAAAGCGAGTGCCCTTTAACCTCGGGCCAGTTATTTTATTAAATTAGGTACTTAATAAATTCTATTTAACTTCACGGATTGGATGAAAGAGACCAGTTTAATTTATGATCGGTTTTACTTTGTAACAAAAGCCAACAATTCGTTACAAAAACTCCGTGTAACCGCGGTGCCTTTGAACTTTACTAATTTAACACTTCAATCTTAATTCTGACCCACGAGATAGCCGTTTGGTTCGATATTTTTCCGCTATTTATTAATTTAGTTTGAACGGAAGTTATTTGTGTTAGTTTTTCACCGAGATAGCTGTCCGAGAGAAGATCCAATAGAACGTATACACACCGATCGGTTTTTAGTTCACTTTGAATCAAAGTTCAAAAAAATCAAAGTTTGAAGCGATGCTAGCTCAGTGGTAGTGTGTACGACTTCGCGTCAAGGGACGCGAGTTCGAATCCAAGCACCTACAATGAGCTTGAGCTTTCGGTGAATGAAAACATCGTAAGGAAACCACAGCATGGTGGTAGGGCTTTTTCTAATGCCCGCCGGAGTAGCTACCACCCTCAAGTTGTAAACCTGCCGCCAAATACCAGTAGGTGTGTTCCGGCAGCTGCACTTGAGAGCCAGTTCCTCCACAGGTTTAGCGTGTCTATCAACTTGGGCCGTATCGTCACTTAAGATCAGGTGAGGTAATGGCCATAACGCTAAAACTTAACAATAAAAAAAAATTAAGAAAAGATAAACAGACCTTCAAGATTATAAAATTTGTAAATCCGTTGTTGCCAATAAAACATTGGTAATTGTAAATTTACTTTGATTATTGGATTCGAAATATGATGCGAGTTTGAGATATGGCAAAATAGCAAAGGATGCGAGGAAGCGACAATATTTTCTATAGGATTTCGCTTTATATTAATTAATTAGCTATGCCTGCGATATTGTACGCGTGAAACTGAAAAATATATAACACTCTTTGTCCATTTACCACATACTAAAAGAATTTCAGAAATACAACTGGTAGTTCCTGAAATTTGCATAGTTAAAAAATACTTTTTCACTCTATAGTATTAATATAGATCTCATTATTGTTGAATCATAAATTGAAACATGGAATAGACAAACATCAATTACCGTAAAACCGAAGCCAAACAGGCTTCAAACTCGCACACCTCACTATTAGTCGTGTGTGACGAATGCTAACAAAGTATCCAACCATAACTAGTCAGTGGACGCTCGATGACAGTTCACACCCGCGTGTTTTATTTATCCTGACACTTTGATAGACGTAAATGTATTTCATTTTTTTTTTGTTCTACTTCTGTTTTTAATAAATGTTTTTCTCTCCAACTCAATATGGCCCCTGTTTACCACCGTTCGGCCACTCACTGCGTGTTTTTCAGCTTTGTTTATGAATAAGTGGATTTATTGTTGGCAGATAATCTTACAGATTGGAATGTTGGTTTGATAAATTAAAGGGCAAATTTACAGTTACAATTTATCATTTCATTTGACAGAAAAATATTCATAATTTTCATTTTTCTTGAATGTATTTCAAAATCTTTTGACTGAACATCAGCTTTCTAATAGAACCATTTGAAAATCTGTACAGTTTGTTTATTCAACAAATTAATTGTAGCCAAAAGCAGCGAGTAATGAGCTAGGTCATTTATTCCAGTTGATAAATATTATACCTAAAATTTCATGCAATTATCAGTTTTCTAAATTTAATATTTATACGAAGCAAAGGATCCAAACGATGGTTTATCCTATATTTTATTCTACATTTTGGCTCTATTGGATCTGTTTCTATTAGCTAACTAGTGATAGCCAGAATTCGATCACCAAATTTCGGAGAAGCTGTCAAAGCCCTTAAGGCGAACAGCGTACGTCAAGTCGAAAAAAAGCTTGATCTCATTGTTGCATTATATGGCACTTTCGAGACATGGAAACAGAATCTTTACGAGATAATTTTCCATGGACGATGTTCCCAAGCAAGCACTAGAACTAGACAATGCCCTATCATAGAATAAGAGGTTCCTCTTGTAACGATAGCTGCTAACATTATGAAAGATTTATTAAATTTCTAATATTTTCGACTCTATCTACAAGATCCATGGGTTATTTGTTTACTTACTTCTGTCATCGCAGTCTTAATTTTTAATGCCCATGTACTAGTGAAATAATTTCAATCATGCTGGATTCTCCCATTTTGCCATATCAATATTAATTTTGATCACAAATCATTTTGACATTAAATAGTTCTGAGTTCTTGCAACATTAAAAGTTATTAAACACCACGTGATAGCAACACGTTAATTTACTCTGTATATCTATTACATTTGTATATGCCTTCATATGCTGAAGCGATGATAGCTCAGTGGTAGTGTGTACGACTTTGCGCCAAGTGACGTGAGTTCTAATCAAACCAGCTACAATGAGCTTGAGCTTTCGGTGAAGGAAAACAATGTGAGGAAACCAAAGCATGGTGGTAGGACTTTCTCTGATGCCTGCTTGGCTAGCTACCCCCCTTAGGATGAAAAACTGCCACCAAATATCAATAGGTGTGTTCCGGCAGTTGCACTTGAAAGCCAGTTCCAGTTAAGCATGTCCACCAACTTGGGCCATATCGTCACTTTGGATCAGGTGAGATTATGGCCATATGGCTAAGCCGTAACTATGAAAAAAATATTTATTCATAGTATTTTATAGAATGTTTTTCTTAAAGCTTTAAAGGTCCCTTTAAAACCAGTTATCGTTTCCTCACCCTTAAGACGCAGTTTTCTATGGTAACGCCGCAGCCGGTGATACGTCCCTGCACGAAAATACATTAATAATACAATAGTATTAGGTGATGTCATTCCTTTGTCCATTGTATTCGTTGTGTAAAGATGTTATCTACGTCTGTAGTCATCTATAGCAAACAAATGACCGTTTGGAATGGACAATGTGCGTCGTAAAAATACATCCATTTACCTTGATTACTTTACGTGGAAAATTAAGTTTGAAAGTAAATGTCATGTCCGTGCGGGATATAAATATATCTGTGTTGACATTAGTGCCTTTGATTATGTTAATTGTACCAGTTATAGGTCAGGATTTAGTGATCATAAATTATGTCACTGATAAATCTTATTTGTTATTCCTTCTATACCTTTTCTTCTAGCATCCATAAGTGACACCTTGTAAATCTTTTGTAATATATATTTTTTTTAATACTTAATGTTATAGCGTTACGGCCATAATCTCACCTGATCTTAAGTAACTATATGGCCCAAGCTGGTAGACACGCTAAACCTGTGGAGGAACTGGCTCTCAAGTGCATTTGCCGGAACACACCTATGGGTATTTGGCGGCAGATTTACAACTTGAGGATGGTAGCTAACCAGGCGAGCATTAGAAAAAGCACTACCACCATGCTATGGTTTCCTAACGATGTTTTCCTTCACCGAAAGCTCAAGCTCATTGTAGGTGCTTGGATTCGAACTCACGTCCCTTGACGTGAAGTCGTACACACTACCACTGAGCTATCATCGCTTCAATATACTCATACTATTCGACGCAGGTTTTAAATATGAGGAAATGATAAAGGCTTGGTGGTATTTCTTTGTAAGTTCAATACAGTGATATGAATATATCTGTAACATTAAGTCCAGCTCATGTAATGTTAAGGATTTATATGCTCTGGTCATGGCTACGCGGTCAATTCATACGCGGTCGAAGTGGGAGCGAGAGGTATATATACCAGCTAAATATATCTACAACCTTCTAAAAGATCTTGGCCTGTCTAGGACTGCAGTAAGTTCTATACTGGAACGTGCTTCTAAAGATGCGCTAGCAAGCTCCTACCCAATTTGGCTGGGTAGGCAGAGAAACCCGAGTGGTGAAGGTGAGTGTTGACGCGCGTGGACAAGGGGCCCCTTAAACCTACATACGAGTCGCAAGCCTAGGACTTTGCTCGGAATTGCCCTCCCTACCATTCGATGGACCCGGCAACCGGATGTTGGATCCACGGTTTGCTAAGAAGTTCGTGTCAAATTCATACATATTTTTGCTGCAAAGCAATAACCACGCTACTCTGACCCAGTGTGCAGAATACAATTAGAAATATTTCAAAAAAAAGTTGCCAGGGTGTTGAAGGATTACCAATAGAACACATTTTCAGCATTTTTTAAATTTGTCTGTTTATCTGTACACACATCACGTAAAATGTACACAACTAATATAAATAACTTTTATATGTAAAAAGCTTACGCAAGTTGGAGTATTATGTAGTTTTTGTTTTATCGCAGTCGGCCCACTCTATCAAGAGTTATCAAGAGATGCCTTTATATTGTTTTAAAATTATGTCACTTCCGGTGTGTGTTCGCTTAGATCTTTTAAACTATTCAACGGATTTTAATGCAATTTTATAGCAATACATAGAGTGATTTGTGAGGAAAATTTATATGTATCATACGTACATATAACAGTACAGAAAAACTGAAAAAATCCAAGATTTGTATTGCGATACGAAGTTTACCGAGTCGGTTAGTACAAAAATATGAATAAAACGTGTAATTTAAAATAGATTCAGCAATAGAAATAAAACAAATTGTAGTCCTTGCACAAGGGAAGTATGTATATGACGTTCTACAACTGATAACACTATCTTAAACATATATGAAATATAAAAGCTTGCGGTGAAGAATTTACTTAACGTATTTAAAGCCACAGACACCAATAACTTCTATATATAGACTAAGTCATTTAAATTTGATTTATACGAAAACAAGAATAAAATGTATAACTTATTACAGATTCAGTATTAAAAATAAAACACTAAATACCTACCTACTAAAAATAGAGGCCACAATAAGTTAACCACGCCCACAGCTAAACGCACTGTTTCCATCCCGTTCTTGGGAGGTTTCAATTGATTTACAACAGAAAATACATTTGGCCTACTAAATTTAAGCATTTGAACTCTCAGGTATGCGAAGTGACAACATAGTAATTTACCTATCAGATATTATTATTGAGTTTAACCATTATATTTTAGAAAAATACCGAATGACCCAACCTTCGTGTTAGTTTTGTCATAAGTACATTTGAGATGTCGTCCATACCTAATATTATAATTGCGAAAGTGAGTTTGTTTGTAACGTTTTCAGACTTAAGCTGCGAAATCGATTATAATGAATTTTAGCTAAGAGCTAGATGATACCTGGGAGATTGAGATAGGCTACTTTTTCTCGCGAAAAATTTAATGAGAGTACGGTAAAGAGAGGAATAAACTTTGTATGACGAATGTATTGCGTCATCAGATTTGCTTCAAACTTTAAAGAATAATTGCCTATTATTCATTGGTTGACAGAATCAATATCAACGCAAGCGGAGCTGCAGTTAAAAGCTAGTAAATTCCAGTATAGTAGTGTCGAATATAAATACTACAATTAAATTGAAGAAGGGCGACTATTACTAGAAGAGGTTTGGAAAACATTGGCTTTGTGCTTGGGGGTTCAAAACGCTACTCAAAATATATATTTTTTTAATTTAGGATTAGATTTATTGCTATTATCTGACTTGATGTTACGTGACGACGTGGCCCAAGCTGGTGAACACGCTGAATCTGAAGTTGGGGCTGGCCCTGAAGTGTAACTGCCGGAACACACCTATAGATATTCGGTGGCAGATTCCCAACTTGAAGGTGGTAGTTACCTGACCAGAAAAAGTGACCCTAGTGACACAGGAGTTTGAAATGTCGCTGTAGTGCGTTTTAGTGGGTAGTCTTGGGTGATTAGCTCCCGATAAGTGACCTCTCGCCTTGACATGCGTCCGAGTAATGTGTTTTCCCGTTGCGGTGAGGAAGTTCGTATACAATAAGAGATTTTAAACACTACGTTAATAATAAAAGGTAGTAGCTAACCAGGTGGGCATTAATAAAAGCGCGACCGCTATGTACCATCGTGAACACTTGCCTGATCATAGTGAAAATTGGCTGTTCGGTTTATTACGTAGAAGGTTTCCATGTTAACCAATATTAGTTACATTGGGCTAGAATTTTTCTCGTCCTTTACACTCCCACTAGACGTTTTACTAACAGAACCTATACCGTTATTTCGGGTATAATTAATTTAATTAGACCTCTAAAAACGCCCGGCCCTGTTGGACCTAAACGTGCATCCATTTAATTATGCACGCCCTACCCAATGGTCATTTGTTCCCGAATAAATTAACTACATACATTTTAAATAAGCTGCCGTCGGGTGGAAAGTTTCGTTGAATAGTTCTTTTTCTAGTTTGCTTAGTTTGATATATTATTATCACTGTTTTTTACTAGGTCAAGCTGACAGATTCTGTCGCTTCATCTTATTGTACCGTAGTACTTAATAGACCATTTTAAAGCGTTTTTTTTTTATATATAATCGAATTTTAAATAACTCGCTTTTTTATATATATCTGGCGTCAATTTTGTAATTGATTTTAGGCTAACTTCCTTATGATCTAGATACTTGAAATTTGGACCATATCCATAGATGACAATGTATGAAAATGTGATGTGATGAAAGATAATATAGTGCGCTGGTAAGGCTTTTTCTCATGCCCGACCGCCGTCAAGTTGAAAATCTGCGGCCAAATACTATAGGTATGTTGCAATTAACAGCCAGCCTCAACACTAGGCTTAACGTATCCACTATCTTGAACCACATCATTACTTGACATCGGGTGTGATAATGAATATAGCACTAAGCCAGTATACTATAAAAAATATTAATACATTTGATATCAATTAAGTTCCAATTTTCTTTTATTTTCAGATGAACCGAGCGATACAAGTAAAACCGGCAGACAGTGAAAACAGAGGAGGTAATTATTTATTTATTTATATTTACAAATTTTTATATATATTCTCATTATATTTAAAATTTCACATAATCTTTGGATGAAATTGTTTTTGTCCCATTTATAATGCATTTCATTTAGAAGTAACCTAATTACTTATCATAGGGTGTGATTTTGTTTTAGATGTTACGATATATATTGCCTATTATCCCTTTAGGATGTTGACATAGGGACTTGATTTTCAGTAATTGATTCATGTAGTAAGTTAAACGATTAAATGTAATATTTAAACCCATTAGCTTAGGTGGCTAACTATGGGAATCTTATTACAATACATTCCTTCTCTATTTCTTTTCTTATATTCGTTTAGATGTGAGTGGAAAAGGTAAAAACGTGAATTCCGTTTGATGTTTCTACAAGTGAAACTTGTTCAGTAGCTATGAGGCTTCCAGAGGATGGCACAGTTCACTTTAATTCAAATAGGAAAGGTTATGTTGGGAGTTCGCGGAAAAATCATGTTTTAAATCTACACTTAACAACGTGCAGTTGATCGACACGAATAAAACTCAAGTTTTGAACAATAATTTGTGGTCTACACCACTCATTCTCCTGCGTAGGATTCTAACGAGGGGTATTCAATTGCCTTAATCACTAAATCATGCGTCCTTTCTACCCAAAAACCAACACATGTGAATAAGACTTAGGGATGCGACATAACTCAAAAAATTCTAGTGTAGGTTCGATCCTCCGAAAAGAATCTTGGGTCTCTCTGTATTCGCGATAATATTAATCTAGCATAAACAGATACAATAATATCGAACAGTAGAAAAATAAATTATGTTAGAAACATGTTTATCTTTTTAAAAGTTAGACACTCTCAGACCAGTAAATTAATAACAGAGGTGACTGCATAAAAATTCAGCAAGAAGTTTAATTATAACGAAACAAATCAAAACAGTCATTGTGACTGGCTACATGACAGTAGTGACTCAATCAGGTATAGACGTCTACTGGTATGATCGAAGCGAGTCACGATGACATATTTTATCTAATACATGATAACTGGCTGAGCCCTCTACTTGGATGCCTTAATAGTACGTTATTGAAAAGGCTGTGAAATGGGCAATTGCATTGTCATTTCCGTCGAGGCATATATAGTGCTTTTCTCAAAATAATGCAGGCAAATAGAACATACTTTTGTATTATACATTTAATTCAATAAATATTAAAAGTTACATTAATCAGATTGGGGCAATTACTAAAAGAAAATGTTATTGATTTGCCCGGTACATTTATGTTTGTTTGTTGGACTTTTGATGAGGTTTGCAGGTGGGCATTGGGTATAGTGGTAGATGGCTAAATATGCTGTTAACGCAATTTGTACTATGAAAACTGCTTACTTTGGTATGTCAAGAGTGATAAAAGAGATCCAGTCGTAGAGTATTTAATAATACCAGGACGCCGTTTCATATAACACTGCTGGAGCGTTCTAATGACCCAAATTCAAAAACGCTTCTGCAATGGATTTTATTTCCTCTGTCCGTAAATTCGATACTTCGCGTGTTCTTATTTCGAAAATATTATGAGAAAAAGTAGTTTAACCATCTCACAGCAATACTTTCTTCTGGATGAATGTACCCAATGTCGTTTTCTATACATCTCACAATGTTTCTATAAAATTTCATGATAATCGGTTGAATAATTAGTCGCGACAACGTCATAAACAAACAAACCCTTCTTTCTAACCCTTAACTCCAATTAGGGGACGGTACTCCAAGTTTTCTTCTTCTACTCTACCCCATCAGCCTTCATCTCAATATTCACTCTTTTTATAGACATCATTTCTCACACCGTCCATCCATATTTTCTTCGGCTTTCCTCTTTTCCTACGTCCATCCACTTTCATTCCTAACATTTTTCTAGCTATATGGATCTCATCTCTTCTCATAACTTGCCCATATCACACAAACCTATTACTCTACAATTTCTTGGTCACTGATGCTATTTTCATGCTTCCTCGAATATATTCATTACTAATCACATCCATTCTAATCACTCCACACATCCATCGTAGCATTCGCATTTATTCTACCTGTAATTTTCTTGAGTAAACTTATATTCGTGTTTATAATATTAGTATAGCAAATATATAAAAATGCACAATATTTGATACAAGTAATTCAAAACCGTTTACGCTTGCAAGTTCATTATAAAGTATCATGTTGAAGACAAAGCAAAGTTAAATTATACCACGGTAAATAAAGCTACAGTATGTCAACTGACACTGATATCAAAGTACAATATAACCGGATTTACGTAATAATAATATAATATAAGAAAAGCTGCCGGTTCGGTGAGGATAAATAGTTTCTACTTTGACACACGAAATTTATAACGTGATCGAAATAATCCGAATTGTGTTATGCATTTTTATATAAAGTCGCAACGTTTGTTAATGATAGCTCAGTTGGCAATGTATACAGACGCTGTGTTAATAGGTGTGGGTTCGAATCTACCTGCAATGAGCATGGGTTTTTTATGAAAGAAAACATCATGATGAAACCATAGCATGGTAGTGACGCTATTTATTATTGCCCACCTGGCTACTACCCACAACTTGAAAATTTGCCACCAAATATCTATAGACATCATCATCACCTTACATAAGATGAGGTTGTGGCCATAAAGCTGAATCATTTAAAAATAATTGCTGTCAAACAGAGAACAATAAGTCATTTTGGTACGTGTCATCTTATACATTTTTTATGTATGACAGTAAGCTAACCTTAACTATGAACAAAATAAGTGTATGTGTACCTGCTTCGACATACGATTGAAGCTTATCCTTTAAATAAAATATAATTTCAAATGTAAAAACGCTTATATCGATTAAACTCCTGATACAATTTCCAAACCCAAGGCTTTTATATAAAAATAGACTCTAAGGAATAAATTACAAGAATCCATTTTTTTATTACTTACATGTTATAAGTTTTTAATCCAGCCTTTAAACGTTTAAATGTAGTAATCATATCTATCTAGAACCGTGTGGTGCCAACGAAGTAGAATATCACCACTCCGTATCTTCCTACGGGTATCCAAAAGCATATTACTGAATTGCCGGACAGTAAGATTTACGACCATTTCAAACAGGTTTTAATGTCAAAAGACTATTATAGGGTGGATCAATATTTGAGTGATCGTGATTTCTGGAATTAAGTCCCTTCTCTGTACATCCGCTAATAACGACTGTAACACATTCAACTATGATGTAGAAAACATAAGAATGAGACCAAAAAAAAAATGCAGATCGAATTTCTTGCCGGTTCTTCTCGATGACTGCGTTACTTTCCGAACCGATAGTAGTTTTGACTTTCATAAGCGCCTTTTTAGGGCCTAAATTGAATAATGAATTTTGATTTGATTTGATTTGATAGATTTATTGTAGAAGGTGAGTAAGGGAGTGTGAAAAAGTATTGACCACTTGTAACTTGCTCACCGTTATACTTTTCCATCTGTACTAGTCTTTCTCCAGTTGTAACTGCCTCCGTTCCACTGGGTTCAGAACGACAAAGATGAGTGTGTGCAGCTCTATCTCGTGCGTACACTTGTGCACGGTAATATATCCTGTGCGCAACTGACCTCCTCCCGTATAGTCTAAGAGATTAGAAGAAAATCGATCGAGGAAGATTACTATTATTATCCGTACTTCCTTACTAATATTATAAATGCCTAAGAGAGTTTATTTGTAACGCTTTTCCGAATAAACCGCTGAATCAATTGTAAAGGAATTAAAGAAGGAACCTGGAGATGGTGATAAGCTCCTTTTTTTGCGAAAAGCTTATTGAAAGTGGGCTAAAGACAGGGATAAAGTTTGTATTAAACAAATTATTGCGTCATCCGATATGTTTGACAAAAATATATATTTATGCGAGCGATGTCAAGGGTAATATCTAGTCTAGAGATAATACTAGAAATATATGTACAAGTACTAACTGAATCGCGATTATGTTCTAGTTTATTTGAAACAAAATTGTATGTTAGCATACCGATCTCCCTACAGAATGTATAGAGTAAATGGACGCAGCGTAACCGAGCCGGTTCCGTGACGGCGTTTGTTTCAAGCACGATTAACTTTATGAAGCCTGGACTTATAATTTATGAGAAAATCTTTTGATGGTGATCTGTTCGACCCGAGTTTATGAACTAGGGGTATCTTGTTTGCACCGTTAAGCTGTACGCGTTGTTTGCGAGTTAATCCCCTCTGCATTCATTAGGTACGGTTAAGTTTCCAACTTAGTCCAAGTGTTAGTTGTAGTACTCTAAAGTTTACGTTAAGGAAATATTGATTACACGTTCTCGGGCGCGTATCAATAGATTTTTACAAGTTTGTTTTTTTTTTCTTCTGGAACGAAGTACCGTATCCGGCGCCGCGGAGGGGTAGACCCTAGCTGGAAAAAACTTCCGTAACGTTAGCGTAAGATTTTTATGTATAGTCAATGTATGATGGCGATACAGTGTCTAATGTATTGTCTACGTGATGATAGTTATTATTATATACTTTTAAAATCATCGTAAAGAAAATAAAGGTGGTATACCGTCCATAACAATAACCTTCTGACCTTTGTTAATACATATTTTTATCACTGTGACTTATATAACCAAGAATATATATATAAAAGCTGGTTCGATTCTTAAACGTCATTTACGATCCGATCAATATGCCATACCGTGATTATTATTTCACAAATGTCAAAACAGCTGACAGCCACGTCGAAAGCGGTATAAGGGACATTAATGATTCACAAGTAACATTCAGGTCCACTCGGACCAATCATGGTGCTGACGTTTCTTTCACAAGTCGTAACCATAATCGATATACCGGGCATCGTAATGTTGTTTTACTATTTTTAGTCTTGCTTACCCTGACGCATTTTGTATTTAAACCCACGGAGCTATAATATAAAATTGCGTATTGGTATTGAGTTCAAATGACCAGTGCATTTTATAACAGCTGGGACATTTATACCTTCGAATAAAACAAGTAAAAATTGCCCCAATTATCTCCCTAACACTTACGGGAGATAGGTGTGAATCTACCTCGAGCACGTATATAGGTGTGCTTAATTTCATAAATTTGAAAACAGGTATCCATTGGCTGTTCACTTCCTGTTATTAAAAATTCACGCAGGACATTAGCACCCGACGGGGCCGCGTTCGGTCGCCGAAGATATTTTTTTATTTTTCTCCAACACTCGCTCATCCGTGACCGCAATAAATTCATTTTATTCGGAGCGTCTCACGTTGGCCTTTTTTCTTGGTAATTGTTATTTGTTTGTTTTCCTTACCGATGCACATAAAATAACCGAAAACCACAATTGGAGTACTTTTACAATAGGCACTAAGTGCAAGAAATTACTGTATATTTTTAAAGTGGCAACTTCTTTGGACATTATTTATTCGCAATGATTTCGATTTATAAATTTTATTCGAAATAATATCAATATCAGGGATTTTGTTACAAAGTTTGTTATATAGACTCAATACACGGAGTTTAATACCTTTTTTTATAGTTATGGTTCAGCGTTATGGCTATGGTTATAAATTAATGTTGTGGCTCAAGATAGTGGACATGCTAAGCCTAGTGGACTGGCTCTCAAGTGCAACTGCCAGAACAGAGTGGTATCCGGTCAGGCGGGCTTTAGAAAAAACTCTACCATCATTCAATACTGTACTTTAATGTTCAAATAACTTTTAAATCAAATAAAACTACTTTTTTCACAGTTTTCAGTTTCGGAGGGGTATATAACTTAGTAATGAAAATAGTCCAATTTACTCCATACTTTATTAAACTAATTAGATTACTATCTATACGATATTCGTATTGCGAATATCGCTTTATAACAATTTAATTTTGGGGTCTAAGTGACCCTAAGACCGGGAGGGTTAATAATTCACAGTTGGTGACCATCGTCAAACACATCCCGAGTCCCCGAGGAAATTATTGAAACTTAAACATAGAATAAATTAGTGATCGGACGTGTTCATTTCGCTTTCAGATATTGATTTTCAGTGTAATAATACCATTTTTTTGTACCAATGAATCAACTCTTTAGACACTTTTATAATGAAAATATCTGACAAATGACTAATATGTAAGAAGTTGCAGCACTTTTCAAGTCCAAAGTTCTTTAGGCGCGTTGTGCAATTTTTGGTTATACAAAAATCATGGATATCGCGTCATCGTCACCGAACGCTTCATATTTAAGTGGAGAGTGTATGCAGATTGTTAATATTAATATATGCGACTTAATAATCGCGCGTAAGCAAGGTCGTAGGTTCGAAACTTTTACATACGAGCTTTACTTGTTTTTTACATTATTTTGTGAAATAGTTTTCACTTCTGTCAGTAGTCCTCATGACTGCTTTTTTTAGTTTCTATACCTACTTTGCTACAATTAAATCATTAAATAAATTAATAATCACTTAAGATCAGATGAGATTATGGCCATAATGCTAAGCCTTAACTGTATAAAAAAAAGATTCAAATGAAAATTGAGGTAAATTATTTTAAATATATTCAACTAACCCATTTTTTTATGAAGAAAATTAAAGATTCGACTTTTTGGAATGTTTCTTTCATTTTATTAGTAACATTAAAGTAATTATAATAAAACTCTGAATGCGAGTCTAACAATGGCCGGAGGTTATAATGGAATATTTATTAACTTTCTAATAATACCGAAATTAAGCAGCTCTATTCACTATTCGTTACGCTTGTGATTCTTAAGGAATAATTCCTTTATTATCGTAACTTACCAAGGACTAAAAGCTATTCCCGGCTACATTATTCATCTAGATGTTTATTCAAAAAATTACAAGAGGAACACTTTGCATTTCTATAGTGGTATGAAATTACAAACTGAAAATAATTCATTGGCTATGCTAGAGAAACTAAAGACAATCTTTTAAAATAATTTGAAAACGTATGACCAGAAAATTTTAGCGAACAAATTCACACAGTATTCAATATTGAAAGCAGTAAATTAAAGCATTGAAATAGGACATGAAGCGGAAAAGCAATAAATAATGACACTGTTCACTGATTTTGTTTTATGTACTTAAGGTTTTAGCGTTATGGCCATAATTTCTCCTGAACTTAAGTGACGATACGGCCCAAGTTGGTAGACACGCTAAACCTGTGGAGAAACTGGCTCTCAAGTGCAGCTGCCGGAACACACCTATTGGTATTTGGCGGCTGGTTTTACAACTTGAGGGTAGTAGCTAGCCAGGCGGGCATTTGAAAAATCTCTACCATCATGCTATGGTTTCTTCACGATGTTTTCCTTCACCGAAAGCTCAAGCTCATTGTTGGTGCTTGGATTCGAACTCACGTCCTTTGACGCGAAGTGGTACACACTACCACTGAGCTATCATCGTTTCATCAGTTGACTAAAGTTAAAACAATATAGAATTCACACTTCAAAATCTTCACACTTCACAATTCAAAATCATCATACTATTTAAGGCTTAGATACAATAAGGTGTGATCTAAATCTGGAAACCTACCACCAAATATCTATAGGTGTATTTCGACCAATGTACTGGAGAGCCAATCACGTCATTAGTTCAGCGTGTTCACCAGCTTGGGTCACATCGTTATCCGGCGATATTGTGACCATAACCCTAAATCTATAAAGAAAGAAAAATAAATAACTTTCAACGTCTCGTGCATCAACATTTAAAGTTATATACATCATCGCTGTTATTGAAAATGTTGTGTTATTTCACTTAGCACATATTATATAGGAGTAGCAGGGCACCGAAAAAGTATAGATGGACTATATGATATATGTGACATATTTCAATGTATGAAAATTACCAAATTAAAACCAAAAGCAGAGTGTAAGAGGAAAACTTGTTATGGCGAATTTTCCTAGATGGGATAAGGAAACAGAAATATATATGTGTATTTTAGGTTAACATGATGAGAATTACTTGCGAGGTGGTTGGATCGTACTAACAACCACTAGAGTAGCCCTCAATTTGGGACACCAAAAAAATATATATTAATCAATTGAGTTTCTAAGATTCTTTTACTGACTGTGTTGCAACACCATCAAAATGATTATGTTTAGTTTGTCATGTTTCCAGATCAGCCAGTGTATATCAAACTACCAAAGGCCTTAAAAACCGGAATCACATGAATCTGATAACAATCTGTTTTTTAATTATGCCAAGTTTACCTACTTTTATTTCAAGTAATGATGAATCCCTATTATATGCCTGAGTTTTCCGTGAAGAAATACACCATGACGAGACCATGGGATGGTCGTAGATCTTTTCTCATGCTTGACTAGCTATTTACTAACTTGAAGTTAAAATTTTGTCATCAAATAGCTATACGTGATTCCGGCAGTTGCACCTTCGAACCAGTCCGTCCACTAAGCTTATCATGTTCACCATCTCTGGCCATATCAGTGCGTAACATCATATAAGATTGTGTTCAAACTCCAAATCTATAAAAGTTGCATATGAGAGCCAGTACATCCACTAAACGTATCATGTTCACTATCTCAGATCACAACGTCGCTTAACATCATGAAAAATTGTAGATAAACTCCAAATCTATAAAACGATGTAATTCAAATCGAAATAATAATACAAACAAACACCACAAACTAACGCTGTGAACACACAAAAGTTTCTCCCGTGTAACAACAATTCAGAATTTCATTTATCTTGAAACTGGTAATTTTTAAAGTTAATTCGCTAAACAAATTTAACAGCTCGCGTGCGTGTATATTTACAGTGTAATTTTAATGAGTGGTCGACGTCAATTAACTAAACACTTGTCGCGGTTGTCCGTTGTAATTTCAACGTCGAAATGGTGTTAACCAAATTAAACTGTACAGATATGAATCAGTGTGTGTTCACAAGTAAATTGCTCGTTTCGTAAGTGTTAATTTTATTTTTACAGTTAACGTAATTAGTCAATGGTAGTCCTTAGTTACCTAAGTGTGATATCGGTTATTTACATTACGGAAATGAGTACATCTTGTTAGTAATTTTTGATTTTGGGATACATATATCGACTATAACAATATTTGGTAGGCAAATCTTAGTCATAATTATTAATGTATATTCGAGGTAACACTTGGTCCGAGGTATATGGTAGTTGTATGCGGTTTAGTCTTTCCTCTTTTACATGTAGATACTCTCATAGTAACATATTAAAAATCATAGGTGCCTCCGTCAGCTACATTTTTATCATGTGCATGTTCTATAATGTCTCTTAACTTTAAAATAAATATTGCAGGTTTGTAGATAGTTCTAGATATTCAGTCATCTGTTAGTACTTCTGGTAATAATTTGTCAACAGTCCGTTCCTTAAGTCATAATGCCAACATAATATGACGCAATTAATGGCTAATTAAAGAATTAAATATAGTATAAGTAAATTTCAGTATTTTTTTTGTCTATAATAAAAAATGATTTCTTAGGTTTACGCGAATATTATTCATTGAAATAAAACTAATTTAAACGGATTTTATCGCGGTTATTTATTAAATTTTGTTAAATTTTGATCCCGACGTTTCGAAAGCTTTTCAGCCTTCGTGGTCACGGGGCGGACTGAGGTGTAGGTTGTCCAGAAAAGTTTATGTTACTGTGTCTACCTTCAATTTAATTTTTATTATTTATAGTTTTCCGATCTACGCAGAAAGCGCTCACAGTGTCTTGAGGTCTGGCAAATTGGTCTTTTGGGTTCCGATTTAATTAAATGTATAATTGGATCCCAGGCTTGTGCTAGCTTCCAACCATCTTCTCTATTGAAATTTGGATGTTTTTTAATTTCAATAGCCTCACGAATCATCCTAGGTAAGAATCGGTGTTCTTTTGCAAGGATTTGTGGCTTCGAGACAAGCCACTGACTCAAGACACTGTGAGCTCTTTCTGCGTAGATCGGAACACTATAAATAATAAAAATTAAATTGAAGGTAGATACAGTAACATAAACTTTTCTGGACAACCTACACCTCAGTCCGCCCCGTGACCACGAAGGCTGAAAAGCTTTCGAAACGTCGGGATCAAAATTTAACAAAAGTTAATAAATAACCGCGATAAAATCCGTTTAAATTAGTTTTATTTCAATGTATAATAAAAAAGTTACATTTTCCGTAAATTAAGCCCGAAACGTATATTAAATTTTAAAAATTCATGTAGTACCATGTCTACTATATTTATAACGGACCAAAATGTGTAAAACATCCTTTTCGTTTTTCTTTACATTTTCTCAATTTTCTTTTAACATTGTCTTGAATCGTCGTCTACTTCTGAGCTATTATCCAAATTTCAAGCATCTAGCATATCGGGAAGTTAGTTTCAAATCAATTACAAAATTCGTCCCGGGCAAATATATATGAGATCAAGTTAATAAAAACATGATAAAAAATAAAGCAAAACCTAACCAACTGGCTGCTGCAAGCACTTAGCAAACCAGTGATTTTCTTCTATCAAAAGCAATAGTATTTACATACTGCGAAGTCAATATCCTTTAGTAAGAGCTAAGCTGGAATATGACTCCAATCCGTATGCAAAGGCAGATAAATCAACGGTACAAACGTGTGTACAAAGCACAAACAAAATGTAGTTGGTGCCTCACCGGCTCACTTCAAACACAGCATAGGTAAAATCCGTAAACTTGTTGGTGACTTGAATTTGTTACTACATAGTAATAAATGAGAATCTGAGAAAATTGTATCTGGCGTTTACAGTGTAAGTAAAGTGGATAAAGTACATTTGTTTAAAATGCATAAATTTCAATTTACTTAAGGAGAACGCTTTGAGTTATTTGCAGAAAGAAGGATATAAGTCAGAGTTATTACCTTATTCATGTATGAAACTCCAGCATAAAAAATATTATTTATGAATCAAATATATTTGAAAATTAAATATGAATCTATTTACAAATCTAAAAAGCTTTTTAGATAGTTAATATTAAGCGTTATTGCCAACACCTTACCAGATTTTAAGTGACGATGTCTGACTAAGATGGTAAATACGCTAAGCCTAGCAGAGAGTGGCTCTCAAGTGCATCTGCCAGATATAGGTACTTGGCAGCAGATTTTCAACTTGAGAATGGTAACTAACCAGGCCGGCATTAGAAGAAAGCCTACCGCCATATAAATTGAAATACCACAATCCTTCTTTAAAGTGAAACTAATGTATAGTGATATAGATGCGTAAGCGGTGTGATGTGATAATACACGATCTATTTACTACAAATCAGTCTACTTTTGCTTTTTTATTTCGGAAGGTATGAAATAAAAATAACATGTGTTTGTGAAGACTTTATGTATACAACAACCGAACTCATTTTTTTTTTTTTATGACTTGACGTACGCTGTTAGGCTTAGGGGTTTTGACAGCCTCACCGAACTTTTTGGGGCGAGTGCTGAGGGCACTCAGCTCCGAGGCTGCTGCCGGAAAACGAATAATTATTCGCGATCCTAACTTACAAATTTAGTGATCCTAGCGACTTATCTATATTATATAACTTATCGACAGTATGGGTGCTCATTTCATAATATAGCGCCGGACCTTTTATAGTTCGTCTAATTACATTGTTTACCCATTGGCTGCTCGAGCGCGGATTATAAAATAGGCGTGACTCAATCTATTGTTACTTAATTATGTGCATTCTTATTTTATCTGGCGTGGGAGCGTTTAGACGACCGAGCCTAATATCCTGTTTTAACGAACAGTAGACTCGCTACAAATACATTATTTGAATACCTAATATTTGCATATTTGAAGCACTGGCTAAATCTTTAAGTGATTTGATTACGACTAAGCTACCTTGTCTTGTCTTTTAGAATGGGTCAAATAATACTAAACATCCTTTGTTCTGCTCCGAAGAAGTATTCTGATATTCACGAAGCTAAGAACTTTGTAATGCTGCGAAGTAACAACAGTCGTTTTAATCTGACCTGACCATAGTATTGCAACCTTCTCGAGTTTGCTATATCTTCTGTTTGATTTTGTACCAACTAATATTCGATAAAGATACCAATGCGATAATAACTCAGTGGTAGTGATTGTGTATATACGCCGCGTCAAGGGCAAGGGTATGGGGAATCAACCTACAGTGAGCTTGAGCTTTCCAAACCATAGCATGGCGGTAGGACTTTTTCTAATACCCATCTGTCTAGCTGACAACCTCATGTTGAAAATCTGCCGCAAAGTATCAATAGGTGTGGTCCTCGTAAGCAAACCTAGCTGACATAACGTAGATTGCAGAGTAAAAATGATTGTATATCATTTGCAATCAGATCTCCTTACTAACCCACTAAAATTACTTGCACTCGTATGTGCATATGTTGGAAAAACATATTTCATTTGACGCTCACTCACGTCAATGCTTCTTAATTATAGGGATTGTACTATGACCATCGAAACCAAAGGATCGTGTTTTTTAATAGCAAAGGTTAGCATTATAGCCATAATCTTACCTGATCTCAAGTGACGATACAGCTCAAGTTGGTGGAAACGCTAAACCTGTTGGGGAAATGGCTCTCAAGTACAGCTGCTGGAACACACCTATTGGTATTGAGCGGTAGATTTTCAACTTAAGGGTGGTTGCTAGCCAGGCGGGCATTAGTAAAAGCCCACCTACCATGTTACGGTTACTCTACGATGTTTTGCTTCACCAAAAGCTCATTGTTATTGTCGCGAAGTCATACACACTACCACTAAACTCTCATTGCTTCAATCGGAGATGGTTCTTGGTTACTTAGTTCTTTGATTTCATATTCCCATTTTGTTTTACTTTTGTATGAATAGCGTCGTTGGTGAGTAAAGATTGTTAATATGCATCAATTGATTTCTGAACATGACATGCCTAAGCGTGCTCCTATAGTGGATGTTTCAGCTCGTTCATGAAGATCACGATTCAGTTGGTCGCAATTGCCTATCACTCCGTAAATTATTTGAGTTTCAACTATTTCACGAATAACTTCTTAAATGGAGAAACCAATACCAGCGACCTAATTTTCATTGTCTACGATTCACATATCACGGCACTAATGGCGTCGTGCGATCTTAGAAATGCAAAATGATGTCACCGGTGTCTGTATTGGCGCCAGCAATGCACGGAGGTTCTATTCATACGTAATTATCTACGGAATTTATGTGGAAAATATGTTATTTATTGAAAATAAATACAAGCACACATGATGATACTTGCTTTGTAATATCATAAAAAGGAATATGAATGTTTGTTATTCTTTCACTAGATTAGTTAATACGTTTCAAAGATTTAGTTTCTTACAGTTTTAAGACTAAGCAAACGATGACTTCTCGATTGGCGTAATGGTTATGGCAGTTCCCTCTGCAACCACCGCCCTGAAGTTCAAGCCCCACATAGGATAATCATTTGAGTGACTTACAAATTATTGCGGTGAGTTTGGTTCTAACTTTATGTCCGCTGGTATTGTTTAAAAAGTCTCTGAGTAAAACAATAGTGAGCTTAGCACGATACTACATTTTTTCTGTTTCTTTATGCGGCGTTAAATCAAGGACCTTCACCCAAACTGTGAGCAAGTGCTTAAAAGCTTTTGGAATCTCTGTGTACAGAAGAATCATGAAAATATCGTGGAGATATAGAGTATCCAATAAGAGAGTTTTGCAGATGGTAAACGAAAAAGAAGAAATTTGAAACAGTGCGTAATATAACGCGTAATAGCAAACACGATCTACTCCAACAAATCATACAAGGGGAAATCCACAAGGACAATCTAGAAGAAGACTAACTTCTTGAGTCAAAAATCTTTGGACGTAGTGCAATCTGTGCACAAGATTCCTATTCCGTGTAACTGTTTCCGAGGTAGCTAGATAGCTATAAAACTAGAGGTTTCCAAAAGAAGATGATACCTTAAGAAAAATAATTCTTAACACTTGACATTGGCAAAATATCCTACATAGGCAGACATCATAATATAAAAAAAAACAAGCAAATAAATTTCGTTTAATTCCTATATATAATTTTCGTCTCAGTGTCATCAACAGACTCCTGACCTCCATTCTTCGTATTTTTTTTCCATATATGTAATTCATCTTCATACGGTGAAACAATCAATCCGCACTGAAGCATTTTACTCATATTAAATCAACCGAGAGTATATATAAGGGAGCGATATACCATGAACCTTGTGTTCTGATGTCCCATTAAAAATGTATCAGCCAATCAATCAAAAATCACTTTGAAGTTATTTAGCGGCCCGAGGATAAATAACAGATTGTGTGATCAATCATTTTATCGAGTGATTTGATCAAATTTCGGATACAAAATTTAAATATATTTTCTAATACAGATACGTGTTTAGGAAAGGCTAATGTATTGAAGATAATACAAGTTAGTATTGGGAGATTTTATGATGACAAAATTACGCTTTTTTCCTGCATTAAAGCAGTTATTTAGTGTGTTTTTTTTCGTAGCAATGAAATTGAAACTACGGAAGAAGATAACCTGCCAGTAAGAATTAACCAGTCTAAGTAGTTGATAGAGATAGATAGGGATAGATAGTTGATGATTTCGAAACGTAGCATAATAAAAGGGAGCCAACAATAGCGCTCTTGATAACAACACAAACAAATAAAACTGAATACTAAGTTTGTGATGCAACAAGTCTAGCATAGGAGTAAATGAAGTCATCAAAAATTATCACTCAATACTAGCGTATGTGCTTGAGCATTTGAATTTTGACGATTAACCTCAGTTTTTGATGAAGAAAAAGTTTGTGTTGTGGGTGGTGAATGTGTTTACCCTCCTGGATAACTCCTACCCATAAGTTTCGCTGCAATACAACGCGCCACTGACTCAAATTTCATCCCCAGCATCTGGATGACTGCATCTGAAGGCTTTAACATTAATAGCCATTCACCATCTTGGGTCATATTAATATCATATGAGTTTTTTTTAGATTTAGCGTTTTGACTACGACCTCACCTTATGTTAAGTGATAATGTGGCCCAATATGGTGGATGCTTATGTCTAGGCCTTACAGTTAAGCCTAACTAAAGGACCGAACTACCGAAATACACCTATATGTATTCGGCGACAGATTTTAAACATGAAGGTGTTAGCTAGCCAAGCTTTGGAAAAAGCTTCACCACCGTGCTAAGGATTTCATTACGATGTTTTCCTTCACGAAAATATCAAGCTCTTTGCAGGTAGATTCGATCTCACGTACATTGACGCGGAGTCCTTAAACACTACAAAAAAAAATCATCTCATCGAGATTGTATTAAAAAAAATCTAATATTTACACGAAGATATTCGATCTATACACATGTGAATACTTTGAAAGAATTCTACTACAGATTCAATTCTATAGACATTCAATTCCACGATATTATAATTTACATTCAAATCTTACTAAAATCAACTTTATGTATCATCGACTAACTACCGGATGTTTATCAACCTCTGCACCCGATATAACAACCCTTAATTATTATGTCATTATTTCAGTTTTGGAACACTTCCTGTAATTCTAAGGTACTATTAAAGGCAACTTTCTATTTAAAGATAATCATTTGTTAATGGCATTGGAAAGAAGGATATGTATTTAAAATAAATTTAAATGGTAATTTGGAAGCATTGGATGCTCTGTATTATCGCATCAAGCACATCGTGTCGGTTGAAACACGTTCAAATCTTATATTGTGCTGGATTGTACTTTCAGATAAAGAAAACATGACGTGTGAACTATGTAATAGTAGCAGGGCATTTTTAATGTATTTCCATTGTCATGGTCCAATGCTAGAAAAATGTATTCCATTTAGGTCCAAGACACCTAATAATTTCAAAACTTCACAGTCAATGAGATAAGAGCTAGTAAGGAACTGTATTAGCTTTGTAATTTTTTTGTTCCTATTAAAAGGGTACAGACTCTGAATCGATTATTCGAATTGAATTTCATTGCTTGGAGCTGCAGGACTTTGGTGAAGGAAAACAAGGTGATGAAGTCATGATATAGTGGTAGGGCTTTTTCTAATGCCGGCCTAGCGAGTTAACACTCTCAAGTTACTTGCATTCGAGAGCCAGTCCTTCTATTATACTTAGCGTAACCACTATCTTGGGCCAAACGCCTAAACCTATAAATTATCAATAAATATTAGTGGAAGAATATGAAATATTGCGTTTGGCTGCATCGCGTAACCCTCGTCATATATATTTTATAATAGGGTTGTCGCGTTTCCGTATCAGCTAAGGTACATTTAGTAATTAGGTGAGGTAGTTGGGTGCAGTCACTTGACTGTAGAGAGTAAGAAACAAACATGGCGCTCAATCACTGTAAACCTTTATTACATTGGACGAGGATTTTACTTAGAGATAAATCCTATTGCCTCTCTTTTGTTCCTATATTGGCCTTTGGACTTAGGTTTACTTGCATCAAGTCTACATTTTGGATCTGTAGATCGAACTACGGTTTCGTTATTAGAACTAATTTATTATTAGATAGCATTGTCTGAGATACATGTATGTTTTCTTAAATAAAAATTGTGTCACATTATCTAATGGCAAGCAAAGCAAATTCCTAAAACTATAATGACTTCCAAAATCTACAATTCATTGTCAATTGTCTTTGGTTTTACGAAACCAAGAATGGGTCTAAAGTTTTTGAAACGTGCATAAGTCAAATTAAGGTCATGTGATTACTGTTTTTCGGCTTCGTTTTGATCTTAAAATTAGGCGCAAAGTTAACAAGTAAATCGTCTAAGGTTTCACTTTCGTAGAGGAAACTAGTTAATGTATTATTAGACGACCGAATCGACTTGTTGTTTACTTCATGAAGTCTGTCAAATTTCTTTGGACAAGTAAATCGTTAAATGAGTACTAAGGGTGTGGAATTAGATTTGATAAAGATGTTTTGTTTTGGTTTGGAAGCGATGATAGCTCAGTGATAGTGTGTAGGAACGCCGCGTCATGGGACGTGAGTTTGAATCCAACCATCTACAATAAGATTAACCCCGCGGTGCAGGAAAACATCATGAGAAAACCATAGCTAAAGTTGAAAATCTGCCTACAAATACAAATAGGTGGGTTCCGGCAGTTGCACGTAAGAGCCAGTCCCTCCAAAATAAAGACCGACAACGCACCTGCGATTTCCCTGACGTTGTGGGTGTCTATGATCGGCGGTGATCACTTACCATCAGATGACACGCTTGCTCGTTTTCCCGCTTTTACATAATAAATAGATGTTAGTAATACCGATGTCATTTTACGCAATGTAGTATAGTTATTGCACATTAATGATTCGTTAGTTGCCACAAAAACTGTTAGAATCGTTTTAAATTGTTGAGGCGTTTTGGAGACATTAAGTTTTTATATAGATATGACCGTTCATTAAACAGAAAGCATTGAAGCGATAATGACTCAGGCGGTTGTGTGTATGTATGAAACCATAACATGTTGGTGGGACTTTATCTTACGTCCACTTGCTTAGCAACAACTCAAGTTAAAAATCTGTCACCAAATACCCCCGTTTTCTTGTAATTGTACTTGAGAGCCCCGACTCTACACTAGTTGTAGTGTGTCCACCATCTCGGGTCACTCGTTCAATTAACATCAGTTAGTATTCTTGCCATAACGCGATACCCTACAAAGTATATTTAAATACCGGTACAGTTTCCCCTTGTGTTACTCAACTAATTTTCCTTTATCATTAGCATAATTGTTGGAATTATATATATAAAAAAAAAGAAAAACGAAATCGTCTTATCCCCACTTTAACATAAATTACCACTTCAAATTTTCAATAATGATTACAATTTAATTTCGACCACGAGACGATCATACATTAATTATGTCAATAAATAACAAATTATTGATGAATGATTTTATACTCCGTTGGCAGGTAACGTAACGGCTATCAGATTATTACAGCCAAGCTTATAATGTATCGCATATCAGAATATCATCAACAATACAGTTGCCTATTCAGTTAATAAATTGATATACATTTTTCATCGACTCACGGTAATTGGTGTAATTTGTTACCCATATATGTGTTTATCGTAACGAAGTACTTTTATTGATAAAATTAGTTAAAAGGTTTTGAGTGACTGCCTATTTATCATGTTATTTTAGACTTAACCCCCTAAGTCAGCGATTATCAAACTTTTTTGGTGACGGAACTCTTTTTAAAATGGGAATATTTGATGGAACCCTAGAAAATGTTTACGTTGGACTGGGAGGGGTATGTGAGATTTACCCGGCTGCTCGCAACACAGGGAATGTCCACTAAAACCCTCTCCAAATCGCCTATAGAGTTGGTCTCATCAGAGGAAGCTCTTCTGGATATTTTTTAAAGAGATTTTCTTCATCGTGGGCGATGCAGTTAAGTCAAGTCTCTCGATCACATCGAAAGCACCACACGCGTCGCTCGCACTCTGACGGGATTACCACACTAACGGTTGGGGCAAGGCAGGATGCGTTGTCCGCCTGCGCGACTATAGGGTAAATACACGTCAGGCGCACCAATATGCGGCTGTGGTACTCCTCGTGAGGAGTGTCATGGACGACTCCACCTGGTAAAGGTATCAGCCGTCGCCCAGTTTGGCCAGACCTCCGCCGCCTAGTATAAGTTAATAGCAATTTACTGGGATACGAACATTCACAAGAGAGTGTCAGTCGTATACACAAATTCACAATGACTTCCAAACTAGGCAGAGCCTGTATCTTGGTAGTCAGGATATGATTAAACAATTTATTGTTAATCTAAAAATTTTAAATGATAATCATACATTGACGAATACTTATATACATTCTCATAGACACACACATATATATATACATTTGCATACACAAAAATATCCTTACATACAATACAAAAACAAATAGTTCTTTATATATATTATAATTTAGCTAAAATTTCGTTTTAATTATATGTTCAGTTTCGTCATACGTAAGAGTATTCAAGCACTTAGAAACTAGACACTTGGTAATATAGACAGCACCTCGCTTAATAAATAAAAAAGAGATTTCTGTTATTTAAATACATTAAAATTAGGTTTTTTCTTTTTACGAAAACCTACTTTTATTAGTAAGCTATCTACTAACGAAATAGTTAAATAACATAATAGTTGTTTTTTTTTCAGTTTATACGCGCACGTAATTTATTAAGAAATTTGATCAAACGCTCGGGGCTTGATTACGATAATGTATAAATTATTCCCACGGACCGGCTCGTATAAATTACAATTCAAAAATTGCTAAGCTATTTTGTCTACTAACATATTTCGTGGATAAACTACCAACACAAACACGGCAACAATTACAGAGGCCTCATTAACAATATGCCTTAGGCGTTACCAACCTTTGGCTTACTCAAATATCTCACGTATCAAAACCGGGTAACCACCTAAGCTAATAACACGATTCCGCGAACTTCAGAACAAACACCCCGTTACGCAAACGCCCAAAAATACAGGAGGCGAGCTACAGAAGTTAATCCATACCGTCTCTAAGCCCGAGACATCCGCGCGCCGTAACTATAAATCATCTATCCGTGGAGTTTTCGTATATCTATCACAACGGAGGGAAAGTTTTCGTCATAAATATTTTAAAGTAACTTCCGGTGGAAAAGTGACACCCCCGTGTTGACGGGTCCCGCGTCGCGGTTCCGAGGTGGCCATCGGCAAAATAACCTTGTCGAAACTGAGCTTTAGGTAAAGTTGAAATATAAAAGTTTCTTCCTGAAGTAACTATTCCGTTCTCGGATGCATCTTACGCCGGACCCGTGGGACGTCGGTTTTTGATAGGAATCTTTAATACTTCGTGGAAGTCTCTTGTTCCTTTTTATTTATTTATTTATCGCAATACGGAAAATCACTTCTCGCTTCGCTACACTGCTACACTTAACTTCACTGTACTGTAAGCAATTTTCAATTATGTATGAAAACCTCTACCAGATAAACAAGAGAAGAGCAAAGATCCTGCGCGTTCCGAAAACACCGTGATAAACCCATAGCATAATGGTATGGTATTTTCTATTGCCCACCAGGAAAGCTACCAACTTGATTAGAATTAGTGCGGGCGCTATTTCTCGTCTCTGGCAACACAGGACTTTGAAGTATCGCTGTGGTGCGTTTGAGAATATAGTGTCTTCTATCTTGGGCCACATCGTCACTTAACATAAGCTATAGAACTAAAATCTATATAAATAATAAAAAAACATATATTTTCTTATCCATACTAGCTGTGCCCGTGATTCTGCTCGTGTGGCCTTGAATTACGTTTCGTACAACTTTAGAATTTATTTTCAAATTATTATGAACATAGCTTTAGTACTTAAATAAAATTATTGCTTTGACAGATTTTAATATACCCATTGAAGCTCAATCACATTGTCATAATTCAAAAAGAAATTAATTAAGTACAAAATTTTCCATTTCATTTTCTCAAAGCGACTCCCTTTCTTTCCACGAAAGTTATCTATATAAGTAATAAGTTACACCTAAAGGCATATATAGCTCAAGGTTCGAAATATTCATTACTGGAAAAGCATGAACTACGTTTTGCTGAGCCAACTACTATTGGGTAGAGGCAAAAAATTTGTCGAGTCATACAATAAACGTAGGACGACCTTTAAAAGGACAAAATGACTGACCCGTAAAAATGTATTGCATCGCCCTAAACCCTTATATTACTGTCCAATTATAATTTAATTCGGCAGGGATCTCAGACCGCTTGTTACTCGTAAATAGCTTAGCAAGGGAAGGTTCTGCAATCCAATTTGGCGGGCCCACTAATGCTTTTTAGTTTAACATTTTCGAATGCGTAAGCCTAAAAGTTTTATTTAAGCGCTTCGCCCGCACTAATGTTCGAGGTCACGTGTGATTCCGATTTACAATTATATTTAATAGCAGTGTTACGAAAATAGCCTCGTGAACTTGTTAGTTTGGGTTTTAATATTACTGAATTTTCGGTAACCGAAAACCGCGAGATTTTCTATTGTTCATTTATTATTTATTAGTGCTGGGCTTTAACAAAGTCCCAAAGCACATTGTCGAATTGCTGGGTAGTAAATTCTAACATCTTATCAAGCGAGTTGTGATGTTAAAGGCTAATACAGAGTGGGTTAATATATTAACGATAATGATGTCTGGAATAAACACTCGTCCCTGTGCTTCCGTTAAACACTATTGTAAGTTAATGTAAATTTTTCTTTGTTTAAATATTTATATATTTAAAAAAGATAATATGACAAGATCGAGTTTCTAGTCTGTACTTCCGGTTTCCGGAACCGGTGGTACTTTAAACTTGCGTGACAGCCTTTTCAGGGTCTAAATTGAATAAAGTTTTGTTGATTCGATCGTTTATTTATCGGCGACACATTTCTCGCAGATGTCACATCGGTATGATATTTTACTGATATTGTATTAAAAAAAAATTCAAACACCGTTCTGACAAGACGACAACTGATTTTTTTACAGCTGAGAATGGAATTCACTTGATAACTCGAATCGAGTGTCTTAAAAATGTATGGCATGTATTAGTACGCACATGATAAAGTACTCAGTGGACTAAACAAAAAAAAAAAAAAAGAATATGAAAATTTCTCTCTCGTGATAAATACAATTGCACACACTTCGTAGACGTCAGTTAAAAGAACGGTTTTGAATTATTTAACATCGGCAAGAAGGCACGCAACGGACTTATGAACGTACACATTTTAGCACTTATCATCTGTTAATAAATTATAAGTGAAGATCTGCCGTGATGGGGCGAGTCACGGGCGTAAGGGAATGCGAATGTTCTTTATAACTCGTGCGTGTCAGGTAGGCATTGTAGGTTTTTCTTTGGGTCCTTTTATCATATGATAATTTTAAGACTTTAAGATTTCATGTACATATAAAAACAAGCATTGTCCACGAAGTATATATATTAACTGAAGAAGTTATTTTTCGAACCCTTCAAAATGTTTTTTGCATGTGAGACATTTATTGACCTTTTATGTACCACACCGGACTTAACAAACCGCAATCGAATACCGTGATATTTAAATTGATTTTTTTTTATCTCTATAGGTTTAGCATTTTGAAGCGATGATAGCTCAGTGGTAGTGTGTACGACTGTGCGTCAATGGACGTGAGTTCGATTCCAACCACCCATAATTAGCTTGAACTTTCGGTGAAGAAAAACATCGTCAGGAAACTACAGCATGGTTGTAGGGCTTTTTTTGATGCCCGCCTGGCTAGCTAACACCCTCAAGATGAAAATCTGCCGCCAAACACCAATAGGTATGTTCCGGCAGTTGCACTTGAGAACCAGTTCTTCCATAGGTTTAGCATGTCTACCAACTTGGGCCGTACCGTCACTTAAGGTCAAGTGAGATTATAATCATAACGCTAAGCCTTAACTATAAACAAAAATTATGGTTACAATCTCACCTGATGTTAAGTGACGGTGTGGTCCAAGCTGGTAAACACGCTAAACATATGAAAGGAATGGCTCTCAGGTGCAACTGCCGGAATATACGTGTAGGTATTTGATGGTAGATTTTGAACTTGAGTGTGTCTGCTAGCTAGGCGGGTATAAGAAAAAGCTCTACCACCGTACTATGGGTCACCACAATGTTTTCCTTCACCGAATGTTTAGGCTCATTGCGAGCAAACACTCGTTCATAAAAGCGGGGTTCGTACACAGTACCAACTGATCTATCATCGCTTCAAAATATTAAGCTTACAAAAATACGTACTGTGTAGTTATATTTTTCTTTATTTCTGTTAATAAGAAATTGTTTCATTCCGGCTTCTTGCACACTATCTCGCTAATGTGGGTCATTGTCCACAAAGTAACTAACTTCGTACCTGTCGTGTGAATTCGGCAAAAACGTGCGAGCAGACGTTAGCGGTCCGGGCAACTTCTACGGCTGGTTCCTATCGAGTTATCATTTCTATGCACGATATAAGTGTTGAAAAGGAAAATACAGCAGTTTCATTATGTAACATTTTTTTTTATTTTTCTCATTATTTTATATTTTTATTGTTCGGTATTTTATCTAAAGTTCTTCCTTAAAAAAACTGTGACAACACGACATCCATAATAACAGGGATTTGCAGGGCTAATTAGTGAAATCACGACTCTTTTAGTACGGTAATATCATAAGATGTCCAGAAATGATGACATGATAAAAAACGTGCTGGACCATAAATAAGTCAAGACCGAAATATCGTGGACGACTTCGACTAATATGTATGTGCGTAATTAGGAGACATTTAATAAATAATAATTTAGACCCATTGACATTTTAGATAGATAATGTGACTCTGGAGAAAATATAAAATTGAGATAAGGCCGGATGACGAAGAGAGTGGTAATAATAATCATCAATTTGTAAGGTACATAGAATGTAAGGTACATACACAGGTGCAATAATAACACAGATTGGACCAGAAACATTCTGTGATATACCAAAAAGCACAGTTCGGTTGACCCTAAGGAACCATTTCAACCAAGAAGCGAAAGAATCCTGGCATAATTTGCCGGGACAAAATCATTCCAAAGACCTTATCGTCCCCTTTAACCAGCGCCGAGCTGGAGAGGCTAGGAGGTTCAGCAGGAATCAACTGCGTGTTCTGGTGCGAACACTTACTGGACACTGCTGTTTGAACAAGCATATGTTTAACATTGGTGTCCAGAGCATAAGAGATTGCAGATTTTGCAACAGTGTGGATGAAACGCCAAAACACCTCTTATGTGAATGTGAGCCACTACAACACAAGCGTAACCGGATTCTAGGAAAGCATGTACTGTACCATGAAGAGGTTCAACTTCTCCCCGCCAAAAAAGTCCCACAGTACATTCATGCTATAATAGGACTAGGTAGTGAGATCTAGTAGCGTGGGGCGATCACAATAGATCATTTATGGTCGCAGTGATACAGGTCTGGAAAGCCTGTATAGCTCCTCCTAAGAATAATAATAATAATAAGGTACATAGAATGCAATCAAAAACTGGGAGTGCCCAATTTAAGCCCTAAGAAGGCGCTTATGAAAGTTAAGACCATCAACGGTTTGGAAAGTAAAGCAGTTATCGAGAAGAACTGGCAAGAAACTCGATCTGCATGTTTACATCTTTTATAGGTTCATTTCTTTACACAAACGTTTAACGTTTTAAACAATAGTTTTTATAGAATTGTCAGAGAGAGGTGTCCATTCCAGACATCTCCATCGCTCACGTATTGATCCACCTTATAATATAGCCTTTGACATCAAAACCCGTTTGACATGGTTCTTAGATTCACTGTCCGGCAATTTGGTAATGTGCTTTGGACCTTACTTAATCTAACACTATTAACTAAAAAAATTGTACTACTGCAACAAACTGTACACGGTGCATTATAAAAATTCGTTATGATATGAGTGTAATATGATGCCATTTCAACTTTATTAAATTTTGTTATTTCTGTCTGATAAATATCTATTTCCTGGAAACAATTAGATGGCAAATAAGAAAACAAAACTATCCGTTTACTATATTATTTAAGTCGAGAGATAAAAACTAAAGAGTCTCGGAACAAGCTCCGTTTGTGAGAATGGACATTCCGAACGCATCTAGAACGGTAAACATCTAGAATATTCTACTAATATAGTCACGAATGCGCCGCTATACGCTTCCATAGCGTCGCCTACGAGCGCTCGGTCGTGCAATATGCGAAGAAAAATATAAAAAATATATATATTAAAATAGATATTCCTTTGTCAGGGTCTTAGTAGAGATTATACTATTCCATTTAATAACGTCTCTTTCGATGCATCAACGATATTATTAGCTCATAATAAAATCGTGTAGGTAGTAACTCCATCCCTGAATACATTCATAGTGCATCTCTTTGAGACTCGTGATTGATATAAGCCGAGCATTATGGTAAAATATTGTTCAAATAAAGATATATATTTTTTTTTGTAGATATGAAAATTTTGGTATATTTTATTATGACATCTACCTATGTAGTCAAATTTACCAATGTCAACTGAGAAGGTCTTTAGAGACATATTTAACGAACACAAACTTAAAATTGAGCTCTCAGACTCTGACCTCAAACTAAGAATTAACTGTGGATATAATATGTGGTCATGATATTAATGAAAAAATATTCAGATACACAATAAATATATAAAAGATTTAGGTGCATCGATATACATCGCGTTCGTTTATATAATAACTGGTTTGGAATCTTCCCTTTTCAAGTTCCCTAAGTAGGCTATAAGGTTAATGTGGTATGACGTGGTATGAACCAGAAACACTCAGTAAGAATCACGTCAACCGCCAGGAACTAGTTTATCATTGCTTCCAGTCAACAGGCACTTTACCTTATGGTAAATGGTGTTACAATTCACAAGTAATACAGAACACTGACGGCCGGCTATACACTCGATGACCTTAAAACAAGGTAAACTAAGCGACTGTCAGAATTCCTAAGCTGGGTCGTAAAGACTCATTTACGTTGATTTCCTCGTTATGCTGAATGGATACCGGGAAGGTCGTGTGGACTCGTCAGATGATAAGCATTGTCAGAAATCCACTAAAGAACGACAGTCATCCTCAATCCTCGTGCTGCCAAACACCAGGTACAACTGTCACATTTGTTTCAAGTCTCCAGCGACAGTAGCCATCCGGACTCATTCAGATCTTCCAGCATCCCCCACAAAACCGCTAGGTAATACCTTTTTATAGATCACTAGCTGTATCCGCGACTCCGTTCACGTGAAAGAGAAAATTTATTTATTCATTTACATTTTAATATAATGTTGGGGCTTATGTAGCACTTTTAATCGTGAAAGAATTTTCGTAAATGGTCCAGTAGTGCTTGATTTTATGCGTTACAAACAAAAATAAAAGCATTTCCTCTTTATAATATTAGTATAGATAATAGGTATATCGTTATGGCCACAATCATACCTGATGTTAAATGACGGATTGATTCCCAAGAGCGACTGCCGCAATTCGCAGATTTTTCAACATCAGAACCTACCTGAACAGGAAAATGATAAACATGCCATTATCGTACGTCCTACACCTCGGATATCACGACGCTCAGTAAATTAAGAACCTATAATTATTTAGAGATGAACGAATGTTCGTCGTCAGTCAATCCGCAGCGACAGATCTCGGGTAGACCGTCCGCAACATTGTGCCGCGTCTAAACTCATAACATTTGGAATTTATCGGCGCCGTTAACGTACTAATAATAATTTCACACTTTATAGTCTATAAAAGCATTTTAATATCCGATCGTTTGATAAATAATTCAATCATACATTCGTATGATTTTCGTAAGTCGCGTTACACGTGAAAATCATCTTCGGCTTCGTTTTCATACACTTGAATTAGGTTTTAGTATCCGTTATTACACCTTTGAAAAGTGCTACTGCTCTACGTGTGACGACTCATCCGGAAGCAATCACTTTAATCTCCTGTGTCACGGACAATTTTTCACTTCTTCTAATCAGCATTGAAATATCATAGAGATAATTTATTATAGACTAGATTTTTTATTTAGTTATGAAGCGATGATAGCTCAGTGGTAGTGTGTACGACTTTGCGTCTAGGGGCGTGAGTTCGAATTCAACCACCTACAATGAGCTTGAGCTTTCGGTGAAGGAAAATATCGTGACGAAACCATAGCATGGTGGTAGGGGTTTTTCTGATGCCCGCCTAACTAGCTACCATACTCAATTTGAAAATCTGCCCCCAAATACCAATAGGTGTGTTCCGGCTGTTGCACTTGAGGGGCGGTTCCTCCAAAGGTTTAGCGTGTTTACGAACTTGGGCCGTATCGTCACTTAAGATCAGGTAATATTGAGGCCATAACGCTAAGCCTTAGCCATAAAAAAAAGAAAATAAGGAATTTAGTAACACTAAAGTTTGAACATTTATTATATATTCCGGAGGAACCTATTTTGTTTCATAACATATACCCTGCATATATCCTGTAAGTTAATCTAAAATATTAGTGATCATCGTATCAATTTGATGAAAAACTCTTTTATTCGTTTCAAAATTATTCTTATAGAAATAAACAGTTAAAAATTCAAAATGCAGTACTTTTTTTTTACATCGTGTCAATATTAAAGTACACAAATATTATGAAGCAGAAAAGTTTGTATGTTTGTTTGAACGAGCTAATCTTAGGAACTACCTATTAGATTTCCTTTTTTTTTTTTGTTTTGGATAGAGAAATCATCGACGAGAGCTTTAGGCTATTTAACATTACACTATCACCAACACAATCAAAACTGTATTGGAAAAAGGTTACGAAAACGGGTAAAAATTAATAAATAATTTTTCAGTTCGACGCGAACTAAGTCGTAGGAGCGGTTCGTTTTTTATTTACAGCATAATATTTAAAATATCAATATTTCACGGGTGCAACATTCTGACCATTATAGATTTTATTACTTAATAAACCTTCCCCGGAAGTCACTTAGTGTCGTAACAGACAAGGGGTAAAATGACATTGTCAAAATCAGTTAAACGGAATTGATAAAGGTTAGACTAAAACATGCATTACCCCCACAGCCCCGTATCAGAGCACTCTCCGATAGTACCAATTATTTATATAACCAAAATATATAATTTCACTATTATATTATTTACAATAAAAAAAAACTGCTTTTAATATAATTAACAAAAATTTCAACTGATGCTAGTTGATGTGGCCCAAACTGGTAGATATACTAAGCCTAACAGAATTTGCAGAATTTTCACTTGAGAATGGTAGCTAGTTATGCGGAAATTAGATATACCCCTATCACCAAGCTATAGTTTTATCACGATGTTTTCCTTCACCAAAAGCTAAGGTTCATTGCAGATATTTAAGCTTACAATTTTGTGGCTATTTCACGGTACTTTTACCCTGATGAATCCCACAAACTCAGACACAATTTAGAAGAAAAGAGGCCCTAGATTATTCCACGTATGAGGTCTTTTCACCTCTCTTTTTATTTTAATTTACATTTATATGTTTTGTCCATTAATCATTTTATATATCTTATTTTCAGTCTGATGTTTCAATGTTCACTGTTTTTAGAATAATGTAATCGTAATTTTATTACCAACTTGAATGTAGGCACCTATTGATGTTGAGGTTTAGGCTGGACCCTAGTTAGCCTCCAGGAAAATATGCTTTTCTTGTAGCCCGCCTGGCATATTACTATAGAATATGTCTACGTATTATTTTAAATCATACTAATATTATAAATGCGAAAGTGAGTTTGTTTGTTTGTTACGCTTTGACGCCTAAACCGCTGAATCGATTGTGATGAATTTTAGCATAAATATAGATTGGACCCAGGAGATGGAGATAGGCTACTTTTTCTCGCGCAATCTTTATTGGAAGAAGGGTAAATAGAGGGTAAACTTTGTGTATGAAACTTTTTATTGCGTCATTCGATTTGTTTGACAAAATCGATATTAACGTGAACGAAGCCGCACGTAAAAACTAGAAACATATAAAAGATAATTAACTCCTTATTACTCCTGTCATGATAAGGCTTTATCGTTTTTCTTTTACCGATATGAAAACTTACAGAAAGTTTAGAATAATTTTCCCTACAACAAACATAATATTCTCATGAAGAGTAAATAATTAATTTATGTATCAGCGAACAGTTTTAATGGGGAAGTTAATTCGAGTGTGAGGCACGCCGCTAGCAGTAATAATGGCCGACCCGGATTCGAACCCAGGCTGTTCACGGTCCATTGGTTGTTTAATAACACCGAATCGGGCCTGTCGACGGCATTCTTAACTTTATAATTGCTTCGTTTCTAATATAAATGGCTCATACTTTATATAGATATTCTAAACTATATTATGGAGTTTAATTTTCTGTATTCGGTTCGTTCATAACTTGTTTATTTGGTTAAAGTTTTGCAGTGAAATTCCGTAACTGAAATTCTGTTAAATTAACTTAATCAGCTGTATAGTAAAAACAGTTTAGTATTATTCCCGTTCATATTAATCGATAGATTTTCATTTATTTTGCCTACTTAAAAATCGATAAAGAAGTTTGAGATATAGTTCTGTTTTTCACCTTTATAGAATTTCCTTACATTTCCGATACGTCTAGAGAAACTCTCGATTTTTTTAATAATCACATACGTATTCATTGATTATTTCTGGACACTTCAGTGTATGCAAATAGGATGTATTTATCAATAATCAATAGTTTATTTGGTTTAATATTTGCGAAAATAACATAGCGCAATCGAGCTCGCTATTCGATAACAATTTATTGTGAAAAGGATCTTCAACTGTCAAAATAAACATCAAAATCGGAACCTACTTTGGACGTCTGAATCACTGTCAGAGTCAGCTCATGTCGAAGTAAACTTCGAAGGTCGTGAACATAACATTCGGGTGTCTGTCCGAGTTTGTATAACAATATTATTCAGTTTAAGACATCACTCGGAACTATCGGGTTAGTTTCGCGATAGGCCACGAGGAAGCCGTAACGTGGACGTACATAAGTTTCATTCGTTTTTTAATCACATGCAATGACATTTATTGAAGCGATGATAGCTCAGTGGTAGTGTGTACGACTTTGCATCAAGGAACGTTCGAAGTTCGAATCCAACCACCTACAATGAGCTTGAGCTTTCGGTGAAGGAAAACATCGTGTGGAAACCATAGCATGGTGGTTGGGCTTTTATTGATGGCCGACTGTCTAGCTACCACCCTCAAGTTGAAAATCTGCCGCCAAATACGAATAGGTGTGTTCCGGCAGTTGCACTTGAGAGCCAGTTCCTTCACAGGTTAAGCATGTCTACCATCTTGGCCCGTATCGCCACTTAAGATCAGGTGAGATGATGGCCATAACGCTATACCTTAACTATTAAAAAAAAACATGCGATATGCTAATCGAAGTGTTGGTAGCTCAGTTAGTAGCGTGTACAAATACCCGCGTCAAGGGATGTAAGTACGAATCCACCTGAGCTATTATCATATCAAAATTTTTAATTGTTAGTTCTTACAATTAACGAGTTCAAACAAACAGACTTTTCTGCTTTATAATATAATATAATAGACATATAAAAAATAATAATCAGAACGCTGAAGAATCTCTTTGTAACAGAACATAACAAAACAACGTGTAGAGTAACATAGAATATCCGTTATAACATTATACGTGGCATGAAAAACTTTTTATGGCCAACGATTAAAAGTGTAGCGAATGTATTGTGATAACATACTGTGTATTATAATGTACTTTTTCGTGTTTATTGTACGTAATGTTTTGTTTTAAACCGACTTCAAATCAAAAAGGTATATATGAAGGTAATAAAAAGCCGGAGTTTTCGGTAAAGGAAAACATCGTGATGATACCATAGCATGCTGGTAGAGCTTTTTCTTATGCCCGCCTAGCTAGTTAACACCGTCAAGTTAAAACTTTTCCAACAGATATCTGTAGGTGTATTCCGGAAGTTGCACTTGAGAGCCAGTCAACTAGGCTTAACGTGTCAGCCATTTTGGATCACGTCGCCACTTCACATCCAGTGAGATTGTAGCCTTAAAAATAAACCTGTAAAGTGTAGGGATAGCTTTGACACTTCTTCTAGATTATTATAGTATTAGATTTTTTTTTGTACTTAAGGTTTAGCGTTATGGCCATAACCTCACCTACCTCTTAAGTGACGATACGGCCCAAATTGGTAGACATACTAAACCTGTGGAGGAACTGGCTCTCAAGTACAGCTGCCGGAACACACCTAGTGGTATTCGGCGGCAGGTTTACAACTTGAGGGTGGTAGCTAGCCAGGCGGGCATTTGAAAAAGCCCTACCACCATGCTATGGTTTCCTCACGATGTTTTCCTTCACCGAAAGCTCAAGCTCATTGTACGTGCTTGGATTCGAACTCATGCCCTTGACGCGAAGTCGTACACACTACCACCGAGCTATCATCGCTTCTACGGTACTGAGTCTGACCGTATTCATTTATGTTTGTATTACATGAGTGTAGCAATTTATTAGCGTGGATGAAGCTGGTCGGTTGTCGGAAGCAGGTTGAGTGCCGGCGGTTTCGTTTAATAGTCATAATTGTAGGCGTCCGGTTACCGGGCAGTTTGAACCGGCAGCATCAAATTGAGCCAATGCAATTAATTTACCCCGCCATCAAAACGGCGCTATACGTTTTATTAACAGATATAATAACATACGCGTTAGTAAATCTTTTGTACCGTCCGTACGAACGGGGCGGGCACGTGGAATCATTTTAGCGAATTATTTCCAAAGTGCGCCGCATTTGTTCGTTTTAACGTCTCGTTGGATTAATTTCGTTTTTACTGGACAGAATTAATTATGTGTATAATAAATTGTATGTAGAGAATCAGTTGTGCAAACTTACGTCTATATATATGTAAATAAGTTAACACTAGACTGTTAAGTACCTTTTTTTATGTTTGCCAGTTGAAGATTTTTATTTAGTAGATATTAGTAGTAAGCTTTATTGTTATCGATGCAGATTAACAGAACATCAGTAATTATAATTACTTGTCAAGAAAGACTGAAGGCGTTTTAATCGCAAATGTCTACATAAGGCAAACATCATTTTTTTTAATTAAATGAATTAGTTCATCTTTTTTAATCTTCCTTATTCCCTTTTCGATTAAGTAAGATGCAACATAATCCAGTACTACTGTTTACCAAAAATCAGCTTGACAAAATAGAATACATGGCTAGACAGGCGCTCATAGTAAAATACCTGGAAACCTGTTTAATAATATACGTAGAAGCTTTTAATCGTCTAACATAAATCCAAGTTATAATTTCAAGGGTGTCCTACAAGCACAGACCAAAGGGGACTAGACGTGAACACCGAACAATCAAACAAACGACAAATGTAAATGATATGCGCGAATACGATTGTATTACAATATTTGCGTATGTAATTCATATTTTAGGACAGTTGACGTCTAGTCGTAAACGGTCTGTGTCTAGAGTACATGCGAGATGTACTTGTAGAGGTTTCTAATGTCATTGCGTACCCCGCCTCTGTTCGTTCCTCCCGGCCTCTTCCCTCCGCGCCTCAGGCGACACGTTATTTACCACAATTTCGGTACCACTAATCTGATAAGCGGGTGATGAGAGGCGAAATTCAGTTTATAATACAGGCGCAATGAGTCGGTGTTGCCAGCTTAGTTTCAGTTGGTAAAATTGGGTGAACGTAAATTCACAATTATGGCTTAAGATATTTATTTCTGAAACAATTTCCCGTGCGTTTTTGGGCGAGATAAGTATGAGATCAGTCGATATTGCCAGCTTAGTATTAGGTTGCAAAATGAAGTTAAGTTAATTTGATAACTACGGTTTAATATATTTATTTCTAAAACAAAGTAACGGTAGATTTTAACCAGAATGTATTTCTAGTTAATGGGTTTAGCGTCATGGCTACAATATTACCTGATGTGTAGTGACGATGTGGTCCAAGATAGTGGAGACGCTTAGCTTAATGGAGAGATGACGTCATAACTTTGGCGTCAGAGTTTCAACTTGAGGGTTTTTTTTTTTTTTTTTTTTATTATTAACAAGTAAGCGCTTGACCACAATCTCACCTGATGGTAAGTGACGATGTGGTCTATGATGGAACGCGCTTACTCAGCAAGTACCTGTTCACTCTCTGTTTGAAGACTCCCAGATTGTACGATATAGGGAAGACAGACGCCGGTAGTGAATTCCACTCCCTAGCAGTTCGCATTATAAAAGAAGCTGCAAAACGCTTCGTGCGGATCGGGGGAATGTCAACTATATACGGGTGAAAACCCACGCGGCGTCTCGTCGTCCTCAGATAGAATGGAGTTGGTGGGATCAAATCGTGCAGTTCCTGAGCACACTCTCCAAAGTGTATTCTATAAAACACTGAGAGGCAAGCCACCTTACGGCGATGGTCAAGAGACAGCATATTGGCCTTCTTCAGTGCTTGTTCACCAATCAACCGACGGTAGTAGATAGCCAAGCAAGCATTAGAAAATTCCCTACCACCATGCGACAGTTTAATCATGACGTCATTCTTCAAGAAAATTTATGCTCATTACATGTGGATTCAAACTAACGTCCCTTGACGCCGCATCTCTACAATTAGTGCGAGCGCGACTATATAGTGGCAGAGCTTTTTCTAATGCATACCTGGCTAGCTACCACCCTCAAATTTAAAATCTGCCTCCATACAGACGTGTTCCGCCAATTACACTTGAGAGCCAGTTCCTTCCCTCTGTTACGTATAAAAAACTTAAATAATAGAATTATTTCCTCCACTTTTGCTAGAGATATATAAGATTTTCGGTAACTTGACACGCAGCGAATTACTATCTCGACTGTGAATGAGACATTCAACTTAGGTATTCGAATAAATCTGTCAAATTGAACAACATATATAAACACGGCGTCCTTGTGAAATGGGCGAGCACCAACGTGAATGAGAGATTTATCGTCTTGCTGGATGTGAAGTAAGTTGTGAGGGAATTAATGCTTTATTTACACGAGAACTGAATCCGCGACTTCATTTGCGTGAAACTAATAATTATTAAATATTATTTGCCCGTTTTTAGAACTTTTTTGAATGTAGCTTTGCTCTTTATTGCTGATACCGTGATATTACGTGGCTTGAAGCCTCTCACAATTATTGCTCTATCGTACACAAAAATATGTTTTCAAAAACTGAGCGGTAGAGTCTGAGATCGGAGCGTTCATAAACACACACAAACTTTTACGTTTTTTTATTTATCCAATATAAATATATACATATTTATACTAATTTTAACGAACATAATTGTCTTTACTATTTCTGTTTCGCGTGAGGCGATCATGTTTAGGCGATGATGATGGCGCAGTTGGTAGTGTGTGCGGACGCCGCGTCAACAAACGTGAATTCGAATCCGCAGTGATTCGTATTAACGCAATGAGGTTTTGCTTTCGATGAATGAAAACATTTTGATGAGACCATAACGTGCTGGTAACGCTTTTTTATATGCCTACCTGGTTGTCTACCTAAGTCTCTACTAAGCTCATCGAGTCCACTATCTTGGGCCACACCGTTACTTGACAACAGCATATAAACTATAAAAAAATATAGATATATCGTTGACGTAAACCAAAACATTGTTTCTATCCAAAGACCGATCAACACGCGTAAGAAGAGGTTGGGAAATCAACCTTCTTGTATTAGTATACTCTAATGATTTATTATTTTTGTTTTAATAAGATATACAACAAAATATCTAAGTATTCCTATTTTTTCTCATTTAAGCCTTAACCAACATCCGGTCCGAGATATCCGTAACGGAAGGGTTCGCTTTACAATATGTTCAACATAAAAATATGTTAAAATAACTTAACAGTATATTTAATAGTAAAGAAAGAAAATTAGATTGCATAGTGAACTTATATCTAAAAACAGAATAGACAAAGGCGCGGTCGGTTCTCGAAATAAGTTACCGTCTGTCGAAGTAACTTTTCTTTGTTACAGAAACTTTGTTAATCATTCTATTACAGAACGACATAAGGTATTCATCTCTTATTTGTTGTATTTTTTTGTTTGAATATACGTAATTAAGCACACCTCTTTATATACCTAGATATTAAAAAACCGACTATTTTTTTTTTCAGTCTCGATTGAAAATTTTTTAGTTTTTGATGTTTTAAGAGCCCTCTCCAAATAACAATTAAAAAAAAAATTCAAGAGGTCGCTCCAAATATTTTTAAATTTCAAAAATCGTCTAATATCGAATATTTTTTTTATTTTTTTTAATTTTTATCTATTATTGTAATAAATAAAAGAAAAAAAATGTATGGAATTTAAATTTAAATATTAAAAGGTCGCTCGAAAAAATCTAAAGTAATGAACTAATAATTTAAAAAAGTTTGGAGCGACCTCTTAAAATTTTTTTTTTAGTTGTTATTTGGGGAGTGCTCTTAAAACATCAAAAACTAACATTTTTTCACTCGAGGCTGAAAAAAAAAATTGTCGGTTTTTTTGCGCCACCCTACTAGATATTTATTACAATATCAAGAAAAATTTAGTACATAGTGACTGATTTAATATGAGTGTAATCCAAAAATCGATGATAATTATAGCTCAGTGGTAGTGTGTACGAACGCCGCGTTATGGGATGAGAGTTCGAATCCAACCGCCTACAACGAGCTTGAGCTTTCGTTGAAGGTAAACATCGTGTGGCAACCATAGTATAGTGGTAGAGCGTTTTCTGATACCCGCCTGGTTAGCTACCACCCTCAAGTTCAAAATCTGCTGCCAAATACCATTAGGCGTGTTCCGGTAGTTGCACTTGAGAGCCAATCTCTTCAGAATAAAGGCAGGTAACACGCCTGTGATTCGCCTAGTGTTGTGGAAGTCCATGGGTGGCAGTGATCACTTACCATCAGGTGACACGCTTACTCGTTTGCCCGCTGTTGCATAAAAAATAAAGATATCGAAATAGAGTCACAGTGCCAGGTTTATCACTCTAGCACAGTTCTCAATCATTCGTTGGATATATATCTATGTAAATAGATATGGAAAACACAGTTCTTATGACGGCACGTCAAAACTATTGAACTTATGGGCATGGCACTATGAACTTTCGATTCGGAGTTTTTTCTAGATGAATCTAGACGGTTCTAGATGGTTATTTAACGTTATTCGCCGTTTTAGTTAGAAATGCAACAACAAAAGTCACCTAACGCAGTGTAAGCTAGTTTATCTATACATCCTTACTAATATTATAAATACGAAAGTGAGTTTTTTTTTTTATACTTAAGGTTTAGCGTTATGGCCATATTCTCACCTGATCTAAAGTGACGATACGGCCCAAGTTGGTAGACACGCTAAACCTGTGAAGGAACTGGCTCTCAAGTGCTGCTGCCGGAACACACCTATTGGTATTTGGCGGCAGGTTTACAACTTGAGGGTGGTAGCTACCCAGGCGGGCATTAGAAAAAGCCCTACCACCATGCAGTTTGTCTGTTTATTACTCTTTCACAGTTAAACCGCTAAATCGATTATGATGAATTTTGGTATATCGATACATGGCACCTTGGAGATGGTGATAGGCTACTTTATCTCGCGAAAAACTTATCGGAAGTAAAGTACAGAGAGGCATAAACTTTGTATGAAACTTTTTATCGCGTCATCCGATAAGTTTGACAAAATTCGTTTTAACACAAGCGAACCCGTAGGTAAATGCTAGTACATATAAAGCACACTGTAAAAAGTCACTATTACGTGCGTATGGATTCATACAGGTGCGTACGAATTTGTGTATGTGTATGGTACTGTGTGTTGTAATTATTCTAAAGTTACTTTTAGAATTACTACATTTTTACTATTGGTGTGTGGTAGTCAAGATTTAAACAGACTCAATTTTCGTGTCCCATAATCATTGACTCGTTTATGGCTGAAATCCGCACTGTGTAGCAGATTATTGTATTCCGTTGACAGGAAAACATACTATATATAACTTATATACAGTTACATATAGGTTATATACATATATAACTTATAGGTACCTTCACTAACAGAAACAAACTCCGTGAATTTGATGGGTCATAATATAGTATTTTTTTATACTTACGGGACGATACGGCCCAAGTTGGTAGACACGCTAAACCTGTGGAGGGACTAACTCTCAAGTGCAGCTGCCGGAACCTATTGGTATTTAACGGCAGGTTTACAACTTGAGGGTGGTAGCTAGCCAGGCGGGAATTTGAAAAAGCCCTACCACTACGCTATGGTTTCCTCACGATGTTTTCCTTCACCGAAACCTCAAGCTCATTGTAGGTGCTTGGATTCGAACTCACGTCCCTTGACGTGAAGTCGAACACACTACCACTGAGCTATCATCGCTTCAAAACAGTTTTAGCTACAGATTAAGATGCAAGCGAAGAGTGGCGTTATCTTTTCTCTTATCTTAGTCTCCGGTTATTGAGGTCAATGAAAGAGCCTGGAAGAGTTACAGACAACAATATAAATTTCTAGAGTAATGGTATCAAAGAAAGTTTCAAAAGCTCAAAATTCACATTTATGACTTCTGTATTTATTAAACCTATCATATGATTGGAAGTAACAAGAAAGCAGGTTCTTGGTATACAGAAGGTGGTATGTCCTATACCTAAAGGGATTATTTCTAGTGTTTCTATGTTACTAAATGAGTATCAGATACCTCTAAGCCGTCCGTGCTGTACGAAATATGTGACTGAATTTTACCTACGTTACAAAACAGAAAGTCAAATGGTGTTAAGCTTAATTGTATTTCTAAATAACTCTGATTACAAGTAAATTACGCTGGTTTGTTTCAACAGAACAACCTTGATCTTCTCGTCGGCGAAATCTTCTACGTTTAAACTTTAACTGCATGATACAAGTCGAATTAAGTAATTTTGATAAGAAATGCAGTATAATTTCTTACCGCAAACATAATACTAATTGTTCACCCGGTGACTATTGTAATGGTTCATTTTAATATTTTTTTTATTTAAGTAATCTCTTTTAGAAGAGAAATGAAAACATTTTTTTCAAGATAAAAATAAAAATGATAATAATAGAGCTCATAAATGAAGACGAACCAAAAAAAAGAGATCAGTTGAATTTTTTTCAGCCCTTGATGACATAATAAACGAGAATGTGAATTCCACGCCCTAACTACACAGCCGGACATTATGACATTTTATATACACGTGGTCAGTAGTACAGAAAATGACCTAATATACTAATCTATCCAAAGAAAAGTACTGTTCACGAGAAATGGATTCACAGCCGATTCATTATAAACCCATAAAACAAGATAAACTCAATCGACTAGCGACTTCTTCTGATGAACTCAGCCATTGCTTTTTGTAACCTTTATATGAGCTGGTGCATAACACAAAAATTATTTGTAGTAAGATAAATATTGAAATGAGAGGAGATGACAACTGATCTGATTTATACTGAACGGGCTGAATTATTAATTGTCTTCATACACTTTAGTTTCAGTGACACTTTACTACAGTGTCCCCCACAAACCACCGAGCTGGCGCCGGCATACTAGATCAAGTATTTCAATAATAAACAATTAATGAATTGTTTGCATTTTAATAACGTTCGCATCAACCTTGAACTTGCATACTCACTCTGTCACAGATGAATGTCTGGAATTGACATTTCTATCTGCACACAGCTAATATATACTGTAACACGTGAAGCTATTATGTAAAAAAGGATAAGAATAAGACTTAAAAAAATAGATGCAGATCGAGTTTCTTGCCGGTTCTTCTCGATGGCTATGCTATTTTCCGAACCGGTGGTAGTTTTGACGTTCATAAGCGCCTAAATTGAGTAGAGATTTGATTTGATGATCGACAAACCACAGATTATGTTTCAACTGCGCGGGGGCGTTACGTTTTATGACATTCTGGCGTGATCATGTCCCTTATTAAGTTAGACCGCGTTTCTGTCCCCTAGGTCCTGTTCGATGTCTCACGGTAGACCCTATACTATCTCTAGATTGCGTAGACAATTTTTGATTTTGATTCCTATTTCCATTGATATCACTGGCAAGGTTAATATTTGGACCGTTTATTTTGAAAGTGGTGTAAGTCCATTTTCTTTGGTTTCGAGAAAATTTCACTTTCATAATCGATGATAATGCAATTTCATTTACCGACCGATTTTAAGTTGTACACAACATGGGATTTTTTCGAGAAACACGGACTAGTTATATATAAAAAATTTACATTAAATTAAGCATGAATTACGTGATAGCTTATTTTTCTCAAAAATGGACTTACATCACTTTCAAAATAAACGGTCCATTTAAAACATAAACACGCTCAAACCCTAACCCTTGCACCGCGTCCGAGCTCGTCTTTGTCCCGACAGACACCTCCGCGACCGCCAATTATCGGTGTAATTGGCTATTCAACTTGCGACGAGGCGCACAGCAAGACTAATTAATAGGATCAACTGCACATTGAAATTTTACGCTTCAAAGACCCTGGGCTACCTGCAATCAATGTACGTATGTCTATTAATAACGTTCAGTGAGAGAATCGTATGACCGCTTTTGTTGTCATTGACCTCAGTATAGCCTATATTAAGTTATTGAAGTTAAAGACGTACTATTACATTAGTAAAGACGTACAAAACGTATCATTTAAAATTATTGTACTTTATAACATCATATTTAATTTCTATCTTAAAACATCATTTATTAGAAAGGTAGTGTGTGTGTGTTTTTTTTTATTAAAATCCACTGTAACATTTCGAACATGATCCGAGATTTTTTTTGTAGTAACTTTTACATACCATTAATATTTATGTATACAAAAATTATGGAAATAACAATTATAACAATACCGAAAATAACAATATTTCGAGTATAAAATCACGATAATAAATCAAAATGATTTTAGGAATTTAGTAATTTGGATATGGTAATGTAGTGTGTTAAAAATACTAGATAAACATTGATCAGTGTAACCGATCATATTAATGTGCATGTATAAAAATATAGTTGTTATTGGCTGATGATGTCCACAAAAAGATTGTACGTTTAGGATTGAAGGTCACAAATATCATGAAGTTATGGTATCTACAATAATTTTTGCAAGTCTGCCAACACTGATTAGATTCCATATCCCTATATAAAATCAATTACGCTGCTACTTTGCTGACGAACGTTCTACTGGACAGCTCATCTTTAGGATGTATGATCGCTGGGTCGTATTCAGTTTTGCATTAGGTAAAGTGCCGTCAATTTAGTGTCTTACTATATTAAAAGAAGGATATTAGTTACATTTTTTTTATACTTAAGGTTTTAGCGTTGTGGCCATAATCTCACCTGATCTTAAGTGATGATACGACCCAAGTTGGTAGATAAGCTAAACCTGTGGAGGAACTGGCTCTTAAGTGCAGCTGCCGGAACACAACTATTGGTATTTGGCGGCACGTTTACAACTTGAGGGCGGTAGTTAGCCAGGCGGTCATTAGAAAAGCCCTACCACCATGCTATGGTTTCCTCACGATGTTTTCCTTCACCGGAAGTTCAAGCTCATTGTAGGTGCTTGGATTCGAACTCACGTCCCTTGACGCAAAGTCGTACATACTACCACTGAGCTATCATCGCTTCAAAACAGTTTTAGCTACAGATTAAGATGCAAGCGAAGAGTGGCGTTATCTTTTCTCTTATCTTAGTCTCCGGTTATTAAGGTCAATGAAAGAGTCTGAAAGAGTTACAGGCAACAATATAAATTTCTAGAGTAATGGTATCAAAGAAAGTTTCAAAAGCTCAAAATTCACATTTATGACTTCTGTATTTATTAGACCCATCAGATGATTGGAAGTAACAAGAAAGCAGGTTCTTGGTATACAGAAGGTGGTATGTCCTATACCTATAGGGATTATATATTATATATATATATATATATTATAGCGGTCATTAGAAAAGCCCTACCACCATGCTATGGTTTCCTCACGATGTTTTCCTTCACCGGAAGTTCAAGCTCATTGTAGGTTCTTGGATTCGAACTCACGTCCCTTGACGTGAAGTCGTACACACTACCACTGAGCTATCCATGACATATTTAGAGATAGAGATATATTTATAATAGAGCCATATTTTCCGCTACAGTAATCCCGATTCCAGACGAGAAATATATTCCCGACTTTATTAGTGAGTTCTCTGTGAAATTATCTCAATTTCGACGGTCATTAGCGGCGTCGCGCAGGCGAGATATCTGACTGGACTGCTTATAAATCCGAATTTAATGACCGCCAGCGCCGGCCGATTCGAATCCAGTGGCGGCGTTTTAGCAAATGAAGTTAGAAAGCCTCGTGCTATATTGCCAGCAGGGTGTATGGTCGATATATACGTTCGTACACCTATATTTTTATAGATTCAGATACGTATTGTAGATGCTAGGTAACAATGTGGCTGAATGATGATGATAGGCATTAGACGTTGCTCTACCGCCATGTTTTGGTTCATTACAATATTTGTTTTTAGCAACTGAAATTATTCATACATAAACATGTACTTTAATGTAGCTAGTTAATACGTTTCGCCATTTAGAATCTCAGTCTTATATCGATTTTTTGTCTACAATTTACATAGTCCTATGTGGAAACTAATTATAGAGGTAGGTAGGGGCAGCAAAATTTGAATGGTCTACGAGCGGTAAAATTGTAAATCCGCCAGTGGTTTTGCTAAATGTTAAGTGACATGTCGTCCAAGATACTAAGCACGCTAAGCTTCAAAGGGGAACTGGGTTTCAAACGTAACTGTGAGAATACATTGCTCGTATACGCTATCACTGATCAATAATTACTTCACCGTCAATCTATCCACATGGATATCTCAAAATATATAAAGTTATAGATAGATAGATATGTAGACGGATCTTTTATGCTGACGACTATTGGAAATCTGTAATGTTTCTACTATAGTTACTTCCACGAATATCTTTCTGGTTGTTCGGTATATTGTTATTTACTTTTAAATCAGACATAATGTTTAATAATTATATTACAGTTAATAAATCAATTTACGTTCAGATATATTGCTAACCAATCGTTTACCATCACTTTTAAATTATATTTATTTCTAGATATATATACCTTATTTATTATTTATTTAATTGCATGGTTATTAAAATTTTATTGAAAAAAATGTACTTAAAAGTTCTACAAAGACTGTTTTACAGATATCATGGGTCTGGCTGAAAAGCCGCGAAGTGAATCAAATGTAAAAAAAAATCAAGCACCTGCTTGATTGCTACTATGGTTCCATAAATATATATACCTTATTTATTATTTATTTAATTGCAGGGTTATTAAAATTTTATTGAAAAAAATGTAATTAAAAGTTCTACAAAGAGATTGTTTTGCAGATATCATGAGTCTGGCTGAAAAGCCGCGAAGTGAATCAAATGTAAAAAAAAATCAAGCACCTGCTTGATTGCTACCATGCTTCCATAAGGGATAATAGGCACGACGAGCTAAGAAAACACGGAGCGGTGGAGTAAGGGTGTGTAGCATATTTTTGTGTTACAGGGGGCGAGGGAAGACGGCGGGCGTAGGCGGACCCAGGTAGCGTTTGTTGTGCGTGCCCTAGGCTGTACTGTTGTCACTGTCTGTCAAATAGCGCGCGAAGTGAGACAGTTCCACGTCGAATCGAGGAATGCGCTTTGCTTACTCTAAATGTCGTAATTAAATTCCTAATTTCGGTGTGAAATCTTTAAATTCAAATAGTGAACGCGGAATGTTCTATTGTTGTACTACTTTTTTTTTAAATTTTACATCGAAAAAGGCCGTAAACCAGTCATTGGGATATTATTAATCTGTTGACTTTTTTTTTTTGTTTATAATTGTGAAAAGCGCATTCAGTTCTAGATAATATATATAATTCGACGTAGAACAATATTGAACTCACTCTGCACAGTTTAGTAATCGTCGTGCTGTAAACAATAATTTTGTTTTTCTTTATTTTTGGTTATCATTTTGATGCGTAATTAGTGTGAATTTATGTTATTTATATCATTAATATAATATATATATATATGTTTAAAATGTACTTGATTTCTGTACGGAGCCGTGTTGGTACGTCCAAAATTTATGTAAACATTCTTATTAAAAAAAATTGGATATCGCGAGTATTTGAAGCTCGAACAGAAGTCGTATGTAATCCAGCTAAAGTATGATCCTTGAGGGTTCTGTAGCTACTTGTTGTGACTCCCGTTTTCAATGGTCACGCTACGGACCCCTCGGCGAATTCACCACTGCAACGTTATATAGTGTTAATGTGCTAATTTAATTACTTTCGTTTTTTTTTTTTTAAATGTGTTTTTGACGTGAATTTTTGGATTTTGTTCGTTGGACGTTGTTTGAACTAAAACTGTGTGTTGTGTTTTATATAGACAGCTACTATATGGATGTTGTTTTGTCGTCGGTGCTTGGGTCGTCATTGACGATGTAGTGTCTGCCGCTCCCTTTCGGGGATCGGCGTGAAGGTTTTCATAACTATGACGACCGCCGCCGGTAATTTTGGCTGTCGACGTCATAGTTTCATTATAAAGTGATTTAATTATTTATTCTCACGATAAAATCGGTTTATTTGTCGCATCCAGAAAAAAATACTTAAACCGAGAATAAAATATACAGTAAGTTGTATTTTCTGGATACGAAAACTGAAAAAAAAAATTGTTAGGTTTTTTTTTTATTTACATTGACAACAGTAGCAACTAGGCTGCGCGCACAATGCGCTATGAATATTTTACATAATCATGTATATTTCAAAATTTTTATTGAAAATTAATTCTGCATTCAATTTTCATTTAAATCTATGCAAATATTTTATATGCGTGATCGTGTAATATTTTGAATTTTATAAACATGTGATATTATGGAAAACCACTTGAATTCGTAGATATTGTAAATATGAAAATCATAATTTTATAAATTAGAAAGTTTGTTCAGTAGTTTTTCATAAAGATATTAAACAAGATTACAGTGATTTTAGAACTGTTTACATAATACTTGTGATTGCAAAAAAATATATTTAAATTAGCGATTGATTAGATATATTCAAAAGTTAATTGTATTAATATTGTAAAATACATCATAACTATTTTAATGCAGAGATATTTAATAAGATGGATAATTGTAATTTATTAAAAATAGACTAATTTTAATCAAATTAATTCCACACTACGGTTGTATAATCACTGTCGGTGCTTTGTCTGAAATATAATAATTCTTCAGAGAAAGTATCAAAGTCTCGTTTGAGTCCGCCGCTCCACGCATATTCGCTAGGCTTTTGTGGTGTGGCTCTTTGGTTAGTTTCCGTAACCGGTGATTGCGACTGTCTTTTCAGTAAATAGTAGGAATAATTGTTAGTTCGGGCAACACTTTATGTATTTTAAGTTGACTTGCGGCAGGCCTTATCAGCAAAATAATGCTGTAACTTCACGGAGCGAGTTTTTTCGGTCGTAACTTAATTATTTCCAGTAAATAGCGGAAATAATTGTTAGTTCAGGCAACATCTTGTGAGTATTAAGTAACACACAATGATTTGTAACTTCGCGTAATGGTTGTATTTGGCAAGTTTTCAATCAGTCCTGATGTGATCTTAGTTAACTTGTACTATATAACACTATGTTATTTAATAGTGAAAGTGTTTTGTATGAAATAGTTTATTTCTTGTGTTAAAGTCAAATGAATTATGTATAACTAGCTTTTTCATGCGGCTTCGTTCGCATTATTATTGTTTTTATTAAACAAATTGAATGACGTAATAAAAAAATCATCCAAACTTTTGTCCCTCTCTTTACCCCACTTCCAATGTTTTTCGCGGGAAAACGTAGCCTATCACCGTCTCCAGGTTCCCAGCTATCTCTATACCAAAATTTATCACGATCGATTCAGCGATTTAGACGTGAAAGCGTAACGAACAAGCAAATAAACAAACTCGCTTTCGAATTTATAATATTAATAACTTGGGAAATAATTTATTAATTGCAACAATAACCTCCCGGGCGGCTTTAACAAGAGAGTTGTTTTTTTTTTTTAATTCTTCTATGAACTCATACATTCTACGATCATTTAAGACATAAGTTTAATCTATATATGTCACAAACTTATCAGGATAGTACTGGATCGAAGTGGAAAGATTCGTAGACGGATCTAGGCTAATTAGTTATCGGATTCAAGAGTATCTTTCTGTATGTTATAAGATTTAATTTTGCATACGTTTTGACTGACCAATATAAATTTAAAAATATAGTTGATGTGTGCAGGCACGTTGGCACTAAAAATGGGTAAGAGTTCCGCATAGCGGGCGTAGCAGCTCGTAGCAAACTCGTAGCAATTCGTAGCATGCGTTTAAACTTTTCGCCTACGCGCAAAACCCGGTTACGGAAACTTGTTATTTTTGTATATATTTTTTTTTAATTCTTAGTTTAATGTAATCCCTTTCGCCGCAGATCGAAAGCTGTTCGTGGGGATGTTGAGTAAACAACAGACTGAGGAGGATGTTCGCCAAATGTTCACACCGTTCGGCACTATAGAAGAGTGCTCGATACTCCGCGGCCCAGACGGTGCGAGCAAAGGTGAGTTCTTATATTACCAATTTCAAATTTAAACTCCTAATTGTGTTTAAGGCGGCATGACCTGATTGATATTTTAAGAAATGTATTAGGTTCTGTCTGAAATGTCTACGTTGCAATGGAGGGTGATCGGCTATGATTTAATGACGTATTTTGGAATATTCCTCTTCGAGCATATACAGTTTTTTTACAGGTGAAGTTTAGTGAAGTGAATGGAACATTCCTCTCTGAGTATAAAGCTAAAATACACCGTTTTTTTTAACTTACAGTTTCTACCGTGTTTTTTCAATGGGTACTATGTAAATGCCTTTATACCAATCTTTATATTACATATCTATTTATTTATTTAAACTCTGGTACTATTTTTATGTAATTTTCGCTTCAATCCTATATGTTTCTAAACTAATTACTTATTACCACTGAAAATTTCCATTAAATCTCATAAAGCAATATCAGTTATGCAGATTTTTCACGTTGGAAGAAAGCATTGAATTACAAAAAAATTATCTCTCTACTGGTCATTACTCAAGAAAAATGCTTCCGTTTGGTAAGGGTCAGTACAACTTATTTTAGAAATTGTAATTATTAAAGTAATTATTTTCAAAATAACAAGTTTTTTTTATTAATATCGGAATATCTAGATTAAAATAGAGCTAGGTTCAGATGACCTATGTTTTCTTCCTTTCGTTGAGAAATCATTCTGAAAGTAGGTACAGAGTTTCGGCCTGCCTTCGACCGCCCGCCCAACGATACACCCACCTCTTATATCTAAACAAGAAATAGTTATTATGCGGTTACTCGATGAATTATTTACATTCTGTTTACTTATCCTTCCCTCTGTGTATTGGGAAGGTACAAACGTATAAAAAGTAACAACATTCTAACGGTTTCAAGTTAACGATGTATATTTATATTATTTGATATTTTAAATTGAACTTTTCTTTAGGTCTTTATTGTACTTGCGTTATGTGGTACGATAAAATAAGGTCATTGAAATTTATGTAAATAAAAACACTATATATATAAATAATAGTAAATAATGGCTCGGTGATGGCGTATACGGACTCCGCAGCAAAGGACGTGAATTCAAATTCCTGTAACGAGCTTGAGCTTTTAGGGAAAAAAACCATCGTGATGAAACCGTAGCATGGTGGTGGACCTAGCTACCACCTATAAATTTATAATCTCCCACCAAATACCTATAGGTGTGTTACAACAGTTATACTTGAAAGCCAGTGCCTTTTGCTAGGCTTAGCGTATTCACCATCTTGCGTCACATCGACATATAACATCAGGTGATATTGTGACCATAACGCTAAACATTAAATATAAAAACAAAAAAAAAAGTTCATTGACGTAATAATTTATTGACATTTATATTATTTACACATAGCTCTTGTATTCGTTTGAATTTCAACGAACTTAATTGTTCAACACTTCTTTCTATCATATAACGCAAGCATGTTAATGGCACGGCCCTGAATTTTAAACTGTCACAAATCGCTTCAATAAATAAATTAATAAATAAACCGTTATGTCATAAAGCTTGTGTCACAACATACCTAAGCCAATTCTGTTGACGTGCCGAAATCTCACCGCAAAATCTTGTTAATAACGAATTCATGTTAAATTTCACTACGGATCAAGGTGACGGCAAACGTTCGTGGCGCACGCCCGTAATATTTATTATTGCATGTCACACCGCCTTAGGCAATGGTAATCTTGTTTTGCATTCGGTGTGAATTTGTAGTATTTTAGTCAAGCCGGTGACGACGTCATGTCGAACGTTACACTGTTTGTAAGTCGTCTGAAATGTTCAGCGTGTTAAGGTGCGGGAACAAATGTAAATACGGAAACCGAATATTTCGATGGAAGTTATTAGGAAAGTAGCGGCTACCTTTATCTGTTAAAAGTAACTGAGAAAAATCCATGCTACTCCAAGCAGTTCTCGAGACTTGTCACACGTTCGTAGGTTTGAATAGCTCCTTTCCGACGTGCGTCACTACTCACTACCACTACTTCACTACTCCTGTTGCTTTCCCGGCCCACCCAAATTTGGTAGGAGCCTGCTAACGCAGTTTTAGAGACACGTTGTAATATAACAATTACTGCAGTCCTGGGCAGGCCAAGATCTTTTAAAAGATTACAGAAGCATTTTACTGGTATACCTCTCACTTCCACTACCACCGCGTATAAATTCATTACGTAGCCATTCCTATTCAGCTCATTTAGTAGCTTGTAGTATTTATATCACTTTATAAATAGATATTAAAATTTTAAAACAAATGATAAAAAGTTACAAAACAAAAGGACAGTCGGACTACGATTTGACTTGCTATGTCTTATTACATAGTTCTTGACGCTGCTGAAATTTCTTTTCATTTATTTTTTCGAGAATATTTTTTATACGCTAAAACGAGAGTTTTTTTCGTGTTCGCTTGGCAAAGTGATTACCTTATGTTAAGTACAATACAGTGCAAAACTAACAGCGACCATCGAGAGAATGACAATCCATCGCTAGTCGCTACTGTCATGCCATATGTAAAATATAGCGTTGATTATTAACTGATACGTTTTTATTATAATTTATAACTTTACTCGTGACTTATTTAATGTAGGAGTTTTTAAATGGAATAAAAAAGTAGAAATAAAGAGTGAGTAACAAGAGAAGTAGAGCACAGTTCACTTTTGAAGCTTTGTCTCTACTTCGAGCGGTGCGATTGGTTTATTTGGAATTTCGATATAATTGTATTACTAAAATTTGAAGCTTCGTTAATTGTCAGTTAGAATAAATTAACATTAGTCTCGTTTCATGGTAGTTGGAGTAACAATTATGTGCAAACTTAATTTAAAACGTTGTTTATATTTATCAAGTGGCACGTGTATGTCAGTAACGGGACCATTAAGTTTTAGCACTCGTGTAAAGTGTTTTATTTTTAAAAACCGCTTCGGCGAATTCGGCTTCGGTTCACCAATGATTTCGGCGTGAATCATAGCGTTTTGCACGCCCTTAAATTTTTTAACGCTCGAAGCAGGGCGTTCCTTGTCATTATTGAACGGTGAAGTTATTAAGCGCCCAGTACAGATGTACCGAATCGTCGAGTAAAATTGTTAATTCGAGTTAATTACAAGCGCCACGGCCGCCGACGATAAAGTAATTTTTACGAGATTCCACGGAACATTATCGTTAATGTTTTCTCGGTATAAATTAAGGGGGGGATTTTGGCCTCAATCTGTTACAGTTGTAGGCGAAGATAAAATTTAAATACGCCAAATAATTCTTCGTGAGTACTGAAACGGGTGGTATATGGCCGCTGATATTATTTCTACGCGAATTTGGAATTATGGTTACAATAGTAATTGATATTTTGATGCATTGAATCATTATTTGAGCTTGAAGTCAGCTTTTTCTTGACAACTTCCGGTAAAATTATTTTTGGAACGGTTGAATCCGTATACTAAAATGTTGGTCTGTTGTCTTAAAATTTTTAGTGAATTAGGAAACATATTTGATGTATTTTTTATGAAGAAAAAAGTTAACATGTTAATATAGTTGCTCGCTTGATTTATAGAATGCAGTTGTTATTCTGTGTCAACCTCAGTTCTTCGATATCGTTTGTAGAGCTAACATCTCTCGTGAAAGTAAAAAAGTACTAATTTGTAACTCTGCTTTATTACTCTGTTGGTTTTTTCTTTTAACGTGAGGTCACGTCAACATATATAAGTTTAAATTTATATTTATATTTGATGAATTTTGATACAGAGATAGATGGAACCTAAGAAATGGGGATAGGTTACTTTTTTGGAAGAAGGGTAAATCGAGGGATAAACTTTGTATGAAACTTTTATTGCGTCATCGGATTTGTTTCACAAAATCGATATTAACGCGAGCGAAGCCGCACGTAAAATCTAGTTAGCAATTCTAAATATCTTTGATATTTTAGAAGATAACTTCAAATATATCCGAACCAGTTTTGAGTAACTTATAACTAACAAGGTGCAAAATTCAATCCGTATTATATCATTCAAAGCATGTTAAAGGCTCGAAATAAGGATTATTATACTGCAGAGTGGGAATGAATACATCTCTTCGAGTAACAGTAAAAGTCCATCGCAATATAAAAGGTATAAAAGGCTTTGCTATACGCGTCCTTAGCTAATTAAGGGGACTTAATTAGTTGCTCGTTCGTTGCGTATACAATAATTAAATTGAAAGCTTATTATAGGAGTTGTTTTTGAATTTTGATTTATAATTATGATTGATTTATACACGTATTTAGTAACTTTAAGTGTACTCAAACTTTATATTACTTCTGACAACAAATTCAAGTAATATATATAATATAAATATATTGACCTTGTAATGTTACATAGTAACTTCTTCCCTAGGGAAGGCACTGGTAATTTTCCTGTGAATCCAATACAGTAATTTATACAGAATTGGAAGTAGTTACTGAATTACACCCGATGTGATAAATAGTATTTCTTAATTAATACGTTGATATAATTTCTTCCAAAGAATAGGTACTATGCTTATCTATGCATATGTTAAAACGGTAACAGAGCCAAATCTTTTTTTTATAGAATAGAAGTCAAACAAGCGAGCCTGTCACCTGACTGTAAGTGAGATGAGGATGAGGTCCATCGCCGGGCTTTATTTGTATTTGGGGGCAGATTTTCAACTTGAGGGTAGTAGCTTGCCAGCCTGGCGGGCATTAGGACTACCCTTACCGCAATGCTATAGTTTCCTCACGATGGTTTCCTTCACTGAAACCTCAAGCTCATTGTAGGTGGTTGGATTCACACTCACGTCCCATGATGCGGCGTTCCTACATACCACCACTGAGCTATCATCGCTTCATTTGTACATTATACAGGTATTTGTAGAAAATAGTATTATAGTAATTATAGTTTGCAATTTGCTATTAATACGCAGTTGTGAAAATGTGTTTTATTTTTATTGTTGTCTATCTCCTTGCGCTATCCTGAAATTATGAGATATATTTTGACATAGTACTAACTAATAGTATCAACAGGCAACAGGCGAGTATAGCCTATTATTTATTATCTATAGTAAAATTCCGAAAAAGAAAAAAAAATTAAATCACACCAATGAAACTAAAATTCAAATGATCACTTGTAGTGCTAATATAAAGGTTGCTTATAAGTTTAAAACGGACCCGCAAGTTTGGAGAACTTTCTTTATGAATCAATAGATTTTAGCGTTATGACGGTAAATTCACCTGATGTTAAGTGAGGATGTGGTTCAAGGTATTGGGCACGCTAAACCTACTAGAGGAACTGGCTCTGAAGTAGAACAGCTGAAACAACTCTATACGTACTTAGAGGCATATTTTCGTCTTCAGGGTGGTAACAAACCTGGTATCTGACAATACGGAAGAATGAAATGTTGCTGGGATGCGTTTTAATGGATAGTATATATTTTTTTATCGTTGTGGTTTAGCGTTATGGCATAATGTCACCTGATCTTAGGTGACGATACGGCCCAAGTTGGTAGACACGCTAAACCTGTGGAGGAACTGGCTCTCAAGTGCAACTGCCGGAACACACCTATTGGTATTTGCAGATTTTCAGCTTGAGGGTGGTAGCCAGCCAGGCTGGCATTAGAAGAAGTCCTACTCTGCTGTCTTGGGTGATTAGAACCCGATGGGCACCATATACTCTACTCTCTATGAGCAGAGCGCAGGTAATTCGTTTATGCCTTGCGGTAAGAAAGCCCGAAAATAATAGGATTTCAACCATCACGTTAATAAAAAGAGTGGCATATATCCGAAATTTCCCTACTTCCGTATTATAGTTTCATCAAGTTATCTCCCATCATCGAAAGTTAATGTTTTCTGCACGGATTCGATTCCATTGACGCGGCATACATACAAACTACTACTAAGCTATGATTATTACTAATATTATAAATCTGAAAGTGCGTTTATTTGTCACGCCTAAACCGCTGAATCGATCATGATGAATTTTCGTGTAAAGAGACCTGGAGACGGTGATATACTTCTTATTCTCGCGAAAACTCATTGGCAGTGGGATAAAGAGAGGTATAAGCAAGCAAAGCCGCAGGTAGAGCTGCTAAAGACAATTTATTTCGTACGGCCATGCAATGTGTTCGATGTCGTAGGCGCGCGTAATAGTCACGTCGTAGCTTGTAATAAGGTCACGGGTATATCCATCGTAAAACCGGTATCCGCGCTTTACGTGCTCCGTAATGACCCGCTCGTAAAATATCGCCAATTTAGTTCACACTTAGCGCGTCGTCTCGCCGCTTTCCACCTGATGTATAGCTTCGCGACGCGGTGGTTTCACGCCCTTACGTATTATAATTATATAGCGGTCTATAACGCACGTAACTCGTGGGGATAATGAAATTTCCGCTCACCCGATGACGGTCGAGATGTGAGCACTAAATATTTCACAATAATGTATTATTAAGCTCCATTTGTGATTGTTTGACAGGCGCATCGACACTGAGTTTCGATTTATTTCATCAAACATCGCTACATTAATATAAGTAAATTTACAGATTCAACAATGCTATATTGTTACATACCACGTCTACTACTTATTAAAATGGGAACTTAATAATACCTTAACTTAATAATTAATAATACTTTAAATTAATAAGATGGAGGTTAGTTGATAACACAGATGATTATATAAATACGATACGAACGAAGTCCGGTGATGTTGTGAAAGCCTTCCAGACTAAGTGCGATAAGAACGTAGTCCGGTGAACAAGTGAAAGCCTTCCTTTCAGGCTAACAGTGTTAAGAACGTTCGACAGTACGGACGACTGTTCCAAATATACATACATTGTAGTAAGCGGAAGCTCCGCTGTGAAGTACAACGATTGTGGAAAGAGATGTGAGTATGATTCTACGTAACTTCCACGGTCTGTAACAATATGTGGGGATAAAAGAAAAAGCGAACGATGCTCGTCTTTCGAAACGAACGCGTTATTGTATTCATTTGTCCCGGATCGTTGGAATATCGCTGTCAGGAGAATAATATACACTAGCTGACCCGGCGAATGTTCAATAGTTCGACCACGACTCCGTCTTACTATGTTCGGGGATGTATACATTTCCTTTTTTATATAGGTTATAGTATTATGGCCACAATTTCACTATGTTGAGTGACTATGAGGTCCAGAATGGGAGAAACGCTGAGCCTAGTGGACGGACTGACTCTCAGGTGCAACTGCCGGAACACACCGATTGGTATTTGGCGGTAGATTTTCAATTTGAGGGTAGTGGCTAGCCAGGCGGTCACAAAAAACCCCTACCACGATGGGATGACTTCCTCGGGATGTTTTCCCTCACCGAATGCTTACGCCTCGAAGTAAGTGGATTTGAACTCACGTCCCTTGATTCTAAGTCGTAGTCGCTAACACTGACCTATCATCGCTTCAATATAAATATAAATAGACTGAATGTGAGTTTTAAAAGTGTTAAAAGATTAAAAGTTAACAATGACTTTCACGCGTATATACTTATGTATATATGTCGTAAAAGTGTACTTATGTTATAGAAACAATTTACTTAATAACAAATTGTTTGAAGTTGATTTATTTTCCGAGGCGGGCTCTATCCACGAATACACCACGAAACATAACCGCATGTGAATGTAGCGGACGCCCACATTTATTATTGTCCTTTGTAATGGAAAACGAGTGAGGTTACACCCGAAAAGTATGTTACAGATCGGACACACAGACTCGTCGTTCAGCGCAAGAATGCGGCAACAAAATTTTGATGTATTTAGTTCTTTGTATATGTACTTCTTCATATTGCTTTTTCATATCAGGATGGTAGCGATCTGTAATGAGTCGCAACTATGACAAACACACACACTAATAAACCCGCCATTGTAATTATCTCTCGTTTCTCAAATTACAACCAATGTATCTCCAGTTTTCATAATGCTTACAGACTGACATATCAGGGTTAACTCCTAATCCTCTATTATCTCTCTGTGATCATGATTATTTAGTTCTTAATGCCATGTAGAGTGCCGCCAGGTAAAAAAGATATTATTACAAAAATCGAGCTGTTTCATTATTTTTTATAATATTCCAAAGAACGACAGTCGATTCTTTTTTTAGACAAATCAAGATGTCGTTCTACGTTTTTGAATTGTTAATTATAGCATATAAAAAATGGAATAAGAGACTAAATAAAAAACAGAGAACACAAGGCACATTTATGCACAGTTATATTTCCAACTATTGTCAAATATTAAATGCTTATTGATTTTACACACATTTGAAACAGTTGGGCCGATTGAAACCGGAACAGATTCATGATTTTCAATTATTTAATTAAAGAAATTAAAGCAATCATATTAATGAAGCTATTTATACTTTAGAAGGGTTAAAAGTATTATACCTATTACTAAATATATTAACACTTTTTAAACTTTCGCGTATTGTATGCATTATAATATAGAAATTAAACACAGATGTAAAACGCGACATACTTTTTAATAATTGCTCGACGTTTCTACATTGGTAACGAGGCCGAAACGTCCAGCGATTATTAAAAAGTAAGTCACGTTTCAGACCTGTATTTAATTACTAAATATATTATATAATTATTGAAAACATCTACGATAACCCAATTCATATTTACCGACACAATATTAATTATGTCTCAACTTTTATGTGATAGATCTACTACCATTTCATCATTTCACAATCGCATCTTTTACCGGCAGCAGCCCAAGCCGAGGTTCGGCCTTTTTGGCACCCTTGAGCCCGCTGCCCGAAAAAGTTCGGGGAAGCTGTCAAAGCCCGTTGGGCTAACAGCGTATGTCAGTTCGAAAAAAAAAAACATTTTAATAGCAACGAAACATAATCGCTAACAAGTCCCGTGAACGAGGCGACCGTGTGTCGCGTATGCATAACCCCAATCGGAATACGCGAAGTGGTAAAATTGAAATCTCATTCACCGGGACAAGGGTCTTCTACCTCCGTGACACGGTAATTCTTTTTTATATATTTTATATTCCACCACAATAATGTGGAACTGTGCATGATGATGAAATTTAAGATATTTTATTCATTCCTATTAAACTGTTGGGAAAATAATCCAAAACAATAATAGATCTTATCCTATATTATATTTTTTTTTTCTCTTAACAGCCTATGTCAGGAATTACCGATGGGATTTCAAAAGTTACGTTTGTATTTAATACAGCAATTATCGAGAAAGGAATAGACTCTTTAACACTACGATACCATGAATATGAGTAATTCAGTATTGTAAAAACGGCTAATACTATTAAATTATTTTTACTTCCACGCAACGAATGTTACATACTACGTTTACTGCTTATTGATGTGGAAACTATAATACTGTATACTTTAAATTAATGAGAAGGAGGGTAGTTGATAACGTAGATTACTATATAAGTGCGATGCGAGCACGGCTACAGTTGCACAGTACAATCTTGCCTCGCCTGCCATGGTACAGTACAAATCAAATTTAGTTTTCAAATCCCGGAGGGAATCAGTTAGATTCGAAATTAGTTCCTTCGATTAGGTAGTGGTTTCAGGCACCGCCAGTTAGGCTTACATAAGTCCAATCTTACGCGCCATTATTTTTGGCACAGTGCAATCACTCTTTCTATATATTTTTTTTAATTAAAAGCTTGTATCGCGTTCGATTTTCTCTTACGCGTTTCGGCAACAGCCCAAGCCGCGGTTCGGTCACTAGTGACACCCTTGCGCGAGTTGCCCCTAGTTCGGTGAAGCTGTAAAAGCCCCTCAGGCTAACAGTGAAGGTCTCTTAGAAAAAAAAGAACGGCTAGAGTGCAGTGGGTTCGGTTCAGTTGAGTTAAGAACGATCGACAGTACGGAAGTGTTTCAGTAAGCGGAAGCTCTGCTGTAAAATATAACGATTGTGGAACGAGACTCTGAGTATGCTTCGACGTATACTCCACGGTCTGCAACACTAAATGGGAATCATGCAAATGCAATTTATTGCTCTCCAGTTTACATACAGTATGCTACATGTTATTTATTTAATAGTACAGCTAAGTGACAGTACAGTGACTAACGGTAGATATTGAACCCACTATTGGACTAATAACCTAAATTTTCTTTGTTCAGTTTGCAAATATATAGCAATTTCACTAATACTACTGTTCAATTTCATCTCGCTACAATACGAAACTTAATTAAATTATTATTTCATATCCAAAGGATACGGGCGGAAATACGTATTTTTTTTCCACATAGTTGAACACCCTCGCCCGGGGCGAAACGTTTTATGTATGAGATATCCATGATTAATATGGCCATAGGAATGACCGGCCGTAATGATATGAGGGTAAGGAATTTAATAATAAAGAATTTCATACAGAACCTCTCTTCTTAACGTAGAATAACAATGTATAATATATTTATAATATGTTTGTCAATTTTTTGATGTGAACATATTAATATATATATAAATTTTATAGTTACAAGTGTAAGTATAAATACTAGCGTTATGGTCACAATCTCACCTGATGTTATGTGACGATACGACCGCAAATGGTGGACAAACTGAACCAACTAAGGGACAGGCTTATGTTGCTTAAAAAAAATATGTGCATGGGGTTATCTCATACTCGCTCTGCCAGTGACTACGTTAGCGTGAACTTCAATAAATGATATCACCCGTAGCCTACCACCTTGTCAATATGAATTTCCATAGGGGAATGTATAAACGAACTTTAAAAATTATTTTTGACACTTAACTCGAAGGCTCACCGAAGTGTTCCAGACGTGCATGATATGTTGGTGAGGTGGTCACAAGTAGCGTTGTGCTGGGTTTGGTAAGGTTGGACTTGTGTTAACCCACAGGCATCCCTATATATATGTTTATTCTGTAAATCAGGTTCAAATATACTCAATTGATAGTATTGAATAATATATATATCTCATCGCAGTCGGTCTAGCTATTTTACATGTACACGTAACAAACTGGCAGACAGATAGAGATAATGATTTCTTAGGTTTACTCGAATATTATTCATTGAAATAAAACTAATTTAAACGGATTTTATCGCGGTTATTTATTGATTTTGAAGCCGACGTTTCGAAAGCTTTTCAGCCTTCGTGGTCACGGGGCGGACTGAGGTGTAGGTTGTTCGGAAAAGTTACTATGTCTACCTTCAAATTAATTTTTAATTTCACTAAAAAAAAAAACGTCGGAATCAAAATCAATAAATAACCGCGATAAAATCCGTTTAAATTAGTTTTATTTGCGTTTAGTTTTATATTTTTCGCGATTCTAAAATGCACGAATGTGTTGTGTACCCGAAAGTACATATTTTAGAATGTCGTCCGCGACTGTACCCGACTGAAACTATAGCGGCAGAGATGCCAGAACATTAGTAACAGGCTATCCCGCAGATGTCGCGTCTAGGGCGCACGACGCGTGTCACGGGTTTACACGCGCCTGTCACAAACGCAATGAGCTCGGTTGACAGGACCGCGTCAGCACATCCTTCGCAACTGTCGTATGAAATATCACTGTATATTTAACACATATCTTGTCGCTTTTTTTATATATACATAGAGTTAGCGTTATGGCCGTAACCTCACCTGATCTTAAGTCACGATACGGCCCACGTTGGTAGACACGCTTAACCTGCGGAGGAACTGGCTCTCAAGTGCAGCTGCCGGAACACACCTATTGGTATTTGGCGGCAGGTTTACAACTTGAGCGTGGTGGCTACCCAGGTGAGCATTACAAAAAAGCCCTTCGCTGGCGCGAACGAAAACACAGTTACAGCTTGATTTAGAATAAATGTAGGGAATTTTTGTAGCGATGATAGCTCAGTGGTAGTGTGTACGACTTCGCGTCAAGGGACGTGAGTTCGAATCCAACCACCTACAATAAATTTGAGCTTTCGGTGAAGGAAAACATCGTGAGGAAACCATAGCATGGTGGTAGGGCTTTTTCTTTTTTCTTTTTATTTATAATTAACGATAAATTGCGTCATATGTGGTGAGAAAAGTAATGGACATGAATGTTCAAAGATGGGTAGGAAGAGAAAGGCCAAAAAACAGATGGATAGAGTGCGTAAGAAATGTGAAATTAAGGCTGTGATGGAAGAAAAGGGAGTGAATGAAGAGATGACAGCTGAAGCAGCGGAAGAAGAAAAAAACGTATTTCGCCGACCACAAATGACTCAAATTGCCTCAAGATCTGTCCCGTTGTCTCATACTTATAAAAGAGGACTGACAGACAAAAATTACACATAATTTAATATTGATTTCTACAAATATTATGAAGTACACTCCGATTGTAATTTGAAAAATATATGCGATATAGATTTGCCTTAGCCAACTAACCGTTTATTATATGCATTTGTATCACAATAAATTATTGACGTAAATCGAGTGCCGTCAATAAGAGTCTTCAGTAGTGACATCAGCTTCAAAAACCCAATATATCTCAGTGACGGAACCTACGAAATTAAAGCCGGAAAACGAAAACAAAAAAGAAAGAAGTAACAACACAAGACAAACATAATCGGGGGCGTTTAATTAAATTCGTGTTACGGCGGGCTTCATTAAAAAATTTAATAACGTTTCGCAAAACAATATTCCACCTCCGGAGCACTCTGGGCGCGTCGTAATCGCCCCTTAAGACCCTTTTGACGGAAACGAATCGCTCAATATACAGGATGATTAATTCACGTCGGCGGGCAAACGCAACGATAACGCCGCGTCATCGTTACTAGACCGCCGCCGCGCCGCGAAGCCAACTCAAGCTGTTCTTCACTCGCACCTTATCGATACGTCAACGATATTATTACCCACTATACATAATGTATATTTTTATTTATATATAACGTAGTGAGTTCGTTTGTTTGTCACGACTACACCGCTGAATCGGTTACGATGAATTTTCGTGTAGACACAAATGGGAATCTGGGTACGGTGATAGTATACATTTTTCCGTGAACACCATAATGAGAGTGGGGTAAATCTATCTTTCAGGCAGCGGTATACGGTATTCTAGAGTGTGCCGATATAAATCTACAAAAGGCTTATGTAAATCCTACGATATATGTAAGAACCGATGTACTGAAATGGGGTAAAGAGAGATAAGAACTTAGTATGAAACTTTATTGAGACATCCGATGCGTTTGACAAAATCAACATTAACGCAAGCGAAACCTAGTATATATATAGATATATATATATATACTATATATATATATATATATATATATACTTATATAATATAATGAAGTATTCTTTGAGGCGTAATCACGTTAAAACTACTGATCGTCTCAACATGCAACCATGGCCTTTCGATGCGTAATTTACTTGTATATTTTTTATACTTAAGGTTTAGCGTTATAGCTATAATCTCACCTGATCTTGAGGGAGATACGGCCCAAGTTGGTAGACACGCTAAGCCTGTGGAGGAACTTGCTCTCAAGTGCAGCTGCCTGAACACACCTATTGGTATTTGGCGGCAGATTTTCAACTTGAGGGTGTGGTTGTTAGCCAGGCGGGCATTAGAAAAAGCCCTACCACTATGCCATGGTTTCCTCACAATATCAGCTCAAGCTCATTGTAGGAGAGGGAATTGGAACTCACGTCCCTTGACGCGAAGTCGTACACACTACCACTGAACTATCATCACTTCAATAATTTTAGGTTACTCATTATTTAATTTCCAATGATCCTTCACCGTTTTATTACAATTTCACTTTTATGAACATTTTCCCTCTAATGAATACAAAAGACAGTCATTTTCTCTTAATAATTTATTCGCCCGGATTCGGGCGGAAACGGCTAATAGATCTATATTTATATAATACAATGGAAAAGTTTGTTTGAATGCGTTAATCTTAGTAACCAGTAGTCGTATTTTAAAAATTATCTTTGTACTTTATAGAGTAATAACTGAGAGAGACTTTAGGTTTTTTAACATCACGCTATCGCCAATAGGAGTAAAGCTGTATTGAAAATAGTTACACAAAAATTATGAAACGATTGCACGTCTCATAACGCGAAGCGTTTGAGTAGTTCTCTACTCTCACTCTCTCAAACTCAAGCAATTATCTCGGCTTAAATTGCTTTTATCCGATCAATTTTGTACTTTATGAACCATGCCGTTTTGCAGCGTCACAATGAATCTTCGTTATAATATAAGCCAAATCATACGTATATACGAATTTATGAACGTAAAATTGACATTTATTATTACTACACTATTGGAACGAAGTTTCTTATCGCACGGTACGGATGGTGGCTAGACAAATCAAAACGTAAGATTTTGCCGTCGCGAACCTTTGTTCTATATTACAATATATTTCTATAGTGTAGGCGGTTACCATTGCACGTACGCCATTGGCTGTATCCAGTCATAGATGCCCGCTTATTGGTTCAAGCCAGCCAGTAAGTTCTCAACAGCTTCGTAAATATATTTCATGCACGTTATACGCGTTAGCTGTCATGAAATAAATGTATACAATAAAATATTTATTCACATAACTAGAAAAAAATATTTTAATTATGAAATTTTCTACCTTACCTTCAATTTATTAGTTATTTCTGCGTTTCATTTAATTGCTCTCAGACGCTATTAATTCATTCATTTGTATTTGTTGATCAAGAATATAATACGTTTATCAACAAATAAAAATTATATAAAGAAATTCGTTCCAACTAAATTTTTCACGACAGTCTCAGGGTTTTTTTTATGTTACGCAGCATAGTGACTGCACTGCACCTAATATTAAATACAGCACAATCCTAATCAACGGTCACTGTCAGTGAACCAAAATTTACTGCCTCTCACCACTGTCATGCTGACATGCTCAGATACCTCTTCATTCTTTATGTTTGTTTCCGAAAGTTTGTTTTCTTTGTTTTTCCTGTGTATATTTATTGGATTTTTGAGATTCACACTTGTTTTCAATTATTCAGTTATGGACCACTATCTGCATCAGTAGTTTTCCCTTTTTCTGTAGAAAAGAATACTGTTTTGCTGGCTCAAAGGATAAATTTTACGAAAATTTTTGAAGCGATGATAACTCAGTGGTAGTGTGTACCGATGCCGCGTCAAAGGACCATAGTTAGGTTCCCTGCAATGAGCTTGAGCTTTCGGTGAAGGAAAACATCGTGATGAAACCATAGCATGATGGTAGGGCTTTTTCTTGTACCCACCTGGCTACTTAGTATCCTCAAGTTTACAGTCCACCGTCAAATACCTGCAGGTGTATTTTGGCAGTTACATTTAAGAACCAGTCATACCACAGACTCAGCGCGTCCACCATCTTGGGCCACATCACCACTTAACATTAGGTGAGACTGTTACTATAACGTTAAACATATATAAAGCAGCGGGTAAAACGTAATTTTATAACCAAGTTTGTGTTCTTTAATACCTTGTGTACTGACGTTCTTGTCGCACAGCAAAACTCGACTATATCATTTCTACTAATTTGCTATGTTTACTTATATTGAAACAGGAAGTTATGGCGCCACGAACATCTAGACGCAACAAGTGAGGTTATAAATTATATAATTTCGCCAGTCATCGCCATACTATAACTACGCTTTATTCAATTATGGATAGTGATTTGACGATGCTTTTCCGCATATGCTGCAAACATCGTTAATAAAACAATATTTGGACATAATATAATTATAACTGTGCCAAACCTTTATCTTAGTTTTATTGTATCGAAATTCTTTATCGCACGATACGGTTAAAACATAGATAAATTAAAATATAACATTTTTCTGACACGACCCTATATTAAGTGTGTTTTATATTGCGATATATTTCTATAGCCGTAGCACGTATGCTGTTGGCTGCGTCCAGTCAAAGGTGTGAGCTTATTGGTTCAAGGCAGCCAGTCAGTTCTCGACGGCTGCGCAGATATAGTTTATACACATTGTACGCGGCAGCTGTTTCGTAGCATATTATATTTAATACTAGCTGAGCTGGTGAGCTTCATATCACCCAGAATGAATGTACGGCACCTCCGGTTTTTAAATCTCTGGTATCTTCTTCTTTCTTCTTCTTCTATCGTGTCAAAGATTGCATCAAATTCATTTGGACCAGGATTCGGCCACTCTCTGGGCATTTGACGTAGATGCCGACAGGTCAGCGAGTGTCCAGGAGTGTGTACAGAGGGGGCACGACAGTAAACGCGTCACAGTTTAGGACTCCCCGCAGTCACATAGAGCTTGATTTGGTTCTCTAAAACCCCATTTTACCATGTTGGAGTTGCAACGGTCCACCTCAGTTCGGAGACGGTTCAAATACTCCATGGCAAAGTATTTCCAGGGGGCAACCTCTCAGCAGGATCCACGTAGCCTGGTGGTGGTGCTAACTTTTTTAACTACATTATGCTTCCTGTCTCTATTGGGAGAACATCTAGGGGTTGAGTATGTGTCATGAAACTCCTTCGGCTTTTGCGAATTTAGTAGGCATATAGAGGGTGTCGACAGTCGATTTTTGTTTCCTTTTTTTGTATACTATCTATCTTCTAAGATACTCATTTTAATAAAATATTGTTATTGGCAGTTTTGATATACATGAAATGTACAACCTATGTAATGTAATTAATTGCATAATGAGTAATACTGTATTGTATAATATAGCTTGGTAAATAACAAATATATTTTCGTAATACGTAAAAGATAAAAATGTTTACTGTGGTTTATCCTTTAGAGATAAGTGTATACCGTCGTGCAATTTCTTATTCATATTTTAAAGATATATAATTCCGTTCTAAATTAATTTGGTCTAACTCGTAAGGTTCAGCCAGCGTTTTCCATATTTTTCTAAATCAGTTTATTACAGTAGCACGTTTTTTAAACTATAATATACCTGTATACTAATATATTAACAAAAAAAAAAACTACATACATACATCCATATAATTAAAACGAGTATAGTTAAGTTAAAAAGAACTATACTGGTATATAATAAAAGTAAAATTAAAACAATGTCGACTCGATTTCAAACAACTCCAATATAAAATATAACACAAAAAGGAATAAATATTCCAGTGAATAATAATGTATATAATGGGAGCTCATCATGATGTCGCTATAAAAACAATAACCCGCGCGATAGTGATTACTCCGTCGACCTAATTAATTTCATCTGTCCTGCATACCCGGGGGTGAATAACGGTCGTTATAAGCCGTTCTTACCACACTTTATTATACAGCGTGGTCGTGACTCTACCTCAATATTCTCATATCTATAATTCGACACTTAATACAGTCCATTATCCTTACTATGTAATATACCTCTTAGCCTCGCGAATCTTTGTTCGTTTTTCGGCAGCAGCCCAAGCCGAGGTTCGGCCACTCTGGCACTAATGCACCCGCTGCCTCGGGGCTGGGGGCCCTCAGCACTCGCCCCAAAAAGTTCGGTGTACCTGTCAATGGCCTTAAGGGTAACAGCGTATGTCAGATCGAAAAAAAAATATAAATATTATATACTACCATATAATATATTTTTCAAAGCGATGATAGCTCAGTTGGTAATGTGTACGGACGCCACGTCAAGGGGTTTGAGTTCGAATCCACCTACGAGCTTGAGCTTTCGGTGAAGGGAAACATCGTGATGTAACCATAGCATGGTGGTAGGGCTTTTTCTAATGCCCGCTTCGCTGGCTACCACCCTCAGATTAAAAATCTGTCGCGAAATACCTATAGTTGTGTTAAAGTAGGTGCACTTGAGAACCAGTTCCTTTACTAGGCTTAGCATGTCTACTATCTTGGGAGTCATCGTCACTTAACATCAGCTGAGATTGTGGCCATTGTGGTGAGTAATATTTCTTGATTACATAAGAGATAACTTTTGGGACTGGTGTCTCGTATTTTCCGAATAAGTTATACATATTTTATTTGAAGTCATTTAAAAAGAACAAAAAATATACATACCACCGAAAGCACCTAAATATGCGTGTCTTGAAACCGTCAACTAACGTGTAGGTAGTTGGGCACGTTTGGAGATAGATGACAAACAAGCCATATTATATGACCGACAACGACGCGTGTATAGATTAATAGCGAAAGCGTTGCATCCCCTGACTGATCATATTTGATATTGTGATCTGATCACCTATCATTGCAATCCCCCTTTCATAGGGGTGGAAGGCTGACAACCGCGCGATTCGTTAATCAAACTACCATTATCTATATTTTACATCCATATTAATACTACAAACCGGAAACGCATGTTTCTTTGCTTGTTTCTTGTTGTATTTTATATCTCAACTACGGAAGAAAGCTTTAAGCTATTCAAAGTTACTATACAAGTAATATGAACAGAGCTGTGTTAAAATATGTTTCAACATCTGGTAAATGATATATAGATTTAAAACATTCTTCTTTTAAAATGAATATACTACGATGTACTAAATGGCCTGAATAGAAATGGCGACGTGGTCAATTTATACGCGGTCGAAGTGAGAGCGAGACGTATACCAGCTAAATATACCTAAAACCTTCTAATAGATCTTGGCCTGTCTAGGACTACAGTAAGTTCTATACTGGAACGTGATTCTAAAGTTACGCTAGCAGGCTCCTACCAAATTTCAGTGGGTAGGGAGAGAAACCCGAGTGGTGAAGGTGAGTGTTGATGCGCGTTGGAAAGGGACCTCTTAAACTTACATCCGTATATTAAGTTTCGAAAACTGCTCGGAGTTTCCCTCCCTATCACACGATGGACCTGGCACCCGCAAGGTTAATCCCTGGATTGTTAAGATCTTCGTCTCTCTCTCTCATTCTCTCTCTCTCTCTCTCTCTCTCTCTCTCTCTCTCTCTCTCTCTCTCTCTCTCACTCTCTCTCTCTCTCTCTCTCTCTCTCTCATTCTCTCATTCTCTCTCTCTCTCTCTCTCTCTCTCATTCTCTCATTCTCTCTCTCTCTCTCTCTCTCTCTCTCTGAATGAATATATATTAAAACTGTGACTGGGCCACATCTGTAGAATATTTATTATATCATTATACTCGTGTTGCACTGTTATCGAAGATCAAAGATCAAAGATATTTGATATTTAATTATTGTACGGTAGCCAGCTTTCACTCTGCACGTACGTAACCGAATTTGCTGAAATCTGCCTAAAACAAATACTATATGTATCATATTGGATATTATTTATTAAAAAAAAAATGAACGGCCTCCTTCGTAATCCTTACGTATTTCAAAAACTGCCCATACTATAACATTGTACCGAATATAGCTCAGTGGTAACGTGTAAGAACACCGCGTTATGGGACGACAGTTCGAATCCAACCACTACCTAGCTTGAGCTTTCGGTGAAGGAAAACATCTTGAGGAAACAATAGCATGGTGGTAGGGCTTTTTCTAATGCCCGCCTCGCTAGCAACCACCCTCAAGTTGAAAATCTGCCGCTAAATACTAATAAGTGTGTTCCGATAGCTTTCCTATAAAGACCAGCAATGCACCTGCGATTCCTCTAGTGTTGTGGGTGTTCATGGGTGGTGATCACTTGCCATCATGTGACACGCTTGCTCGTTTGCCCCCGTATTCTATAAAAAAAACTGTACTGGTACATAGCAAAGTGGATCAAACTTATTCGTTTTATTTCTTGCCTATAAATTATTATAAATTTTTTCCTACATTTTCATTCCCCTGATTTGAGTAATGACAAATTCTCCATACTATTTTTCACTTCTATTTCATTCGTTGAAGTTCTGTTCATTCCTATACTTTAATAATATTTATTAATGTTTTTTCCGTAATCCAATTCATCCTAATACCAAAATTCTACGGAATCTCTTCAGTAGTACGTAAGATACAGATACGTCAGTTTCGCTTTAACAGTGTTAATTTCATAATTTCGGTATATTTCTTATCACTTATCATATACGATGTGACGTCGACAAACAAGTTCTAGAATATTCGGTGCGACGCCGACGCGACGTGGCGTACAAAGCGTTAATTAATATACACGCCGTTGGGCAACTAACGAGCTCTGACGAACTCTCTGACACAGTGACCGCTCCGGAGCTCCCGTGAAAGCGGATATCCACTCTGACCGAATCAATACAATGTTCTTTTGTCGTATCTCAACCCGTATATACCTTTATACAAAAATACTGACAGTATCCGCGACTTCATTCGTGTGGAATTGAAAATATCTTAATACTTTTTAACGTTTTTCGATATAACTTTTCTCATATTGGTGGTAATATATTGTTAAATATCTTAAAATATTTCTCAATGATCACTTTATAAAATACAAAACGGATATTTCAAACGAATCGCAAAGATTAACGCGACCTAATAAATAAACTTGCTACTTTTTTGATAACAATAAAATAATTGCTATGTAAATGTTATGCAATGATCTTTAAAGGTTTTGTTTGTTCAATATTACATTACACGCGAGGACATGTTCACTGGTTTTAGAGCACTTGATATGTCAGTTAATACACAAAATACTTCCTTGAACGCCGATGACATACTGAATTTTGAGTTAGCCAACTGACACAAATTCAGCGTGTCTCTTTAAAGGCGCATATGCCGTATCTATATATTTTGAATTATATATCATTTTATAGATAAGGTTTAGCGTAATAGCCATAATCACACCTGATCTTAAGTGACGATACGGTCCAAGTTGGTAGACACGCTAAACTTGTGGAGGAACTGGCTCTCAAGCGCAGCTGCCGGAACACACCTATTGGTATTTGGCGGCGGATTCTCAACTTGAGGGTGGTTGCTTACCAGGCATGCATTAGAAAAAGCCCTACCACCATGCAATGCTTTCCTCATGATATTTTCCTTCACCGAAAGCTAAAGATCATTCATTGTAGGTGGATGAATTCGAAGTCACGTCACTTGACGCGAAATCGTATACTACCACTGAGCTATCATCGCGTTGAAAACCTCAAATATGATATATTAAATATGATAGCCTCGCATTGGAACTCATACAATTATTTTCAAAAATCACTCTCATATGTTAAATAGATTCGAATGACGATATAATGTTGCATCTAAAGTAAACACAGGTAGGGTTCATTATCTTCTATCACACACTTGTTACAATTAGGAAATAACATTGTTAACACGTCGGGATCAAAATTAATAAATAACCGTGATAAAATCCGTTTAAATTAGTTTCATTTCGATAAATAACACTGTTATTAATATTTTTATTAAGTCACATTATTTTACAGAACAGTATTCGAAACCACTTCATTGCTGTTATTAACATTTGAATTGTTATAATTCTTACCTTAAATGCCCAGTAAGCGACCGAATACTGGTCGAACTTAGTATAATATAATCAAGGATACGAAACAAGACAATTTTCAGACATATTATCTCTCCAAAAATATTAACCTCGTCGACATCCTAACTTCGTGCACAGCGCGTGTTTCAAAAGTCGCAAACAAAAAAAAAACAACAAATATACGAGAATCGTTTGAGGAAATAAAAAATCTGCAAGTTATGTCGGAAAGCGACGGCATAACTTGAAGCGAGATCGACGATACAGCGTCACAGCACATTTAGAAAGGGAACGATGTTTCCTTGATTATCATATTGTTGTATAAAATAGTCGTTAAAAGTCAACAAAGTCGATAACATTCAACCCGGGCCATTGTAAAAACAAGCCTCGGGAGGAAGTAAAGTCCGGTTTACGCGGGTAAAGTTACTGGTTCATGTCGTTTAGGCAGCACTGCCTAAGTTACTTTTTCGTTATAATAAAATATGTTTTTGTAATGCTAAACGACCGGTTGAGTTTTTAAAGGCAAATAGAAAGTGTACACGTTATCCTAAATCTTTAAAAACTTTTTTTATTGTTATAAAAGTCATTATAAACGCGTACTTTAAGATTAATTTCTTAATATGAAATTGGTCATCAGAATTGACAACATATAAACTCCTTTAATAAACCCGTATATTGAGTTTTTGTGTTATATTGTATTTTCTATTTATATATTATTCCAACAAATTGTCACGAATTTTTCGCAATTGATACAAATATACGAGCTTACGAATAAAATTAAAATTAACTACACGTCAGACGAGGGGTAACGTATCTTAAATATTGAGAATACAATAAAAAAGACATATTAAAAGATAAGTAGCAATTACTAAAATAATGAGAAATGGTTGCAAGATGTATTCATTTCTAGATGGCAATATTGAAGCGATGATAGCTCAGTGGTAGTGTGTACGGCTTTGCGTCAAGGGACGTGAGTTCGAATCCAACCGCCTACAATCAGCTTGAGCTTTCGGTGAAGGAAACATCGTGAGGAAACCATAGAATGATGGCTTTTTCTGATGCCCGCCTCGCTAGCTACCGCCCTTAAGTTGAAAATCTGCCGCCAAATACCAATAGGCGTGTTCCTCCAGTTGCACTTGAGAGCCAGTTCCTCCACAGGCTTAGCGTGTCTACCAACATGGGCCGTATCGTCATTTAAGATCAGGTGAAATTACGGCCACTACGCTAAACATTAACAATAAATATATATATAGAAGCTGTAGTAAATCTTGAACAAATTCTACAGCATTAATATAGACGCAACGTCCAAAACTGCTTGAGTGCTTGTTAAAATTCTTAATAACCTCTAAAAAATTTATACCAATGGTAGTAGAATAGCAACTTATGGGAGGATGTAGGTTTCTTATAATTTATCTACAGTAAGCTGGTAGAACAATTTTCTATGTTCATCTAACATGCTATCACCTCTAGGTAAAAACTACTGGACTAATCCATTTGTTCAAGCACGTGTATTTGAGAAACGTTTTACAGTATTGTATACGTTTCTTTAATTAACCCCATGAACACACACGAAATTCAATCCACTAACGAGACTATGGATATAGAAATAAGTGAAAAAGTGTGATTTCCATAAGTGAAAAAAAAAACCTCACTTTTTAGTTTCTAGTGTAATGCCTAGATACTGTTGTAAAGCTATTTTTAACGCCAACTAAATCACGAATACCTAAAAAAAAGGTGCGGATCCAGAGTCCGCAGATTGGGTATATCATAATAAAAAATTGAGTCTGTGGTTTTATTGGAAAAAAAAAACATAGTCGAACCATAGTATGATAATGGGGCATTTTCTAACAACTATGTAAGTACCTACCATATTCAAGTTAAAAAGTGTTCCGTCGGTTTTCTACAGTTTCCTGTGAAGGAAGTATTTAAAATCAATCACGCGCTATACATATTTATTTTGATACGAGGGCCATAGGTTTCCGTGGTCTCTAGCCATACGCTTCTTTGCCACCTTGTCTATATTAATATTATAAATTAGAAAAGTCCGTTTGTTTGTTGTTGTTGTGAACGCGCTAATCTTAGTAACTACTAATCAGATTTGAAAAATTATTTCAGTATCTGATACAGCAATAATTTAAGCTTTAGACTAATATGACGCCACCATCAATAAGAGATAATTTTTAGTTTCACGCGAAATTGAAACGATGATAGCGTAGTGGTAGTGTGTACAACTTTGCGTCAAGGGACGTAAGTTCGAATCCATCTACAATGAGCTTCCGGTGAAGGAAAACATCGTGAGGAAACCATAGCACGGTGCTAAGGCTATTTCTGATGCCCGCCTGTCTAGCTACCACCCTGAAGTTGAAAATCTACCGCCAAATACCAAATAGGTGTGTTCCGGCAGTTGCACTTGAAAGCCAGTTCTTCCACAGGCTTTAAGATCAGGTGGGATTATGGGCATAAAGATAAGCCCTAACAAAAAAAAAAAACAATTCGCGGATACAGTTAGTTGGTACATAAAAACGGTATATATATCTCAGGATTAAATAAAGCAATTCACATTAGTTACACTGCAGAAATATGAAACCTATTTAGTAAATGTGAGATTGTTTGTTACTCTTTCACGCCTACCCTATCCATACTCATGAAATTTTTCATGCACGTCATAAGCAGTACAGGAAATACTATCTCTAAGTACTGTCACTTTACTATGAACCTACGCAAGTTGCGTTTCGAAGTGTTCGCTACAATGTTTATCGAATCGACAATCTCAGCTATAATAAACATTAAGGTAGAAAGAGAGACACCGTACATTTGGACTGAACGTTAAAAATGCATTCGCTCAACCGCTCACTTGTGTCGTGTGTACGATGCGTTATATCTCGTCGGAATAAAAAATATGTTACAATTCGGTCACGTCGCCTGCTAATTCTTTCTCACGGGAGTCGTGCTCGGAATTATTATATACGCGGTATGATTTTGCGAAATTACTAAATTTAGGTAAAATTTTATTAAAATACTAGCTTTTACCCGCGGCTTCGTTCGCGGTAATATTGATTTTGTTAAACAAGTCGCATGAAAAGTTTCATACAAAGTTTATTCCCCTCTTTACCCCAATACCGAAAAGTTTTTCTCGAGAAAAAGTAGCCTATCACCGTCTCCTGGTTTCTGTTTATATCTATACCAAAATTCATCATAATCGATTCAATGGTTTAGGCATGAAACTGTAATAAATAAACAAACTTGGTGGTTGCATGGCTTTTACTAAAGCCCGCCTGAGTAGCTAACTCCCTTAAGTTGAAAATCTGCCGCCAAATACCAATAGGTATATTCCGGAAGTTGCATTTGAGAGTCTCCTATAAAGGTTACTAACACACCTGCGATTCCTCTGGTGTTGTGTCCACCGCTGGTGGTGGTGTCCATGGGCGGCGGTGATCACTTACCATCAGGTGACACGCTTGCTCGTTTTCCCTCTATTACCATAAAAAAACTTACTTTCGCATTCATAGTATTAGTAAGGATGAGACAATAAGGATTATTTTATTCCCTGGATGTTGAAAGTACAAAGAAATTGCTAAGTTCGATATTTCTCAAAACGCATAATTTAACAATAAAAGTGACCTGTCAGTTAATTTACATTGTAATTTTCAAAAACCATTTACAACATTTTACTGCATTTTTTCCCATACTTATCATCGCGTCTGGATAGAACCTATTGGAGATACAGAAAAATCGGGTATAAAGCAATATGAACAAAAAAATCATCGTAGGCAAGACATACATCTATATATTGCCTCTTGGAGTATACCGGGCTAGATACGATTAGGATCGATCCTCCGGATAGGAGCCCTCGAGTGACTCTGCTCGCGCGATACACTGACACTCTACATCACTGAGAGTGCATCATCACACCGCATACCATTCGTGAACACTCACACGTTACGTACACGGTTCTGTAAGGGACATTGTTAGGAGCACTAAACTTGGTAAGTTAGGACCTGTTAGTTAGCTAGGATCGCGAATCTGTGTTCCTTTTCCTGCAGTAGCCCGAGCCGAGGTTGAGAGCCGTCTGCATTCGCCCCAGAAAGTTTGGTGAAGCGGTCAAAGTCCCGACGGCTAGCAGCGTATGTCAGGTCGAAACAAAAAGCAAGCTACGACAAGAAATGTATATGGGACTCACCTATAGCGATTCAATCGATATATCTACTAAAACGAACTCATTATGACAAACATACTCCCTCATTACCTGTGCCAATAAACTATAACGCTGTACTATTAATTTGTTTTTGTGGTGAAATAAATAATCTTAGAGATACATACTGATTTTTGTGCATCTAAATCGAATAATATTTCATGTTCTTTTTATTGTGTTTTTTAAAGTATGTGGCTATTAGCTTGACAGTATCGTTGTCGCCAATTAAAACATCAATCACTTTCAAAGACTCGTCCCTTAACAGCAGAATTAAATATGTAAGATTGAAGCCGATAAAACGACAGCGGGCGTGATGATAATTACGAAAAGTGCGAGACCCAGCGCGCCCCGCGGTCAAAAATAAACTTGCCAACGGCAAGGAGTATAAAATAAACATTAAATATAATACGGTGTTGCCGTGCTAAACGGTATCGCGGAAGATAATCTCTCCCGAGCCTCTTAATGAAGTGGAGAGCCGGTGGAGATGATTATTATATTTTTTATTAAAAGCGCCGCGCCGGGGCGAGTTGATGAGAAAAGTATAATACTGAGTTTACCGGCATCGCTTTTACATCAGCCGTTTACTACGCGAGACGGGGAAACAATTAAGGGTAATCATTACAAAGAACAAAAAACTCAACAAGAACAACAAACAACAAAGGCGTACGTAATAATAATAAAATAAAATCAAAAATACAAATGTTCCGAACTCGATCTTGTCGTCGATCACCGAAATCAAACGAGCCGACCCGACACGAACATCGGTTACGAAATTTCAATACGAGTCATTAACATAAAAAGGAAACAATAACCGTTTAAAATTTCGTATCGGCCATTGGTTTTTCCTACCTTTTTCATTTTTTTTATTATTTTGTATTCGTGAAAAAATCGCAATTTGCCATCGGGTAGCGTAGAAAGGAATGTTCGCGAAATTCAAATTTGTGTATCCGCGCGCGAGTCGCCCGGGCGCTCCGCTCTCGGACCCCTGTAATTAGAGGCTAATGAGAGCTCCGCACGTCTTTCTGTCCTACTGCGACGTTCATTTTTCAACGGCATATTTTGTACCGTTCCGTTTTTATTACGTGACGACTGGTTCTCATGTCGGCGACGCTTTATACCCATGTAGCAATGAAAAACTCATTAACTTTTTGATCGCGACCGTAAAGGGAGTGTACTAATATTTGTCTTTATGTCGGCTCCACTAAAGCGTCGCATTTTAATGTTCCCTTATATTTCATAACACACTTACTTATATTACGCGGGGTCGTTTCAATTTACGTGAAATATCATGTCTGCTTTGATGTCGTGTTTTGAAATTAACTGCGAATGTGTTTACGTCCCACTTCTTACATGAGTAGTTACTATAATGTAATTCTTAGGTTGTAAATTAAAATTTTCTTATGTAATATTCTAATCTTCACTAGATTATGATATGAAGGTATGATAGCTCAGTGGTATCGGCTAATAATATTTTACAGATATTTTCTATTGCTTGCTAAATTTGTATATAAGTCACTAAATACCAACAGTAGTGTTGCGGTGAGTGTACTCGAAAACAAGTACCTTAAGCTAAGCACGTCATTTGAGTTACAGCATCACTTAGCATTAGATAAGATCTAAACGAAACATAGCCTATAAAGGATTTTTTAAAGCACTGTCATATAACCACTAAAATCAACACCTCGACAACACTAAAATCTCAGCATCTCTAGAAACTACAGACAGCTTTGACACTTTTCTAGTAACGAATTAGTCATCTAAAATTTCCAATTACTCACATAAAATAGATTCCAGTCGCAGTATTGCCGTGGCTTATGTCACGTGGACAATTTATTTAATTTAGATAAAAGTTTCGAAATTAAATTCGAAAATGAGATAAGTTACATATATTACCCGAAGTTTTCTTTACAATAATGAGTACAAAAGACTATGACGATTATAAACCAGATATTTTAATCCAAGTAACGTAGGTATGTAGGATCCTCTCTGGTAAGGCGCTCATCCGGTGTCGGGTACTGTCCAGAGAAGCCTTCATGTATGAACCTGATTTTGATTGACGTCAAAATTTTGTTTTACATTCCATTCGATGTCTTGCTCTTTCGAAATATTAAATTTAAACGTTCTATATGCAAAGTGCATGCGTTAAAATACTCTATAAAATTTTATGACACTTGATATCGAAGTAGCAAGTTATGAGAAACCTTCGGTTTTTCCTTATGAAAAATTATGGTTAGAACAAATTAAATCCAATCATTACACTTACCGGTAAACATTTTGCCCGAAATAACTCGATATGGTTCTCTGTGGTTCCAATAAAATAAACTCCTTTTAAAATGTGTTCAAGTATTAGAAATATCTAGTGGTTATAAGTTCCTTTCCATACTTTATAAATTGAGTCGTTGCACCTTTCTGAATTGGTGTTAGTGAGAATGATGATAAAGAAAAAGCCTAGACTTGTAAAGCATAGAAAAGAACTGTCTGTAAGTGTACTTACCAAAAGAGGATCATTGAAATTATTTTTCAAATTTAGAATTATTTAACTAAATGGTTAAAAGAAAATAATCTATACCTATATTATGATATCACCACGATATTTTTCTCCATCGTTGCCCTCATCGATTGGTGAGCATTTAGATAATCTATTGCTCATAAAACTAGGTAAATGCTGATACGGAGTCTATAATTCCCCACTGCCCGGACTTAATTGCAAATAAATTTCGTCTAAGTATGATTTATGAAATAATCTTGCTAATTGGACAAAAAATTATCGCACTATATTCACGCGGTGAATTGAATAAGGCCCTCTTTTATAAACTTTGCTTACGTGGTGCATTTCGGTCCATTTATAAGAATTCCAATTTTTTGTACGTTTATTGGTTTGCGTAGGCTTAATGGTATCGATCAAGATACGCTAAGTATCTTTTACTAACGTGGGTAAAGTAGATTTATGTATGTGGTCTCGAAAAATGCTTTGGCAGACTACGACTGGGGTACGTGTGATTCACTTGGTACTCGGAAACAAACAATACCCACTAAAAATCCCCACAGTGTCTCTGCCTTTCCAAATTATTGCTAGACGTTAGAAACTAATTCCGTATTTGCCTTAAAGAAGACTAAAAGAGTTTGCTGATTCATATTTTTGTCATAACGTGGAGCTGTGGAACTGTCTTCCCGTCAGCGTGGTCCCACCTTCCTATGTCCTGAGGTCCTTCTAAAGAAGCTTGAAAAGGTATCTAAGCAGGCCAGCATGACAGCGATGACTGACTTTGAATTTTGTTTTAATGTCAGTCATCACTGATTAGGACTGTACGGTACTTAACATCAGGTGCAGTGCAGTCACTATGCTGCGCAATATAGAAGAAACCTTGTTACTAATTGACTAACAGGTTTTATAGCAGGAACACGCCTATAGGGGGTGCTTAGTGACAGGTTCCTTGCATTGTTGTTGCATTATCTAGCGCTTTTCCATTTTGAATGTTTTAAATATACTTTTATGAAGTATCATTATTAAACCTTGTCATTAATTGAGATAAATTATATCCCTCTTCTCGTGTATTACAAGAGTATAATGCTTGGATTGGCAATGATCCAGTTCTGCAATATCTTCTATAAGCAATGGATTTCCCGGTCTCTTGGCAAGAAAGGGGTAAATTTAGGACCTATGGTTTTATTTTTCTCCTCGGTCCTGTCAGATATATTGCCATAATATCCTACCAAAACAAAAGCGAATGAGAGATCCGTAAATGGATTTTACCTGCTTTAAAAAGGTCTATATTATGAGCGAATTTTATTTGAAGATTGAATTTTTCAAGTTAAATTAAGGTTTCTCGTCAGAATATACAACTTTAGACAAAATATCACCGTTACCACCTCAGAAACGTTTTTGACTAATTACTTACAGTTTTCCTTCGTTCTCTTTTGTGATCGTTCGTTTATTCATTCGTTCGTTCTTCCGGTCGACGGTTTCGGTAACTTTACTTTTCCGTTAAGGATGGCAATTAGGTAACATTGTTAGAAGTTAGTAAGTGTATTATTGTCTTCAGTAACTCCATGTGACATTTTCTCTATTATTCGCTGCGCTGTTGTTCTCTAAGATTTGTATGATTGATTACCAAACTAATTTTGTTAATTTGCGAGTTCTCTTTAATAATCCAAATGCACAGAAAACGTCTATTTCAATACTTAAACTTCATAATTAGTTTGTTGTAGTTCACTGGTTCACTACTTCATTGTTCATTGGGTCTTCAAAATTATAACATTTAGTTTTATAGAGTGAAAATTTTCCTCGCTACGTTCGATTATCAATTATGTTCACTATATTCTGAATTCAATAATCATTTTTATTTTTATTTCATTAACATTTTTATGATTATATACTTTAAAGTAATATATCCAATGTGGTTTTATAAGGTTTTAATTCATTATACATAATATGTACTGTCACCTGAGGCACCTGATCACCTATTTTAGGTGACAGAATTCATAATATTTTAAATTAACAAATACCTTTTTTCATTCTTATCATTTAGCGTTATGGCTATAATCTCACCTGATCTTAAGTGACGATACAATCCAAGTTGGTAGACACGCTGAACCTGTGGAGGAACTGGCTCTCAAGTCCAGCTGCCGGAACATACCTATTACTGTTTGGCGGCAGATTTTAAATTTGAGGGGGTAGGTAGCCAGGGGGCAATTAGAAAAAACCCTACTACCATGTTCCTCATGATGTTTTCCTTCACCGAAAGCTCAAGCTCATTTTAGGTAGTTTCGAACCTACGTCCTTAGGCGAGAAGTCGTACACACTACCAGCGAGCTACACAACCTAGATGTAGAATGTAGATATTTCTTAGATTATTGGTACTGACGTCAATACCATCAACATATCGGTGCTACTCAGCCACCTCATAACCACCTCATGCCACCACATCCTCATAGACACCACTCAGCGGTGGCTAACAGGCGAGTATTGAAAATGCCCTTCACCATGTTGTGGTTTATCAACAGATGATGGACACAACAAGCCTAATGAAGGAACTGGCTCAAAACCTACAGTTGTTTGACTGCAGATTTTCAACTTGAGGGTGTTAACTAACCAGGCGGGCATTAGAAATAACCAACTTTCAATAAATTATATAGTAGTACATAACTAAGTACATAAGACAATATGTCTAATTTTTATCTTGTTTTTCATTTTCATATTCAGGAATATAACACTAATTACATTATCATAAAGTTATGAATATAACCTGTAACGAAGAAACGACAATCAAAGTTTATTTGTCGATTTTTCTTTAATAATCAAACTAAATTATTTTTCAAATATTTTGACCACTTAAATGTAATACTGTTTTACAAACCTTTCATAGGTGACGCCACCTATAGACTTAGTCAAGTCAACACACGATGACATTTGAGGAGTGCGCCGTAATTCAAAACGGAAAGGACTTCTAGACAATTATTTCTAGGTAATTCTTTACATGTATTCGTTAGATTCCACCGCCGCGGCACGTTATCAATCACAAAAACAAACTCTCGTAACGCTGAGAGATCTCCCTCTAATTACCACCAAACAGACTCGCAGAACAATGGAAAATTAATAAGTTATTTTTAAAACGTTAATATTTTAAGTAATTAGTAAAGTTTTGGCAGCCGTAATAAATCAAAATTCAACATACGCACCCCCACTGACAGAATCGGAACACTGAGATTCAATTAAATAATAAGGTTTATGCTCCCTCCGGGGAATTTCGCTAATCTCGTTTATTTGTCTTTTATTTATTTATCGCGAGTTAGGAATACGAGCTGTTGCCTCCGACTTCATACGAGTTTTACCGGTCATCCTCGCCTGTGATCATAAAATTGATTTTTAATGGATTTCTAATGTAAATAGCGACTCTTTCTGAAAAATATTTATTGTCGGATCGATTTGAACCGATTCACAAAAAATCGAATTCCAAAAGATGGATTCATTGAATATTGTTTTTTTTTTTGTTTCGATTGGCTTTTCGTTCTTATATATTTCAATATAAACCAATCATAGAAAGCAAAACGAACGCCATAATAATCAATTTTATCAATATATATACACAATTATCATTTCTTATATAGAGTTTGCGTACAACATTCAAATAATTGTAAATAATGCTGTATGAAAACAGATAAAAATCGAACGGCGACTTTTAATAGTCGAAATATCGATTCACGTGAGCGATACAGAGCTGTGGATCGGTTCAAAATATCGAAATTTATATTCTTCAAAATCGATTCTTTGATTAATCGATCTCAGATCGCAATCTCTAGTTTGTATGTCGTGAAAGATAGTATAGGTTTACCTACCTTGCGCAGCTTTCACTTTTACAATCGTTACGCTTGGAAGGTAATCATACTTAGGAGGCTAAATACAGTGGTTTTTTTATACTTAATGTTTGGTTTTAGGGTCATAATCTCTCATTTTAAATGACGGTACGGCCCAAGTTAGTAGACACGCTAAACCTATGGAGGAACTCGCTCTAAGGTGCAGCTGCGGAAACACACCTATTGGTATATGGCGGTAGGTTTTTCAACTTGAGGGTAGTAGCTAGCCAGGCGGGCTTCAGAATAAGCCCTACCACCATGCTATGGCTACCTCACGATATTTTCCTTCACTGACAGCTCAAGCTCTTTGTAAGTGGATTCGAACTCACGTACCTTGACGCGAAGTCGTACATCTTACCACTGAGCTATCATCGCTTCCAAATGCATCTCTGTTGAAACGTGCACACTTTTTATCTGCTTGTCTGTTGATTTTTTTTTTTTTTTTTATAGTTAAGGTTTAGCGTTATGGCCATAATCTCACCTGATCTTAAGTGACGATATGGCCCAAGTTGGTAGACACGCTAAACCTGTGGAGATACTGGCTCTCAAGTGCTGCTGCCGGAACACACCTATTGGTATTTGGCGGCAGGTTTACAACTTGAGGGTGGTAGCTACCCAGGCGGGCATTAGAAAATGCCCTACCACCATGCTATGGTTTCCTCACGATATTTTCCTTCACTGAAAGCTCTTTGTAGGTCGATTTGAACTCACGTACCTTGACGCGAAGTCGTACTTTCTACCGCTGAGCTATCATCGCTTCCAAATGCATCTCTGTTGAAACGTGCACACTTTTTATCTGCTTGTCTGTTGATATCTTTACAAGAATCCTATTGAAAACGCGTTCTGCTATTACACAGGCACGTTATGTTCGTCTACCGCATACATTATATAGAATATTGTCATACTTCAACCGCAACCGCGGAACAGCAATTTGACATTTAGTCGAATTTCCGCTTTCGGCTCGGAACCGACGCTCGCCAGATCCATTGTCGTATACAGTCCACCGCTAATCCATTAGCGATTCCACTTTTACACAATGCGCCATCGTGCGGTCTCATCTGACATGTCGAAACTAACCGCCTTTGTGGGGTGATGTATTGATCGGAAATACCGGCCGAGTTGTGTTATACGATAAATTGTGTATTTTTTTATAGTTAAGGTTCCATAATTTCACCTTATGCTAAGTGATGATGATTTCTTAGGTTTACGCGAATATTATTCATTGAAATAAAACTAATTTGCGGATTGATCCCCCCCGTCCGCCCCGTGACCACGAAGGCTGAAAAGCTTTCGAAACGTCGGGATCAAAATTTAATAAAAATTAATAAATAACCGCGATAAAATCTGTTTAAATTAGTTTTATTTCTAAGTGATGATGTGGCCCAGCCTAGTGAAAGAATTGGTTTTCAAGTGTAACTGCCGGAACACACCTATAAGTATTCAGCGGCAGATTTTCAACTTGAGGGTAATAGTAAGCCAGGTGGGTATTAGAAATTGCCCAACCATCATTTTTTCCTTCAACAAAAGCTTCATTGTAGGTGAATTAGTAGAACTCACGTCCCCTGACGCAGCGTCCCTAGACACTACCAACTAAACTATAATCGCTTCGATTTAACTACTTTCAAAACAATGCGCGTCCAAGTGAATCTTGTTTAATGAGAACCACGAAAATCGGTTTGAAATTGACGAAAATATCAGCAGACAAAGGTAGACAGGAAGTAGGTGAAATTAAAAAGAAAATGGATTCATCCCTTAATTCACCGCCTTAGAGGTTGAGTATTTTTCATCGTATGTACAAAACTTGCTTAATTTTTTTTTTTTATGGTTAATAGTTTAATTCAATCTCTCACCGACTAGTCGTATTATAGTATCATGGACACGAAGCTATGCAGACGGTTACGTATTAGATGTTAATGAAGACCTCATTGTGAGACAAAGTGAGTCAGTGTTTATGAATCTTGTATTTGGGTGATAGTGTATGTGGAGTATAGGATATGTCTGGGGTATGTGCGTAGAAGTAAGAAAATCACAAAAAATGGGTAAAAACGCGCATACAAGATATAAATAATACAGTTATTAAAAGGATAAATGAGATTCATTCAGTTTCCTCATAGATATGTTTAAAAAGGGTTTCTTTGAAATCCAACCTCTACGGGTGACAAATTCTATGAGCTTATTATGTTTTAAATAGTTTTCAAGTTCAATTGTAGTAGGTCTTTTAAATATACGCCTGAAGCAAAGCCGTCCATAACACGTCTATACTACGGTCTTGGCAACAAAAGAATGCTCTGTTAAACAAATCGTTGACTGGGATATGTTTACAAAGTTTCCCGTTTATAAGGCGTTGAATAAGTTAAAAGGTAACACAGCATCGCACTTTGTGAGTAATCACATCAATCATAATTTTGAAGTACGCATACATATCGTAATAACTCTGTGAGAGCCAAATTTGTGTCTTTTTTTTTATGTTAGCTCGGCAAAGTCAGTGCACTGTACCTGATGATAAGTACAGTACAGTTCAAAAACAGCAGCGGTACCATCGAGAGAACGTCAATCCATCGCCAATCGCTATTGTCATGCCGGCCTCTATTTTATACTTACTATACTGATGTTATAAGGCAAAAAAATGTTTTTTTAAACGCGTCGATCTTAGAAACTACCAGTTGGGTTTGCAAAAAATAGTTTTTCATATAACAGAGCAGAATTGTGGAAAGCTTTAGGCTATTTTAAATTAGGATTCCATCAACAGGAGCAAACCTGTATTAAATTATGATTCCACCAACAGGAGCAAACCTGTATTAAATTATGATTCCATCAACAGGAGCAAACATGTATTAAATTATGATTCCATCAACAGGAGCAAACCTGTGTTAAATTATGATTCCATCAACAGGAGCAAACCTGTGTTAAATTATGATTCCATCAACAGGAGCAAACCTGTAGTAAGCAACAATACTGATCCAACGAACAGCAAACATCGTTTCTTTATTTAGACTTTAAAACGATGATAGGTCAGTTTTATAGTCAGCCTCAGCTCAGTTTTCATATCAAGTATATGATAATCAGTTTTAGAGTAATTCAGAACCAGAATAAATCAATATTTTAACAGTACTGGTAATTAAAAACTAGGTACTTTTTTCCCTTTACTTTAGATGTTGTTTTTTCATTATTTTTTATTGTAATAGCGGGCTAACGAGCAAACGTGTCAGGTGATAGTAAGTGATCACCGTCGGCCATTGACATCCACAATACCAGGCGAATAGCAGGTGCGTTACCGGTCTTTATTTTGGAGGGACTGGCCCTCAAGTGCAGCTGGCGGAACACTCTTATTGGTATTTGGCGGCAGATTTTCAACTCGAGGGTGGTTCCTAGCCATAAAGATAGAGGGTATCAGAAAAAGCCCTACCACCATGCTAAAATTGAGGTAGATAAAAACTATTAAAAAAATGTATCGTTTTTTATAGGCTCGGGGATAGGCGAGGTATTTTTTTAAAATTACCTTTTCACGGATTTGAATAGAATCACGACCCAGTCTTTGTTGCTTTCAAATATTTGACAGATTTTTTCTTTACTCCTAATCTGTGATAAATGTTTACTATGTCATTCGAAGGAAGTCGCTGATAGGTGGCTTTGTAAATGCACCGGTTATACGTGTGTGTGAGGAGGGAAAATATCTCGCGCCAGCATCGAAAACGCTGTGATAATCAACACGAAATATAAACTCACTCACGTACGAGAGAAGGCGAGGAAAGCCAACGGAAAGTTTTGATACGAAAAGTTACGTTTTGATTCGCCGCCTCTCTCCGCGGCCGCGGCCGGAAGTTACTTGTACCTAATGCGTACCTACCAAAAAATAAACATTTTTCTCATTACGGACTTTTCAAAACACGTTCCGTGCAACCCCCTTATGTGTTACCTAGTTTCTTGGTCATTTAAACTGACGATGCCTCGCAGCTCTTCAGTTCTTGAGGCAATATTTATGTGCAATTTACTTGTTTAAATTCTTGCACAACTTGAAAAGTTTTGATGCAACTTTTATTTAAATATTTGTTTTATTTATGTTCTTGTTTAAACATTTTATTTTATTATATTTTATTTATAACATATTGGTATATGATTAAAAAAATATGCACATAATATGTAGATTGCGTGTTTGATTTAAAAATAAATAAGTTTTGTTGGTTCCAATTTGAATCACACTAACGGATAGACGTTGCCTTTTATATTGTGATTTTAGTTTGTTCTTTTTTTTAATAGTTTATAGATTGTGTTATGGCCACAATCTCATCTGATTATTAAATAACTATTTGGTTCAAGTTGGTGAACACGCTAACACTAGTGTTGAGACTGGGTCTCAAGCGCAACTGCTGAAGCACACTTATATGTATTTACGGGTGGATTATTAATTTGAGGGTGGTAGCTAGCCGAATAAAAGAAGTGTGAGCGCTGTGTCTAGTGACAACACGAGAGATGAAAGTGTCGCCGTATATCCCTCATACCTAAGTTTGAAAGCATGTAATACGTTTGCGTTTACACGTTGTGATGAGAGAATCCGAAAAGAATGGGATTTTAAACACCGAGTTAATGAAATAACAAGGTAGTAACTAGCCAAGCAGGTATTAAAATTAAACCAGTTAGGCCGTTTGAGAGGACAGCTGGCGAGCTGCCCTGACAGAGTCCAGCTTACCATCAGGCTGGCTGCGGTGATTTCAAGTTCGAACTTTTTTTTTTCGAACTGACATACGCTGCTAGCCTTAAGGGCTTTGACAGATTCCCCGAACTTTTTGAGGCGAGTGCTGAGGGCACTCAGCCCCGAGGCAGCGGGCTCAAGGGTGCCAGAATAGCGGAACCTCGGCTTCGACTGCTGCCGGAAAATGAACAAAGATTCACGAGCCTGACTAACGAACAGGTCCTAACTTACTAATTTAGTGATCCTAACAACGACCTTATCGGGCAAGCAAAGTTCGAACCCGTGTCGCCCCAGCACGGCGACAGATGCCTGTGGGATTTTAATGGGTATTCTCGGCGATACACGTGAGGTAAATCCCGCATAGCCTTCCTAGTTCTTCCGGGCTGGGAAGGTATGCATAACAATGCATTACCCCAAGATAAAAAAAAATGGCAGGTATTAGAAAAAGCCCTATTGCAATGCTAAAAAAAAGCAGACGTTGTTCAAAATCTACAATATTAATAGGTGTTTGCGTAAAAATGTCGTTAGCGTAATTATCCTTCGAAACAAAATGTTACGAAAAAGAAAAAAAACTTATATTCTTTGTAACTTCACAAATTACATTATTAAGTTCCCTTGTGTACTTCATAATGAAGAATGTTTTCTTTTTGTTTCACGATAACTTAAAAGGTTTGATTATTTCATACTTTTTTTTTGTGCTATTAGTTCCTTTTTTTTTTGTAAGCGAACTTTTTTTTTAACTTAGCGCCAAATTAAAAAGGTTTTCACGGAATACAGAAAAGAGGATTTATATATTAATTACTCGGGGCGTTATGATGTTTTCCGTCCACCATATTTAAGGAATATTTAATATTTTTAACGCTGTATTTACCTTTGGGCGGTAAGTTTTATAACATACTAGCCGTACCTGCGACTTCGTTCGCGTGGAACTAAAAATCAACTTACCATTTTTGTCCGTTTTTGTAACGTTTTTCGATATAGCTTTGCTACGATTGGTGGTGACGTGGTGTTAAATAGCCTAAATCTTTCCTCCATGATTATTCGAACAAATGTAGAAAGATTTTTTTAAATTTGATAGGTGGTTATGATGATTGGCGCATTCAAACAATTTTTTCCGCTTTATAATATTAATATAGATATTAGTTATAATATATGTGTGTATATTTTGATTAAACATTATTTTTAATATGTCTGGATTTGATAACGATCATTAGAACCTAACATATTAAAGGGTATAAGAAAAAACTAACGAACCAATTAAAATATGAGTTATTATATATTTTTTAACTAATATGTTATATCTTTATTCTCTTTCGTGTAACGTGACGTGACGTGTCTCTGAAATTTCTCAATTTTGGTACATTAACAAATTGTTGAATAGCGATCTAAGAATACTTTTATTATACCAATAATATCAAAGCACTAAGTTCATTGTTGTATCTGAATCAAGATGGATTGAATTGAATTCACTTATCATTGTGTATTTATCGTATCGATATATTAAATATTCAGTATAAGCAGTTAACGAATTTTATATAAATAAACAGATAATTGGTAAAGGTGGCAGCCATTATGGACTGTTGACTAACGTAAATACTTAAAATAGCACACCCGACTATTCAAAAATCAGTATCATCGACCCGAGAGTGACGGTTCGAAACGCGTCTAAACAAGTTTTTACTGCAAAAATTACATCCCCTTAAGAATTAGAACATCCGCCATTCATCTATAAAACAGGTACGCTAATAGAATTCCTTGGTATTTAGCGCCCGGTGAAACTGAAAACTTTTGCCGATAGAGCACCGGAGCGACCCTCCGTGGAGCGCGGTCTGAATACAAACGAGCGAATCTTACCTTCAATCTACCATAAACGCATGCCCGATAAAAGTTCAACGCTGTCATTGATTTAAGGATGGAAAACCATTTCGAGGTGTTATACTTGGTAATAGTAGTAAAAAGGGGTAATTGCATGATGGTAAGGCTTTTTCTGACGCCCATTTATTGCGATGATAGCTCAGTGGTAGTGTGCACGACTTCGCGTCAAGGGACGTGGGTTCGAACCCAAGCACCTACAATGAGCTTTGAGCTTTCGGTGAAGGAAAACATCGTGAGGAAACCATAGCATGGTGGTAGGGCTTTTTCTAATGCCCACCTGACTGGCTACCACCCTCATGTTGAAAATCTACCGCCAAATACCTATAGGTGTGTTTCGGCAGGTACATTTGAGAGCCAGTTCCTTCACAGGTTTAGCGTGTCTACCATCTTGGGCCGTATCGTCACTTAAGATCAGGTGAGATATGGCCATAAAGCTAAACATTAAGATTTAAAAAAAAATACGTGTAATTTATGTTTAACTTTCTCGCTCCCTGTGCATTAACTTTGTACATAATTTAAAATAAAATCTAAGATAAATTTATTACTTAGTGTTCTTACTTGAAAATAATAATTTATCAAAAACTTTGTGAGCTAAGGTAAAATAATGCTTCTTGTAAATCTATGAACGACTTTCCAACGTGAATATTATTTTTATAATGTATCTTTAGTATAAATAAGAATAGTTCTCATTATTCTATGCATTTGAAAACATAAACAACATAAGTAGAATTAAAAAAAAGTGCTGAGTTTTAAGAAAAAAATTGATCGAAATGTCGACAGATTTTTTTTTTAAAACAAATCGTTAAGACTCGAATGATCTCACATTATCTGAGAAGTTCCGAGGTGATTTTCTTCTTTTTGTTCCTCTAAACCGTCCATCGACACGTCCTCGACGAGTGTCAACTACGAGGATCTGATCTCGTTTCTATGCGAAGGCTTAATAAAATGAGACGGCACATGTCTGGCCCAAGTTGTAAACTCTAAGTGATTTTTTAATTCTATAATAATAATTATTGTATTTGCTCAAAAAACGCATCCTTTGTCAAGTTAAAATCAAGTAAAAGGAGTTGAAAATTGTTATATATATATATAGATATTATTTGATTAGTTTTACGGCAAACGTTGTCCTGTCCTGTCTTTTTCAATAATTAATAACTTAAAAATAAAGCTGTCTATCTTATTCGGGTATGTCATAAAAACCTTCTCTATAAATAATTACTTTAAAAAAATGTTAATCAAATAGTTTTGTACTTTAACCATTCCATAAAACAGATATCGATTAATTTTTTATACAGTTCAATATTCAACCACAGCTTTTATTTTGAATTATATATAAATATTGTGAAATGTGCGAGTTTATTTGCATTACGTTATCTGACGATTTTGAAGTAGTGTTTTTTTTTGTTCGTTATTGGACAAAAAAGCTAAGGCTCTGATTGAATTTTAATCTCTATAAACAAGAATTGACGTTTTCATATATATTAATAATGAAGCCCATTAATTCCTGATCCAAATCTTTGATATTAAATGTATTTTTACCCGAGTAGTGTATTTACCCGATATGGGAGGAAGTCTGTAAGTCTTTTTCACCACGTTAGTAAAAATAAAATTAAAAAGGGAAAATTACCGGATTAGCTAGTAAATTAGTAAATATAACTCCTGAATAACAAAAACAACACATAATACAAATCGCATATAGATTACACCATACGTATAGGCGTTAGCATGTCCCATCGACTCGGCCGTGACTCGTAAGGTCTTTGTTACCGAAACTCGGGAACCGCCTACGATCAGTATTTTAACTTCATCGCGAATTCCGATCTCTTGTGAACTCCTTAATGTGCTTGTTTATTGTTCGAACGTTTCGTATCGACTGGAATACTGTACTGAGTGCTTCATTTTAAATCGGTTCAATATGTGATTGGTTTGTTTCATTCTTTGGTAAATTAGTTTCCGTAAATATGCATATTAGTTTATACTAGTGTTCACCCAATGATCGAAATTCAACAATAATGATATTGGACATTTCAGGAAATTGTTCTTAGAATAAAAAAATCTGTTTTCAAATATTTTCACTGCTAAAAAATATCCGGTTAATAAAGAAATCGCTAAATAAGTATTAGAGAAAACGGCGCTAGGCTATTTTATCTTCATCTCTTCTTCTAGATATGTAATATACATATATACATATATAAAATACAATAACAATAATATAGGTATATGCAACAAAATACCAGCTCGCCCAACATCGGAGGAGTCAAAATAATACTCAAGAGCCATGGCGGTACGACAAAATCACTTCTGAGGAATAATATATAAGACAAGGTATTCCGTGCGGCTTCGCCTGCGCTAACATTGATTTTGTCAAACAAATCGGATGACGAAATAAAAGGTCCAGTAAGGTTTTCTCTATCTCTATACCAAAATTCATCATAATCTACTCAGCGGTTTAGGCGTAACAAACAAACAAACTCACTTTCGCAGTTGTAATTAGTAGGGATTATAAACACTTCTTCCCGCTATATCTCGTACCTTGGTACACAAACGTACAACAACGACGCGAAGGCTATAACATATTTCAAACAATTTCAAAGTGTAATGTGCGAAAAATAAGGTGCTCATATCGGTCGCGCCGCGCCGCCTCTCCCCGACCTCTCGCCGTACTGTAGCAGCAAAAGCGCTGCAAGCGCTGAAATTGCTTTAACTTTTACAACGCCCGGCCACAGAATAGATAGATTCAGAGAGCCAACTCGCTGCTACGAGCGATAACGGCGCTCCTGCTAAGCAATATATACGTTCTGTGGTTTCGCATCAACTCGGTCGAACGTCTTTACAAATGTTCGAACTCATCGATTAAAATCGTTATTGTTTTCCGATGAACTCCATACTGTCCCTCGCGCATCCCGCTCTACATTTATTAATGTATTAAAACGTACCTACAGAACTGTTTTACCTTGACTTATTCGTATAAAAAGTATTCCCAATTTATATCAATAATATTAAATATCACCAAGAAATATTAAGAAAAGCAAAAGAAAACATAATCAGTTAATAAATAGACGGGTAAAAGACACTTAACTATTTTAATGTGATGTTTCCAACTAATACGCATGTTAGCGATAATAGTTCGGTGGTAAAGTGTACGGACGCCGCGTCAAAGGAAGTGAGTTCGAATCCTTGCAATGAGCGTCAGTTTTCGGTGAAGGAAAACATCGTGATGAAACCATAGCAATGTGGTAAGGTTTGTCGTATTTGTCGTCTGGCTAGGTAGCAATTGAAAATCTGCCGCCAAATATCAATAGGTGTGTTCCGGCAGTTACACCTGAGGGCCAGTTCCTCCACAGGTTTAGCGTGTCTACCAACTTGGGTCGTATCGTCACTTAAGATCAGGTGAGATAATGGTAGTAACGCTAACCCTTAACTATTTAAAAAAAAAACTACCGCCAAATACCTATATGTGTATTCCAGCTGATGCACGTGAGAGCCAGATAAGAATCAGATGAACATATAAATTATAAAAAAAAATAAAAAAATAAGGTTTTTATATTTCTACAATTAAATAATTATATCAAATAAAATAAAATAAAATTTCAGGCATGTTATGTTTTATATTTTAAGCTGTAGATTAGCTATCAATATGGATAACAAAGTAAACGAAACTAAGTCTAACAAATTTCGACATTTTAGCTAGTTTGTCATTAAATCGAGTGGCATTAAATACAGTTCACAATGTACAAAAATACACTGTACATTGAAAAAAATGATAACGATTGTGCCGATGACTTAAGATAACTCTTATCGTATGAAACCAAATAATATCGAAGCGACAGTATCGTGGAGTTCAATTTGTGGATAATCCCGAAACGTGTTAATAACCTCTAACCTCTGCTTACCCCGTGGAATTATATTTGATAGTTAACAAAACCGCATCACGGCTCCACGCCCGCCATACGAATAAAATAGGCAGCAACATTATTCGCTCTAACGACTCAGAAGATAAATTTCCCTCGTATCCCTTTACATTTTACGAGGTGTAACGCGAAAGACTGAGTGTGTGGTTACCTTTATCTTGAATATATGCGTTACCTCAGGTATACTTTACCCTCGCGCAGGGCTGTCCGATTGACATATTTTTATTTATCGAAATGAAACTAATTTATACGGATTTTATCGCGGTTATTTATTCATTTCGATCCCGACGTTTCGAAAGCTTTTCAGCCTCTTTCTGCGCAGATCGGAAAACTATCAATATTGAAAATTAAATTGAAGGTAGACACAGTAACATGAACTTTTCTGGACAACCTACACCTCAGTCTGCCCCGTGAATGCGAAGGCTGAAAAGCTTCCGCAACGTCGGGATCAAAATTAATAAATAACCACGATAAAATTCGTTTAAATTAGTTTTATTTCGATGAATAATATTCGCGTAAACATAGGAAATCGTTACATTTTAATTTCAATTCTTTACTCTTTTTCCCATCAACTAGTTAAAATAATGCCTAGCACTCAAGACCACAAGAAGATAAAATATAACCTGCAAGCCACATCATTACTCACTTGAAAATGGTAAGTAATTAAAACAGCCAAATATAATAAGCACACTTATGTATCTGTCCTAAAAAAAATATTTTATTGCCACAACGAAATATTCAATAAACATTTTTTTATTTATTTAGTCACAACATATGTTTGTACATAATTCTGTCTCAGACGCGTTGGTGTAATGTTTTATTAATTAAGTAAAAAAATTCAAACAACTCTCTAACAAAATCTTTGCAGACGCATTGTTGTTAGATCTGCCCGCAGAATTGTTATGGCAAATCCAAATGCATATTTTTATTTATAACCGACAATATAAATGACAGATTAAAATCCACATGCTTACAAATGAGGGGTTTTAAAAAAATTCGCTGTATACCTGAATTGATATTTTTTAAAGCCATTTATATAATTAAAAACAAAACTTTACTAAAAAAAAACACATAGAACAACTATGATATCTCCCAACTGGTAGTGTTACCAAAGATATACATTCGCGTCGCTGATTGGTCTAAATATCTTGAACATAGCTACTCCACCAATAACATGTAATCAATTAAATTAAGTCATATTAAATGTACATATGGACTGTTTGTTTATTTGCCACTGTCATTTCATAAAACATATTCACTATCTAAAAGCATTTATATGTGGCCTCGAGTGGAATGACTAATTCATCAAATAAAATTAAATATTCAATTTATTATATACACAGTAAACATTTACTATTGATTTCAAGCATCTATTAGTGCGGAATAACGAGTCAATTACCTGTACTCCGAAATTCACTATTTATAATGTAATAATTATATACTAATGCTCGCCCAGTGGTCGAAATTCAACCATAATTAATTTAAATTATAAATTATAAAATCTTTATTAAGCTTCTGTTGACAGATACTCGTATTAATATATAGCGTTATGTTTGAGATTCAGTAAAGACAAACAATTTTTAATCTATAATCCATTCTCAATTTGACCACAGACAATACACAAAAGAGTATATATGCGTCTGTCTGTCAAATGCATGGTAGTATATTAATTTTATTGATTAAATGTATTTTAATGCATATTTTTAAAAAATATTAGCTCTCTGTACTCCTTTTCTATATAAACTATAAGTGTGCGAAATTTCATTCTCCACCGTCCGCGCAATTTACGTAAAAGGTCGTACAAAGTTTTTGCTTAACGTATTAATATATAGACATTTCCACAATTATGTATAATAGAAATACTTCTGTACGATTATTGCAAATGTCTACATCAATAAATATGAAGGTTTCTTTATACGTTTGTCCTCTGTGTTCATGTAACTTTCATCCGATTGCATTGAATTTTTTTTTTTTTTTTTTCGAAAGGGCAAACGCTGTTTACCCGTGGGTCTTTTACAGCTTTGTGAGAAAACTCTAGACTGTTGCTTACAAACGGTACCTGGTACATAGGATCCTGGTAGATGGAAACAACACTTTCTTCTTTTCATGACATTACAATGCATGCCGAGAATTACTAGTTCACTATAAAAATATTTCCCTAAAAACTTACCGAAACCATGTTCATACTTGTAGTTGCATAGTTCATTGTATTTAGTAAGAATGAGAAATTCATGATTTTATCCAACCCTTACGTTTATAAATTTAACTCGCTGTGCCCGCGACTTCGTTCGCGTGGTACTAAATTTTTTTAAATAATTTTGCCCCCATTTGTCACTTTTTTCCGTACAGCTTCACTACTTTTGATGGTAGCTCTATGAAAAAATTGTTTTGAAGACAGATTTGTAGTTCCTAACGTTTGCAAGTGGGGTGGATGCATCGACGTTGTGCACCACATATTGGTACAATGTATTCGAAGCAAACTTATAAAACATTTTGAAGCGTTGATAGCTCAGTGGTAGTGTCAATGTACACACAATGAGCTTGAGCTTTCGGTGAAGGAATATATCGTGAGGAAACCTTAGCATGGTGGCAGGGGCTTTTTCGAATGCCCGTCTGGCTAGTTACTACCCTTTGAAAATTTGCCGTCAAATACCAAAAAGCGTGTTCCAATAAGTGTCACTTAAGATCAGGTAAGATTATGACCAAGACGCTAAAACCTTGACTATAAAAAAATGGGACCAATGCTGTTGGTTCGTTGCATGTTTGTTTATAAAATTCCTCTTTATCTGAGCCAGTTTCCAGACTGCTAAAGAATGGTATAAAATAAATTTAAAACATTGTTAAATATATTTATTTATGTATCTCTGTATTATTTTGTTACATGGCGTTATAGTCGCGACGGCGACTACGCCTTCAATAAATTAAAAAAAAAAAGATAAACTCGTCCAATTAAATAAACTATTACGATTTAATATATTAAAAAAAAAGGTTTTGTTTATAATGTTTGTTGGTTGGCAGCCCTATCGATATCAAGACTCCATTGGGATACGTAATGCAATAGAACACTGACGAATGATATTCAGTAGTTTTATCCCGTTACCAAAGAATATGATTCTCGATAGACGAACCACCTTGCTTTGAAACATATTTCATAATTTCACGTACGTATCAGGTAATTTCTCTTTGCTTTTTAAGGTTCTATGTGTAATTTTCACATTGTTTATTACACCTCCCTTAATGTTAGGCCGTAAAGTATAAAAGTAATACAGGCTGTGAACTGTTGATGATAGTGACGTGTGATATTAGATAGCCTCGCATATGAAGCGGTGATAGCTCAGTGGTGGCGTGTACGGATGCTGCGTCAACGGAAGTGAGTTCAAATTCCTGCAATCAGCTCAGCATCAGAAACCATAGGCGGTAGGGTTTTTCCTATCATCGCCGTGGCTAGCAACGATCCTCAAGTTTAAAAAATGTCGATAAATACCTGTAAGGGTGTTCAGTGTGCAGCCCCTCCATAGGTTAGCGTATTCACCAGCTTGGACTTCATCGTCACTTAATATCGGGTGACTATAATCTTACTTATCGGTTAACTTTTTAACTGTGGAAAATAGACTACATTACTGCTTGATAGTGTTGACATATTGCACGCCTCATAAGCGAAGCTTTCAGGTGCATACTACTGTCACTTCACGCGAAACAACTGATTTTGCAAACTTAAAATGTCTTGCACTTGTAAAATAATATATACACACACGTGTAAAAAAAACACTATTTTTAACACTCATGATATTTTTGATGCAACTTTTGTTATTAAAACTAGTTATAAAACAGTTCTGTCTTGGACGTCCGTGTGTCTGTATGTGGGGATTCTGTATGTTATCACGATAACGACCGAAATACTTTACTAATCGAGTCATTTTCTTTTTACGCTTCAGTATAATTAAGAATAGAACCGTATTACTTTTCAAGGTCTGATTCTGTGTAGTTGAATTGTTATTAAATATTTTTTTTTTTTTTTATATTATTATTTATTCAAGACAGGTAGTGACAAATACGTCAGACATGAATTAATACTGAATACAAACAATCTACAGACATATTGGTCATTAAAAGCGGCCATAACATTCGCTATAAAAAATATATTACATAAGGAAATATAGTAGGTACAATGTTAGTAGAGTAGCTTAGACTAACTGGCGTTATAAATACGACTGTCAGTTTGTTTGTAACTCATTCACGCTACAAGTACTTGACCGACCGTGATGAAATTTAACATACACGTTTTCAAAAGTACAGAAACGGGCATGGATTACTTTTTAAACAAACATAAAGTATTGTTTCCGAGATACACAAAGTATAACTTATATTTACAGCTAGTTTTATACAAGCTCGAGTTATTATGTAAAAAGAAAAAAAACTTAAAGCTCACGTATTAACTTTCAGATTAAACATTTTCAGCCAACCGTTTGTAAAATTAACAAACTAAGACAAATGCTTATTTATTTTGGAGATAAATGACAACGGGCATCAATCTGTTTCAAGTGATACGAGCAAAGTACCTGGGAAATGTGTTCAAAGTCATTTTTATAAAGCGGCATCTTTATTTGTACTATAAATATTAGTACTTGAATAGAATTTATTGTTGCGTTTTCTTCTCTTATTGTGGTGTGAGTTTACGAACTAAATTGCTAATATCTGATAGTATATTATCTTATAAAGGTACCTTGTTTTTATCCTTAAGGTTTAGCGCTATGGCCATAATCTCACCTGATCTTAAGTGACGATAGGGCCCAAGTTGGTAGACACGCTAAACCTGTGGAGGAACTGGCTCTCAAGTGCAGCTGCCGGAACACACCTATTGGTATTTGGCGGCAAGTTTACAACTTGAGGGTGGTAGCTAGCCAGGCGGGCATTAGAAAAAGCCCTACCATCATGCACTTTTTCATGTTAAGCTATGTTACAATATTATTCTATAAAATCTATGCTTCATCTTAGTCGTGTGCCATAGGACAAATTAAAAAAAAAAAGTCCGTGTCGTGGTGAGAAAATTGGTCGGTCACTAAAGTTGGAATCGAGACTAACTGCCCAGGGTGCACCGGATGTACTCGGGTATCGTCACTTGCAAAAGTTCTTTTAATGCACCCCTATAAAATTTGTATACTAAATATTTTTATAGTTATGAGTAGAGTCTAGGTACTTTGTTATAAATATATATTGTATAAAGGCTTAGTGCTTCGGCCATAGTTTCAACCAATGGGTAATGCCGATGTGGCCCGAAATAGTGGACACGGTAAACCTAGTGGAAGGAATGGCTCGAGTGCAGCTGTCATAAAACACACATTTGTCGGTAGATTTTCAACGTGAGAGTAGTACCCAGCCAGATGGGCATCACAAAAAGCCCTACCACCATGCTTTATGGTTTCATCACAATGTTTTCCTTCACCGAAAGCTCAGGCTAACTGCAGGGATCCGAACTCACGTCCATTGACGCAGTGTCTGCAAGCAAAACCAACTGAACCATCATCGCTTCAAAGTTTCTATTTATTTCATTCAGAAATTCCTAAAAACAATATTTAATAAAATCGATACGGTCATAATGAATATTTCGACATATACTAAACAACTTTTAGTTAATTTGATACGATGATAACCAGTATTCAAAATTGACATACAGCATATTTTTATCCTGTAACCCAATAGGATTCTTCCGGTATAAAAGATAAAAAGTTATCCTCAAATGCATATTGTTGTCAAAAGACTACTAACAATATTTTCAAAATAAACACTCAATATTCTTAACTTCCTTATTATTATTTTTTATGTACCATACGAATGAAACCGTGTAAAATACGTTTTGTATAATCGGAGAAAAAATTTTGTATGAATGTCATCGTGAAAAGCGTCAATGCGTGAAATGAGTTTAAGAGTCAAATAATTCAGTGAAAATTGTCAATGAAAATTAACACGAGTGACACTTATCATGGAAAAGGGTTTATTCTAATCCTCAACGCGATAGGTGGCGCTGCGGTCGACTGGATGACTACTGGGTAAGACAACCCAGTGTCTACCAAAATAGTTAGTAATCTTTTTTTATGTAATAAGGGGGCAAACGAGCTCGCGTGTCCTCTGAAGGTAAATGACCACCCTTGGACTCCCACAACATCAGAGGAATCGCAGGTGCATCGCCGGCCTTTATAGGAAGGACTGGCTCTCAAGTGTAACTGCCGGAACGCACCTATTGGTATTTGGAGGCAGATTTTCAAATAAAGAGTGGTAGCCAGCCAGGCGAGCATTAGAAAAAGCCCTACCACCATGCAAACACTAAACAAATGTATTAAAAAATCATATTGGATGGTTAATTAATTTAGAATACACTACATATGTATAGCGATAATTAAATTTCAATATGTAATTTCACTAATACCCTCAGCGTCCGACGTCGCGTACACGACAACGGGTCACTTAAAAACTAATGGCGGGGCATAAAAACCGTTGTCCACTAATTATCGGGGCATCTATAATTCACTGTGGGCATCACGTCACGTGACATCGGAACACGCAAACTATCAAACAGCCCGCTGTTTAATTACATTCTACATTGTTTAGGGTTGCCAGTTACTAAAATGAGTCCCTTTTTTGTTGTATAAAAAAATTGATTTATTTACACTTTCAAATTGAAAACCTGCCGCCAAATATCTATAGGTGTGTTCCGGCAGTGGCATTTGAGAGCCAATCCTTTCATAAGCGTGTCCACCGTCCTGAACCACATCATCACCTAGCATCAGGTGAGATTGTAGCCATAACGCAATCCTATGACGCATAATACAAATTATATTTAGCTTAATATAGTTCGGTTTTTGCGCATGATCAATGTGGATTAGATATAATAACATTACGAGAGCTTTTTTTATAGAATAGCACACTAGTGACCGTGTCACCTGATGGTAATTGATCACCGCCACCCACAGACACCCATAAAACCAGAGAAGTGCAGGTTCGTTGCCGGCCTATAGGTATTTAGTGACAGATTTTCAACTAGAAGTGTGAAAAAATCCCCTGATTTTTTATACTCCATAGTTGTAGCATTATGGCCATATTCTCACATGATGTTAAGTAACGGTTTAGTTCAAGGTGATCGACACGCTACGTCTACTGGAGCGACTGGTTCTCCAATGCCACTACCGTAACACCCCTAATGGGGTTTGGCGGCAGATTTTCAGCTTGAAGGTGGTAGCTAACCAGGCGGGCATTAGAAAAATCCCTACCACCATGCTATGGTTTCTCATGATGTTTTCCTTCACCGAAAGCTCAAGCTCATTATAGGTGGTTGAATTCGAACTCACGTCACATGACGCGGTGTTCCTACACGCTATCACTGAGCTATCATCGCTTCTTTTGAAGTGTTACACAAACTTATCTCACTACACGTCACTTATCTCACTGTTTTATATATTTAAGCATATACCATATAATTGCGTTAGTGCGCTGTTAATCATTGATAGATGGAGGCTTATAATTAGCTTATGATTCTTATTTTTAAAATAAATTTTAAAAGTTTTTAAATTTTATAGTAGCCTGTAGACCTTCTTTAAATATGATAAATTAAAAGAAAGCCCTGTAAGTTCTAACAAGGGAGTCACGGCCTCTTTAGTATGCCAAAATCATTACAAGACACGCTGCCTACTAAATAATAGTCATAAAGATCTTATTGACAAAAGAGACATAACAAAAGATGTTTGCCAAGTTGGAAAAAAAGCGCAAGATATCTGAACTCTGTTTTATTTTTCTTACATTAGGCACAACATATTATTACATAGTTCTTCCTCTGCAGCGGTAAAATGATAGAACATCCAGCAAATTTTAAAATAAAAAAAAACAAGCTATTATAAATAAAGTTAACTAAAAAGTAGAAAATAAATAATAGTTTAAAAAACACGCTTTTTAAGGAAAACTGAACCAAAAAAATAGAAAATAAGTTTTAATAAATTTAAATTCAGAATAGTGTTAAAAAATTCAATAAACATAAATTAAAATTAGTGTTAAAAATTTCAATAAAGATAAATTAATAATAGTGTAAATAAAAAAAAAATATTTAAAAAAGAGCGTGGGGTGCTTTTAGGATTATCAGATGAAAATCACTCTACTCATATCTGTCGATAAAACATTTATAACTATGGAAACCATGCACCCCACGCTTTATTAAAAATAAAATATTTTTTTATTTACACTATTATATTATATTTATTGAATTTTTTAAAATTATTTTTAATTTATGTTTATTGAAATTTTTAACACTATTCATAATTTAAATTTATGTTTTCTATAAAAAGCGTGTTATTTAGTTTTTTTTAACTATTATTTATTTTTTAGATAAGTGACTGTAATATTGTAATTGCTCAAGCAATTCTTGTGGCAATTATCAATTCGTGTCTCTGGTCATCTTCTTTACATATAAACATTTCGTGTCACGTTGTTTGTCCGCGATGAACTCCTAAACTACTGAACCGATTTTAATCAAATATTGCACACTGCGTGCAGTTTTATCCAACTCGAGATATTGGATACTTTTTATCTTGATAAGTGATCGTAACGCGATAGATGACGCTGTAGTCGATATGATTGACTACTCTAAAAGGCATAATAAGGTCAGCTAGTTATTTATAGAACATTTGAATTAGGCTAAACTAAAGTCAAAACTGGAGGGTTTAGGATCTCGACAAAAACACATTCTGATGAATCTTGTAAAATATCTGTGCTCAGTTGTCATTATATTACTTTACCTGCAACGTTTGGTAGTTCATATTCAATGATGGAACTGTTTTTTAAAAGCAGGTATCTTCAACCTAATAAACTAAAATTCTACACGCACGTTTTGTTTAGACGGCACTGTAGGATTAGCAAAGTCATTCTAAATGTAGGTTTGGAAGCATTAAAATAAAAGCTCGTTTTTGAAAATGTCTTTTAATATAAATTATTAACTGATAGTTTTGGCTTACTTTTTTCTTTAGTCTTTACTTATATTCTAAATGTGAAAGTGAATTTGTTTGTTTGTTTGTTACGCTTTCACGTCTATACCGTTAAATTGACCATTATGTATTTTGGTATAGATATAGATGGGAACCAGGAGACGGTGATAGGTAACTTTTTTTTCGCGAAAAACTTACTGAAAGTGGGCTTAATAGAGGGATAAGATTTTTTATCGCGTTATCTGATTTGTTTGACATTAGTCAATATTAACGCGAGCGAAGCCGCATCTAGAAGCTAGTATTATATTAAACACAACCTTTATAAATCCGTGTGAATTCAACCTTTATAAATCCGTGTGAATTTTTGTACATATAATTTTTTTACAATTCTTCTAAATCATACACTTTTTAGCGCTGTATGTATATATTTAATGAATACGTGAAGCAAACTTTGTACCCCTTTTTACAAAAAAAAATGCATATAGAAAAGCACATTAAATCAAAAAAACAAACATCAGACACACACACACGCATACATACCCTTTTGTTTATTGTTCAAGTCGGTAGTCAAATTGAGAATGGATTATAGATTAACATTGTTTGTCTTTACTGAATGTCAAACACATTCCTATATATTGATACGAAACTTTGACAACAGAACCTTAATAATGTTCAAAGCTATAATTTAAATTAATTATGGTTGAATTTCGACCACAGGGCGACCACGAGTTACTATAATTCTGTCAAAATGTATTCTAAACAAGAAACGTCCTATGCATGAAGTGACAACCCTAAATAATTAGCCAAACACACCACACTAACTAGAACAAAGTGAAGCGCCAACATTCAATCGCACTTTACACGCCATACCCAATACCCGTAAAAAGTTAATTAAAAACCGAACTGTATTTTCATATGTAGTAAACTTTAATATACATGTGAATAATCACTATATATGTATTAAAGGCAATGTTTTTTTTTTTCATTCGTTAGCTCGACAAAGTGACTGCACTGTACCTGATGTTAAGTACAGTACAGTCCAAAATCAGTCACTGCTGTCATGCCGGCCTGCGTAAATGCTTTTTCATGTTTCTCTTGAAGGACCTGATGGTATATGAGAAAGGGAATACGTGGGCTGAGAGAATGTTCCAGAATTTCACCGTACGGCAAAAGTACGACACATAAGTTCTTTGTTTATTCCTCATACATTCTCAAATTATCCTATTATAGAAAAACTTTCACAGGTTGTTTTGCGCCCATTCGTGTATTATTATAATACTAATTGCGCCCGCGGCTTCGTACGTTTAGAACTAAAAATTATTGTATTATCTTTGTACATTTTTGAAACTTTTTTCAATACAGCTTTGATCCTATTGGTGAGAGCGGTGAAAGCCATTACCAATAATTTTTCTATCAAATACAAAAATAAAGTTGTAATATCCGACTCCTAGTTTCTAAGATTATCGCGTTAATACAAACATACATTTCCGTTTTATAATATCAGTAGGATTATAGATATGCGTTTTGTGATCGGTGTCATGTAAATCGTGTCCATTTGAAGATTACAGAAACAGAGCCGCGGATAAAACTTAGCTTATTAGCAGTTATTTCATTATAGTGGAGAAATAATTGATCCAAATATTTCATAATAATCTAATAGTACATTCATATAACTCTAGAAATAATCGAAATTAATTGACAAATCCAAGCGAATCGAATTAAATATATATCAGAGGATAAGAAATACACTAATAAACAATTTATTCAGTTACACTAATGTTACATCTCTTGAGTAATGAAAGTACTATGAGTTAAAAAAAAAAACATTTCAAGCATCGAAAATATCAAAAGTAAAATCCAGTATACTGTATTCAATTTAGGTTCTAAGAAGGCACTTACAGCTATAAAAAATTACAAGCCATTTGGAAAATATCTCAGCCACCGAACAGAAAAAGTAACAGACATGATTGGACTTATATTTTCTTTTTAAATATAATAATTTATTGGAACATTTACAGTTAATCCATGTTTTTATAACTCTGAAACTTTACATAGAATACATATATACCAATACAATCATATATTTTTAGAGTACAATTTTGTTCGACTTGATTCTTGAACTTACTGATCAGTAGAACAGATATTATTTTAATTATAGCTGAGTCGGTAGTATACACGGAAACCACCTCAATGGACGTGACTTTGAATCCCTGCAATAAGCCCAAATAATGAGCTATCGGTGTAGGTAAAGATTATGATGAAAACATAGTATGGTAGTAGGGCATTTTCTAACGCACAATTGGCTGGCGCAAGTTGAAAGCCTGCCGCTAAAACCTATTGGTATGTTCCGGCAGTTGCATTTGAGACCCAGTCCATGCACTAGGTGTGTCCGCCATCTTGGGCCGTATCGTCACTTAAGATCAGGAGAGATTATGGTTATAACTTTAACTATAAAATAAAAATTATTAACACTTATTAATATATATGTAACCGGCCAAGGCCGATTGTAGGAGAAACTATTTTTTCTCATACCAAACTAGTTCATTCTTAACCGGTCACTGGGTGGTGGGTTAGGTTAGGTTGGACTTGTGATAACAAACAGCGCGAGACGACCCAAGAGATAAATGATAAAGTAAATTTGTTCATGTCCACCTTGTAAAGGCAGGTTCTCATGATTTCTCTGAAAAATAACTCCAATGACGATTCTGAAGTCACATCTACCTTACCGGTTCATTCAATCGCTTTAAGGATGATCCGGTATGGCCAGTAACATATATATACATATAATTCAAAATCAATATAACATTATTTTTAAACGTTGTAAATATTATAAAGTTCATTGAGCACGGGGATTGGTGTTAAATTGCATTTTATTTAAATTAAATCGAACGAGCTATCGCGGCGCATTTACAACAGATTATAAAGAATGAAAAAACATGTCACAGTGTCGCCGTGTTAAACAAACTGAGCGTAATTCGAAACCTAGAATAGTAGCAATAAATGTACAATTTCATTAAAGCGAGAGACAATTTACAGAGAGGTGACGCGGTACTAGGGGGCGAGTCGGACAGGGGGTGGGCGGACCAAAATAAACAGAGTTTAATGACTATTGGATCCACCGGGCCTTTGGCCTTGTTTTCCAGTATTTATTTACAAGCTAATATTTACTATTTGTTACATTTTGTTTTCTGGCAACACTCCAATAATATTGACAGATTATATACGAACCGCGCGGATATGATTTGGCGCGGAATAGTTTAAAGCGGGATTTTTAATCTGTTATGTTGCACTTTTTTTTTAATTCTTAGCTTACGACGACTCTGTTTTATGTATTTTGCATAAAGTTACACATAATATATATAACTCTATGTTATATATATATAGATATATATATAACATAGAGTTATACATAATAACTCGTGAAATTATATCTTCGTTGCAACATAAACTTCCAACTCAGTGTTGGTCACATAGTCGGGCTGTACAGTTAACCTCGTGTTGTATTGTTTTTGAATTGAAATGTCTATTTTGAAAAAATTATAATAAAAATAAAATAGTTTAAGTTACAATTTGTTAAACCTTAACGATAAATTTAAATAATTATTACTTGTTTTGATACATAATATAAAAGTATTATTTTAATATATTAAATAAGGTTATGTTTTTGAAATATAAGGAAAAAAATATAATTGACTATCAAGTCCATACTTCCTTACTCTCTTTACTATAATATTGTAAATGCAAAAGTGAATTTATTTGTTCGTTTGTTACGCTTTCACGCCTATACCGCTGAATCGATTATGACGAATTTTGGTACAGAGATAGATGGGACCCCGGAGGCGGTGATAGCGTATATTTTTTCTCGAATAACTTATAAGAAGTGGGTTAAAAACAGGGATAAAGTTTGTATGAAACTTTTTATTACTTCATCCGATTTGCTTCGAACTTTGGAGAATAGTTGCTTACAATTTTTAATTTCGGGCAAGTTCATATCTACCTGTATTGAGCAACATACTGAAATTAATAATTTAATAACATTTGATAGAAAAAATACTTCTGTATCGATCGACAATCAGAACTGTTTGACATAATCAATATTATGCTCTGGGTACCAGGTAGTATTAATTGAAATTAATTTTACTAAACTTATTTAACATCATTACCTGTATCCGCTCCCCAAACATTTACTCGAGAAGCAAAGTGTTTATTTTATTTGTCGCCAGTTTTATCTTAAAAAAAAATGCCATCGAATCTCTCAACACCTACTACGAGCGTACATTGGTGAAAACACTGAAGTCGTTAGTGATGTTAGATACGACTGTGGTCGTCATATGAAATTAAAGTTGTGCGGGATGAGCGTTGTGACCGCCAAGTGGAACATAGCCTTGGTGTGTCGTATTTCGAGATTTCGTTTTAACGTTAATTGGTTTAGCGTTGTTACCATAATTTCACCTGATCTTAAGGGACGATACGGCCTAAGTCGGGGCACACGCTAAACCTGTGAAGGGACTGGCTCTCAAGTCCACCTGCCGGAACACAGCTATTGGTATTTGGCAACATATTTTCAAGTTGAGGGTGATAGCTAGACAAACAGGTATTAGAAAAAGCCCTACCAACATACTATGGTTTCATCACAATGTTTTACTTCATCGAAAGCTCCAGCTCATTGTAGGTATTGATTTTGACATCGCATCTGCGATTCTTCTGATGTTGTGGGTGTCCCGGTGATCACTTACTATCAGGTGATCCGCTAACTCATTTGCCTCCTATTCCATAAAAATGTGGATTCGAACTAACGTTCCTTGACGCGGTGTCCGTACACAATACCACTGAGCTATTATCACTTCAAAACTTAATTAGAGATAAATTAGTAGTTGAAAATATATTTTCCATAGTTTGCATGATAGTAGTCATGTTTCTGCGTGGTGTTAGGGCTGTTTTGCTTATTAGTAGGACTACCTTCAAGTGGAAAATCAGCGGCCAAATACCAATAGGTGTGTTCCGGCACATGTAATTGGGAGCTAGTCCCTCCACAGGCTTAGCGTGTCCACTAACTTGGGCCGTATCGTCACTTAAGGTGAGATTATGGCCATCACGCTAAACCTTGGGCTATAACAAAAAATATTAAAAAAAAAGGTTTTCGAAGAGGCTTGCAATAAAAGTTATAGATACGTATTTAACTATGTCGACCTCCCTTCCCTCCCGGAGGAGTGATCGAGATAGCGTCCGAGAGATGACAAAGTTATAATTACTTTTTATTTTCCCTTCGAATGGCAAAATATACCTACCACTATAAGATATTACCTGTAGTTAAACCACTTTTATTATGTTTATGTGTTCGTTTTAAAAAAATCTAAGTGTAATCAATTCTATAATTTCTTTCAATCAGTTCAATAATTTCTTCTACTTTCATTTTGATTATGCGACCTTCAACTTCCGGAGAAAGAACACATAATAATGAAACCATATCATGATGGTAGCTGGTCTTTTAATGCCCACCTGACTAGCTACCACCCTCAAATAAAATACCAGCCCACAGGTTTAAGGTGAAAACCCGTAATTTCCTGGAGTAGAGATATCCAAATTCATATTCATTTTATTTAATTCATATTTACTATGCATCTGATAAGAAAAAGAGATTTATCTGAATTTTCATTTACACGAACCTAGTTGCTGGTAGAGCTTGTTGGTTTTTTTGTTTTATAGTTAAGTCTTAGCGTTATGATCATAATCTCACCTGATCTTAAGTGTCGATACGGCCTAAGTTTGTAGACACGCTAAACCTTTGGAGGAATTGGCTCTCAAGTACCTGAATATACCTATTGATATTCGGCGGCAGATTTTCAACTTGAGGGTGGTAGCTAGCCACGTGGGCATCAGAAAAGTACCATGCTATGGTTCCCTTACTATGTTTTCCATCAGCGATAACTCAAGCTCATTGTAGGTGGTTGGATTCGAACTCACGTCTCTTGACGCGAAGTCGTACACACTACCACTGAGCTATCGTCGCTTCAATGTTAAAATAATGAAAGCCGTTTTTGTAATAACATACGTTTCGAATTTCTCTCAGCGTATTTTACGTACGTTTAAAAATAAAAGTAAATTCATATAGTTTTCGGATCATTGGTGGAGCGCGTGTGACCGGAAGCGGCGTGTGCTGTGTGTACCGACGGACAACACTGCCAAACGTTGCCTAGATACGACATACTATTATTTGCTTCACGCATATATTTTTGATTTCTTATATTTACGCGAATGTTATTCATTGAAATAAAACTAATTTAAACGGATTTTATCGCGGTTATTCACTATCAGTAACATGAATTTTTCAGGACAACCCACACCTCGGTCCGCCCCGTGACCACGAAGGCTGAAAAGCTTTCGAAACGTCGGGATAAAAATTAATAAATAACCGCGATAAAATCCGTTTAAATTAGTTTTATTTTAAACCATATATTTTTTATAAAGCCTATTTCTACCTGAAGATAAGCAATTGAAGAAATGGTGGTATTCCAGTAAGCAACCTTATATTTTTTTACGTTACCAACACACATTCGCCTGTCTCTCTCTCGCATCAACAGGGGCTAGCCTCAAGCGAGGTATATGACATTACGAGGCCAATTAAAAATCATCACGGCGACCCTATATTCCCTCCTAACTTGACAGACACTGTCAGTGGATTTGGCATTGCTTCCAATATCCTTACAAAGATCCCGAGCTTTCGCTGAAGGAAACATCAGGATAAAACTGTATCATGGTAGTGGGGCCTTTCGTAATGGAAATATTATCGCTAAGTAACTGCTGGTGTGTTTTACGAGCTGCAAATGCCTGGGATCCAATTACAAATCTAATTAAAAATAAACGTATTATCACAAATTAAAAGTTAACTACTTGTAAATTAAAATCATTACCATTCATATCTATCGGTATTCCGAGCAACAATTATTTTATTCATATCCCAGCCGCGTCCGCAGATTCGTAAGCGTGGAACTTAACATGAATTCATGATATTAAATACAGCAAAAGCCTTTTTATTGTCCTATCAAATACAAAACTATTCTTTTAAATCCGACAGACAGTTCCTAATATTAGCGAGTTCAAACAGACAACCGAACAAAGTTTTTCAGTTTATAATATAGATATAGTATTGTATATTTATTCACCAAAACACAAGATAAATAATATACATATTGTATATTTATAGCGTATATTGCAAATCAGATGCCCTATGGGAGCGTAGGTTCGTACCCTACCGACTGCGCCATGTAGAGATCTTCAATAAAACACGATCTACTTTTAACTGTTCTTTTAATATCCAACCTCTACATTCATAAACATACTTAATATTAATAACACCTTTCACTATCAAACAACATATATTTTAATGAAATTTATTTTTAACTGACTTCTGTTCAAAGCGAATGATATACCAAACGCGTCGCCACTATATTCGCTCTTTTTTTTTTCGACATAACACACGCTGTTAGCCGTATGGGCTTTGATAGCTTCACCGAACTTTTTGGGGCGAATGCTAAGGGCACTCAGCCCCGTGGCAGCGGGCGCAAGGGTGCCAGAATGGCCGAACCTTGACTTGGACTACTGCCGGAACACAAACAGAGATTCGCGATCCTAACTAACCAACAGGTCCTAACTTACTAGGTTTAGTGATCCTAACAATAACATAGGGCAAGGCGCGCAAGAGTCGCGGTGGTGGTCCCTTACAGAACCGTGTACTTAATGTGTGGGTGTGCACGGATGGTATGCGGTGTGATGATGCACTCTCAGTGATGTAGAGTGTCACTGTATCGCGCGAGCAGAGTCACTTGAGGGCTCCTATCCGGAGGGTCGATACTCGCTCCGTAAGCATTATTACTATAGTAACCTACCCGGTAAACTTCGTAACACGTTATAAATCTTTAAATATTTCGGCTTTCCTTTACTACAATATGTACGTATTATACATCGAAATCTTTCTCGTGAATCGTTCTATTTATTGCTAGAAACTGCATCAAAATCCGTTAAATAGTGTAAAAGATTTAAGCGGACAGACACCGGAAGCGACTTCATTTCTTACTATGTAAACATGAATGTACCTAAAAGTATTACCGTCGCCTCGACGAAGATTTCACTTCTGTCGTGTGTAGTAGTATCGTTTCTAGTAGATTTAATATCCGCAGTTATCTATTGACAATGAACGAAGGCTGTGTTTTTAAACGGCGCCCCGGCACAAGTTAATGAACGGCGTTCCGTGTTTGCCCGCCGCCCGCCCCGTCTGTACGACCTCAATAATTTAAGAGGAGAAAATTTGTACCATACAATTTGCGCAGAACCTCCATAGGTGTGCGAGGTTTATTGCGCAATTAAATGTTTTCATTGTACACTTTTTTTTTTCGACATTAATTTTTTATTACGATACTTTATGAATCCAGGGAAAATACTATCTCTGTTCCGTAACTGATGAGAAAACATTATGATAGGAAGGTGCCGAAAGCGACGTTAAAATGTACAATGTAGCGACACTTAAGGAAAGGCGCATTTTAAAACGTTAGTGTGTGTTGACGTTGAATCGATTTGCGTTAAATGGAGAGAATGTATATATTTTAGCTTATTATATACAAGTTGTTTCTTCGAATTCTTTTTGCCATGTTATAGATAACCCAGATTTGTTCAAATTCCAGAGGATGTTGGCGCTTCGACTTTCAGGCTAAATATGTTTATTTATTCTAGAACAACTAAACACATCAGTCTAAAACACTACTGCTTTATCTTACTGTACCATGGGAAAGTAACATACCAAGAGATCATTGTAGCGATGATAGCTCAGTGGTAGTATGTAGCATCGCCGCGTCATTGGACGAGAATTCGAATCCAACCATCTATAATGACCTTGAGTTTTCGGTGAAGGAAAACATCGTAAAGAAACCATAGTATGCTGCTAGAGCTTTTACTAATGCCCACCTGGCTATCTATCACCCTCAAGTTGAAAATCTGCTGCCAAATACCATTAGGTGTGTTCCGGCAGACGCACTTGAAAACCAATTCCTCCAAAGGTTTAGCGTGTCCAAAGATCATGTGAGATTATAGCCATAACGCTAAAAAGCCTTAACTATAATAAAAAAAAAACAACAAGCTCTACCGGCAACAAGGTTTGTGTAAATCAAAATGCAGATTAACCACTTTTTCTAATCAGACGCATTGCCCCATATTCTATTCAAAAACATACTATAAAACAAATAAGTACTACGAGATACTAAATGACCTGAACAGGAATGCCTACGTGGTTAATTTATACGCGGTCGAAGTATGATCTAGAGGGATAGCGCTAAAATCTCTCTATAATTGTCTAAAAGAACATGGCCTGTCTGGAACTGCATTAAGTACTATTACTAAAAACTACTAATAAATAAATAAGTAGGTGGTTTTGTCTGTATTACTAGTTTTATTAAATATCACATTTATATAATTCTTTCTAATAACACGCGAGAAAGTTTCCAGAAGTGGACTATAGTATATGTACGGGTAACGTTCTTTCTCTGTGCCGGGTTCATCGTGAAACCTAATCATTGTGGCAGAGAGAGGATAACACGAGAGTGTCTGAGACTTGCGACTCTGATGTAGGTTTAAGGAGGCCTCCCTTCGACAATTATCAACACTCACCTTCACCGCTCGTGCCTCTCTCCGCACAGTATAAACCATTCCCGATAATGAGTTACAGCATAAATACCAAAACAATGTCAATAGTAAAGAAACATTAAATCTTACGTCCCTTCGGTAGTGTTTCAGCTACGTACGACGAATACGGCTTAAGCGCCTCTCTTACTGAACCCAGTGGCATGCTTGCATCGCGCTTTATACTAATCGGCGTTATAAACTACCCTCCCATAACTATATTCTACCATAGAATACCCACCCTATTACTACATTCCTATTTATATATACTATAATATATATATATATATATATATATATATATATATATATTGTATATATAAATGTCTAATATACATATATTGATCCTTTTCAGACAAGTTATCTTAAGCGAAACTACACTTTTTGCAGGAGAGTCTTTTCATCCCCAATTAAAAAATATTTATAACATCTTTATAAAAAAAATATTACTTTTTGTTCACAACTAACCACTGATCTATTAAAATAATGGTTATTAACATACTGCTTCTACTTTGCAAAGAATATTTTTAGGGAGTTACAATAAAAAAATATTTAAACATTTTTTGCGCTTGTAATGTTTTTCCTGTAAAGGCTCTATATTTCCATCATCCGTATATTGTATACGGCATATTATAGGTTAGAGCCATAAGTTGAAGCTTAGCTCAGTGCTAGTGTGTATGGATTCCGGGTCAAAGGGTGCGAGTTTGAACCCACTTACAAATGAGCTATGCTTGCGATTAAGAAAAATATTGTAAAGAAGCGTTAGAATGGTGGTAGCGCTTTTCTAATGCCCACCCGACTAACTAGCACTCTCAAGTTGAAAATCTGCCGCCAAATATCAATAGATGTGTTCCGGAAGTTGCACTAGAGAGCTAGTCCCTCCATAGGTTTAGCGTGTCTACCAACTGGGCCCGTATCGTCACTTAGGATCAGGTGCGATTATGACCGTAACGCCATAAACTTTGACTATAAAAAAAAGAGTTACGGTACAGTTACCTTCCGATGGATCAAAAATCAATCAACGAACATCCCCAACTCGGTTACGATCGGGATACGAGACGCTTCAATAAACCCATAACGGAGAAGTATATATCGCCTTCGAGTTCGAATACGAACATTCGGGAAATTCGTTGATTATTATTATTTACGTATATCATAAAAATAAAGAGGGGTAAAGTTTGTATTGTTCATTTAAACACACCGATCTTAGGAACTACCGGTTTCTGGACTTAAGCAAATATTGTTATTTTAGAACAATTATTTAGGAAGACTATAAGCTATTTAACATCACGCTACTACCTATAGGGGCAAAGGTGATTAAATATTTTCAGTTTCACGCGAACGAAGTTTCATAACATGCCCGTACATATCGACCACGTTCGATGAATATTTAAGACTGTATTACTTCGATATTACATATTTGCCATTACCTAGCTGTCAGGTTTTTATATTGAAGCAATAAAGCCTCGATATGTGTGTTCTAAGTACTCGACACGAAGACACGGTGGTAAACGTATCACAGTGACTCTCTTCGTGTTTATCAGGTATTAAGTGCAGCCATTGTATATCTGGGTATAGGAAGACATACAGGCTGACATCGGAATGTCGTTCTTTGTTAGATTGGTTCCAAGCAAAATTCCATTTCATACGTTAATACACTGATACACACAAACTATGGTTCTGTTATCGTGGCGTTAATTAAATCGGCCGCAATTTTTCAAACGATGATCGTATAACAGAAACAGTATGCCAGAAGAAGTGTATGGAATAACTAAATCTGATATTGAGTGAAAATCCTATCATTTATTCTCGTTCACGTAAAACATTGAAATCGGCGTGGAAGGTACCGCCCTCCGCACGATGCAAATTAGTTTACTGTGCCCCCTGGGAAGGACGCATTCGATTATGTGACGAATTCTATAACGTCTTGTCATTTATATATTCATCCTTCAATATATATATATATATATATATATATATATATATATATATATATATACTGGGCCTATTATACTATATCTGTGTAGTTGTTATGCTGAGACTGATATCAATTTATCCACACATTATGTTTTTTTTTTTTTTATCGTACGCTGTGTTGTGGATAAATTAAACTTTCTTCCTTTGTTCTGCTTCCTCTCAGAGATCTTTCATACATAAAACGCGTCGATCGGCGTGGATTTCAGCGGTACAAACTCACTGCCACTGACCCGGTGTTCCTACACTCTAATACTGACCCATGATTACTTGGGCACACTACCATCGTTATAAAAATAGGTAACTTAATAGGTAACTTAACAACTTTAAGTAACGAATGTGCCAGTGAGGCCAATCACTCACGATCCGAGTCGCCAGCTCGTACCTAATGAAATATACATGACCGGTGGTCGACGGACAGCGTGTCAGTTGAAAGCACTCCAATGTGTTGTCGAAATCTATTTATAAAGTTGGTCGCAGTACATCGCTTTCGGTCTCTAATTTAACGGTAGGGCTGTCACTCGCAGTACACTTACATATATATTGCTACATATTATATAAGTGTAATTGAACCAAAACTATACGTTGACTATTTTTTGAAAATTATTATTCGAGTGTATTTTGTTTTCCATATAAAATTATGTTTTTATTTGTTGCTAGCTTTTACTTGTAGCTTCATTTGCCTTAATATTGATTTTGTTAAACAAATCGGAGGAAATAACAAATAGTTTTATACAAAGTTTGTCCCCCTCTTTACCCAACTTCCAATAATTTGTTTAAGAGAAAAAGTAGGCTAACACCGTCTCCAAAGTTCCATCTATCGTTATACTAAAATTCATCACAATCGATTCAGTGATTTATCCGTGAGAGCGTGACAAACAAACTCACTTTCGTATTTATAATATTAGTAAGGAAATGATTTATACGTCACTTTGAAAGTATTAGATAGATTGTCTTGTAATTTTATATTGTGGTAACTGATATTATGAAAATCTTTTTATCCCATAGACCGGATTAGTTCCACTGGGAGAGGGAATAAAAGTTAAAATTTTAATGTAAGTAGGTATAATGTTGCACTTTCACTTGACTCAAAATCTTTGGTTGGTGTTGCTCTTGGAATTGGTGGTCGTAATTGCACATAATTTTTAAATTCATCGAGTTCACAGAAATTAGTTTTTAACTCGTTTACAGTATGAATATACTGTTTGAGATCTAACAAATATTTGCGTGTAATCTATACATGTAACAAAACTTTAATTGAGTCAGTTCTAAGTGGAAATTTAATATTTATTCAGAATTTTAATTGATGTCTACTTTTTTGTCGATATTGAGACCAACAATAATTTCGTTTGAATCATTGCCTATCTGTTCCCTCGTAAGCACATCACTACCAAATTATTTCACAGATTCAGCGAAAATTTTAAACTATGATATCTAAAGTTATTAGTTAACGTACAAAATACTTCCACACTTGATAAGACGACAGCATGGCCGGATTTCCCTAAAGTCTAACTAGGCTTCAGCTTCCGGCATGTAAATCAAGAGTACATTCAAATTGTTAGCAAAGTTAATATTAAACTATTCCTAAAACATTGAACACTAAAACATCGGACCGAAAATAAGCAGAGATCCTACGTTTATACCTAACAAACAAACAGAAAAATGTATTGGTTAAGATCAACGCGAGAGGTAAAAGGGACTCATAAGTGAAATAGCATTGATCTTCTTTACATCTAAATCCGGCCGTCTCTAGTATAGAGGATTAAAAAAAACTTTATAGTAACCTCTGAAACTTCTTGGTAAATCCTGATTCTATATCTCCCTTAATTAGCTGAAAAACCTACTAAAAATCATAGCCATCTTCCTATGATATTGGAATGAAAGAGATTATTGTCTCAAAAGCCTTTCTAATGTTTATCGTTCTTTTTAAATATTGTTTGTCTTTATTTTTCAATATCTATTTAGTGATAAAAATAACCTATAATTCTCGATAACTCTACAATCTTTTAGTCTACAGTATATGCGCTAGAATTATGTTAAACATAATTCAAACCTTTCATACAAGTCACAGGGAGAGTGAGTTTTAACACGAAATTACAACTGATAAAAGAAAAATGCCCAAATATAAAACGATATTAAATTGTATGAATGCTTCTTGCGTTTGTTTCTCGAACAATGACAACCCTAACACGTACGGAACATCGCAGCCGACCGGACCTTTTCACGCACGGCTGAAGGCCCAACAAGACCTCGGATAAAGGGAATGGAAGAGGCAGATTAAATATAGTCAGAAGCTCAGGTGATCGCAGCCGCTTTCAGATGAGATCAAACAATACGTTTCACTAGGACAGGCTTTTGATTCTTATTCTATAATATTGTTTTTTCGTGAACCCTTCTTATGTACTGATAGCTGCGCCCGTGGCTGCGTTCGGGTAAAACTAAAAGTTATATTTTCATTCATCTGTCTGGTTCAGTATATGATCTTTATAAGAAATATGTAAGTGTTAGGTAAGACAGTTGGGACTGACGTAGGACATATGCCCCTACGGCAGTCACTACTGTAACTGGACTGTACTGAAACTTACCATCAAGTGAAGTACAGTCATTTTTCAGAGCCAGGATGAAAAAAATCACTAAACCAATACTTTAAAGTGGCTCTCAAACTTTTTCTAAACAGATAACATTTAATTCTTTTTTGTAACCGACGCGATAACGTTCAGCGAAATAAAAACTTTGTCGAATTCCAAAAATTGATCTTAGCTAAAAAAACTCTTGCAGTAATATATCTGGGGGTTTGTTTTTTTTTTATAAATATGTTAGTATTTAACCCTTAGGGTTGATTGTATCGAATCAACCGTGAATACTATCAATTATTTTATTTAAAATATTTGGCAAATAAGTTCTGCACCACAAGTATCATAGTAATGTCAGATTTTGGTAATATACCATGAAATACACTATGATCTCCTATTAGATTCGTCAATTTAGTTCAAAGTCCTTCAATGAACCAAAAAATCAAGATGAAACCAAAGAATAGTGGTAGAGTATTTCCCGATACCCGCCTGACCAGCTACCAGCGCCAAATAAAAAAAAATGTAGCCGGATACCTATAGGTGTGTTCCCGCAGCTGCCCTACGAAAAGCTTAGCGTTTTCACCACTTAAATTATATGAAAAAATGCCTTCTCAATATCGGCGTTCTCCCACCGCGGAATATAACGAGAAAATCAGTCTTAAAAATATAATATTACACGGGACCTCGTTGCGTATCCGTAGAAACAGTTAAAACGTGAATTTAACTCGATACTTTACATAATGAGCCCGTAAACAATAAACAAAGCACGATATTAACATACAAACATCTTCAGTTACACGGCCACGCCATTAGGCCGCCTTTGACAGTGGATATGAGCTTCATGAACTTGGGTGTATATTACGCAATTAGTTAACACGCGTCGGGCCCTCGTTTCGAAATCATGAGGATTCAACAAAAACACTGTATCATCACCCTCTCGTTTGAATATCAACCTTCCACCGCGAAATCCTGAATTATTAAAGTGAATTGTTATAACTTACTAGCGCTTTACCCGCGTCTTCACTCACGTTAATATTGTCTAAATTATAAACAAATATTGATGATGAAATGTGATGACGCGTTAAAAAGTTTTGTACAGAGTTTGTTTCTCTCCTTACGTACTTTCCTATGTTTTACGCGATCTATTTCTATACTAAAATCCATTGTAATCGATTCAGCGATTGAGGCGTGTCAACGTAACAAACAAACAAACTCACATTCCCATTAATAAATTAGTAAGGATAAGGATAGATTTTAGCTTTTGATCACACTCTCATCTGATGTTAAGTGACGATGTGGCCCGAGCTGGCGAAGACGCTAAACCTGTGAAGGGATTGGCTCTCAAGTACAACATCCGGAAAACATCTATATATTTGGCGACAGACTTACAACTTGAGTGTGGAAACCAGCCAGGAGGGCATTAGAAAAAGCAGTACCAGTATGCCATGGTATCATCACGATGTTTGCCTGCATCGAAAGCTCAAGCTCATTGTAGGTGGATTCGAACTCACGTCTCTTGACGCGGCGTACGTACACGCTAACACTTAGCTAACTTCGCTTAACACTTCCCTCACCATCAGATACATAACTTTTATTTCATTCCACTCACATTTAATAAGAACATGGAGCTTATGATAACAAATAAAACATTTCGTGAAAATCCGTCCCGATTGCCGGACATTGAAATATCGTGTGAAAATCTGGAAAACGGACACAAACAATCGTTTGACAATGTCCGCTCGACGCCGTGGGATGAATTTTAATGTCTAAAGTTATAGTAACTATAGGTATTCTACGTGTTTTCAGTTTTTCTATTTTCTTTTTGGGTAAGCTTTAGCGTTATGGCCTTAATCTCACCTGATCTTAAGTGACGATACGGTGCCTAGATGGTAGATACGCAAAACTTGTGGAGGAACTGACTCTCATATGCAGCTGCCTGAACACATCCATTGGAATTTGGCGGCAGATTTTCAACTTGGAGTGGATGCTTGCCAGGCGGGCATTAGAAATAATCCTACCACTATGCTAATGTTTCCTTACGATGTTTTCCTTCATCGAATGCTCAAGCACGTTGTAGGTGGTTGAATTCGAACACACGTCCCTTGACGCGAAATTGTACATACTACCACTGAGTATCAAAGACAATCATCGCATATTATCCTTTAAAAATTCGAAATAAATAGGCGAATCTACTAATCTAATTACTTTTCTTTTATCTATTTTTTTTATTGATTCTCTTTACTCATTTTAATTTAAATTTAATCTTGTGTTACTTAATAAGTTTAAATATATTTAATTATTTTATTGTAATAATCAAGTGTATGCACATATTTACATATATTCTGTAACGCAAAAGTCTTTCGTTTTCGTCAGAGGGAATATTACAATTTGAAACCAACATGATTTCTTTCAATTTTCCTAACGTAATATATGGTGCTGCGTGTTAGTTATTAACAATTGGGAATAACATCAAAACAAGTCTACAAGATCATCAAGTATAGCACAAAAATAAAAAAAGGTTAAGGTTAAAAATAGTAATTATAATAAACAAATTTAAACTCAAGATGGAGTCACTCCACTAGACTCAACTTAACCCACACCAGGTGATATCGTAATAAAGCATAAAAAATAGCGACGTTGGTATTCATCACAAGTCCCGTGTACATCTACGCCAATATAAAATGCTCTTCATAGATATTTACGCAACAACGTGCAATAGTTGTAGATATGGGCCCGTTTTATTACACTGTCGGCCGAATAAAAATCAGTGACCGTAAAGCGTAGAGGACGTGATATTGAGTGTTGTGTGACATCGGCTCGTAAAACGCGGCGCGGATCCGCCGAACCGTCAACCATCTCCGGGAAGTTTTCATGTGAATACAATCAATGAATATATATATATATCTGTACGGTAACGTACATTTTTTTTAATATATAACCACGTGTGATTATAAATTTAAAACGTTTAATTTTGAAGCGATGACAGCTCAGTGGTAGTGTGTACGACTTCGCGTCAAGGGAGCTGAGTTCGAATCCAAGCACCTACAATGAGCTTGAGCTTTCGGTGAAGGAAAACGTCCTGAGGAAACCATAGCATGGTGGTAGGGCTTTTTCTAATGCCCGCCTGGGTAGCAACTACCGTCAAGTTGTAAACCTGCCGCCAAATACCAATAGGTGTGTTCCGGCAGCTGTACTTGAGAGCCAGTTCCTCCACAGGTTTAGCGTATCTACCAACTTGGGCCGTATCGTCACTTTAAGATCAGGTGAGATTATGGCCATAACGCTAAACCTTAAGTATAAAATAAAAAAATTACAAAGTATAAATTCATAATTTAACATTAAAAAATATTCGATTATTTGTACATACCCCGGTTCAGCGGTAGGTATCCAAGCGAGCTGAGTGGCGTGAAGCTGCGACGTTTTATAGATCGTAAGGCTAATGATTTCTATGGATTTAGAAAAATTGCGCTGTCAGTAACGTCAATCTCATGCGAGAATCACGGGCGTAGAAGCGCTCTCTCGTCTCCGCACACGCTGATGTCACATTCTCAGGTCAGCGGAGCGCGAAATAAGTACATTTTTGCCAACGCCCCGAGCCGGCGTCAAAAGTAATGACGCATTTTTAAAAGTAGTAAATCCGCCCGCTATTGACACACGGCTTTCTATTTCGAAAGCGTCTGTCAATTGTGTCACCGTATCGGGGGATGTGTGTTGACGATGTTTGCGCGAAAAATCTTGTTTACGGAACGCTGTTTGGTCCATCCAATATTTGTTCAGAGGTAACACGGGTTCCGCGAGTCATGTGTCGAAGTGTTACCGCTTTGAAGGGAGTTTCTTCGGGCAACATTATGCGGGGAAACGGTGTTCAAAATATATTAGTAACGGATTTTGACATTACCTATACTATAAAAGGGAAAAGTTCGTTAGTATGATTAGCTCATTTAAAGCTTTTAAAGCTTTTAGCATTGGCGAATTCGTTCAATTCGTCTTATTAAAACTACCAGTCGAATTAAAAAAAAAACTGTATTTGAGCGATGCGCTAGTGTGTACGACTTCGCGTTAAGGGACGTGAATTCGAATCCAAGCACCTACAATGAGCTTCAGCTTTCGGTTTTTTCTAATGCCCGCCTGGGTAGCTACTACCCTAAAGTTGTAAACCTGCCGCCAAATACCAATAGGTGTGTTCCGGCAGCTGCACTTGAGAGCCAGTTCCTCCACAGGTTTAGCGTGTCTACTAACTTGGGCCGTATCGTCACTTAAGATCAGGTGAGATTATTGCCATAATGCTAAACCTTATATATATATAAAAAAAAAATTAATTCCACATGAACGAAGTCGCGGGTATGGCTAGTACGCTATAGTCTACAAATCAATACAGGTACATTCTGTCGAACCTGCCAACCTTTTAAACTGCGAGAATTCCTTACACAAAGCACTTTTAATGAGGCCTTTATTGAGCGATAACTTTTTTCGATATTTTCGTATCTCTGGAAGAAAATATTTTAGGTCTCGCTCGCTCCTCGGCCTGTTCATATATTTTCGTCTCTTTCACACGTAGCGAGTGCAAAAGAAGACCGCTTCAGGCATCTGCAATCAATGGAGCGTTCAAATTGATATAAGATAGGAAAAGGTGCCCGCCCGTCAGATACGTAATCGAGGTTGACGCTTGGGGGTTAATTACTTGAGTCCAATGGAGAGTAGTATTTCTTTTTATATCCTTTGTTAGCGTTGCCTGTATTTCTATAGAAAACTATTATTATAAAGCTCAAAACATTGTTTTTCTTTTCTTTAAATGCACTAATTAATCTATCTAATTACAGATTGGAAAATCTGTATTGGCAGTTTGTAACTCATTTATTTAAGCAAACTTTAAGATATATACCACCCAATCTGATTAGATTGTAATGGTTGGTGACAGTAGAAGCATTTTTCAGAACCTAAATTTGTTATTGCATAAACAAATCCAACTTTCATGTGTATAGGAGAAATATTTATAAAGTCATATTGAAATAACATATAAATAAAATTTGGGTAAAAAATTAAATTATCGGAACACAATATTTGAAGTTATACTTAATATATTTTTTTCTCATATAGGTATTTACTTTACATGTAAATTAAGTTATTTAAAAAAATACAAATAATTTAATACACTTTATAGTGTTAGCGTCATGGTAACAATTTCATCTAATGGTAAGTGACGGAATGGCACAAGATGTTGGACACACTAAGCGTAGTGGAAGGACTGGTTCTCAAGTGCAATTCCTGAACCATACGTTGGTAATTTGGCGGCAAATTTTAAAATAGAGGATGGTAGCAAGCTAGGTGCATATTAGAAAAAGCCCGACCACCATTCTATGGTTTGACCACGATGTTTTCCTTGCCGAAAGGTCATACTCATTACAGGGATTCAAACTCACGGCCTCTGACGCAGCGTCTGCTCACACTACTAACTGAACCAAATCTCTAATACCCTCAAATATTCGTAACAAAGTTTCGAAGTAAACATCAGTTTCTGTGATTTAATTCACTGTATTTGTGATTAATTCACTTAATAGTTCTTACATTAAAAATTATGGAGAATATACAGTAAATCTTTTTCTTTAATATATATATACACATATATATTTTTAATTCTAAGCTATGGTTAACATATTTTCATGTCTATTTCTCTTTGTTACAGGTAAGAATTTGGAAATGATTCAACCTCTAATATCAATCATATGATCTCGAACATATTCACTTCGGTAAATGTTTTTGATATAGCAAATGGAACTTCTGCATATTTCTAATCATTGATTCGCTAAAGCAGACGTCGACGGAACCAACGTTTTATTACATATGCAGTAAGTCAAACAAATATTATATCTATGATTATTATTATAATCATTACTGAAATTATCAGATTTTTTTTTTGTAACGGTGGGAAAACCGTAGTCCTATTTTGTTTATTGATAGCATTAAATATTTACTGAAGACTTATATAGAATATATTTGCTGAAAACTTAATCTAAGCATAGAGCAATCACTGAAGAAGGGTTTGAGCTTAAACAGTAGATCATTAAACAGTAGAAGAAAAGCTGTATTGAAAATAGTTACAGTAAAGATAAAAAATTATCAAATAACCAGCTTACCCGATCAACTTCCTATCACCTAAAATCGATGTTCTTGATTCTCGCTAAAAGTCAAAAACGGTTTGACCGAATTGCATTTTTTTTTACATTTTAGTTAGTTCTAATCAATTCTTCTATAATTAAATAACAAATCAAACTTCAATTTATTAAGATCAACACAACTGGCTTATCAGATATCGTTCCTATTTTCATTTTTTTCGTTATTGAATACAACTAGTGTATAACTCCATATGATTTTTAATGACATGTAATTTAAATATTATGAATTAAAAACAAAAAAAACTTTTTTTTCTAGTATACAAACCTTCCCCTGAAAATAAGGAACACAATAAAAAATAACTATGCTTTTTGATGCAGCCATTCGGAAGTTATCCTCTTATATACATTTCGGCGATTCATTTTTATATACCGTTGAACCTCATTAAGTCGAACCTCGATAAGTTGAAAAGCTCCAAATCTCGAAAAAAAGTTTTGTTCCCTTCCTTTCAAACACCAAAACCTCCTTTCTCTATAAGTCGAAAACTATATAACTCGATTTTTTTGGCGTCTCTCTTGATATTCGACTTATAGAGGTTCTACTGTGTATACATTGTTAGTTGCATACAAACGAAATCGAAGACTTATAGAGTTGTATAGGCATCTATATGGTCACAGCTAATGAAAACAAGCGAAGGAAATGTAAAGCCCTCGCTAATATGTTTATATATTCATATATGACAGAAATGTCTTTAAATATTATCTAGGCCTTTGAGAAAGTTACAAAACTATGTCGTTTAATGAAAAACTTTAGATTAGTAATAATAAAGTCCCGAAACGAGAATCATCAGTGATGTTAGTTAGACATTTTGCGAACTGTCATGAACGGAAACAATTTGCCTGTGAGACCAACCGACGTTGTTTGGTCCAATGCATGGAAGATTAACGATTTGAAAGTATTCATACATACAAACAGTGCATACGAATATTCACGTAAAAATAATACTTTTATTGCGAAGCTGATTTAAGTAGACAATTCAGAAGGCAGTTTTAATACGGCACGTTTCGTGAGCAAAATCCTCTCCATGTCGCATTGACCGTCGACACCTTGGACCTAGTTATATATGGTCATAAATGGATATATTTTTAGATAGTATATATTTATGAACTTAGCAAAGTATAAATGAATACATATAGTAATAACTTTATTTAACCAAACAATGATACAGTACTTATGATATAGAAAAATTATATTCCAATACATGTACATATCCTAACGCCTGAAGTAGAAAGAGCTTTTATCTCAAACGCTGTTTTCTTCCCGTGCCGTGTTACAGCATTTCCTCCAGGACTTATTATATCTGTACGGCTTAAATGGCATGTAATTTCGACATATATTTAATGGAATAATTTATGAGTTCTCAAAAATGTATTCAATACATTCACAATGTACTATGTCATGTATTCGCCATACTATGATGGGGTGGAATCCTCTATCAGTCAGCGTGTTCCATAAACACACATTGAAGAGCTATGACTCCTGTATGTCAAGGATGTATGACGATCGATTTAACTTATTACACTTTACTAATAATCAGATAGGGGCGCCATACTTTATCGCCCTTTAGGTTTTTAAATTATTACTCAGTCTTTCGTAACTTCTCTACACTTTAACTGCACGTACATGGTTAATATATCCTACGTAAAGTTAAATCTGTGGTAAGTTAAATTATCTGCTAAGTATAAAATAGATACTACAATTTTCAACATAAGAGTGTTAGAGCAATAAATTTATTGGAAACATTTAACGACCTATGGTTAAAAAACCTCCGATATCCGTTTCTATTTCACCCTATCTCAATGACACTACTCCGTAGCACCGGTTAAGTAAGAACGGTTATTCTCAGTATTTAGTTGTGTTGTAAAAACCAATATCTTCCATCTTGGGCCATTTAATCCGCCTTAATCGCTAACGCTTATGAATAACGTCACAGTGAAGGAAGTTAGTGGCCTCACAGCGGGAGACGGCACCTCGGGGCTTAATTAACCTTTAAGTTAACGGCTACTGCGACCTGAGCAGTCCGATGTGCGGATGTGTGACGAGATTGTATCGGAGTTGAAAGTTTAAGAGGTTTAAGACTTCATGGACCATCACTGCTTTTAATATACGGACCCTCTAATTATGCAAGTCGGCGGCGGATTTCAGATAACATTGCTAGACTTGTCTTTACTAAATAGTCCAAATATTGTACAAGGGACAGTAAACAAGAATATTAATCATCAAATCAAGGAACCGCTCTCTGAGCATAACTACAAGATTGCGTTTGCAACGGTGCTACGTCTTTTCGGATTTTTTGTTCGGCGTCAAACCGTGGACCTTAAGATAGACTATGAGCAAACGCTTAGAAGCATTTGAAATGTGGGTGTACAGAGTAAACAATTGAAAATATCGTCTACAGATACAATGCGAGAACAGATACTAAACGAAAATTAGGAAATTTTAAACACTGTTATAAAGCGCAAGATACAGTATCTTGGACACATAACGCGTAATGGCAAACACTATCTGCTCCAACTAATCATACAAGGGAAATGGTTCAATCTGGGCGCACGATTTCTATTCCTTGAAGCAATTTCCCAGAGCCAGTTAGCTATAATGAAAGCCGGTAGGAATAAGAATATATTAGAGTTCCTTATAGTATTTTGGGACTGGCACTTGGTGGCCGAGCACGGTCGTTATACTAAATGCGACGACCATAGAACACCGGCTACAATGACATTAATTTTATTATCACATTTCGAGATGAACGTGTAGATATCGTTGCAAGCCCAAGCTATCACTCAACGCAGTGGTGACTCTAAACGGGCTGCTTATATTGTAATATTTATAATTACTTATAGTTGCATCACTTTGCTGCAATTTTATACCAAAACAAAACTGAAGTAATTATGGTATTCCGTTACAGTGGGCATGGAGTTCACGACAAGATTGGCTTAAAATAAATTAAAATAGATATAAAACCATATATATATATTGAGGCGATGATTGCGTAGTAGTTGTGTACGACTTCGCGTCAAGGGACGTGAGTCCGAATCCAACGACCTACAATGAGCTTGAGCTTTCGGTGAAGGAAAACGTCCTGAGGAAACCATAGCATAGTGGTAGTGCTTTTTTCTGATGCCCACCTGGCTAGCTACCACCCTCAAGTTGAAAATCTGCCGCCAAACACCAATAGGTGTGTTCCGGCAGTTCACTTCAGAGCCAGTTCCTCCACAGGTTTAGCGTGTCTACCAATTTGAGCCGTATCGTAATTTAAGATCAGGTGAGATTATGGACATTACGCTGAGCCTTAACTATGAAAAATATATACGTATCTTTTGCTTAACATTTAAAAAAATGATTAAATTTCAATAATTTTCTTTCTTTACAGGTATTATAGTGTTTCACACTAATATATTTAATATTCAGGTACTATGTTAAGCCTAATGGATGAAACAGCCGCATCTGCAGCTGAAAAAATACAGCTTTAGATTCCTAAGGACAGAGTTTCGAATTAAGACCCAGGAAAGCGAACATTAAAAAATATATAAAAATATATATATATATATATATATATATAATAGCTGTGTTTCCTCAGCTGCAGTTGTGGGCTATTCGATCCATGAGGCTTAACATAGTACCAGAACATTAAAAATATTGATGTCAAACACTATAATACCTGTAAAGAATGAAAATTATTGTAAGCTAGTCTTTTTTTTTAATATTAAGCAAAAGATTCATAATTCTCTTTATTTGATGGTCTATAAGTAAAGTAATATTAGTGATATAGTACGAATACTGCGCGTAAACGTGTATTCAGTGCAACGAATAAAGCTCAGTGGTAGCGTGTACGGACTCAGCGTCAAAGGTCGTGAGTTCGAATCCACCTACAATGAGCTTGAACTTTCGGTGAAGGACACATTGTAAGAAAACGATAGCACGGTGATAGGGTTTTTTCTAATGCCCGCCTAAATGCCAATAGCTGTGTTCCGGCAGTTGCACTTGAGAGCCAGTTTCTCCCTAGTTTTAGTGGATCTACCAACTTGGGCCGTATCATCACTTAAAATCTGTTCAGATTAATGCCATAACGTTAAAACATAATAATAAAATAGAACTTCACAAATTAAAAGTAATAATTACTACCAAAAATAACCTTGTAATATCTCGCAAAAGCTCATTTTATCAAAATTAACGTATTATGTTTCTATATGAAGACATCATATCATTTTCTCTGTACATTTATTTTACGTAAACTAGTAAAACAGATTATTACCCAACCCCTATAAATGTAGAATATAAAAGGATTCTTTGAGATAATATATTACGCTGAAATGTGTTTTATTTAAAAGTGAATTTAATAATCGCGCTACGTGTATAGAAACGGGCGCCGTTATTATAACCGTATTCCAGTTTTATCACATTACAAATTGTACTCAATCTCGCTTACTCGTTTGTTATTAAAATTCTGATTTACTTTCTATTCGTACGTGTTTTAACAACTATCATGTTTTTTTTTTATATAGTTAAGGTTTAACGTTATGGCCATAATCTCACCTGATCTTAAGTGACAATACGGCCCAAGTTGGTAGACACGCTAAACCTGTGGAGGAACTGGCTCTCAAGTGCAACTGCCGGAACACACCTATTGGTATTTTTGGTATTGGTATTGGTATTTGGCGGCAGATTTTCAACTTGAGAGTGGTAGCTAGCCAGTCGGGCATCAGAAAAAACCCTACCACCATGCGATGGTTTCCTCACGATGTTTTCCTTCGCCGAAAGCTCAAACTCATTGTAGGTGGTTGGATTCGAACTCACGCCCCTTGACGCAAAGTCGTACACACTACCACTGAGCTATCATCGCTTCAAAATAATTATTGAAGGTCCACCGTCACTGGATACAATTGGGGTCTACCGTGAGTTTTTAAAAACCCATAAAAATAAAATATACTTAAAAGCTACAGTCAGCAAAACAATACCACGATTAGAATTGCCGGAAAATTCCGGGATCGTATATTCTCGCGGGAACTAACGTAACTCGTACATTATTTCCACACTTTCCTCGCATGTAAAACGTATAACATAAATAAATGAACTCGAAACGGAATCCGGGTAATCCATTAGTAGCCACACAGTCAAGTTCCCGGGTAATACATGCCGGAAGACGTCGTTTGGACCCCCAATTTGTCCGCGACGGTTCGCCTGAACCAATTTTTTTGCTTTCGCTAGCCCCTTCCCGTTTCTATGAATTCGTGGGAAATTTTTACGATATTGCGACAAACTCCGGCGACCGTGAGATGCCGTTTCGCAATATATCAAGGAAATTTCGCTTCCTTTATCCGTATTACTTATATCATATTATATACGCCAACAAACGGGATAAATCAACAAGTGATTTGTAACACGATACTCGCGATAACATATTAATGCAAAACGCATTTCAAGTGTTACAAGATATTTTTACAATTGATATTAACTTCTCTTTGCATTGGAAACATGTTTTTTTCATGTTTCTCAATGCATATGATGATATCTTAATATACAACTAAATTAGCAAGTTATGCCTGTATTTCCAGTCTTAAATATCTATTAGAATGGTTAAATTTCAAATTTAATAAACAAAATTTTAATACCTACATACGACAGACCGAAGACTAGAACCGACCTACCTAACAACCCTAAACAGAACAGAAAAGAAAAGAACAGAACACACAATGACACTTGAACTCACTCTGTCTTACATACTGAGTGCCAATGATTTATATACACCTGTAGATTAATGGGTGATATACATCCCTCTACATCCGTCATTAACTCCATAACGTATGTTGATAATTCAACGTTTAATTGTTTTACGTATTCAGGAATATGGAAATAAGGATGAAGAATTGCCTATGAGTTTTTAATTTAACGAAAATTCCAACGAAAATCATAACTTTAAAATTAAATAAATTAACACATTGGCACTTGTGTAGCATAAGAATTAAATGTAGTAAATGTTAAAACTATCCATATTCTTGTTAAATGTAAATTTACATATGAACCGTTACAAAATTTTCCGTTATTCTTTATAATCTACGTAAAATAGCCAAAAACAGAACAGCTCAGTAGATCTTTGCCTCCTGTGTTTCTTAAGCGACCTTCTTTTTTTGTTTAGTAATTATTGAGGAACTCTAATGTTATCAATAAACAAATTTCGGTAACAGTCTTTTTTCCAACTTGACAAGAAATTCCTCCAATCTCCAATAATAAAATTATATGTTCGAATTTCGATCACTAAGTGTACATTCGTTATTTTTTTAATAGGCATATTAATAAAGAACGCTTAACTAAGGCTACAACCGGTATCTTATAGACACTTTGTTATATTTATTTCTAGGAAAAAAAATATGAATACATTTTATGTTTTAAATTAAAAAAACACATAATTTAATATTACGTCAGCTCCCAATAATACATGAATAGATTTCTTTTTACTTGTCAGCAATGTGATCTGTGGAGTGCGAGGAGATTTTTTTTTTTAACTTCTCATCCGCATCATGATAATTTCCATACACGTTGTTAGTAGTATAGAAGAGGACGTACTGCACCAGACATCTAGAAAATAAGTATTATTTCCGAGGTATAACAAAATATGTTTTATAGTAAGCGAACGAAGTCGCGGGCACAGCTATATAATATTTCATGAAAATTCCTGTAACGATGAGAAGAAAACTGTCTCCAATTGATAGCATTGAAATTATGAATACCTACTTAACAAATGAAGGCGATTAACAAAAACCAAAGCTAGAAGGTGTAAACTGTTTTATTTAGACTTATTTCCTAACACTACATAGAATTTAGAAATAACATCTGCAAAAGTTTACAATGTACGAAGATTTGTAATTTTATATAGAAAAGAGCAAGAAATGAAAGGATATTTCTATAATTTCATAGGAATGGAACAATTTGTCAAACGTTATAACGAAAGACAGCGCCTATAAGCAGATAATATCGCCGGAGATATGATCTGATCGCACGAAACTTGGACGGTCTCGCTTAATTTTAGTAATAATAAACTCTCAACGAAGCAGTCTATTGTATCAAGTTCCGAACTGAACTTGTGCAAAACAATATCAGTTCGCTTGGAACAGTGTATCGGGGGGAGGGATGCTTTCCATTATTTACCTACGCATACAACAATTTTAATTAAGGAGTTGCCAATTGAATCACATATATGAGTGGTTATTTTATCAAACTGACATACACTGTAAGCCTTAAGGACTTAGACAGCTTCAACGAATCTTTTGGGGCGAGTGCTGAGGGTACTACCACCAGAATGACCGAACCCTGGCTTGGGTTGCCATCGGAAAATGAAGAAAGATTCGTGAGCTTGACTAACCAAGAAGGCCTTTACAGAACCCCAGTCCCTTACAGAACCACATCTATAGTCGCGAATACTTTAGTTTTATGGAGTAGTTTACCCAGCACGGATTTTGGACAGGTCTATGATATCGGACTGTTCAAATGAGAACAAAATACAAGCTCCACTGACGGTAGTATTGATATGATGGACTTAGACGGTGCTTTCATATTTAGTTGTACTGCCAACAGAAGTGGAATTGTAAGGGCCCTCTTGATTCCACAACCAGGCCAATACCAGGCGAGGTACTCTCCATACAACTGTATATATTTTGTAGATAGGTCCCTTAAACTTAATAATTATAAAAACAGTATATTTTTGGTATTTTAAAAATATATATATTATTCTTTGTTTTATTTCTTCAAAAAATAGCCAGTATATAGTATGAAAAAAACAGAATCGATATAATAATTATTATACAACTATACAATATAAATACGTGTTTTTATTTATAAGAATATAGGCTTTATACAAGCTTTCGTTCGCGTGCATCTAAAATTTTTCTAATAATTTTTGTCAGTTTGTTGTTTTTTTAATTGCGACTTGATTCAATTAGTTGTAGAGTGGTGGCAGATAGGTTTGAGCCTTCCACAACAATTGCTCTAATATAAAAAAAAAATTTGTAATCCGACCGACAATCCCTAACATTAGAGCCTCTCAACAAACAGACAAACATTTCTACCTTATCATATTAATATAGATTAATGAACTTAATTTTCAAAATTAGTTAGTATCATATAACGCAAACATATAGGTGACGCGATTTAGAAGCCGTTGCCTTCACGAAAATTGCCCATCGTGTACATTTTTATTGCACGTCTCATAACGCGAAGCGTTTGAGTAGTGCTTTACTCTTACTCTCTCAAGGTCAAGCAATTATCTTGCCTTAAATTGCGTTTTTCCGATCTTTTTTGCACTTTAAGTATCAAATGAGTTCACAAAGCGATGATAGCTCAGTGGTAGTGTGTACGACTTCGCGTCAAGAGACGTGACTTCGAATCCAAGCGCCTACAATGAGCTTGAGCTTTCGGTGAAGGAAAACATCGTGAGGAAACCATAGCATGGTGGTAGGGCTTTTTCAAATGTCCGCCTGGCTAGCTACCACCCTCAAGTTGTAAACCTACTGCCAAATACCACTAGGTGTGTTCCGGAGGCTGTACTTGAGAGCCAGTTCCTCCACAGGTTTAGTGTGTCTACCAACTTGGGCCGTATCGTTACTTAAGATCAGGTGAGATTATGGCCATAACGCTAAACTTTAAGTATAAAAAAAAACAAATATCAACAAGAATACTTTTTTATGAAAGTAGATACTTAGAAAACGCTATTTTTACCAAATAGTATAAAAAAACCGTTTTGAAAAAATATTTCCGCGGACGTCGGGTTATCTGTATGTGCGGATGATATATGTGGTAAAAAAATTCACTATTTGAGTTACTTTTTTTTTCATTCGCTTCAGTATTATTCTGAGTAATAGCATATTAAAAATTACCGTCTAATTCGATACAGTTTAATTAAAAAATGAGACGTGCACTTTTGGATTATCCAAACTTTAGGTATTATTAAAAAAATATATAAAAAAAATTATGTATTTAATTGCAAATTTAAAATGCTTACAGTGGGAGAATTATTGACGTAATTTTCTTTATTATTTCATCATTATATGACGTAAGTAACACGATAAGCCAGTTTACATTGGCTTATCTGAAACAATCGCGTACCCGAGGCGTCCGTAATCACCGCCGACACTGGGACCCACTTGATCATCGTCAGAGATAAGGGTTGTTTTGTACGAGGACGAACGGAAAGTAGGCTCACAATCACTAGTGCGTGAAACGCTGCCACGATTCGAAGCCGAAATGTTTTCTATTTCCGAATAATTCATAGCGATACCACTGAAAGTCAGTTTCTTTAGTCTGTTTTTTAATGGAGTTCGTCCAGTACTACAAATTCGATCATAATGTGTTGTGGAAAATTAAGGAAATTTCTTGCAAAGGGCAAATAATGTAATTGTATTTTTTTTTATGTATAATACTCCTTAAATCCTTACTTAATAATGTAAATGTGAAAGTTTTTTTTTTTAATGTAATAGCGGGCAAAGGAGCAAGTGTGTCGCGCATGATAAGTGATCACCGCCGTCCATAGACCAACAACACCAGATTAATCGCAGGTGCGTTGCCAGCCTTTATTGGAGGGTCTGGCTGTCAAGTGCAGCTGCCGGAACACACCTATTGGTATTTGGCGGCAGATTTTCAACTTGAAGGTGGTCGTTAGCCAGAATGTCATTAGGAAAAGCCTTACCACCACGGAAAAGTGAGTTTGTTTACTTCTTACGCTTTCACACTTAAACCGCTGCATCGATTGTGATGAATTTTCCTATAGAGATAGATGGGACTTTGGAGATAGTAAAAGGCTACTTTTTCGCGAAAACTTAATCGCGAAAAAAAGGGATAAACTCTGTATGAAACTTTTTATTGCGTCATCCGTTTTGCTTTACAAAATCAAAATTAACGTGAATTCGCGGGTACAGCTAATAGTCGTTAACTAAGTAATTAACTGTTAAATATTTCGTCATTTGTTCTAGACAATGCAGATAATTATCACGATCACTGTAATTTTTAGGTATGAATTAGAATTCGGTCACAATAGAGGAACGAACCTATACAATGACATAATTTTTTTTTATACTTAAGGTTTAGCGTTATGGCCATAATCTCACCTGATATTAAATGACTATACGGCGTAAGTTGGTAGACACGCTAAATCTGTGGAGGAACTGGCTCTCAAGTGCAGCTGCCAGAACACACCTATTGGTATTTGGCGGCAGGTTTACAACTTGAGGGTGGTAGCTAGCCAGGCGGCCATTAGAAAAAGGCCTACCATCATGCTATGGTTTCCTCACGATGTTTTCCTTTACCGAAAGCTCAAGTTCATTGTAGGTGCTTGGGATCGAACTCACGTCCCTTGACGCGAAGTCATACACACTACCACTGAGCTATCATTGCTTCTAATAATTCTTTTCTTAAAGGCCGGCAACGCACTTGCAAGCCCTCCGGTGTTGCAGGTGTTCGTAGGCGGTGGTGGCCACTTTCCATCAGGTGAGCCTCCTGCCCGTTTGCCCCCTATTCCATAAAAAAAACCATAGATTTAAAAAAAAATGTTAGTATTTGAAGAATGATGTTCGTTCACGCTAATATCGGAAACCGTTCAACAGATATAAATGATATTTTTAATTTTCTTTTATATATATATATACAATAATAAATCTGAGTATAAGAGATGCTATAATCGAGTTCATTATTACCTGCAAGAGGTAAAACAAAGTCTACCAAGCCAGCCAGTGTTTAGCCAAATATGTATCGTCATGTCTACCAAATAGAACGCCTTCGGTCTCATTCAGTGTTTTTACTGAGTTACATCCGGTCTCTACTCGAGGCTTCGTTACCATCGAGCTACGAGTCAGCACTCGCTGACGAGGCGGACTCACCTTTTATTTGAAGATTTAACTCACTTAACATTCCGTCGAAAGCGAATTTCGTCCGTCCCTTTCGCTCGCGGGGGCGACGCAATTTGCCCGCCCGTTCATAACCGTCGAGGGCGGCGCATATCATTGGGTAATCTGATCGAAAACAGAATAAGCCTATCGACGAATCCACCCAGGACTGAATGATGTATGGGGTCGTTTTGTTTTCTTAATAACTCTAGATTTATGGCTGTAAATGTGTCACTACGTTGACGATTGTCAGTTGATATTTGAATTTTTCTTTTCAAATCAATCAATATATATATATATATATATATACATTTTTTTTTCGATCTCAATATTTTGTTAGCCTGTGGGGCACTGTTTAAGGATGCATTGGCTGTTTGGATGCATTTGGAAAACATTCAAAACGAATCATATTCAATATTGTATACATAGTACTGAGTGTGTTTGATGACGTTATTTTTATCATTATTAAAGTTAATAACTGTGATAAGATAGATTCCCGTGGTATGGGCAATTTATGGAAAGAGACGTACGATGATCTGAGATGTAGATGTATGAACATTGTGACAGCTAAAATTATGTTTTCAAATTTCACAATACCTTTTTTTCGGGCTGAGTGCCCTCAGCACTCGTCGCAAAAAGTACGGTGAAGCTGTCAAAGCCCTTGAAGCTAACAGCGTACATCAGTTCGAAAAATAATACACAATACTTTTTACGGGTTAAAATGAAAGAATTCCTCCAGAATGGATAAAAGTTTAAATTTTGTATTAAACTAACTATAGTATATAGAATCCGCGACTATATTCGCGTGCAGTTTAAAATTATTGTATAAAAAGCTTTTACCCGTTATAATCCTCCGTCTGCGAAATTTTCGTAAAAAGTGGTATAAATATTTTGCTTCACGTGATACGCTATATAGATATAGCACTAAAAAGTGTTTAATTTAGAAGAACTGTAAACAAATATGTAGAAACATTCACACGGATTTATAAAGGCTGTGTTTAATATAATACTAGCTTTCACATGCGGCTTCATTCGCGTTAATATTGTTTATTGTCAAAAACATCGTATGACGCAATAAAAAGTTTTATAGCAAGTTTATCCCTCTGTTTACTCCACGGACAATAAGTTTTTCGCGAGAAAAAATAGCCAACCACTATCTTCAATTTCCCGTCTATATCTATGCCAAAATTTATCACAATCGATTCAGCGTAACAAACTCACTTTCACATTTAGAATATTAGTAAGGATTTTTTGCCGATTTTTGTTACTTTTCCCAATACAGTTTTCTTCATATTGACGGTAGCGAGATGTTGAGAGGCCTAAAGTTTTTCTCAATTATTGCTCTATCAAATAGGCATTTTTTAGGAATACAACTGGCAGTTCTTAAGGTCAGCGTGTTCAAATAAACTTTCCCCGTTAATAATATTAATATAGATCCTGATCGATTGCTATGCAATATACTATGTTCAATAATTGACTATATCACTAAATAATATAAGATATCATTGAATTTCAACACTGAAATTAATAATATTGCCTCCAATAGTGGTTTATAAATTTACTATACCGCTAAAATAATTTACCAGCATCTGAAAGGCGTTTATTAATAAAATTTTATCGGCTATATTGTCGGGTTGTCACACGTCGAATGGGCGGCTTAATTCCACCTATACATAACCGTTTGGCGGAGTGCGTGCGTTTTATTGTCAACTTTACAGTACAACGCTGCGATGCCATGGGTCGAGAGATTGTGCACCAACAAAAAAAAGATATATATATTAGTAGGACGCAGTGTTACCAGGCCAGTAAAAAGAATATTCTACCATGGCCGTAAAATTATTGTACTTTCAGTAAGGTTCTTGCAGTTTATAAAATTATATTAGATTCATAAAACATTATTTGCTGGACATATAGTCTATAGACTAGGTAAGTAGGTAAGTTAATTAATGTAAACTAACCGATCATAATAATGATGTCTATAAATATATAAGACAATATATCGGAATTTCTTTGGAATTGTAGATTAAAATTAAACCAATACGTTGCTCTGAAAACAATGTTTTTATTTTAGTACTTAGATACTAATTACATAGTTTAAACTTAATAATAATATCTTACCTGAAAACAAAGAAACGATATGTAAAGTTTAATTTAACACTGTCAATTCCTTTTTATATAAATCAAATTTTTGTAATATCCTTTTACAGTTTTTTTTTTATACTTAAGGTTCAGCGTTATGGCCATGATCACACCTGATCTTAAGTGACGATACGGCCCCAGTTGGTAGACACGCTAAACCTGTGGAGGAACTGGCTCTCAAGTGCAGCTGCCGGAACACACCTATTGGTATTTGGCGGCAGGTTTTACAACTTGAGGGTGGTAGCTAGCCAGGCACTGCTAATGTTTCCTCACGATGTCTTCCTTCACCGAAAGCTCAAGCTCATTGTAGGTGCTTGGATTCGAACTCGCATCCCTTGACGCGAAGTCGTACATACGACCACTGAGCTATCATCGCTTCTATTCGTATATATATAGTTAATTGTCAATTCCAAACAAAACTCCTTGTCAACAGAGTTAGCATCATAACGTTACAGCGCCATCTATCAAGTACATGGTCAATGTTTTAAACGCCGGAAACGCGCTGTACAACTTAAAAAAATAATTAAAGTTTCTTTACAAATATATAGTTGTTATAAGTTGACGTTGTCCATAATCAGATTGTATAAAGAGGATTAAATATTATTAGAAGAAGGAAAGATCATAAAAATCATGATAGCTCAATGGTAGTGTGTAGGAACGCCGCGTCATGGGACGTGAGTCTGAATCCAACCTACCATGAACTTGAGCTTTCGGTGAAGGAAAACATCGTGAGGAAACCATAGCATGGTGGTAGGGCTTTTTCTAATGCGCGCCTGGCTAGCTACCACCCTCAAGTTGAAAATCTGCCTCTGAATACCAATAGGTGTGTTCCGGCAGTTGCACTTGAGAGACAGTCTCTCCAAGATAAAGGCCGGCAACGCACAAGCGATTGCGCGGTGATGTGTATGTCCATGGGCGGCGGTGGGCACTTACCATCAGGTGCAACGCTTGCTCGTTAACCCGCTATTACATTAAAAAAAGAAAAGATATCATTTGAGGTATAGAGAAAAAGTGTCTGGTTTTTAATTAACTTTTTACTAAAATTATTATTGATTTATTCTGGTTCTGAATTACGCTAAAGAACTAAGAAGAAAGAGTTTTTCATCTTTCTCAATATTATTATACGACACGCACATCCGATACTTAGAACTTATTTGGCGGCAGATATTCAACATGAAGGTAGTAGATAGCCACGCGGGCAATAGAAAAACCCCTACCACTATGCTATGGTTTCATTGCGTTGTTTTCCTTCACCGAGCTCAAGCTCATTTGCAGGTGGATTCTACCACACTCCATTGGCTCGGTATCTTTACAGACTACCAACTACGTCATCATCGCTTCAGAGTCAGTTCAGTTGCACTTGAGAGCCACTCCCCTACCATGGCACAGTACAAACCAAAGTGAGTTTCTCAAATCCCGAAGTGGTTCAGTTAGTTTCTATCATACTATTTTCAATTCGCGTCTTTACATTTACTCTTCTCTTTAGTAGCTAGTAACGCGTTCGATTTTCCCCTACGCGATTCGGCAACAGCCCAAACCGAGGTTCGGTCACTAGTGACACCCTTGTGCGAGTTGCCCCTCGGGCTCGAGCGTACTCCGCGCTCGCCCCTCTAGTTCGCTGAAGCTGTAAAAGCCCCTCAGGCTATCAGTTCTCTTCGAAAAAAAAAAAAAAAAGATCCATTCCCTCTAATATCGGTAACGTCGGTCGGTCGGTAACGTACCTGCGATTCCCCCGGTGTTGTGAGTGTCCATGAGCGACGGTGATCACTTACCATCAGGTGACATGATTGCTAAAAAAAACGAGCTTAGAATATCATATTCTTTATGTAAGCAAACGCTCACCGGAAACTTCGCTGGGGCATAGAACTACACTCTTGATGGACTTGAAGATTGATATATGTGTATATTCCATTTACAACGTCGACACCCGCATACAATGTATTATACAATCTGGCGATGTTGAGGGCTAAAACGGGAACTAATTCACCAGCAACGTATAGTAAACTGGTATGGGTAAAGTTTGCATGTAATTGAACGTATAGATTACGCGTTAGTGACGCTTAAAGGGCGAATTAACATCGGCAAACATGAAAATTCACCGTTAAGAAAACACGAACGCCCCGTTAAGCGAACACCCTATCTGATTATAATGTAATCCTTAATAACACGTCGCGTTTCGAGGTAAATAGCTTACGATAACACTCTACATGTTCGAAAGCGGCTGGGGGCAGCATCACGTACCTAATAACGCTGGCGAACTTGTATCACACACGACCGGCACGTTCTTATGATATGTTGTCGAACGTGTGATCGAGCGCGTTCGGTTGGTTTGCACTCTAGTTAATTACTTTGAGATTTAGTTATCAATTGCAAATATTATGCGGAGAGGATGCGCGTGAGTATCCGCCTTAAAAACCTTATAGGAAGTACAGTAAAGGGAGAGATAAACTTTGTACGAAACTTTTTATTGCGTCATCCCGTTTGATTGACATAATTATTATTAACGCCAGCGAACCGCACGTAAAATCTTGTGTTGTATAAAAATATTTCCACACAATCAACCCTCAACTATTAAACCCTTAAAAATAAGTAAAAACCGCGCGTACTCACTTTTATATTGTGAGTTGCTTTATAATAAATACATTGTGATCTGATACGTAATAGTTGTCCTAGAAAATAAACCCCATGTAAATACAATTCTAGATATAAAAAGAAATGCGCGAATGTCATGGAAAACTCGCTTTAAATAATTACCTTACGTAAACTACGTATTATTGTTGATAAACGTAATACATTATTGATTGATACAAATAAATAAATTACTGGCGTCTGGGAGCAATTAAATAAAATACAGAGATAACTAATTAATTGGAGGAATGGTAGGAAATTTCGTAATGTATATATTTTTTCTTGTTGTGAAAGTAAACATTATACTGTACATAATTCGGTTCATCTAATTCATTATAAAACATATAATACGCTACCAATTTTCGTACGTGACGTTGATGACGTGTACAAACTATATATGCGCAGCCATTGATAACTTACTGGCTGTCTTGAACCAATAAGCGCGCACCTGTGACTGCGCGCAGCCAATAGCGTACGCCCTATGGATAACCGTCAACACTATAGAAATATATTGCAATATAGAACAGACTATAGAAAGGGTCTTGACGGATAAATCTTACATGTTAATTTCTTAAGCCTCTATGCGTAACGTGTGGTTATGAACTACCCTCCAAAATTATCGCCAAATTACTTTATTATACGAAACATTTTTTTATTTAATATTATTCGAATACCTACAGATACTATCGGTAATAGGATTCCTCGATATATTTTAATATAAATGTAAGGAAACTGTATTATGCTGTGTATGATTAAATTATTCGTTTTTTTTTACAGCTAAGCTCCAGCGTTATGTCCATAATCTCACCTGATCTTAAGTGACGATACGGGCCAAGTTGGTAGACAAGCTAAACCTGTGCAGGAGCTGGCTCTCAAGTGCAGCTGCCGGAACACACCTATTGGTATTTGGCGGCAGATTTTCAACTTGAGGGTGGTTGCTAGTCAAACTGGCTTTAGAAATAGCCCTACCACCATGCAAAAGTCTACTCCTCTTTAGAAAGACTTATAAATGTTATTGGGTTATTAAAAGCTTTTTATTCATTATAGGTTTCACCGTTTTGGCCGCAACCTCAAATGATGTTAAGTGATAATGTATGTATAGCTATCTATGTATTAAATACGCCTACAGGTATTAAACGATACATTTTCAACTTAGAATTGTAGAAAACCAGGCGGGCATTAGAACACGTCCTACCACCATTTTATGTTTTCGTCATCGCATTTTCCTTCACAGTAAGTTCGGGCTCATTGCAAGGATTCGAAATAATGTTACAATAAATAAACAAATCATTCAGCGTACTCTCAGCTCGTATGTTCCGTTGAAAACGTTGGCTTCAACGTCCATCAAACGTAGGTATATTATAAGGACACTATAAAATAGTTGGGTAGTGGCAGATAAACATGTACAAAGCGTAAGGGAGATTACATCGAACGTAAAATGTATTAAACTAAATCTTACTTCTAGATTGGATTCTTAAAGTCACGCCAATGTGAACCTTCTGAAGTTAACGACGAATCGATTGTTTTTATTCACTTTGTTAATAATACTGTATTGTTATCTTTATATATTTAATGATTTCTTATGTTTACGCGAATATTATTTATTGAAATAAAACTAATTTAAATGGATTTTATCGCGGTTATTTATTTATTTTGATCCCGACGTTTCGAAAGCTTTTCAGCCTTCGTGGTCACGGGGCGGACTGAGATGTAGGTTGTCCAGAAAAGTTCATGTTGTAATGTCTATCTTCAATTTAATTTTTATTATTCATAGAGTTCCGATCTACGCAGAAAGAGCTCACAGTGTCTTGAGGTCTGGCAATTGGTATTAAAAATAGTGATGCATTGAAATCTACAATATTGGTCTATTGCTGTAGTTAACATAATATTGAATGTCGAATACGGTCAAATACATATATTAGTGTGAGTTTTTTCTTTACTAAATCTGGATTGTATATGCTTTTCCAGGTTTTTTTGCTTTCATCTAGCTTACATCTGACTTTCTCGAGAATCGCAAATGCATTCTTATAATAAATTGTAACTTTTTACATTGTTTTTTTTTAGCTTTCATTCCTTTTTACTAGGGCACTTCACTTTTTTTCCACAAGAATCATACTTCCCCGAGAATTGCAAGCGTATTCTTGAAGTCAACTTAGTCGGCGTTTCCTTTTTTATGTATTTTTCTATTTTTCTACCTTTCTTCATTTTCTCTTTAAACGCAGTTTTGATACTTACGTTATAATCACCATTGTGGACACCAATATGTCTCGCATTTATATATAGGAATCTGTCACTCAATTATTGTTACTTCATTTCTAAGAATTTTGATCAATCGTCACCTCCTTGTCTCTGGTTTTATCAATAATTTTCATTTATTTACTAACTAGATTTTACTTGCGGCTTCGCTCACGTTAATTTTGATTTTGTCAAGCAAATAGTAGCATATATAGTTTATCTCTCGCTTTACCCGACTTCCAATATGGTTTTCGCCACACATAACCGCATTCATCATAATCGATTCAGCAGTTTAGGCGTGCAAGCGTAACGAACAAACAAAGAAACTTGCTTTTGCATTTATAATATTAGTGTGATTGCTGTAAGCTACTAATTACATTAATGCCAATCAGAGGTATTGTCACTGTAAAGCATTTTTATTCTGGAACGTCTATTAAAGAACAAAACACACACAAGCCATTAAATCCTCTCGCAGCCAGAAAGATGTGCGTCTTGTGACACGAGCTAATAGATTCGCTAAGACGTATTCTAATTGTTGAAGATGGTAAATAAATCACACGTCAATATTCAACGAATAGCTTATTATGACTCCTTCTATTCTTTGTTACCATCAATTGCCTTGCAATAATTTTACCTCACCACAGCAATAATAAAAAACATAAGGTCGATGCCAAAAGTGCTTCCCTCATAACAGGGTTACTGCGTTAAGACGCAAACAATAAAAAGGTACTTTCTTTGAAATTATTATCCGTTTACTGTTTTTCTTTCTTTTATTTCCCTGGTAAATTTGATACGTGCAATTTTATTTTTTTATCCCTTAGTAATAGTCCTTTTTGGATGAACAGTACCTTATGTTTTACTAAGTACCCCAGACAACGCGAGTGTGAAATTTCATGATAATCTGTGTAAAAGCCTAATTAATACACGTACAAATAAACGAACCCACATACACATTTATAAGAGTCAAGATAGTAAATACATCAGCAAAATTTACCACAAACATTTGAGTACACGCGACGGCGACCGAGAATTACGTGAAAAAAATATAATAAATATATTCATAAGGTATATACGTTGAGGGAAAGTCTCCAATTTGGCAGGGCGCTCCTCCTGGCGGTCTGCCAGCGGAGAAAGTTTAAGAAACATTGGCCCCGAACGAATTTGTTTACAGTGGTACCTCGGTCGCGGGCCGGCTGCCAAGAAAACGAAAGTTTAAATGTGTATATTGAAATTTCTCACGATAAACATTGCGCGTGTCTCGCTATTATTGGAATATTTAATACGCGCCGCCTCTATTATATTCGGTCTAATCGATACTTCGGATCCTTCAGATTTAAGCCAAAATGTATGTATGTATGTGTGTATGTATGTATGTATGTTTGTTTGTTTGTTTGTTTGTTTGTTTGTATGTATGTATGTATGTATGTATGTATGTATGTATGTATGTATGTATGTATGTATAGATTTTCCAGGGCTTGTTAAATCTCGATACGGGGTGACGACCTTTTGATAAAACAATTGCCAGGATCTTCATCTTACATGTTGTGATTATTGTTTTAATTGATACTAACTTTTACCAGCGGCTTCGCTCACGTTAATACTGATTTTGTCAAATTAGATAACGCAGTAAAATGTTTCATACAAAGTTTATTCCCCTCTTTACCCCAGTTGTAAAAAGTTTTTTTGTGAGAAAAAGTTACCTATCACTGGCTCTAATGTCCTATCTATGTGTATACCAAAGTTTCATAACAAACGGTTCAGACGTGTAGGCGTGAAAACGTAACATTTACAAGCGTTTAAGCATGGCTTTTTCTAATGCTCGCCTGGCTGGCAACCACCCTCAAGTTTATCTTCCGCCAAATACCAATAGGTAGCTTGGCTAATGCGTATAAAGGAAATGAATTGTGAGTAATGTTTCCGGATATGATATGCTAACTATACCCGCGACTTCGCTCGCGTGCTTCTAAAAAGTATTTATATTTTTTTCGTTTTTGTAACATTTTTCAGTACAGATTTGCTGCTATTAGCGGTAGCGTAATGTTAAATAGTCAGAGGTCTTCCTAAGTGATTCCGCTGTCAAATACAATAATACAAAATAAAATGAGGCAGCTTTACAGTCTGCATTATTCTACATATAAAAATGTCAGTCATACCCATTGGGTGAAATTAAAATAGTTTACGTGTAGCATGCTACCTCTGTGCAGTAATATAGCTAGATCCGTAGATGATCTGTCAACGGGCAAAGAGCCGCTATGTCATGCCTGTTCCACGTATTATGTCATAGTTCCGTGTGTACCAAGAACGCAGTTCACAATGGGCTTAATGTTCACCGACGCCTGCGGGAGAAGGCGAAATGAGACGTCCATACAACTAAACTGACACGCTATGAATTTAAGGTAAGAGTTAGGGTCGTGTTGCTGTGACGCGATCAGCGACTTAACCGTGACAATAGAAAACAGCTAATGAAATTTATTTTAACTACAGCTGTCAATAATAATACCGTTTTTATTATGACAACTGCCTATGTAATGTCGCCAATTTCTAATAGGAAGAACACTATATGCCAAACTAGCTTTTACTCGCAACTTCGCTCGCATTTTTTTTCTATAAATAGTATCCTATGTTACTTCTAATACCTTCAAGAATATGTGTACAAAGTTTCATATATTCGATTAAGTAGTTTTCGCGTAAAAGCGTAGCAAACAAACTTACATTCACATATGTAATATTAGTATGGATTAACATAAAATGCTTAGTAATATTATAAATGCGAAAGTGTATTTTTTTTTGTTTGTTTGTTTGTTCATTACGCATACACGCCTAAACCGTTATATTGATTATAATGAAATTTGGTTTAGAGACAGTTGGGAACCTGAAAACGGAGATAGACTACATTTTTCTCACGAAATCCTAATTGGAAGTGTAGTAAAGAGAGGGAGAAACTTTGTATCAAACTGTTTATTGAGTTATCCGATTTGTTCTACAAATATTAACGCCAGCGAAGCCGCACATAAAATCTAGTACTACATAGAAGTAATATAATAAGTTTTCATTAATACTTTTTCTAATACATAAGATTTTATAAACACCCAGCATGTCCTGATTGTCTAGAAAGAAACCCGTGCATTCGCTATTTGCACAATATATTGATTCTACTAATGACAAAAACTCATTAACACTGCACTCGAATTGCACTGCACACTCAAGTAATGAGTATATAGATTTAGCTGAATCTATTACTCTGATTAAGTAATTGGACATAGATAACAATTGTCAAATAAACTTAACACATGTACGCACATTCTTAGATTTTTATAGTGACGTCAATTGGGTAACTAAATATATTAAATTCTCGATATCACATACACGTCAGCATGCCAAGCTAATGTTCAACAATTTCATATTGGTTTTGCTTGTTACTATTCCGGCGTAGAGTCTCCTCACTCACCTGCAAATCTGATAAGATTTAAAATCATTTTAATCCAGCAGTCAAATTCAAAATAAAAAAAATAACTGAAAGCGCTTATGTACATCAGAACCACCACCGGTTCAGAAAATAACCAGTCATCGAGAAAAACCGACAAGAAACTCGATATGGTTTTTTTGGAACAGTAAAGTATGACTTGGAAGTTAGACCCACTAACCGTTTGTTCTGTCTTGCAATAATAATAAATCGCTCCGCTTATCACCGTCGTACAACGATCAAGGTGTGCCCCGTCCCCGTTCTAAACAGAAGTTATGGTGTTAAGTAATGGTTTGCGTACGTTATGGGGGCACGCGCGTTCCGGTTTATGCCCGTCGTAAAGTCGCTATTCGGTCGCTAGCATGTGCCCGCCTTTATCTTATCACGACAACATATTTAGATTATATATACTTTTTGTTTAAGAAGTGGGAAAGTTAAGTGAGAAATAAATTCAGTATAATACTGTCTGTTATTTACGTGTTTTGAGGGAACACCATATTTACGTCAGTGAGAATAAGAAAGAATGCGTGTATTTTATATATGCACATGTGTAGATGTGCTTTTTTGGTGTAAATATAATAAGTTTTGAGTTATTGCATTTAATAAAACAAATATTTATATATGTACAATGAAAAAGTTACTAAAGGATTACGTCTCGTTGAAAATTTACCACCAAATGCCTATAGGTATTTTCGGCAGTTGCACTTGAGAGCCAGTCGTTACAATAGCCTTAGCGTGTCGACTGTTTTGTACCACATCGTCACTTAAAATCAGATGAGAGTATGGCCATAACGCTAAACTTTTTTGTTTTCTGTTTACGTTAACAAGTTTTGAAAGGCACTTGACTAAAGCTATTAAAGATATTAAATACAATAATAACATAGCCGCATTTAACTTGCCCACTGTTTTAATTAAAGAGATATCATACAACCAAAGCGCGGCCGAGAGCAATTTAGACCGTGAATAACCGGCGGCCGCTCGAAAAGTTATTATGCTATATACAAATAACGAAAACAAAAAAAAAACAAACAAACACATATAAATAATTTTGATTGTGGCCGGCGTAAATATAAAAGTCCACGGCGTTCACACGTGGACAAACAGGGACTCTGAGGTCGGTAAATAATGCGAGTGTCGCACGGACAGGGTTGGAGAGGGGACGAAATATAAACAGGTTTGCCTCACAACCCCACACATACAAACATTTTAACGCTGTAATATGTTTACTCTGTTAGATATATACCGTTATATTCGAATGACGTAACTTTTTTTTTAAGTGATAACTTCAATCGGAATGTTTGGATACGGAGTAAATTCACGTAAGTCGTCATCGACTTGGTCACGTGACGTGTTAACAATAACACTACACCTTTTCCTATTAGTATACCTTATTGCGCTGTAAATAATTTTGATTTACAAGTTTTCATTTTAAGATCAAACAATTCATTTGGATATCCAATAAGAACTATTATATAAAATATAAAAATAAATTCTTTGTTTAGACTTTTAAGTTTTCACTTGTATCGGTAGTCCTCGTTACGGCTTTTAAATTATTTTATTTTGTTATGACGTGGCCCAAAATGGTGGACACGCAAAGCCTAAGGAAGTGGCTCTCAACTCCAATGGTTGGAATACACCTACAAGTATTTGGCGGCAGATTTTCACCTCCAGGGTGGTAGCCAGTCAGGCGTGCATTAGAAAAAGCCCTACCAAAGTGCTATGGTTTCACAATGTTTTCGATCACCGAAAGCTCGAGTTCATAGATGAATTCAAACCCACGTCCTTTGACGCGGCGTCCGTACACACTACCAACTGAGCTATCATCGCTTCATTTCATGACAACATCACTGTAACGTCGGAATTATTGTGATTTGGATAGCTTGCCTTGTTGTCCATACAGTGATAACGTTCTTCCATTTAACGACTACACTCCATATAATGCCGTAACATTCTGATTTTGTCAAATATCGCTATGTTCAGTTTACACTGTTTTTATTTTGTTTCAAAGTAAATACGAAAAATTTTCTTCTTATTCTACCGGATATCGCGTCACGAAACATTAGGGTTACGACTAGAATTGATCTATATTAAAGTATTAAAGGGTTTGTTCATTTCAACGCCCTAATCTCAGTAAGTATCGGTCGAGTTTGAAAAATATATTTTTTGGTTTTAACATCTTTTAAATACTGAGCAAAGTTATAGACTTTTAGCAACTTTTAATTACTGAGGAAAGTTATAGACTTTTTAACAACTTTTAATTACTGAGGAAAGTAATAGACTTTTCAACAACTTTTAATACTGAGGAAAGTTATATACTTTATGACAACTTTCAATTACTGAGGTAAGTTATAGACTTTATGACAACTTTCAATTACTGAGGTAAGTTATAGACTTTATGACAACTTCTAATTACTGAGGTAAGTTATAGACTTTATGACAACTTTTAATTACTGAGGTAAGTTATAGACTTTACGACAACTTTTAATTACTGAGGAAAGTTATAGACTTTTTAACATCACGCTACAACCTGAAAAATCTAAGCAATAAATACTAAGTTCCGAAACTGTTAGACTTATTTTGACGGGATATTCACGTGCAAAAGCAATAGCTGGAGTAACTTACCCTCCTTTTTTCAAGTAATACGTGCATGTAGTATTTAGCGAATTAATAAAAGTAATTAAGAAAATATACGGTATGTATAGTGTAGCATGTAGGCCGACATGACAGTACCGACTGGCGATGGATTACTTCTCTCGATGTTCGATGCTGTTTTTGGACTGTACGGTACTTAATATCAGGTACAGCGCAGCCCCTTTGCCCAACCAACATAAAAAAATAGTCTGCACCTCGCAGAGAGATGCAACAAAGTGTACATTATTCGCGCACACATATAAGGTAAGCGGTAGCGTCATAAGAGTGTCATTTCCATTTTGCGTAACGTGAAACGGTTAAATTTTACTGCCGATAGATGTAACGCATACAAAATATCTAATTTTAAAGTCATCTTCGATATATAATATAATAGATGTAACACATAAAAAATGTGTTGAAAATTTCCTTCCATAAGTACCAGGCATATATGAGTTACGAAGAGATGCTTAAACTGTAGAAAACGTATCGAATAGAGCTGCCGTCTCATTGATACCGGATTATCCGTCGAGATTAACGCGGCGACCTCTTGCTATACTCTGACGCCCTCTTTATTACACCTACGGGATGATTACGTAGATATATATCTATATTTTGTATGATATAGCACAGTATTACGATCACTAAATACATGTGGGTTCTATTTTGGAGATTAAATAACAAATTGAAATCCTCCTTTTACTTGAACATTTCCTCTTTAGTCACCTCTTTTTTTCCTTTTCCCACATACATATATGATGATTTTTGACGTACTTTAATTCGCAATACGCGAACAAGTGACATAAACATGTATGAATATTTTTATTACTAAGATAAAATTTAAGTATATACTAAATTTCAATATTCGTGGAAGATTAAAAAATAAGCATTTTTCTTTATCCGTGTGCCGGAAACATGAGTAATGATACTTGTCTTGTCCTATTATGGAGTTAAACGACATATGATAAAAGGAAACGGCAAGACAATGCATTTTCGTTAAAATATCCAGGTAAACAAAAATATATTTTTATGAAATGATTGCGCCTAAAACAAAGGCCGAAACTGAAGGAAATACCTAAGAGTAAATAATTTATCATTTTTTGCGGGTATGAAGTCTCTTGGCAGCTACTATAGACTAATCGATCCTAAACGCGATAGATCAAATGGTAGTTTTTTATAGTTCACAGGTTCACCTACAATCTCACCTAATGTTAGGTGAAGACCAGGTCCAAAATTGTGGACACAATAAGCCTACAGCAAGGACTAGTACTCAAGTGCAACTGCCGGAACACACCTATAGATGTTTGTTGACAGATTTTCAACTTTAGAGTGGTAGCTAACCAGGTGAGATCGAAAAGCTCTACCACCATGCTGTGCTTCAACATGATGTTTTAAAACTCGTTGCAGACTCGAACTCGGGTTCTTTACGTAGCGTCCGTACACGCTATCACTAAGTTATCATCGCTTCTAAAGTAGTAGTAGAAAATAACTGTGGTCTATATAGGTCTGGGCACTATATAGGCATAGGTCTATATAGGCACTATGTCCATGATAGTCGCGACCGAATGTATTTTCCAAAAACTGGTTTTAACAACCATTATCGAATAAGAATTGTAGGTAAAGTTATAAATTAGTTTATATTAAATAGGATGGTTGTTAAGCATAGATTAAGTTATAACTTAACATAAGGTGTGACTGTTATCAAGCTCTATAAAAGTCTTTCGAAAATTTTCATGAACGCCTTTAGACTTTCAGAGATAACGTAAACCGGTGAAAATTACCAAAAAAAAAAAAAACAACTTCCCTTCCGCTTTTCACACAAAAGCATTTCTCCCATAATCGTATTAAATCGCAATTGAGCGCAGCCGGTCCTTAGAACCTCCCTCAATAGCCTTAAAACATCTTTTCACAATTTTCCCGTAAATACACGGTTCAGCCAAACCCAATGTCTTACAATTCGAAAAGGAAATCCAGGTACCGATTTAGAATAAAGCTTTATTGGTCCAAAATATCTTGTTTGAAGACTTAATTATAGCACTATCTATGTCGGTGACTTCGTTCGCGAGGAATTTGGATATTGCTTGAACAATTTTTGCCCGTTTTTGTAACTTTTTCTAGTATAACTTTGCTGCCAGTGATGGTAGCGTGATATTAAATAGCCTAAAACCTTCCTCGATATTTGATCTATCAAATATAAAAACAATATTCGAAATCCGACAGGTACTTTTCAAGATTATCGCGTTCAAATACATTAAACAAACTTTACCTCTTTATAATATTAATATAGATACTAACTCAATATGTTTTTATTTTTCTTACTCTCCTATATTTTTGGTATCATTAATTTAAATATAACTGCTACTATTACATACCTTGTCTATGCCTATTGAAACTCAGTCCCATTGTCGCAATAAACAAGGAAGTATTTTAGGTATGAAATATTTCCGCTCTTTCATTCGGAGTAAACCTTTCATTTTCTATACTTATAATGAATAAACTCAAAAACCACTGGACCGATTTAAAAAATTCTCACACCTCTAAAATGCAATACTATTCCAGAGTAACATAGGCTGTAGGTTAGTTAAATAATTTTCAGCTCCATGCAAACGAAGTCGCAGACGCAGCTAGTATAAAATAGGCAAGAAGCAAATACGTTATCTATATTATTATTTATCAACAAAATATGTTAATTGTCAACTTTTGTCACTATATATGTAATTCATCTTTTACCGATGGATTTTTCAGCCAATATATCGCATTACGAGTTTTAATAATACGCTCTCCGTAGTGACCTGAGCTAATATGTGCATATTTGATATATAATTTAAGCGATGGTAGCTCAGTGTTAGTGTGTACGACTTCGCGTCAAAGGACGTGACTACGAATCCAACCACCTACAATGAGCTCGAGCTTTCGGTGAAGGAAAACATCGCGAGGAAACCATAGCAGGTGGTAAGGCTTTGTCTAAAACCCGCCTGGCTAGCTAGTACCCTCAAGTTTAAAATCTGCCGCCAAATACCAATAAGTGTGTTCCGGCAGTAGCACTTGAGAGCCAATAATGTTTTTAAAAAACGTGCGAAGACTTTATTGTAACTGTCTTGTTTACCAGTATTATGTATTTAGAAGTGTAATCAGTTATAAGGTTTATATATTTATTATATTTGGCCCTGGTCTGCATATATATGTATGTGTATTTATATTTACTAAAATCCAATAATTGTGGACCAAACACTTTGAAAACTGACATATATATGCATTGTTTAATTGCCAACACTTATATTCTACTCGTGGAAGCAAAAGCATTACGATCGAGCTATTAATTACTGTAAATATCAAGACGACGTATGCCGAGAGGTACCTACTTCTAACTATAAAAAATCACTTTATATCAAGTACACCCAATACGTACCTGCCCTGAAGCATTCGTAATGTTATTAAAAGCCGTGAATACCTGACGGATTTGCTGCGACTCCAGAACGAAGTAACCCTTTGAAGGGTCCGCCTATCATAACACAAGGATTTTGCGAGATAATTTTCCCGTGGGAAACGGATTCACAAACACAAAGCGATCTTACCGATCAGCGATACTGGGTTTTTCCATACCAAGATGATGTCAATATTTCCAAACGAGATTTATCACCATAACCGTGATTGTTGCGACCCAGTCAAATACAGAAACCTAGGTACTACTGTGAAGCGATGATAGCTCAGTTAGTAGTCTATACTGATTCCATGTCAAGGGATGTAGTTCGAATCCACCTACAATAAGCTTCAGCTTTCAGGAGAATATTGTGATGAAACCACAGCAAGGCGGTAGAGCTTTTTCTAATGCACATCTGGCTAGCTACCACCCTCAAGTTAAAAATCTATCACCAAATAGCCTTATAGGTGTGTTCCAACAGTTGCACTTGAGAACCGCTCCCTCCACGAGGCTTAGCGTGTCCATAATCTTGAACCAAATCATTACATAACATCAGGTGAGGTTGTGACCACAGCGCTAAACCTATGGAGTATAAAAACCACCAAGAGTTGTTTTCACAGTTCTAATGGAAAATCTATCACTATATACTTATACGTATTTGCTTACAGTCGTACTAGAAAGCCAATACCTTCACTAGGCAAAGCGTGTCCATAATCTTGAACTGCATCGTTACTTAACATCAGGTTATGGCCATAACGCTAAACCTCTGGAGTATAAAAACACCAAGGGTTGTTTTCACAGTTCTTAATAGTTATTAATAGCTAGTACCGCGTTCGATTTCCTCCTACGCGATTCGGCAACAGCCTAAGCCGAGGTTCGGTCACTAGTGACACCCTCCGCGGTCGCCCCCCTAGTTCAGGTGAAGCTGTAAAGCCCCTCAGGCTAACAGTGTAGGGCCCATCAAAAAAAAAAACACAATTCTAATTGAAAATCTGTCACTATATACCTATAGGTATTTGCTTACAGTTACACTAGAAAGCTAATTCCTCCACTAGGCTTATAGTATATACCATATTAGACCAAATCGTCTTGTAATATCACAAAAGATTGCGGGTATACAACAAGGTTTTATACTGTTAAAAAATATATACATTCTTCGGAAACCCATTCCCAACATCTAATAACACAACACAAAACGTAACTTCTGAAGGCGGACGTCATCAAAGACAACAATATAACTGACTTGTCGCCTGTAAACGCGTTTTCTCGAACAATTGAACTTCAAGTACCGGTCGGATCGCATCGTAATACGGCGGGAAGTATACCGGAACTCGCGCTTGGACGTCCGGCAGAATGCCAAACTATATTCGAAAGGGATGGGGTTATACCAACCCTTACGAGTAACAAGAGACTCATTAAAAAAATGTTTACATAAAAAATTGAAGTCATTTTACTTTATTGAAATAAAACTAATTTAAACGGATTATATCGCGGTTATTTATTGATTTTGAGCCCGACGTTTCGAAAGCTTTTCAGCCTTCGCGGTCACGGGGCGGACTGAGGTGTAGGTTGTTCAGAAAAGTTCATGTTACTGTACTTTACAGTTTTTTGTAGTAAACGCTTTCGAAACGTCGGGATCAAAATCAATAAATAACCGCGATAAAATCCGTTTAAATTAGTTTTATTTCAATGAATAATATTCGCGTAAACATAATAAATCATCATTTTACTTTATTTACGCGTTGCAGTGAGAAAGTACGTCAAAAATAGAATTTTAAAAATCACGTTAATAAATGCGCAGACATTTAGTGTACATATACAATCAAGTGGGATGAAAGTAATGTGTACCCGAGTTGGTTTTCATAGTGGTAACATAGCATTATTACTCTTAGACCGTCACATATGAAGCGATGGTAGCTCAGTGGTACTGTGTGCGACTTCGCGTCAACGGACGTTCGAATCCAAGCACCTACAATGAGCTTGAATTTCCGGTGAAGGAAAACATCGTGAGGAAACCATAGCATGGTGGTAGGGCTTTTTCTAATGCCCGCCTGGGTAGCTACCACCCTCAAATTGTAAACCTGCAGCCAAATAGCAATAGGTGTGTTCCGGCAGCTGCACTTGAGAGCCAGTTTCTCCACAGGTTTAGCTTGTCTACCAACTTGGGCCGTATCCTCACTTAAGATCAGGTGAGATTATGGCCATAATACTAAAAAATTAAGTATTAAAAAAAAAAAACATTTCGGAATCAGTCGGTCTATCCAACCTCCGAGAACCGCCTAGTTATAGTTCATAGTTTATAGTATAAATGTTCTGGCCACAATCTTACCTGATGTTAAGTGATCATGTGGCACAAGATGGTGGACAAACTAAGCTCGCAAATCCAGCTACCGAACACACCCATATTGTTTTCTTACAGATTTTTTTTTATAGTTAAGATGCAGCGTTTTGAACATAATCTCACCTGACCTTAAGTGACGATACGGCTGAAGTTGCTAGCCACGTTAAACGTGTGGAGGAACTGGCTCTCAAGTGCAGCTGCCTGAATACACCTATTGGTATTTGGCAGCAGATTTTCAACTTGAGGGTGTTTGCTAGCCTGGAGGACATTACAAAAATCCCTACCATCATGGTATGGTTTCATCACGACGTTTTCCTTCACAAAAAATCAAGCTTATATCAGGTGGCTTAAACTCGCTTAAAAAATTATTTCCCTTAACTACCGATGGATTGATCACTCTAATTGATTTGAGATTGTATTGTGCTGACGTCATTTGCCGTTTCATGATGACGTCACTACAATTAAAAAAAAAAGATGACACATTACATAACAACGTGTCCGAAATAACAACAGCTTTTAAGTAAGCGATATTCCCGGCGCGTTATCATTTCCCCGAATATATTTTTATACCTACGCGCGTTTTTCGTGATTTTTAATTCGAACGTTCTCGAACCGCGGTCGGCGAGGTTTAGCCTAATGGATTCTTTTAATGGTCGAATGAATATTTAATCTGAATTGCTTTAAATTAAAATGATATAAAATTAATTCCGTCCTGCGAGCCGGTCGTCTCGTTTTATTGGTTTCTGATATTATTACGTTTGCGTTATTAACGTTTGCTGAGAGCTTTAATTACTTTTGTTATTAATAATTATTTTTTGTAATATTTAATCCGTAAACGAGTTGCCATGATCAGTAGTAAATAAGTCTACCACAACGCAACCCTTCACGTTGACTTATATAAACATTTTATATTAATTTCATAAAGCAGAATTTTTTTATTCGACAGAGCAATCATTGAGGTAGGTTTTAAGATATTTACCATACTTTACATCACGCTACCGTCGATAACAACAAAACTGTATTAAAAAAAAGTTACAAAAACTCACTAAAAATATATGAACTAATTTTAATTCAGCTAGTATAATATAAAGACAAAACGGCCGATAGACCGTTGTTGTGAGTCAAGCTCATTTTAATAGTAAAAACACGCCTCAGAAACACCGGGCAGACATCAAAACGGATCAGATAATAAAATAAATAAAGTGTATTGTTGTTCGCCGGCAGATCGATAGCCGAAGACCCGTTTAATTAATGACCAATCTCAGGAGACTCACCGGCACTTTCGTTAATTAATTAAAGTCCGTTGCAAACCGAGTAAAGTGTAGTATCATGTTTGCTTTCGTTATTTTAAAACGGTCTTGCATTTGCCGGCACTCCGTTACCAACTAATGATAGCGTAGGGCGGATTTTTCTTTTTTTAATTATCTTTATTGTTAAAAACATATCATGCGAGTGACGTAAATCGGTAAACTCAATGATTAAGGAGTTTAAATTGAATAGGTAAGACTAGAGGAAGTGTGTAAATTGCACCTAGTTTTTTTTTTTTGTATCTTGCAGAGCAAAGTGACTGCTCTGCACCTGATGTTAAGTTCAGTACTTCAATCAGTAATGAATCAATATTCACTGTCAGTCACTGCTGTCATGCTGACCTGCTTAGGTGTTTCACGCCTCTTTTGAAGCGATGACAGCTCAGTGGTAGTGTGTACGACTTCGCGTCAAGGGACGTGAGTTCGAATCCAACCACCTACATTGATCTTGAGCTTTCGGTGGAGGAAAACATCGTGAGGAAACCGTAGCATGGTGGTAGGACGTAATATAATGCCCGCCTGGCTAGCAACTACCCTCAAGTCAAAAAGCTACCACCAAATACCTATAGCTATGTTCCGACATTTGCACTCGAAAGCCAGTCCCTCTACTAGGTTTAACGTATCCACCATCTTGGGTCACATCGTCACTTGTAATCAGGTGAGACTGTAACAAGAAACCTATGAAGTATTACAAAAAACCTTGCCACTTGAGAAACTAATAAAAATCGTGAATTTATTTTTTCTATGTCTTCAAAGTAAAGCCTAAATATTTATATGAACTATCAAAATAGTGTTGTCCTATACATTCCTGTATTTTTTATCGATATTTAAAATAATTTATACTGTTACTATTTTATTATTCCATATCAAAGTGCAGTTATGGTGGTTTTTACAGGGTAGTTCCGGGTGTTTATATAGCCCTGGGATGCCCCGGGATTGTAGTTGCGATGAGTAAGTCCGTAAAGAACGAGATGTTGAATATGACATCAATACAAATGAATATAAAAGAAACCTAGTTTACGTGTTTTATTTAAAAAGAATAGTAGTTTTTTTTTCTCTATGGGACCGTTTTTGCATATTACGACGCACCAGAGATATTAAGGCGGGAATAACTGGGAAGGGATAAACAGGGATGTGTTACTGCAAATAAAGCGACCGTTTGATATTTGCTAAAAATATTATAGCAATGTTACTTCTTTACTAAAATCTGAACTTTTACAATATGAGATCGTTATAAATGTTTTATAGCATATCAGTTGATACTTCTATCAAGATTTATTAAAATAAAGTCTTGCCAGGTAGATATATGCTTAGGGAGTCTGATGTAAACTATAGTGTTGGCTTTCAACTGGAACCATTGATGGTAGATTACATTAAGACAGCTGGCCATCGATCAAAAGCCGTGGATAAGCTTAAAAGGATACATTTAACTTATTCCAATGTCCATAATTGTTCAATTCTTATTAATTCGATAGTTTTTTTTTCTACCGTCCTTAAATTTTCATTTCGCATTAATTCTTTTGATCGATTGATTTGATCTTTGTATTAATATAGGTCGAACAAATTCATTATTATTATATATAAGTTAAAAAAAATAGGGGAATATATCAAACTCCTCTTGCTACGGGTTCGTTGCAATCAAGAAAATTCGATTGAGGACAAGATTGAGTATTCATTTGGAAGATTAGATGGAGCACCTATCATTTTCCAACAAGTTCCGGACGCTCACCTGTCCGCGTTGAAATTCTAAATCGAAACAACTGTACCCGGTGTAAGCGTTATCGTTGATCGATTCTATCTCAGTTATCTTAATTGGAAGCCATGAAATAAACTAACAGAAATTAAGTTCATATTATTTAAAATTTTATTTTGAAAACACAAGCCAAATTCGTCAAAAGTCAATTACATATAGCATTTTTTTATATTTAATAACATACTTAATATGCAAATGCTGGAATGCTATTCAAAAAATATTTAGACATGCAGGGACATGAATATTGTATATTTTTATATGAGAAATCTAATTAAGAACATTTGAAATGTCATATCGGTAAATTAAAAGAAGCTGGGTTTCGACAACATAGTTATCTATCGTACCAGACTATTACCAAGCATAATAGCTACCACAAATCTTCAAAATCGTTCAAGAAGAGAATTACAAACACACGCACCAGAATTTTACATATATACGCATAAGAAATACACCTCGATTTTTTTATTATAGTTTATATTTCCTGAACAGGTTTAGCATGTATACCAACTTGGACCCTATGGTAACTTAAGATCAGTTGAGATTATGGTCATAACGTTAAACCACAACTATAAAAATATATATTCAAATATATATTAAATCCGAATCACATATTGATTAATCGATTACATACGTACGAACTTACAATTTAAATAAAATTACAAGAAGCTAAATAGCCATTTTAGAAGAAATAATTTGTTAAAAAAAATTGCGTTTTCATGAAAAATATAGCTGATCTATATAGGTGAAATAAAGCTGTTCAAATACAAAATACAAAACTCCATCCAAATTGTTAGTGCCGTTTCCGAGATACGCGAAATTCATCAATACAAAAATACACAGCGCACGTTCGAAAGATAACAGATTATATCAATAAAAACATAGAGGAAAACGTCGATAAAATACATATATTATGACATAATATTATTTTCATCTAAGTATTGACAACTCATTACTGTCACATACGTTCAATTTCATTTCGTCGACAAACAGAAGGTATATTACATGATACTTTTATCGATAAAGTGCGCACCTACATCCCATCCTTAGAACCGAACGCCGTTCCTACTATGTATGTGTGATGAATATTTCAACCACATTTTCCTCAAATACGTACCTACCGTAACCGTGAACACAGAAAATTGTTTCATTGAGTTCCGATAATATCTTATATTTTCAGTCTTTGATGTCCGCCTCTTTAAACGAAGCCCCTTTCTGCTACCTTATTGAGTCGCGATGAAATGTTTTCCTTCGATATTTTATTTACGCTCTCACGATTTCTACGACGTTCAATCCACACGAATTCGTTGATAACTGGAATGTAGAATATGCGGTGTGTTCTATGGCATTATTAAAAGTTATCGTTGAATAATATTCGAAGCAGTACCATTCAACAGACGTGAGTTCGAAGTTCTGGAATGAGCCAGTCGTTCCAGGAAACTCAGCGTGTCCAATATCTTAGGCTGTATCGTCACTTAACATCAGGTTTTATAAGCTAGGCTTAAGAGATGATAGCTCAGTGGTAGTGTGTACGACTTCGCGGCGAGGGACGTGAGTTCGAATTGAAGCACCTACAATGAGCTTGAGCTTTCGGTGAAGGAAAACATCGTAATGAAACCATAGCATGGTGGTAGAGCTTTTTCAAATGCCCGCCTGGCTAGCTACCACCCTCAAGTTGTAAACCTGCCGCCAAATACCAATTGGTGTGTTCCGGCAGCTGCACTTGAGAGCCAGCTCCGCCACAGGTTTAGCGTGTCTACCAACTAGGGCCGTATCGTCACATAAGATCAGGTGAGATTATGGCCATAACGCTGTAACCTTAAGAATATAAAAAAATACAAAAAAATTAGTTGTGTTAAAACCGCCTCGATCAGTTTAACAAAAGAGTATACATCTCGTTTTTGGAACTTCTGTACAAGACTAATATAATTATCTATCGGCATAATATTGTCAGAAATGTGTGTATGTTTATCATTCATTAAAAAAACCTACAATGACTTTATATACATTATATAGTAATATTATAAAACGGAAAGGTTGGTTCCTTTGAAAGTTTCTAAGAACTACAAGTAGGATTTTAAAAATCTTATTGCATTTAAAAGAGCTATCATTGTGGCAGGCTTTAAATTACACATTATACCACAACCAATAGGAGCTAAGTGGTATTGAAAAAAGTTACTTTATAGCGATGGTAGCTCAGTGGTAGTGTGTACGACTTCGCTTCAAGGTCCGTCAGTTCGAATCCACCTACAAAGAGCTTGAGCTTTCGGTGAGGAAACCATAGCATGGTGGTAAGGCTTTTTCTAGTACTTTTTTCCTGCACTTGAGAGCCAGTCCCTCCACGGGTTTAGCGTGTCTACCAGCTTGGACGTATTGTCACTTCAGATCGGGTGAGATTATGGCCATAACACTTAAAACCTTAACAACTGTATAAAAAATAAGGCCAAAAATGATTAATTAATTTTCAGTTCCACGCGAACGAAGTCGCGAGCACAGCCAGTATTATCGTGAAATTGACAAATAATATAATAATAGAGAATTACTGTTTCAGCCTACCTTGTGAGAGTCGCGGCGTTGTAATTAAAACGGAATTTGATTTCCCGCGTTCCGCAATTTCCGTCAATTAGCCCCGAAAAGAGCTTGAACGTCGGCACAAAGTGAATTAAATGTTATTAAAATGTTTTATGATGAACCCTGATCAATTTAATTTATGAATATCGTCGTGTTCCTGGTGGAGTCACCGTAGTGGCATATTACATACTATGACGTATTACTTACATATAGACGCTGGAAGCATGAATGTTGTAGGAGGTTTTGGCAAAAAAGGCACTGATATTAGTACTTAAGTTACTGTATTGAAAAATAATAATTGTACAAGAAGTTAACTACTAAACATCTCAGTCATTTTGACATTACTACTGAGAAAGCAGAAGTGACGCCGTGAAGCGGCAATAATTGGAACTACTCCGATTGCGTTCCAATTCTACCTATATTTCTTACATCCTCCCTGGAACGCAATCCCATATTAGTGACACAATACATATGCTTTTCTACAGTAGTTCCCTTGGTTAAGATATCTGATACATTTTCACAACCCTTAACATAACAAAACTTTAAGTTATTATTTATTACATGATCTTTAATAAAGTGGTAACGAATATCTATATGCTTTGAGCGAGGTAAGTAACAATCATTCGCCGATAACTTGATGGCGCTCTGGTTGTCGCAGTATATGAGCAGGGTGTCGGAGCCGCGACCAACTTCAGCCTGCAGCTGCCGTAGCCAGAGAGCTTCCTGCGCCGCGCTCCCCATGCCCATGTATTCCGCTTCTGCTGTGGACAAGGCGATAGTCTGCTGTTTGCGGGAACACCACGATATAGCGCTTCCCTGAAACAGAAATATATAACCGGTGCACGATTTCCGGTCTCGAGCATCACTTGCCCAGTCTGCGTCACAGTAGCCCGTGATTTTTCTGTTACCACTCTTGGTATATGTAAGTTTGTAGTCTTTAGTCTCTTGTAGGTACCTCATGACTCTTTTTATTGCACTCCAGTGCTCAGACCTCGGTTCTTTATTGAATCTGCTTAGAGCATTGACAACATATGATATGTCAGGTCTGGTTCCTTGAGTAACGTAAAGAAGACTTCCAATAGCCTGTTGGTACGGGCAGTCCATTTCAACTTCAGTATTTTCATTAAATTTTTGTCCAACTTCTACAGGTGTCTTGATAGATTTGCATTCAGACATATTAAATTTTATTAATATTTCTTTGATATATTTTTCTTGATCCAGCATTATGGAATCCTTTGATCGGGTAATATTGAGACCCAAACATTGGCTCACCTCTCCTAGATCCTTCATATTTAATTTCTGCTGTAGTTTTTCCTTTATATTATTAATCGTACTTCTTTGTGAACAGAATAATAAAATATCATCAACCCAGATGGCAATGTAAACTCCAATGCTGATGTTTAAGTAAATACAAGGGTCAGTTTTAGATTGTTGAATGCCCATTTCCTTTAAGACTGTGCTTAACTTTGTATTCCACAATCTGCTCGCCTGTTTCAAACCATATATTGATTTATTTAAATGACATACCTCATCACCCTTTTTATACATTTCGGGCTGTACCATGTAAATATCTGTGTCTATAGATCCTTGTAGGAATGCAGAAACTGCGTCCATCTGGTATATATACAGGTCTTGCTGTGCAGCTAGAGCAAACAAATATCTAATGGATGTCCATCTTACCACAGGAGAGTATACCTCTTGGAAGTCCACACCCTTCTTTTGTGCATAACCCTTTATGACTAATCTAGCTTTATACTGCATAACTTCACCTTGTTGGTTGGTTTTCCTTTTGAACACCCACTTGTTGGGTAAAGCAATTTTCCCAGGGGGCAGTTTCACCAGATTCCAGGTCTCATTCTCCATTAAAGAATTCATCTCAGCGTCCATGGCTTGTTTCCATTCTTTAACTTCTGTGGAAGACAATGCCTCTTCTACTGTCTGAGGATCAGATAAACAGAGCATGCCTTTCTTATCTTGGTTACGTGGTCTCAATGTGATGTTACGAGTTCCTTGTTCCTGAACTGTAATATGCTTCGGTGGGTAATATGTCTCATCAGCATCAGGATCATCAGCTGTGTCAGTCTCATATTCACTACTACTGTCGTTCTCAGCTTCTTCTAAGCTATGCTTACAGTCCACAGGTTGAGAGGAAGAAGCAGCTTCTAACTCCTTTGACTGGTCATCAGGCTTTGACCCCTCTGACGATCCCAACCTGTCTTCTTCAGTTGAACGAGCTGAAATCAGAAATTCATCACACAGACCAGGTTTTTCAAAAAATATAACATCTCTACTCTTCATTATCTGATGTGTTTTAGGATGCATGACACGGTATCCCTTTGTTCTCTCACAATAACCTACAAATATCATTTTTTCCGATTTCTTGTCCCACTTTTGTCTTCTCTCCTTAGGTACATGCACCATTGTTTCGGAACCAAATATTCTCATATGAGATAATTCTGGTTTGCGACCTGTCCACATTTGGTACGGAGTGGTATTGTCAAGTGCTTTGGTGGGGGACCGATTTATGATATATGCAGCTGTGGCAACGGCTTCAGCCCAAACAGGTTTCTCTAAATTTGCGTTAGATATCATACATCTAGCCTTTTCCACAAGTGTCCTGTTCATTCTTTCTGACAATCCGTTCTGCTGCGGGGTATATGGTGCTGATGTCTGATGTGTAATTCCACAATTAGCTAAGTATCTCTCGAAATTGCCGTTGCAGTATTCTTTTCCATTGTCTGTCCTTAACATTTTAATTTTTGAGTCAAGCTGGTTCTCTACATATCTTTTATAATCTTTAAATATTTCTAAAATACTTAGCTTATCCTTTGTGAAATATACATGCACCATCCTGGTATAATCATCTATGAAATTAATAAAGTATCGCATACCTCCATACGATGCATTCTCCATTGGTCCACACAGGTCCGAATGTATTAATTCCAATGGTTTTGTTGCTCTGGTGCCAACTTGCTTAAAAGGCAACCTTGCCTGCTTTCCCTCACAGCAGCTTGAACATTGCAACCTTACTTGTTTATTTTGATCTAGCACCACCCCGTCAAAATAATTTGGTAACTTTTGTAGATCTGAAACATTTAAATGTGCCATCCGAAGATGCCACAGTCTTATATTATTAGAACTTACAAGACTGGAAGCCAAATGAACAGTTTCCTCCTTTGACTGCATATCCAAAACATAAAGTTTATTATTCAGTGTAGCTGAGCATATGAACTTTCCATTTGCATCATTGACATTGCAACCCTTTTCATTGAAGATCACTCTGTACCCACTCTTTGTAATTCTTTGTAATTGAAGCGATGATAGCTCAGTGGTAGTGTGCACGACTTCGCGTCAAGGGACGTGGGTTCGAACCCAAGCACCTACAATGAGCTTGAGCTTTCGGTGAAGGAAAACATCGTGAGGAAACCATAGCATGGTGGTAGGGCTTTTTCTGAAGCCCGCCTGGCTAGCTACCACCCTCGATTTGTGAACCTGCCGCCAAATACCAATAGGTGTGTTCCGGCAGCAGCACTTGAGAGCCAGTTCCTCCACAGGTTTAGCGTGTCTACCAACTTGGGCCGTATCGTCACTTAAGATCAGGTGAGATTATGGCCATAACGCTAAAACCTTAAGTATAAAAAAAAAAAAAAAAAAAAAATAGTGCTCACTGACATCAAATTGGCTGCAAGTCCAGGTACATATAACACATTTTTCAGCTGTATTGTACCTCCTTGTAAAATGTTCAGATTTATTTCACCGGTACCTTCTACGGACAGCGGCTCACTGTTAGCAACTGTTATACTCTTGACAGATGGCGCTCTTAGATTGTACATCCATTCTTTATTGCCACACATATGCATGGATGCTCCGGAATCTACATACCATTGTTTCTTGATTTCGCCGGCAGTTGCTGAAAATGCCGCAGCAAAACTGGAATTCTCTTGCTTATGTGACTCTCTTTTTCCTTTTCCTGTACAGTATTTTGCTAAATGCCCATAGCCATTGCAGTTGTAACACCGGGGACCCTTGGTTGGCTTCGACTTATGTGCATTGAACTTTCCCTTCTTAGTATGTGAGTAAAGTGCATTATTTGTATCTGAAGAAACTATCTCTTGTAAAAGCTTGGTCTTAATAAGGTCTGCGCTGATTGTGACTCCTGAATTTTCGAGTCCCATGATCATAGGTTTGTACCGATCAGGTAGACCGGCCAACATTAAAGTACCTAGCCACTCATCATTAACGTCAAAGTCAATGTTACGTAATTTATGTGCTGCGTTCATAATTTTACTCACATATTCCTCGATGCCACTGCTAGACTCTAGCGATGTGTTAATTAGTTCTTTGAGTAAACCCACTTTTCTGGTGAGTCCGTTATCATCGAATGCTTTGTGTAGATTGGTCCATACCTCTGTCGCGGTCTTACAATCCTGTATGTGTACATAATTTTGAGAATTTACTAATAGGATCAGTTTGGACTTGGCCAAGATATCCTTTGCCGGCTCAACTACTTGTCCTTCCTTGGGTTCTACACAATTCCATAAGCCCTCGTGTTCGAGATACGTTCTTGCGGTGAACTTCCAGGTGGCAAAATTGTCGCGGCCGTTCAATTTTTCCAGATTGAACATGTGCGAATGTGAATTCATCATGACCACGTTTTTCTGTTCAACTTAACCTCACAATATTTAACACGTTTTCTTCCGGAGAAACTTCGTACTTTCTGATATTACTTTATTTCCAACCACGTTTTGCTACCATGTAGGAGGTTTTGGCAAAAAAGGCACTGATATTAGTACTTAAGTTACTGTATTGAAAAATAATAATTGTACAAGAAGTTAACTACTAAACATCTCAGTCATTTTGACATTACTACTGAGAAAGCAGAAGTGACGCCGTGAAGCGGCAATAATTGGAACTACTCCGATTGCGTTCCAATTCTACCTATATTTCTTACAAATGTTCTATCACCATAAATGTGTATAAGAGGTATATACATCATTTTGAAGCGATTATAGCCCAGTGGTAGTGTGTACGACTTCGCGTCAAGAGGCGTGAGTTCGAATCCAAGCACCTACAATGAGCTTGAGCTTTCGGTGAAGGAAAACATCGTGAGGAAACCATAGCTTGGTGGTAGGGCTTTTTCAAATGCCCACCTGGCTAGCTACCACCCTCAAGTTGTAAACCTGCCGCCAAATACCAATAGGTGTGTTCCGACAGCTGCACTTGAGAGCCAGTTCCTCCACAGTTTTAGAGTGTCTCCCAAATTGGGCAGTATCGTCATTCAAATATCCGGTTAGATTATTGCCATAACGTTGAGCCGTAACTATTTTTAAAAAAAGTTGAATAAAAAGCCTTACAATTACATGAAACGTGTTTCAAATTCAGACGAATGAAACCACGGACGCAGACAATCTTTAATAAAAAGCGTGATTAATAACAGAATTTAACTTAGATCACTGTTGTGTTTGATGTTTTGATATGGCTTACAAATTTCTTTGTAGTTCTCCTGTAGTGAATATATATAGCGAGTAATAAATAGATCAGAAGGCACCACTGCGAACCGAAACATCATTAAGATAGTGAGGCGACGGATTGTCAGTGATAGCACTGAGCCGCGTACGCCAGCCTGTTAATAGTTCGCGATAAATATTGATACGCCAGTCCATGCGATGAAAGACAAGCGAATAAATGAAATAAATATTTTGTTTTCCTCAATATACATATCTAACATATATTTATAACTATACAATAAAATTTAAGTGTCCGTTTGTTATGTCAAAACAACAGGTTTTTACTAAATGCATATGAAATACATCCGGTACTTGTATAAAAAACAAATTAAAAAAAAACAGCTGATCCGATGTTAACGGTACTTTCACTGCCAGTTAGCTTATGTTATAAGAATTACCTATGGCTACTTTTATTTTAGAAAAAAAAAAAAACCGCCTAAAAAAAAACTTTTAGTTCCACGCGAACGAAGCCGCGGGGACAGCTAGTTTGCTGTATAAATTAACAATTGTTTACAAGATTCCTTGACTATGATTTAGGTAACTTTTTATTAACGATTAAATTTAAGCCTTTTTATACACATTTTATACACATACCTTTTATACACATTTTATTTCTCTCATACTTTATCCATGTCTATCTTCAATATTTCTATATTCCTATATCTATCCATTCTCTTACTTAACACATATTTTTTATAGTTCAGGTTTAGCGTTATGTCCATAATATCACCTGATCTTAAGTGACGAGACGGCCCAAGTAGGTAGACACGCTAAACCTGTGGATGAACTAGCTCTCAAGTGCAGCTGCCGGAACACACCTATTGATATTCAGCGCCAGGGATCTAACTTGAGGGTGGATGCTAGCCAGGCGGACATTAGAAAAAGCCCTACCACCATGCTATGGTTTCCTCACGATGATTTCCTTCACCAAAAGCGATTCGAACCCATGTCCCTTGACGCGAAGTCGGACATACTACCACCGAGCTATTATCGCTTCATATATATATTCATTATAGTTCTCATAACATTATCATTTCTAACCCTATCAATTACCCCAGTAGTTACAGTAGTAGATGGAACTTAACATTGGCATCTCCATCACGTGTAAAATTTTCTCGTTGCCCAGCATTCAGACCTCTTTGTTACAAAACTTCGATTCATAAACTTTTCTCTTTTGTATTATAATTATCACTCTTCATTATTCTTATGACTAGAGATCTACCATATGACTCCAATCTAACCGTAGTTTAATAGCAGTATTTTCAAATATGTACGTGATAATTTCTACTCATTGCAACTGTTTAAACCACGCGTTTGAACATGAACAGTAATTTACGGGATATGATTTTGTACATCAATTGTAACTCATGTTGCATATAAACCATAGCTTTCTGGACTTCCTCTGTGTTTAATCTTTAACTATAACAATTCTCGAAGCGATGATAGCTCAGTGGTAGTGTGCACGACTTCGTGTCAAGGGACGTGGGTTCGAATCCAAGCACATACAATGAGCTTGAGCTTTCTGTGAAGGAAAACATCGCGAGGAAACCATAGCATGGTGGTAGGGCTTTTCTAATGCCCGCCTGGGTAGCTACCACCCTCAAGTTGCAAACCTGCCGCCAAATACCAATAGGTGTGTTCCGGCAGCAGCATTTGAGAGCCAGTTCCTCCACAGATTTAGCGTGTCTACCAACTTGTGCCGTATCGTCACTTAAGATCAGATGAGATTATGGCCATAACGCTAAACCTTAGGTATAAAAAAAAAAACTCATACTTATCCGTGTACGTAGATTTCGCAGAAGAGGTTCCAAATTATTCCACATATTAATGTTATTATAAGCCTATTTTGAATTAGAATAGAATAACAATCGATGCTCGCTCTTAACTTGGACCACACGCAATTTTTCCTGTTCTGGCACGCAATAGAACTATTTTTTTCTTTACTCAACTATTTACGATGTTGCCTTAAGTTGTGATAGCGGTAATTAAAATAATGTATCTGCTAAGTAGGTAGACGATAAAACTGCTCGATGCACGAAAACACATTAAACAAATGAGATACTTCAAGGTCTGTTTTTTAAGCGTAAGATATGTTTGATATAGTAGATCACGTTGATGGTATCTGGCCGGATTGAAACGACTCTATTCTAGTGCTTCTAGCAAACCAACACTCCTATTTCATCCCTACGTAGGTCGAAATTTCGAAAACGCTGGAACAAGTGTTTGTTTATATCTTTTACATCTCTCTTGTGTTCTCTCCGTCTATAACGAGCTTCCATACAAATTATCATACCCTATTTTAACTCCTTCAAGCCTTTTTTGCGATAAACGGGTAACCAAGTCCTTTATCCAGGTCTTGTCTATCTCTGTACCAAATTGTATCAAAACCTGTTAAGTAGTTTATGCGTGAAAGCGTCACAGATAGTCAGATAGGGTTACTTTCGCATTTATAATATTAAGTACGTATTAACAGAGCAGGCCTAAGGCTGTCATCTAAGCCTTAAGACTAAGGCCTAAGGCTTGGATGACAAGAAACCAAAAAATATTGTATAGGTTCTCATTCGCCATAGATTGTCAAAGTTACCTCGTTGACATGTTTTTTAATGCCTCAAAGGTTTAGCATTATGTTCATAATCTCATCTGACATTAAGTGACGATTTGACCGAAGGAAGTGGACACGCTAGGGCTATCGAAAGTACTGACTATGAAGTGCTACTGTCAGAACACACCTGTAGGTATTTGGCGGTACATTTACAGTGTTTCCTGTAAAAATGTTTTCCTGCACCAAAAGTTCAGGCTGCTTGCAGGGCTCGAACTACCGTCCATTGATGCAGCGTCTGTACTCATTACTAACTGAACCATTACTGCTTCAAATGTTTTCGGTCCCTCAAATGATAACACATTTCCCTCGACACTTTACGTTCAATAGATTCTCCACAAACTCTTCTGAGGACAAGTGAAACAATATGCAAATATTATTAATAACTTAGGCTGCCTAACTTAAGACTGTAAGATTAAACTGGTTTCGGTCCCGAGATTATATTCGAACTTAATGAGTACAATGAATCAAGAACTATTCGCGTACTGTATTTAGTTAAATCACTAGAAACATAGGAGCGTTTAGATTTCTAAATTGTATGATGAATATCTATACTAATATTATAAAGAGTAAAGATTTGAATAATTATTTGTAACGAATAAACTCAATAAGTACTGGAGCGATTTCAAAAATTATTTCATAATTAGAATGCTACATTGGCCTTGAGTAACATAACATAAGCTTACGTAATTTATTTTATTATGAAAATAATTAAATAAAATTTTAACTTCACGCGAACGTAGTCGTGGACGAACCTAGTTATGTAAACGCATACTTTGAGAAACACGAAATCGGGAACGCAATACGACTGCCCCTCGAGCCAATCATGTGTTTTCTCTTTTTTTTTAATATAGTTAAGGTTTAGCGTTATAGCGTTCTCACCTGGTCTTAAGTGACGGTATGGCCCAAGATGGTGAACACGATAAGCCTAGTTTAGGGGCTGGCTCTCAAGTGAAAATCCTGGAACACACATATAGGTATTTGGCGGAAGATTTTCAACTTAAGGGTGGTAGCTACCCAGGCAGGGATTAGAAAAAGCCTTGCCACCCTGCTATAGTTTTATCACTCATTGTAGGTAAATTCGAACTCATGACCCTTGCTCTATCATCGGTTTTTAAAAAGTTCCTAGTGTAAAATGAGAATACAAATATCTCAACACCAAATCCCATAATGAGATATACGAAAGTACATGTTATTTTAAATGATACTGTGGAAAGCTTTCAACAAATATAAAAGCGTCGACTATCAAACAATTTATTTAAAGAGAACAAAGGATTTTTTAATAATAACAACATCACTAACCGGTCTCTCTGTTTATATGGAATCTTGGAGAATATTGTTAGAAAGTCTTGGCGAGCACAGATCATTAAAGGAAAATAAAAGGAGGTCGCGATACGGAATGACTACCTTCCTGCGGTTTCCGTGTCACAGTATCGGTACGCTGCAATCTACGATATATTTCCCGCATTTTTCACCATTTCATCTCATTTATTGTATAAACGAGGTATTATCGTTCGATCGTTTAAGAACGTTTCGAAGTAATGATAACTCAATTGGATGACGTGGTAGCTAAAAGACTAATCAAGTTTTTTTTTTTTTTTTTGTATAATTATCAAGCAAGTACATTTTACGTGCAGCTTCACTCGGTTTAGCCTTTATACAAATCGGATGAGACTATACAAAGTTACATACAAAGTTTTTCCCTCTCGTTACCCCACTTACTAAAAGTTTTTACCGCGAGTATAAGTAGCCTATCTCCGTCTCCAGGGTGCCATCATCTATCTCTGTAGCAAAGTTCATCATTATCGATTTAGCGGTTTGAACAAAGAAACAAACTCGGTTCACATTTATAGTATTAGTATGTATTAGAGGTTGCTTTGAATAGATTGGTACTAGCAAAAAGGCCGCACTTTGTACTAATTATATAAATCAAAGTGTATCATAGCATATATTGATGTTACAAAGAGGAAAAGTTTGTTTGATCGCGCTAGAGCAATCAATTTTGAAGAGATGATAGCTCAGTGGTAGTGTGTACGACTTTGCGTCAAGGGACGTGAGTTCGAATCCAACCATCTACGGTAAGCTTAAGCTTTCGGTGAAGGAAAACATCGTGAGGAAGCCATAGCATGGTGGTATGGCTTTTTCTAATGCGCGCCTGGCTAGCAACCACCCTCAAGTTAGAACCCTGGCGCTAAATATCAATAGGTGTGTTCCGGCAGCTGCACTTGAGAGCCAGTTCCTCCGCAGGTTTAGCATGTCTACCAACTTTGGCCGTATCGTCACTTTAGATCAGGTGAGATTATGGCCATAACGCTAAACCTTAACTAAAAAATAAATATTATAAAATACTCTAGGCTACTTACTATCAGGTTAGTATCAGTAGTTATACCCTCCATCTCACCTGATGTTAATTAAAAATGTGGCGAAAGATAGTGGGTACGTTAAGCCTAGTGGAGGGATTGTCTCTCAAGTATACTGCCGGAACACGCCTGAACGTATTTAGGTGCTAAATGTATAGCTAGCCAGACGGACATTAAAATAAACCCTACCACCATGCTGATTAATTAAAATTATAATTAAAATATATATCGATTTTATTAACGAAACTGTAATCTTTTTATTAATATTACCCTCAATTGTTTTCTTAATTGATTTTTATTAATAAATTCTTATAATAACTTCAATATTACACATTTTTAGAGTGTCCCATGAGAGTGAGCTTTTATCCTGACTGCAGAAATTTACTTCCTGTAACTAAATTATAGTCCGATATACATTGCACATAATTTACTTGTTGTTCCACGACGCATGCAAAGTAAGGCCATATAATTGTAAGAAAAATATGTGTACCAGAGTGTAACTCGACCGCAGAATATTGTAGTAGTCCACCAAGCTACGATCGCGATGAGTGGTGGCCGACAAGCGCAAAAATAATGGCGCGCTCCAGACCGACCCTCCCGACAGAACTCGAGATACGTTCGCTGTAGTGTATCAACACAATTGTTATTAGTGTATGTATCCCTGTATAAATTAAACTAGTTATGCCCGCGGCTGCGTTCGCATTGAACTAAAAATTATTTCATTATTTTTTACTCGTTTTTGTATTATATATATTTTTTTTTTCAATAAACCATTGCACACCTATTGGTGATAGCGTGATGTTGAAGGGAGGCTTCCCTTAGTAATTACGCCTTCGAGTATATATATTTTTTTTTAATCCAACGTGTTGTTACTTGGCTTAGCACGTTCAAAGAAACAAACAAACTTTTCCCTTTTATAATATTACCTAGCTGTACCAGCGACTTCCTTCGCGTAAAACAAAAAATGATTTCATAATGTTTGTCAGTGCTTGTAAGCTTTTTCAATACGGGTTCTGATCCTATTGGTAGTTGGTACATAAATCCCCCCGGTACTTCCTTAGATTGGCGCAGTTAAACAAACAAACTTTTTCTTTTTATAATATTAATATAGATATAGTTCACGTAAGAAACCACTTTTATAACAATAAATCAAAACTCCGGCAGACATAAAGAAATATTTAAGTAAATGTTAAAAAGTAGTTACAATTTATATAAAACACTAATTAATAAAAATCAATAAAGAAAATACGGAGTTGCATAATAACAAAGAACTCAATATTATTAATGTTAAGTTAATAATATTAACTACTGTTATACAACTACGGAATTTTATTTAACGTATTCTAAATGGTCCTTAAAATATAGCTGAACCAGCGTCTTCGTTTGCATGGAGCTGATAATTATTTAACTAATTTATAGCCTATGTTACTCAGGGATAATATAGTATTCCAATGTTGAAAAGGATTTATGAAATCGGTTCCCTGTAGTTTTTCAGTTTATTCTTTACAAACAAAAATACAAACAATGATTACTTAGACACAGTAACATGAACTTTTCTGGACAACCTACACCTCAGTCCGCCACGTGACCGCGAAGGCTGAAAAGGTTTCGAAACGTCGGGATCAAAATTAATAACTACAGAAATATACTAGACCTCGAGAAAGGACTTGGTTGCTGTTTTATCGCGAAAAAAGGCTTGAAGAGATTCAAATAGGGTATGATAGTTTGTATGGAAGCTCGATATTCAAGAAGAGAAAACTATGAAACTTTGTATTTACGCACTTGATATGAAATAAATAAACACTTATCCTAGCGTTTTCGGAATTTCGACCTACGTGGGGATGAAATAGGAGATAAAAGATTGTTGTATAATATTTGCAAAAAAAAGTATCCTTATAAATTTTAAATGCTGCTAAAGTAACTATTCAACGCAGACATAAGCAAGTATTTTTTTTATAGTTTAGGTTTAGGGTTATGGCCATAATCTCACCTGATCTTAAGCGACGATACGACCTAAGTTTGTAGACACGCAAAACCTGTGAAAGAACTGGCTGTCAAGTGCAATTGCCGGAACACAACTATTGGTATTTTCAATTTGACGGTGCTACCTAGCTAGGCGGGTATTAGAAAAAGCCCTACCACCGTGCTATAGTTTCCTCACGATGTTTTCCTTCACCGAAAACTCAAGCTCATTGTTGGTGAATTCGGACTCACGTAATTGGTACACACTACCACTGAGCTATCATCGCTTCGTTATACGAAATTACTATAACTTGTGAACATATCAAGCAGTGTACACTGATGTGGTATGATAGCGTGGAATCGGGATCGCGATGAGTAGTGGCCGACAAGCGTAAAAATAATGGGCGCGCGCCCGACCGACCGCCCAGCGTAACTCGAGATACATCCATTGTACTGTACTCACTTTAACTGAACAGATATCTCTGGGATGCCTCTACTTCATGAACCTTTAAAGTAGTCTCGGCTGTCCGTTTCACATTACGTATATTTTCAAAGAAACCGAAACAACGACTGATTTTAATAAAGTATCAAAATCAACGTGAACACGTGAAAAGTTATTTATTTGTTTCCAAGATAAAGAAAATCATTTTTCATATCCTTAATGTGTAAATTTGACAGTTTCTCTATAAGAATTTTCTTCTCTTATTTTTATCCCTAGCAGTTTTACCTTCGTGACAGCAAGTACCCTGTGTCCTTTTGTATATTGGTAGGGTTTTTCCATTGCCCGCCTGATTAGCTACGACCCTCAAGTTGAAAATCTGCCGCCAAATACCTATAGATGTGTTCCGACATTTGCACTTCGGAGCCAGTCTCTCCACTAGGCTCGGCATTTCCACCATTTGTACACGTTTCCAAAATTCAGTTATATGTATCTACAAATACATTAAGAAAGCCTAAGCTTTTAAATATCCCACAAGCGAAGACAAGTTATAGACAAAATACATTTATAATCAGGGCGTGCAAGCATTTCAATTCCCTACATGCTGGTACTGAGTTGTTTAGTACGAGTGTCTCTTATCTCAAACAGAGTTTATGCACCGATTTTTCTAGAGCTTATTCTCTTGCCTCGTTACTGACTCTCTTTTTTATGTCTACATTTATTAAATTATATTTGTGAAAACATGGAATTGGCCTTATATTTTTAGTGTTTTTATTAATCTATGTTCGCTGCATGTTTTCAAAACTTTGTGAAATAAAAACAAATAAATTAAATTAAAATATCCAAAAATTAACAACAGTTTGTTTATAGTTTTAAGTTTTCACTTCTGTCGGCAGTCGTCATGACTGCTTCGAAATATATTTTTATGTTCACTTTTTTCGCTTTGGCATTTGTTAAAAAACAAGCTGGCAAGAGGCGCTAGTCTAATCTTTAATCACCGCCCTACATACGGAAATATATGAAGTAAAATATAAATATTCTCATCAGCTTATCGAGGGAACCAATAAAAGCTCGCATCATACAATAAACGTTAATAAGTCTCACAGAGCCTATCTACGGGCTCAAGCCCGCGGGGGTTTAGTTCGTAAGGCGGCCTGCCCGGATAGATAAGGCCCGTTGGTTAATTGTCCAGAATAGATTCCCGCTTTGCCTGTCTTGAATAAATCAGAAACGTTTGATTAAACAAAAGCGAACATACATAGAATCATACTACTTCATTCTACATGGCAACTCACGACCTGGACTTAAGAAAGCAAACAGTTATCCCTCAGAAATGTTAAAGTCTTTCTCTATTTATGAGAAACTAGTACAGCCGACGTCGTTCTGTTTTATCCAGTGTTCAATAACTCGTCTAACAAAGACTCATTTCTCAGTATAAAGTCACTTCTAGACTAAAAGACCTCGTTTTATGATGATTAGTGAAACGACTTTAGAAATTATCACACAATTAAATTTCATATACTCTAATAACATAAACAAATTAAATATAACTCTTATTGAGTTATCGGCAACCAGCCACAAAAAGTTACATGAAAATCTGTCAACGAATTGATTTGTTATACACAAAATTACTTTTATAACCATATCACAGTAACCTTGTCTTTTATATTATATTTCAATCAATAATATGAGTTGTCATTGTAAAAATTAATTAAAATCCGTACTGTAGTTTCTAAGTTATACGTGTATAAAAAAGGAAGCCGATATACAAATAATCCAAATAAAATTTATTTGGCTTCTATACTGAACAATGCACACATGAATGCACACATGCCGCATTAGCCCAGTCATAGACATGTAATATGAATACAAATATAAAATAAAAAACACTGAAAACTAAACGCTCGACGCAAAATACCACGAAGAGCTATCAAAAATAATTCGTATAGTTGAAAAACCATTTCACCTTCATTCGGAACGCACAATCGTATAGTTAATAGCGGCATTAACACTTACCGCGATCATTCGCACAGCCGCGACCGTAAACTGGTAACAACTCCTTAAAGACCGTCAGCAGTCCCGTTCACACCCGCCGATATCGTAAAAACCCTCTCAATAAAAACGCTCAATATTAAAGCCCCGAAACGGCTTATAACTCGGTCCGCGCCTGTCCGCATTCACATTCTAAACACGCGCGGCAACTCGCTATTCTTTTCACTGTTACCATAAGGGCGCGGTACACGAACGTCATTATTAAGCTATATGAGTAAAGAATAAACAGAACGTCCCTTTCATACGCTTAACTGTAATTAGGGTTGCATCTAAACTAAATATTGCACGGTATAAATTACCTAATTATAATTCATCCTATATAATCCTATAATTATAATACCTGAGAATAATCAGATTTATAGAATGTGTAGGCGCTACAATGAAAGCCATGTTAAACACGACATATACTTCAATAGCTTAGTAAAATTCAAAAGTTTAATTACATAACTGGTTGATGCTACATCTCCAATTTTTACTAGGGTTTTTGTTTTGTGTACATTTACGTTCAAAATGCTTTAAAATATTATAATTTCGGTAAAAAATATTACAATTTATGTATTCTGTATTCTGTTTATATTCACTCATAATAAAAGTACCTAACTTTGTAAGTTGTGCACTAATGTCATAGGGTATGGGATTTAAAATGATATCTAGAATGTTTTTGTATTTAATATTTAATCTCATATCTGTATCAGTGCCTTGTAAAATAAAATAAAAATAAAATATAGACTATGTTGATGACTAAATAAACATGTACATTGTTATTAATTATAACTGCAATTCAAATTTTATATTCTAAATCTGTGTTCGCGAAGTCTGTTAAACAAAAGCATTCATAAATTTTGTCTAAATTTCCCTCCCATATATCTGACAAACTAATGTATATTATAGATACATTTACATTTAAAAAATTATTTTATTGCGACGCCCCTATAAAGCTTCCTTTCGATAAGAAAGGTTTCGGTTTTTTTTTAATTCAAAACAACACATGTCTCAAGACGATCTAAGTGAGATGTTTTGGTAAAATTATGTTTTATTGGAAAATATCTTATTAAATTTATAATTGTATACCTTTTTGATTATCGAAAATTATTGACAATGAAATATTGTTATAAATAAATACTGTTCTGTTGGCAAATTTTAACCAATACCTTGTAGAGATATATTTTCAATTCAGCCCATGTTTTGTTTTTTCCTATGTTTCCTGGGCTTTCTAAACATTTTCAAGACACGTGTTGTTTTCTTTGAACACTCATGCAAAATATACGTTTATATACATATATTTGCTGACCTGGCTGACCTTGTTCTGCCTTTTCGAGTAGTCATCCATCGCGTTATGATCACTTATCGAGATAAAAAGTATCCTATCTCCCAAATTGGATGAAACTGCACACAGTTTGCAAAATTTTATTACAATCGGTTCAGTATTTTAGGAATTAATCGCGGATAAACAACGTGACACGTAATTTTTACATTTAAAGATTAAATTCCTAAATTCTAACACCATCTAATTGATCACCTTAAATTAACAACTATGTGTTTTTTTATTCGATTGTTTTCCTACTTAAAAGAGCAGAAAAGTTAGTTAAGATTTAATTCAACGGAAAGTTTCTCCTTGACTCTCAGGAACATGTTCTTAGAGTGTAATGACCATATAATATATTCCATTTTCATTTACAGAAGCATAACTAAGCATTATCTCGTATATATCACCATCTAGCTAGATTACTAACCGGCTAACCCTCGGTTCAGTTCGAGTTTAAACATGAAAACTTTCACACCCGCTGCTGACCCAAACATAGTAATTATTCGTTTCAACTGCGCAACTATGATCACAGTTTCATAGTTCATCTACAATACTATCTATATGTACTATCTATAGAACAATTTAACGTTTGTTTGTTTGTCCAAGGTCATCACTGCGAATGTAAGAAGCGTGAAAATTGTCTCTAGTCTTTGGTAATATGGGGGTTTATGTTTCGTCGTGTTGTTGTATTATAGGGTATTTGCCAGTTTCTGTTACCCAATTAATCTCACATGCTCCTCTCGTTCTGACGTGAGGTATGTATTGAGTTAACACATTGTGAGATTAGGTCTTTAAAAAAAGTCTCTGAAACTACTAAACCAAATACATCTATACTTTATAAATAGATTTTTATAGTTAAGGTTTAGCGTTATGACCATAATCTCACCTGATCTTAAGTGACAATACGGTCCAAGTATACATGCCAAACCTGTGGAGTAACTGGTTCTCAAGTGCAACTGCCGGAACACACTTATTAGTATTTGGCGGCAGATTTTCAACTTGAGGGTGGTTGCTAGCCAGGCGGGCGTTAGAAAAAGCCTTACCACCATGGTATGGTTTCCTCACGATGTTTTCTTTCACCGAAAGCTCAAGCATTGTAGGTTACGTTTTTTATGATTGACACTTGTCGTGATAACCCGTTCAGAGGTGTTGGGTTTGGTATCTATCTGCCTGTATATTCAGCAATCGAACAGCGTATCAGGGGTCAGTATGCGGATTGATCTAATGATAACATGGGCCCAATGGTCTAGTAAGAGTTCAAACGGTATGGAATATAGTTCACAAATAATTACTCGCCACCTTTTATTTTGTCACGTTTCGAAAAAGTTAGATATTTAAATTTAGATTCAGATTAACTCAAAAATAGTCTCGTGAAGGCTAGTAACATAAACTTCGTTTTTTTATTTAATATTATAAGATAGATTTTACGTACGACTTAGCACTCGGATGGTGCAATAAAAGTTTTATACAAAGTTTATCCCTCTGTTTACTCCAAGTTCTAAAAGTATTTCGCTACAAAAGTTAATCTATCGCCGTCTCCAGGATCCCATCTATCTCTGTGCCAAAATTCATCACAATCGGTTAAGCGGATTAAGAAAAAACTTACTTTCGCATTTATAATATTAGGATGATAATAAACCAAAATATCATATTTTTTTATAAATAATATTATTATTTGATCATATCCCCATGCTGAGTAAGCAACTAAGGTCGATGCAGGAATGTCATACCTTACAAAGTTTTGTAAATTGTTTACTTAAGGTAAAACTGTATGGGCGGTTTTTATGTGTTCGGATGCCGCATCTAGGTACGCGAGTTCCAATTCACCTACAATCAGCTTGAGCTTTCGGTGAAGGAAAACATCATAATGAAACTATAGAATGGTGGTTGCGCTTTATCTAATTTCCTATGTAATTTTACTTAAATATAAGAAATACTGTGTAACTGTTGGCAACATAATAAAGAGAAAGAAAAATACGGTGTTCCGGTAGTTGCACTTGAGAGCCAGTCCCTATGTTTAAAGTGTTCACCATCTTGGGTCACATTGTCGATTAACATCAGATGAGGTTGTGGCAATTACGCTAAACCTTAACCATAATACATGTTGATGTATAAATATACAAAATCAAATAAAATATGAACGTGCATAGAAGTTACCATTCTGTAACGATCTTTACTCGCGTGGTTACACTGAACCCGGTTTGCTTGCAAACTAGTTATAAAGAGAGCTACTATACGCGACGCAGTGAGCGGTTCCAAACTAAAGTACACTTAAACCGTACGTGTGTCGAGGGCTTTATCTTTTATGTCTGTTTAATATAGAGGTCTTTAAGATTTCATAGGATTCTTTGGAATCGAGCTTACGATTTTAACGGTTAATATGTATTTAATCTTATTTCTACTACATGTCATTGTGAGGCACTTTTTTACTATTGAGATAAATAAATGAAATTTATTTCTTAATATATTATGTCAGACATTTTACTTTTCGAACGATATCGGTGATGTCTGTCATTCGAAGCGATGTTGACTCAGTTGGTGGTATATTCGAATCCCTGTAATAAGTGTGAGCTTTCGCTGAAGGAAAACGTAATGATGAAACCGTGTCGTGGCGGTAATACACCCTCAAGTTAAAATTCTACCGCCAAGTAAAACAAAACGAAACTGGCCTAAAAGAAAATTCACAAAACAAACTCGCGCTATGGACAGTATAGTTTTTATATTTCTAGCTTAGATAAATTAGATAAAGTTGTCAGTGTAGCGAGCCGTCGCGGGCGGTTATCGAGCCATATCCGCCGATCGCGGTCACGCGACGTGTCCGCCGCGTGAAAACCGGTCGCCGAAACAAATTGGCGAATCCAGGGCTATTTTTATAATCAAACGTCGCTTGTATTTCCTGAAATTGTCCGAATGGTGGAGTAAAGTAGAGAGTAGAAAAGCGATGATAGCTCAGTGGTAGTGTGCACGACTTCGCGTCAAGAGACGTGGGTTCGAACCCAAGCACCTACAATGTGCTTGAGCTTTCGGTAAAGGAAAACATCGTGAGGAAACCATAGCATGGTGGTAGGGCTTTTTCTAATGCCCGCCTGGGTAGCTACCACCCTCAAGTTGTAAACCTGCCGCCAAGTACCAATAAGTGTGTTCCGGCAGCAGCACTTGAGAGCCAGTTCCTCCACAGGTTTAGCGTACCTACTAACTTGGGCCGTATCGTCACTTAAAATCAGGTGAGATTATGGCCATAACGCTAAACCTTAAGTATAAAAAAAAAAACATTACTAAGGTGAACGGTGACCGTAGAGGGATTACCGGAGTCAGGTCAAAGGCGTGAGGGGCATGAGGCGGTTCATCGGTTTCTAATCACCCACCACTAACCACAAAACCCACCATCCAGACACTTTAAACTCCCGAGCTCTCCCTGGACTCTGGAAACACGGGAGTTTGAAGTGTCGTAGCTGCGTTTTAGTGGGTACTGTTGGGTGATTAACACCTCACGGACCATCACATACACCTCTCATCTTTGATCTGAGCCCGGGTAGTGCGTTTGCGTGTTGTGATGAGGAAGTCCGTAAAAACCGAATTTATAAACACCATATTAATAAGAAAAAAAAGGTATCAAAGTCAAGTAAGCTGTTATAAGTTGTTTATAAGCATTAAAAAAAAGATGCAGATCGAGTTTCTCGCCGGTTCTTCTCGATGACTGCGTTATTTTTCAAACCGGTAGTAATTCTTGACGTACATAAGCGCCTTCTTGGGGCCTATAAAAAGAAAATGAAAAAAATACCGTAATGTGAAACTGAGGTTAAAATTTAATAATATCACTGTATGTATATCATCGGTTTCTTAATACTTAATACCTCATCTGATGTTAACTGAAAAACCCTCTAGCAGCTTTTTCTATAGCCTAACCGGCTAACTATCACCCTCAGGTTGAAAATCTGCCACTAAATACCTATATCTCTATTCAATACATTACTTCTCAGGACATATAGTAACTCTTAGTTGTAAACCTCCCAGTACATTTTAGTTATTTTTACTTACACTCGATAAATTATAGTTAAATACGTTCTGTTACAGTAGAAGACGAATACGGTCAACATAAAGTTATATATACCGACGAGAACGCGTCGAAAGACGTGAGTTCGATTCTCTACAATGAATTAGAAGCTTTCAGTGCAGAAAACAATGGTAATGAAATCTTAGCGTGTGTACTCAACCTCGTCTGGCTAAAACAAGCCTTAAGTTGAAAGTCTGTTGTCAAAATCTATAGGTATGTTTCAGCAGTTGCACTTAAGAGCCAGCCCCTCCACTGGGCTCAGCGTGTCCACATCTCGGGACTTATCGTCAGATAAGATTGTACCTATAACGCTAAACCTATTATAAAGTACAAAGAAGGATCTCACCAAGAAGTGGGTATCTGAAGCTATTAAACGAACTGAACTATAGTGTTTAGATCGAAATGTCGCGTGACTAAAACCAAGCCACGTATATAGTCCATAAACCTTGAGACCTAACACCTTTGCCTGACCTATTAACGAGGTAAAGAAATACTTATTTTTTTTATAGTTCAGGTTTAGCGTTATGGCCATAATCTCACCTGATCTTAAGTGATGATATGGTGCAAGTTGGTAGACACGCTAAACTTGTAGAGGAACTGGCTATCAAGTGCAACTGCCGGAACAAACTTTATTGGTTGTATTTGGTTGCATATTTTCAACTTGAGCGTAGTAGCTGGCCAGGCGGGCATTAGAAAAAGCTCTACCACCATGTTATGGTTTCCTCACGATGTTTTCTTCTCCGGAAGCTCAAACTCATTGTAGGTTGTTGGATTCGAACTCAGGTCCCTTGACGCGAAGTCGTACACACTACCACTGAGCTATCATCGCTTCAAAAAATATTATTGAGTATTTTCAAACAACGTACTGCTTTGTACTTAATACAAGCAATGATATTGATCATGAACATATTCTGTTGTACTTTTTACTCTGTTTATAAATTTAACATTTGGCCACATTCTGGCCGGATGTTAAAGTCACTTTTTGAAGTAAAACTTCTTACGGGAGCACTTTGAAATTCTGATCCGCTAAGTTTTATGTGTGACGCTCGTTCGGGTACAGTCGGCTGTTTGACTTTTGTCGTTTGGTGTTAATTAAGCTCACACCGTTTGTTTTAAATATGTTTTCATGATCATCTATCTATCTGGTTCTATGATATGTTTTTGGTATAGGTGGCGTTCGTCTCAATACATTACTTGTCAGAACAAATAATAATTCTAAGTTTTAAACCTCCCAGTACATTTTAGTACATACTTACACACTATAGATTATAGTTAAATAAGTTCCGTTACAGCTAAGATGAATACGGTTAACGTAAAATTATATGTATCGACGTGAAACGAAGTTTGAATATATAGTGTACGGACATCGCGTCGAAAGACGTGAGTTCGATTCTCTGCAATGAATTAAAAGCTTTCAGTGCAGAAAACAATCGTAATGAAATCTTAGCGTATGTACTCAGCCTCGTCTGGCTAACACAAGGCTTAAGTTGAAAGTCTGTTGTCAAATACCTATAGGTATGTTCCAGTAGTTGCACTTAAGAGTCAGTCCCTCCACCAGGCTTAGTGTGAATTAAACATCAGGTGAGATTATACCTATATAATAAATAAACAAAAGTAATAAAGTAGGTATTTTATATATATATTTTTAAATTAACGATAATATCCTAAAGCTCTGTGACATCAAAAAGCAGAGAGACCTCGAGCCGAAGCAATCCCCTTACACGTTAATTTACTGTGATCTACTTTATAATTGGATCAAAATAACATTCATCAAAGTTTTCGTAGTTCGTAAACTTTAGTTTGTTGTTCAACATTATAATAATTCGTAATTTATTCACATCCAATGACGTTTACGCGATAAAACATTATTAATAGGTATATGATACTAAATTAATCATAATAAATTGATATTAAATTCAATTAATATCGATACTTTAGATTAATAATAGAAATAGTAACTTTGGGATTATAAATAATTTAATCGACATTCTTCAAGTGTTGTTTTTCTCATCACGCTGTATATTAATCAGTGTAAGCAGAAATTAATGGGTACAATTTTAACGAGTACTTATAAAGTGTTTATCTATCACTTTCCTTGACGGTAAAATCAGATCGCATTAAAAACATGGCGTCATTACGATTAGCTGTGAAATACATATGTATGTTGTTTTCCAAATGTATGTACTTTAGTTTTGGTATATGACGTCGTGTTAGTATTTAGAAAATATTTGCCCGCGTCGCCTCAGGAAGGCGACAGACATCCGTGGGGTTTTCATATCCGCCTCGATCCTCCTGGCCGAGACGGATTTTTTTATACTTTATAGGTTTCGCGATATGACCAACTATCTCACCTGATGTTAAGTGATGGTATGGCCCAAGATGATGGTTACGTTAAGCCTAGTGGAGGGAGGCTTTCAAGCGCAACTGCTGGTACACACTAAAAGGTACCTGGCGGCAGATTTTCAACTTGAAGGTGGTAGCTAACCAGGCGGGTATTAGAAAAAGCCCCACTACTATATTTAGTACAGTATGCCAAGGGATGATTTAAAATAACTATCCATTGTCAGTTACCGGTCTGTCGATAATTCATGCAACATTTCGGTCCACGCAAATTATTAATTCCCGCTTCATTATGAATTCTAATGTGTTTGCTGCGATGTTCATGAATATATTTATTATTTTCTCTATTACGTTCTGAATTATTTATTACAACAATAGCTAATTTATAGCGATGCTTTTATTTATGACGCAAAATGGCATTCACTCGTTATCAGCTACTATTAACACTGGTTTTAGTAACTCCTTAGGAATCTGAAGCGATGATAGCTCAGTGGTAGTGTGTACAAGGAACGTGAGTTTGAATCCACCTACAATAAGCTTAAGCTTTCGGTGAAAGAAAACACGATGGCGGTAGGAAGCTTTCTAACATTCGCCTGGCTAGCTACTACGCTAAAGTTTGCAACTTCTGCAACAGTCTGCCGCCAAATACCAATAGGTGTGTTCCGGTAGTTGCACTTGAGAGCCAGTTCCTCCACAGGCTTAGCGTGTCTACCAACTTGGGCCGTATCGTCATTTAAGATCAGGTGAGATTATGGCCATTACGCTAAGCCTTAAATATAAAAAAAAATTACTTTCACCGACTAAAATTCATAACCGTTCACTTGAGCACATTACACACAAGAGCAAATGGGTCAAAAAAGCTTCTAGATTCTATATAAACGCAAAAATTGAAATTAATCGATACATCTATTCCTAATCAAGATAAACTGAAGTAACCTCACGTATGGTACATAGACGCGTGAAAACATCTCTGCTATGCCTCTGCATCAACCGAACTAAGCATATTAACAAGATAAGCGGGCATATACCTAAAAGTTAAACGGCAAAATGAACCAAAACTAATTCGACGTTATCAAAGCCCCATCGACGTAGACGGCGCATCGAGACTCGAGGTACTCGATGGGTAACGACTCGCGTCAATCGTGCGTACAAAACGGGTAACAACACGCCAACGCGACTTCGGAATGTTCATAACGACCATTGTTCGGAACTTCCGAATGGGCTCGCCGTTCTAATGTAACTTGATTGTAAAACAAAAGGCGCTGGGCTCTCGTGAACTCCTGAGAAAGTTTAGCGCTGCGACAGTCTTTTGTCCTAACAAAGAACACAGTCAGGACTCCGGGAGTCTCTATAAAAACCGGCGCACTCTACTTTCGACACTATAGACGGTGTGCCTAGATTAAACTTAACTTTTAACTGTAGTTGTGAAACAGAAAGAAAATACATTTGGTTTGTTCCGAAAGGTAGGTAGGTAGGTAATTCTAGGTTTTTAATTAGCAACCCTGTTTTTGTTATCGTAGGGAAATGCATTAACGCTTACCCTCCCAGCCTGTGGAGACTGAAATGGTTATGTGGGACTCTCCCGGTGCTAGTCACCGGAAATACCCACTTTTTTTTTTTTTCTTTTTTTTTTATATTTAAGGTTTACCGTTATGGCCGTAATCTCACCTGATCTTCAGTGACGATACGGCCCAAGTTGGTATGCACGCTAAACCTGCGGAAGAACTGGCTCTCAAGTGCAACTGCCGGAACACACCTATTGGTATTTCGACGGTAGATTTTCAACTAGAGGGTGGTAGCTAGCCAGGCGGGCATTAGAAAAAGCCCTACCACCATGCTATGGTTTCCTCACGATGTTTTCCTTCACCGAAAGCTCAAGCTCATTGTAGGTGCTTGGGTTCGAACCCACGTCCCTTGACGCGAAGTCGTGCACACAACCACTGAGCTATCATCGCTTCACTAATACTATCTATCAGTTTACTTGCCGGTTTTTTTAAAGCATCATGACAAAGTTGACAGTACAGCAACCAAAAGCTACGATCTCTTTCTAGAGATCGACTGAAATCCTCTTGTTCATATTCAATACAAAAAAGCTGTTTCCAACAGCATTATGGAGTATACAATGGCATATGCAATTGATGGTTATAACTTTAACCCTAAGGTTGTCATGATTGTCTTTAAACATATTTTTATAGCTTTTAGCGTTATTTTTACAATCTTAACTGATGTTAAGTGACGTTGTGGCCCAAGGCGATGGTCATACTAAGCCTAGTGGAGGGACTGGATTTCGATTACAATTGCCAAAACACATCTACTTTTACGTACACAGTCATAAATGTCAAGCCCCATATTGCCAGAGACAGCCTTCACGCTGCTAATCAAAGTACCTAGTAGCAAACAAATAAGTGTCTTAATATGAAGCGCCGATAGCTCCGTTATTATTACTTACGGAAATCGCGTCAATGGGCGTGAGTTCGAATGCTTGCAATAAGCTTTTTTATATATATTTATAGTTAAGGCTTAGTATTATGACCATAATCTGACCTGATCTTAGGTGATGATAAGGCATATGTTGGTAGACGTGTTAAACCTTTGGAGGAATTGGCTCTCAAGTGCAACTACCGGAACACACCTACTGGTATTTGGCGGCAGATTTTCAACTTGAGGGTGGTAGCTAGCCAGGCAGGCATCAGAAAAAGCCCTACCACCATGCTACAGTTTCCTCACGATGTTTTCCTTCACCGAAAGCTCTAGCTCTAGCTAGGTGGTTGAATTCGAACTAACGAACTCGAACGAAATCGAACGGTCAAATAGCTATAAATGTATTCCAACAGTTGCACTCGAGAGCCAGTCCCTCCACAAAGTTTCGCGTGATCGCATCTGAACCACGTTATCAATTAACATCATGTGAGATTACGGCCATAGCACTAAACGTATAAACTGTGAAAATAAAAGTAATAAAGAGCGAAAGATTATATAAGAAACGAGACATACCTAATAAAAGCGGTATAATTGGATAGCTAATATTCGCCTAACATTAATTATGCTTTGGAGGGTAACAGCGTAATCGTCGACGCTGAATCTCTTATTATTTTAAATGTTACGGCGCGGGCGGGAGGCGCATCGCGCCGTTTCATATTTAATGTCGGCGTTTTCATAATGGCAGTTCAGCTAAACCGTTATATGTTACAGCTATTTAGTGAAACTATTTAGCAGATTTACTTAATTGAGATTATTTTTAGGATAACCCTTACTAATGTTTTGAATACGAAAGTGAGTTTATTTGTGTGTTACGCTTTCACGTCTCAACCCCTGAATAGATTATAATGAATTTTGATATGGAGATAGATGTGACCCTGGAGGCTATAGGCTACTTTCTCTCGCGAAAAACTTATCGGAAGTGGGGTAAAGTTAGGAATAAACTTTGTATAAGACTTTTTTTTATTGCATCATCTTATTTGTTTCAAACTTTTGACAATAATTGCTTATAATTTAATGATATATTTTAATGACGGCAAATCCGTAATATCAATGATGACTATAACATTTAGTGAAACTTTTTCACAGATTTACAGACATCAAATCGTTCTGATGTTAAATTCATCATTGAAATTTTTCTAATATTCTTATTTTATTATAATTATATTCTTACATTTTTGTATATATAACTGATCGGTTATACTATGTACATCACTTTGAAAAACTGGCTAGATTTTTTTACTATTTGGCATGGTTATATACAATAACTATGGAAACTTTTTATATCATGAAACATAATATAGGTGTATCTATATTAATATTATAAAACGGAAAAGTTTGTTTGTTTGTTTGTTTGATTACTCTAATCTTAGTAACGACTGGTCGGATTTCTAAAATTGGATTCTAGTATTTGATAAAGCAATGATGAAGCAGGACTTTAGACTATTTAACATCGCGTTTTGAACCGAGAATAGCTCAGTGGTAGTGTGTACGACTTTGCGTCAAGGGACGTGAGTTCGAATCCGCCTACAACGAGCTTGAGCTTTTGGTGTAAGAGAACATCGCGAGGAAACCATAGCATGGTGGTAGGGCTTTTTCTAACAAACAAAAACAACCACCCTCAAGTTGAAAACCTGCCGGCCTAATACCAGTAGGTGTGTTCCGGCAGTCGCACTTGAGAGCCAATTCCTCCACACGTTTAGCGTGTCTACCAACTTGGAACGTATCATCACTTGATCTCAGGTGAGATTAACTTACCTTAACTGTACAAAAAATTGCAATTTCCTTCAAGTCTGTCATTCATATTTTTTGTGTAACTCTTACGAAATATAGGAACAAAAAACAAAGGCTAATTTCATGAAACTATACGTCACTAGTAGTGTGACTACTACCACGTTAGTTCGAGTCACGATTACGTCACAATGGACAATTCTGAAACATCCTATCATTGACCAAGATTATACCAAGAAACATGCCTCTGAGCTGTAGAATATTGAAGAAAAGAAAAATCAAAGTGTACGTTCATTTCAAACGGGAAATCGTCATACGCCTTTCTGAAGCACTTAATATTAATATTAAGGGATCAAATTTTCCGAGATTATATACCACGTACTATACACAAAACATACGCAGTCACGGGCACTAAGTAGTATACAACACATATACCAACACAGGTATTGTCAAAATATTACATTTAAAATGTTTGAAGCGATGATAGCTCAGTGGTAGTGTGCACGACTTCGCGTCAAGGGACGTGGGTTCGAACCCAAGCACCTACAATGAGCTTGAGCTTTCGGTGAAGGAAAACATCGTGAGGAAACCATAGCATGGTGGTAGGGCTTTTTCTAATGCCCGCCTGGGTAGCTACCACCCTCTAGTTGTGAACCTGCCGCCAAATACCAATAGGTGTGTTCCGGCAGCAGCACTTGAGAGCCAGTTCCTCCACAGGTTTAGCGTGTCTACCAACTTGGGCCGTATCGTCACTTAAGATCAGGTGAGATTATGGCCATAACGCTAAACCTTAAGTATAAAAAAAAAAAAAAAAAAAAAAAAAATTATTCTCACGTCATTTTGAAGCGATGATAGCTCAGTGGTAGTGTGCACGACTTCGCGTCAAGGGACGTGGGTTCGAACCCAAGCACCTACAATGAGCTTGAGCTTTCGGTGAAGGAAAACATCGTGAGGAAACCATAGCATGGTGGTAGGGCATTTTCTAATGCCCGCCTGGGTAGCTACCACCCTCAAACACACTGTAGGTGGACTTGGGCGTGGAGTTTTATAATAAAGTCCCAAAGCACATGCCTGAATTGCCGGGCGGTAACTTCAAGAACCATGTGAAAGAGGTTTTAATATCAAAAGTCTATTATAGGGTGGATCATTATGTGAGCGATTATGATGTCTGAAATTGAAACCCCTCTCTGTACATCCGCTAATAACTCTTGTAACACATTAAACTATTATAAAAAAACATACGAATAAGACATAAAAAAAATATGCAGATCGAGTTTCTTGCCGGTTCTTCTCGATGACTACGTTACTTTCCGAACCGGTGGTAGTTTTGACTTTCATAAGCGCCTTCTTAGAACCTAAATTGAATAAAGATTTTTGATTTGATCTGATCTCACGTCCCTTTACGCGGCGTCCCTACACACTACCAACTGAGCTATACTGTAAACACATTCAATGTATTATTAATATTTTATCAACCTAAAATAGTAATTCTATTAACAACAAGAAAACAAAAGCTTTCACCGAAAACCGTTCGCGGTTCCCAAAGAGACCGTTAATGTTTTATCACGTAGTAATATCAGAAAATGACTTCTTAGCGATCCTAAATATAGCCATAACACCGCATTATCCAGTGCGTAATAATCAGTAACCATCAGTTTCACGAGCAAAAACTAACGCTAATAGCCTGAAATACGGCCTGCGGTCGTGAATTATTCGTCGATATTATTCAGATAACCATAGAAAATATAAGGAAATGGTCCGACTAAAGAGAAGAAAATGTTATGCTCGATCTGAAGCAATGATGTAGCTAAAACCCATAGCGCATGCAACAATGCATCAACAATACATTTCCAGTAACTAACATTACTGTTCCACATTGTCATCATCTACTTGGATATATATTGGGTATAGATTGGGACGTAAGGTCGAATCCACCTACAACGAGCTTTAGTTTTCGCTGATGGCAAACATCGTGAGGAAACCATAGCACAGGGTCCCTACCCTAATACCCTAAAGTTGAAAATCTGCTACCAAATACCCATAGGTGTCTTCCCGCAGTTGCAATTGAGAGCCAGTTCTTACACAGGCTTAGCGTATCTACTAACATAGGTCGTATCCTCATTTAAGATCAGGTGAGATTATGGCCATAACGGTAAAACTTAACTGTATAAAAAATATATGTTAGACACAAGCAGCAAGCCAGTAAGTTTATTACACCCACAACTAGTAAAGTTACATACTGGAGACGTAAATCCACTTCGCGTTCTGTCCCAACGTCAGTTTTCCATCACTGGTTCCACTGGTGTTGTTATAGGCACTTCCCAACGTGTAGTTATTTTTCACTCGCGACCAGGAGACTTTGTTATGAATATATCTATTGCAAAAATGGCTGTTTTAATCATTCGGCCTGATATTTGAGATGTGCTTCACCGCGACTCTGTGGTACCATTGATCGTTACGTCGGTTCAATGTTGGATTGAGGTCAGTCACAAACCTTGCATAGAAAGGAGTAGAGTCTAACCACTGAATATCTTCTACTGGTTCCATCACGGCTCAAATTAATTAAATTTGATTAATTCTTACTTCATAAAACAAATTTGAATGTGTTATAACCATTATTTTTCAGTCTACATGGTGCTTTAGATAACACATTTCCAAAAACATTCTTCTTAATTGTACATTCAGTTTCATGTCGGACACGAGTCACCATAAGTATGTCTAGGCCTGCATTTGTCTCCAAATAACATGTAAATCACACTGTCTTACATCAAAATATAAATACAAGAGAAAATACTAGTAATAAATCAAATGGGATCACCAAGAAACCTATTGTCTAAAACCTTTGTTCCCTACGTCACATGGACGTTTTACCTTGAATTCTGATGTAGTGATTGAACAATTTTTCGTTTGCGTCACACAAAAATAATATAAGGGAGCAGTTCTCTCCGGGGAGGTCCTTTTAAGGAGCCCTCATGTCGACGTGTGTTTACCCAACATGACGTCTGTCAAACGTACAAAACGCGCCTCTCCAAGTCTAAAAAAAATGGCTCTCAAAGCACCCTTTGACAAATTATCCTTTTAACATGAGAAACAAACAACGTTATAACACAGTCGATTCCTGACAGTTTCGTTTATACGTTTATTTGTTATTTTTAGTTAAGTTTTTAGCGTTATGGCCATAATCTTACATTATCTTAAACGACAATACGGCCCACGTCCGTGAACACGCTAAACCTGTGGAGGAACTGGCTCTCAAGTGCAACTGTTGAAACCTACCTATTGGTATTTAGCGGTAGATTTTCAAATTGAGACTGGTAGCTACGCAGGCGAATATTAGAAAATGTCTTACCACCATATTACAGTTTACTAACGTGGTTTAAGTTAGCGAAATCTCAAGCTCATTGTAGGTGAATTCGAACCCACTTCCTTTGACACGGCGTCCGTACGCACTACCACTGAGGTATTATCGCTTCAAATCGCTAATCTTCACTGTATGTGTACGTACTCTTCAGTGTATAGTCTTTGATCCTATTGTTATAGCGTATATTGTTTGATATATTGTTGTAGCGTAAATCTCCCTCAGTATTTACTCTAAGAAATACAAAAATACTTTTTGAACTCCGGCAGATAATTTCAAAGATTTTTTGCGATCAAACAAACTTTTTCTTTATATGAAAATAATATATATTTACAAATAGAAAAACAAATGAATTCATCAAACAAAAAACGATAAAAATATGTAGATAGATATAAGACAAACCTAAATTAGATAAAACAATCAGCAACAGATTGTGTGAGAATAAACAACTGAATCACTGTATTGCTAATGTTATGAATTGGTCCTCTAAAATCTAAGTTGCAAATACAAGTATGTGATATACAAAAAGCAGAAAGCAGGAGAAATAAAAAGAAATGCAAGAAGAAACTGTGTTGAAATGAGCCAAAAGGTGTCTTTACGCTGACCTCTAAATCTAATCTTTACTAGGCCTTACTTCTGTACTAATATTATTAATGTGAATGTGAGTTTGTTTGTTACGCTTTCACACCTAAACCACTGAATCGATTGTGATGAATTTTGGTACAGAGATAGATGGAGGCCCGGAGGCGGTGATAGGCTATTTTTGCCCGCAAATACCTAATTTGAAGTGGGGTAAAGGCAGGAATAAACTTTGTATGAAACTTTATATTGCATCATCCGATTTGTTTGACAAAATCAATATTAACGCGAGCGAAGTAGCATGTAAAAGCTAGTCGTTTACAAGAGTTTTAAAAACGTTACTTCAAACGGCTGGGGTTTTTTAGAGGTCGAATTAACGTATTTAAGTCGGAGAAAACCATGCATAGTTGCATCAGAGTAAAAAGCTCATAGCTAGAAGGTTTTCTTCTAAATAATCTATTGCTGAAAATAGTAATTATGTATGAATAACTTGATTTTTCCTATGGAACCCTGAAAGTGACTGCATATTGACTACCTCTGGTAGATAAAAAAAATAATAATAACCAAATCTACATTGAGTTACGAACGTGTTATCTATTTTTCAATACATTTGTTTACTGTCTTATAAACACAATAATATCTATTCCTCTGTTAATGACCTACAATAATAATAATATAACACGGTTAGTTTGTAAGGGCTCTTGTTTCGTGCCTCTTTTATGTTACGCTTAAGTGTCGCCATAACTGGAGTCTAGTGCCAAAGTTTTTAGCGTGTAATGCTTCCGATACATAAAACCATCGAATAATATTTGTTCGGCTGGCGATGCGAAAACATTAATGCGGGGGTGACGCCCCCCCATCGGTCGACCATAAAGGCCTTTCGCGCGATAAAAACTGATCTGTGAGTTTGTTCGTCGACTACAGGAAAACAGATCCTTGGCCGGCGGCCAAGTCACCTGGCTGCAGTGGGGTCGTCGCGCCACGCGACCCCTCCGCGACCTCCGGGAGTCCGCACTCGCGATAAAAGCTCAACAAATTGCGCCCAACTTCGCGGCACACGTCGTCGAACGTGCAAGCTGTAAATAGCTGCATGTCTGCCGGCGAAGTTTTAACTTCCTTCTCGTTTGCTGGCTGACGTACTCATAATGGCTCTACCGAGGGGCTGTGCTCTGCAGGGGAGCGGTGGCTCCTACACTGTCACCGGTTAAATTGCTTCCCGCCTACGATACTTTTACACACGCTCGTCTGCTTATTTCTATCGGTTCATAGATGATAGCTCAGTGGTAGTGTGTACAACTTCAAGGGACGTTAGTGACTTCAAGCACCTACAATGAGCTTGAGCTTCCGCTGAAGGAAAACATCGTGAGGAAACCATAGCATGGTGGTCGGGCTTTTTCTAATGCGCGCCTGGGTAGCTACCACCCTCTAGTTGTGAACCTGCCGCGAAATACCAATAGGTGTGTTCCGGCAGCAGCACTTGAGAGCCAGTTCCTCCACAGGTTTAATGTGTCTACCAACTTGGGCCGTATCGTCACATAAGATCAGGAGAGATTATGGCCATAACGCTAAACCTTAAGTATAAAAAAAAGACATACTCATAATGGCTCTACCGAAGGACTGCTCTGCAGGGGAGCGGTGGCTCCTAAACTGTCACCGGTTAAATCGCTTCCCGCCTACGATACTTTTACACACGCTCGCCGGTCGCTATTATACAAATCGTATTTCGTTCGCGTCCGCTTATTCCTATCGGTTCATTTCTATATTTTGTTCTCTCGTAGGATGTAAACACGGCTTGGCTTAAAGTGAGTCCTAATTTATTTGAGCCGCCTTTTTGGAAAACGGTTCGACCGCGCGCTCCTTTATCCAGTTGAACAAAGGATAATACGAATAAAAGCCAGTCAAGCATAATCGTACTCCGCCGTCGTGAGCTCCGCGAGAGATAAAATAGTCACAGTAATTTTACCCCTAGTACAGTTTCTTTTCCACCTTGCGGATTTTTTTTTATTGTGCGGGATTGAAAGCTGATTCAATAAGAAGCTACGATCGTATACTTAACGTGCTAACTTAGAGTAAGTTCATGTTATTATCGCCGTTGGATCGAGTCTATTCATTGTTTACATTCGTTTACGTTACGACGGGTCCAAAGTCTCTTTGTCGAGCGGCTTCTTGAAACATCTGAGACGTTATTAGATACGACGATCAATTGAAAATAGCCGGTTAGACAACGGAGTTACTTGCTGAATGACTTCTGGGGCTATTTACTTTCGTTATACGCGGCCCTAATAGACACTTTCAAATACAATTTGCTTTTGATGATCCGTAGGAACTACTTGCCTATCTTTGTCAATTGTAGAGTGTTGTTTTAATCATAATTATATTACTGCTACTTGAAATAACATATACAAAACGTCATGTTTTCTCCACCTGCAATATATTTTTACTGTGTCCCTAGCGTCTCCTATGCATATATTTAATACAATATTACAAAGAAATATAATATTTTTAAATGAGATGTCGATTAACGAACAGCCAAAAAGGCGCAAAGTCCGTGAAAAGGTTCGATTATTAAAAAAAAATACCTCTTCAGTACACGATAAATCTAGTTTTTTGAATGCTACGTGTTTTCAATAGCGCTGGGGTGACGCGGTGATTGCATGCACGGGCCCGCGTCGCCACAGGAAGCCGACAGACGGCCGAGGGGTTTTTGTGGGTATTCCCCGCGGTTAGCGCCGGGTGATTCCAACATATCCCTCTCAGTCCCCCCGGGCTGGGAGGGGATGCATCAATGCATTTATCCGAGTAAAAGAAAAATATGTATTCAATATCAGACACACAAAGAAACAAACATTCCAAATATTTTATGACATATATATTTATATTTTCATAGTTTAGTGTTATGGCCACACTAAGCCTAATGTACTCTCAAGTACAGCTTTCGGAACACACCCATTGTATTTGGCACCAGATTTTCAACTTGAGGGTGGTAGCTAGCCAGACGAGTATTAGAGAAAGCCCTACTAAAATACTATGGTTTCATTACGATACATTCCTACACCGAAAGCTCAACTCATTGTAAGTGGATTCGAACTAACGTCCACTGACGCGGTGTCTGTACTCATTACCAACTGAGCTACCACCGTTTCTCCTCCTCACAGGTGGATTCCTCATAATATTTATTACTGTAATAGTAATAAATGAGTATTTATTGACACAAATGTTTAACCTTATACAGTGTATAATAATATAATATATTGGAAAATTGATAAACTCAGTTTTTTTTATAATAGTTATATTACCTGTGGAGGTACTGGCTTTCAAGTGCAACAACAAGTGGAACACACCTATTGGTATTTGGCAGCAGATTTTCAACTTCAGGATGGTTGCTAGCCACGTGGGCATTATAAAAGACCCTACCACCATGCTATGGTTTCCTCACTATTTTTTTTTTGCCTTCACAGAAAACTCAAGCTCATTGTAGGTAGATTCGTACTCACGTTCCTTGACGTAAAGTCGTACACACTACCACTGAGCTATCGTCGCTTCCTAGTTACTAATAGTTAATAACAGGTTTATTGTATATATATATGTATATATAAGTGGTAAAATTATTACAAACAAACAAACTAGTATTTGCATTGATTATATTAAGATATTATATATTATAGATGTATATTATAAGTATATTGTATATAATAATTTTACCCCTTTGCTAATCTTGCGATCATAATGAAATTGTGTGTTAATATTGTCAAGAACACAGAAAAACGTATAAGATACTTTGAATCCGGAAAATAAAATACTATTTTCGGAGAATAAGAAGGCTTTTAGTAACATTTACGTTACAGAGCTTAAGCTAAAGACGGTCATATAAATAGCTGTTGTTCCCTGGAAGGGGAACCTGTAACGACTCTACCGAATTTACAATCCGCATAACACAGCTGCCTCCCCCAATATACCTGAAAGATGAACCCGGGCTAACCCGCTAACTGATTTACCAGTATACCCGAGCTGGCGGGTAATCCTATGTTCATAACGAGAGATCCATCAGTCGTCATTAGGCGGACACGACGGTGGGTAGCCCGCCACCCCCGGGGGGCTTCCTACCACCCCCGTTCCTTACCCTCGTCACCCGCGCACCTGTGAGAGCCAAGATTGATATCCCCGCTAACCACAATGTTCTGACAGCTCGTTATTGAAAAATTGAACGATAATCCCATTGAGGCTTTGTTTAAGATTTCGCTTTTATTATGGACGGGGTTTTTTTTTTTACTCGCTCGAGCGTTTTATTTACTTTGGTAATTTTTAAAACCCCTTTCGGGGGAAACTCCTTTTTTTAGGCATTACTTTATACGGAATTTAGGAAAACGTTACGCTTGCTCGTTAGACTTGCACGTCACAGTCTGACATCACGCTTACTGATGAGTGTATATGTAACTTGAGATGTAAAGAAAAACATTTTAGTCAAATCGCATTTAGCCAATTAGTGTTTTATACACTAAAACGTGTTAGAGGACAGAACGTTTATGAATGAAGTAAAAAAGCTGAAATTCTTTGTTTACAGTACTCAGTTAGTATCGTCGAAGTTTCGTCGAGTCATACTCAGAGTCTCGTTCCACAATCGTTATATTTTACAGCGGAGCTTCCGCTTACTACAATTTATATTTCGAACAGTCGTCCGTACTGTCCAACGTTCTTAACTCGACTGCCTCACCCAGTCGCTCTACTACCCTATAGCACTTAATCAAATGAACAACTTCTTTCATAGTCATTACACTAACCGTAAGATCAATACAACATCTTTTATAAATGCAAAGTATAGTTATTATTCTTAGTTAAATCGTTTTACTAATTGAAAGAATGTATTATTATTATATTTCTAGTATCATTATGTCTCCACACAAATAAGCAATCAACGTGTCTACACGAACCGCTTTTTAAATATATGTAGTTTTATATAGTCATGTACGTTAACTCGTAGGGTTTATTTTTTCTTTAATAGGCAACAAAGATAGCTAACTGCCATCCTCAAGCTAAAAATGTACCGCCAAATATCTACCTACACCACCACTGCTTTCGACCACATCGTCACTTAATAATAGGTGAATTGTTGTCCATAACGCTAAATAAAACAGAATCGATGACAACCAGAGCCGAGTTTGCACGGCTTACCGACACATTCGTGTCTAAAAAAGTTTACACCACAATTAGTATGTCAATTGGTCACCATAAATAAATAATTATTTTTGTTCCAGGCTGTGCCTTCGTGAAGTTCAGTTCGCACCAAGAAGCGCAAGCAGCCATCACAACCTTACACGGAAGTCAGACGATGCATGTAAGTAAGCTAAATTTTGATAAGGCCCAAATATACCTTTTCGCGGGTCCAAGACTTTTGTATTACAGTTCAAATGATACACCGAAATACGACTTTTTTTCAACATTAAAATGCATACAAAAAAAATATACGTTTTGTTTTTCCAGCAAATAAACCCTCGGCGTACGGCCACACGTACAATTATGTTAAATAATTTAAGAAATATTCATTTTAATTATTATCCAACAGTCATTTATACACTGTTCCTCACATGTCAAAAACATAACCTAACTAAATAAATAAAAAATTAAGCTATATGTATTATTTAAGCATATATCAAGTTAACCAATAAGTATTTAAGTTAATTGATATATTTACAAAATGTAACTTAACCTCTTTCGATTGTTGCTTCTTTTATAAGTAAACATTTTTAATGTTTACATTAACGCTGTAAGCGACCCATACGCAAGTAGCTAGATTATAACGCTGACACACAAGTGGACCAGTAAAAACCACGGTCCTCAAAACTAAGTGGAAAGCTCCCTTAATGTTGAGATATATAATCGATATAATGTTTAGAACGTCATCCTGTTCATTTTCTTATTGTTTTCGCTTTATGCTAACGATTGTAGAGAGGAAAAACTTGGTTATGGGTGCCGAGAATATAGAAGAAGGTATTGTTTCACCTATATCGGAAAACATGTTTTAAAATGCATGCACAAAGCGGATTTCGTTCAACGATAATGGAACTCTCGAGTACCCTGCTTAGTAGTAATCAAGCCACTCCAGGCTAATGCCCAGCTAATACTGAGTGCTTTGAACAAGGGTTTCGGTAGCTTTTATCTCTTACCTGTTTCATTCATCGGGTTATCTTAGAATTTCCTAATATATTTTCTAACTCATCAACCATATCTATATTCCATACATCTATACGTATAACGAGTAAGTGAATTTAACGTATCTGTACTTTTAATATTTATGTAAAAAAATTACTGACATCATTTTTAGAAATGTCTGTTTGTTTGTTTGTGCACGCATCACTGCTAAAGTACAACGTTTATGATAAACTGTACTAAGTAAATCATAAAGCGTAAGTAGCGTAAGCGTTGATATCGTGGCCGGACGTCACGTCAACGGACGTGAATTCGAATCCCTGCAATGAGCTTGAACTTGAACCATAGCTTGGTGTTAGGGCTTTTTCTAATCCCAGCCTGGCTAGCTACCACTCCCAAGTTAATAAGTTAGGGCCAAATACCTGAAGCTGTGTTTGGGCAGTTGCACTTGAGAGCCAGTCCATCCACTAACCTTAGCGACACCATCTAAGACCACATCGTCATTAAACACCAGTTGATAGCGTGGCCGTAATGCTTATTAAAATTAAGAAAGCTTAATAACTTAATTTACTAAATATTATATACCAAAAAACATAAATTCAATAAATTTAATGAGATTTTAAAATCCATATATATACATTGCCTGGCGATATACACTTCGAATATTCAGTTCAGTAATTGAAACCTTACGTGCTAACAATGTATCGGAGGATTTCTATTTACTCACCGAACCGTGTCCCGGCGCGGATTTGTGGCAAAAACGCCCGGACAACGGAATCGGCTGTCCTACACGAGCGCTTAACTTTTTAATTAGTGATGTTCCGCCGCGCCGGTAATCCCATCCCTTAATATCTACAATAAAAGATACATTCTAACTAGCTTATTAGAGGGAACATATTCTGTTCTTAGAAAGATGTCAATTAGAGTACATTGCGGCGGTGATCAATAGTTTGGTAATATTTTTGCTACGAATTATTATCGAACGAATTAGTGTCTCTGTTCTCCGCCAGCTTTGGCTGTAACTTCATTGACTATTTCGACATTCTGCCTATTCTTGTAACTTTTTTAATATAGCTTTGGTTCTATTGGTTGTAGCGTGATGTTAGATAGCCTAGAGCCTTCCTGAATGGTCACTCTATCAGTTACAATGAGACAATGGTTCATAAGATTAGCGCTTTGCAACAAAAAAAAAAAAAAAACAAACTTTACCGCTTTACAGTATTAAAAACTAGCTGTGCCCGCGACTTCGTTCGCGTGGAGATAAAAATTATTTAACCAGTTTTTGTACCTTTCTTCAATAAACAAACATTGTTTTAATCTTTCGTATTTGTTTTTTTTTTTCAATAAAAAGTATCCTGTGTTACTTCTAATACCTCCAAAAATATGTGTACAAAGTTTCATGATGATCGGTTAAGTAGTTTTAGCGTGAAAGCGTCACAAACAAACTTACATTCACATTTATAATATTAATAGGGTGGTAGATAAAAACATATACTATTATCATATTATATTACTAAATTCAAGACCTTAGATCTAGATCGAGAACATCGTTAGTAACAGTATACCTCAATTAAAAAAATACTATAAGTAAAAATTTCAAGAAAAAATAGGTTCTTCCATGGCCTTAATACAATTTTAGCATTTGATCTTATCTGTTACTTGGTCGAAGCCAGAAGTGAGTAGTAAATACCTATAATAAAGATTGCACTTGCATAGATTTATTATCTCCTCATGTATGTAATATAATATTCTGGCGCAAATCTTGTTGATGTTACAAATGTATAAATAAACTAACTGACCCGACAGACATTGTCCTGTCTTAACCATGAATATTTAATTCTAATTGGTATAATTAATAAAAAAATATTACTTATATACAGTGTTTATTATTATAATACTCTATGACAACTGACAGTCACGTAAAATTAATATTGTCATTAAGTTGTTAAATTTTCTATGGTTCCATTCAACTTCCTTAATTTTTTTCTTTCATAAGAACCTTCTCCTGACAAAAATTAACAAAACAAAGAGAAAAGGAATTAGCGAAATTGTTCCATCCGTTCACGGGTGATGCGATGACCAAGGGAAATAGAGATTCATTTTTATATATATATAGATGGATAAGTTTTTTTGTAAAATATGTATGAATATCGTAAATTGGAAAATTTAGTTTGAACGCGCCAATCCTAGCAACTACCGGGGGGATTTTTTGTTTATGTATTTAATATAGTATTCATTGAGTGAGGTTTTATGCTATTTAATATCACGCTTCCGTCAACAAGAACAAAGCTGTACTGAAAAAAGTTACAAAAAGGGACAACAGTAATTAAATCATTTTTAATTTCACACGAAGCCGCGGAGACAGCTGGTGATATATATACAATGTAAGCTTTATATAGCAAAAACTTAAGAGACTGGGCATTTTAAGCCTTGTCGAAAAGTTTTAGATGAATATAAAAAATATAACATTATATGTACGACAGTAAATAGAACAAAGTCAATTGAGGTCGAGAATTTACAAAGTTTAACGTTAAATAGTGTATCATTGTATCATTAAACGGAGTTTACACTTTTTTATTTTTAAGTATTATGGTCATAATCGCACTTGATCTTAAGTCTTAAGATCTAAACCTGTAGAGGAATTGGCTCTCAGGCGCAACTGCCGGAACATACGTATTGGTATTTGCCGGTAGATTTTCATCTTAAGAGTGTTTGCGAGCCAAGCGGGCAACAGAAAAAGCTCTACCACCATGCCATGGTTTCCCCTCGATGTTTTCCTTCACCGAAAGCTCAAGCTCATTGTAAGTGGTTGGATTCGAACTCACGTCCCTTGACGCAAAGTCGTACACACTACCACTGAGCTATTATCGCTTCACACTTAATTTGTATACCCACAAACGTATACACAGACAAAATACATGAGCCCGCTGCGTCAGTTGCCCCAGAGCTTCCAGCGAGTGTGGACGTGTTTTCAAACAGCGCATACCCAGCCTATGCCACGCAGCAAAGTCAACCTGATTGATCATCATAGAACACACTCACCTTTAACTAGGGTTATCTTCTTGAATATTATAAGTAAGAATCCATTTGAAAACATCAATAAAGTTCTTTATTATAAACTAACTTGTTACTCTACAGTGCAATACATAAAACTAGTTTTTACCTGCGAATTTAAAGCAGATCTTTTTGATGTAAATGATATTTCTTAAACCCTCGAGTAAAGTACTGTTTGCTGTACATTCTATATACATTTCTCTATACTTAAAAGCTGGTGTACAAATTTTCAGTGCAGGATATCGGGTGTTCATCGACACTCATGACTAGTGTTCGACCGATTTGACCTGACATATTTTTATTTCACTCTTCTGTGTTGGCAAGTGCTGAGAAATGGTCTCGATATAAAGTTACCATTGCTGTTTCGACTTTAAAAGCTCCAGTAAAAGTTAAAACAGTTCGATTCGGCAACAGAGTAAAACGAACGTCCAAATAGTGAATGTAAGTCGTGGTCAATCAATATTTGCAGAGAACAAGATGCGAGGGAGCCGGGGACAGACAAAAACGTCATTAGGATAGTCGGGGACAAATCCGGCCGGAGTGCCTTTTGTGCAGAAAGGAATTATCGGAGTGACCGAATTCGGTTCGGAAACCTCTCGGTCGATGCGGCTTGTACCCGTGCCCTGTGGGTTCGTTTCACATTTTTCATTCTGATTAATATACATACTCAATTGCCGTCATGGATATTATTATTTTTTTATTTTAAAGTGACACATCATATTTTAGGGCTTTGAAATTCTGATCTGCAACCACTTTGTGTGACGTTTGATCGGATAGAGTCGGCTCGAGGCGCCTATAAAATAGAGATAGATGTAGCGATGTTTCAATTCAGTCGTATGGTTTAAGGCAGCATTTTTGAAGTGAATACTTCTATAGCATCGTTATGATGCGAAACTCGAAGAAACGAAAATAATACAGTAAAAAGAGACAACCACATACATCTATAGGAATCAACGTGCGAGAAAATGAGACAGAAAGCATCATACATTTTTAGTTACAGGTTCTGAGCGTTGTACGTGTATTAGCGTGTATAACATATTACATAGTAAATTTTGGAAGATTTCTTTTCTATCACGTGTTAACTGCACATCCTTTTTTATACTTCGCTTGTTACAATCTATCGAAGCAAAGGAACCTTTCTTCATAAATTACAGCAACTTAAAGTCGTTTAAATGTTTTAAAATTTTACATACGTTTCGAGAACTATTGACATTACAACAGCAATATTTTATCATAATGCTTAACCAAGATTATTAGAATAAACTTAGTATTTTGAGAAAATTGTACTATTATATAACGTCACAGATAAATTAATCGTATGGCACTTTTTAAAATGCTTTATAGATTTAGCATTTTCGCCACAATCTCATCTGATGTTATATACACATGCTAAGATTAGTGAAGGAACTGGCTTTCAAGTGCAACTGCCAGAAGACACCTATAAGTATTCAACGGTAAATTTTCTACTTCAGGGTGGTAGCTAGTCAGCGGGTGTTAGAAAAAGCCCCACCACCATGCTATGGTTTCATTACGATGTTTTCCTTCACTGAAAACTCTGGCTCTTTTAGGTTTACCTTCGCACTCACGTCCATTGACGCCGCGTTCGTTCACAATAAACATATAAAAATACATGTATATGCTTTATTTCACGGTGATTGCTCAAACGTTGTTAATATTTAACGATTTCATATGTCGAAAGTTATTTTTACTCTTATTTCAAGGTTTAGCATATCATCCAATTAAATAAAAATACACTCGTAACTGGATATGATTCTTGAAATAAATACATAACAATACAACAATCCGTACATTATTATTTCCAACTGTATTCATCATTAGTTGAAACACAAAAATATTACATAACTTGTACAACGAAAATATATAATTAACATCGAAGGAACCCTTTGCGTAATCTGAATAAATAAACCCTTCACTCCGTTCGTTGTTAGGAATATATAAAAAAATATCATTGATATCTGTCGACGGTACTCGAGTATAATCCGTAACAAGGTCATCTGTATTATAGCTCGTATCTTGTTCGAGGTTTACCTTCTCGTTTTCGGGTCACAATTATTTCTAAATTCATCTCTTATTTATTGCAAAAGAAAACTAACAGACATTTTTACATAAATATTAAACAATTTAAGATACATAATCTAAACATTGACTCGATTTAAGCAAAGATAAAATAGTTATTAAGCATTACGTTTCTACATATTTTATTTCTCGTGATTCTTAACATTTTTTTTATAGTGTATTGGTTTAGCGTAAAGACTACAATCTTACCTTAAGTGACAATGTGGCTTAAGATAGTGGGCGCGGTAAACTTAGTGTAGGGACTGGATCTCAAGTGTAATTGTCAGAACACACATACAGGTATTTGGCGACGGGTTTTCAGCTTGAAGGAGATAGCTAGCTAGGTGGGCTTCAGAAAAATATTTAACACTATGCTATGGTTTCATCACGATATTTTCCTGAGCTTAAGATCAAGTTTCGAATGTATTCAAGCTCAAAGTCAATGATTTGGAGTCCGTACACATTACTAACCAAGCAATCATCGCTTCAATGTTTTGTTTCTCTCTGTAGTTAAACAAGGTATTTAACCTGTTAAAGTAAACAAAATTTTACATAACAAGTTCTGCGGGTAGAACAGCGGCCATGTTGTTTTTAATAATTGGACCACGGAATGAAGCCTTTCGTGCACCTTATTAACGAGAAAATTTCAAGTGTTTCACCCGTCCGAAATCCTAATAGGGTTGCCCTATGGCATGATATAATTGTGAAGCAACAAAAATGTAACATCGAATAACCATTATCTAAGCTACATGTCTACTCCCATACCCCTCGGGACGAGAGAGTTTCATGGATAGACCCCGATTTGTATTACCGAAAAAGATATACCATTCACTACTGAGGTTTCCATAAAGGAAAGCATCATGATGAAACCATAGCACCATGGTAAGGCTTTTTATGATGGCAACCTGGTTAGTTACCACTCTCAAGTTGAAAGTTTGCCAACAAATACCTATAGGTATGTTCCGGCAGTTGCACATAAGAGCTAGTGCTTAGATTAGCATGTACAGCAACTTGGGCCACATTATCGCTTAACATCCGGTGAAATTATGGCCATAACGCTAAACTTATAAAAAACTTAATTAAATAAAGTGTATTTATTACCACTACCTCGGGTGTTTCACCAGGAATTGTTACCAACCTAGACACACAAGTTTGTCTTGTCTATTACCTGACCAACAATTAATATCCGGAAAAAGTACCAAAATTATTAATTAATTATTATTTATTTTCATTTGATCTTAAGTCTGCATCAAAATAGATAAAAATATAATTTAATGTAATACATCGCATGCTAAGAATAAAACTGACCCAATTTTACTAAAATAAGTTATCAATATGCGCGGGTTAAGAACCACCGAAACGACGCTTCTTAAGCCAATCTCTATGGGTATTAATATTTCCAATTGTATCAGCTTCTTACTGAGTTCGTGATATGTATAAGATTTGAATTAATCTCGCTTGGTAGCCCTAGAGGCCGAGAAAGGCTGCCGTAACAATGTGCCCGAGATTGGGTGCCGGCTGTCGGCGCCTTATTACCTAAACTATGTATACCTATCTTTCAATTTCACTTTTTTTTTAACAACAATAACAATGAAAAAAAACTAATTAAACAAAGGATTCTATGACACTTTTGTATGAGATTTTATTTTAGTCAAATTAATAACGTTACTAAATATTTCTCTTATTTTATTAATTAATTTATCATATTTAAATAACAGCTTCTACCTTAATGCTTATAGAATTATTTCTACCAAAAAGTTATTTTATGGGGACAAAGTTCCTTATCGAACGGTACGGATGGAAGCTAGACAAATCAATATGTAAGATTTTTCCGTCACGACCCTTTCTTTAGTCTGTTTATATATTGCACTATATTTTTATAATGTACACGCGTATGCTATTGGCTGTGCCCAGTTATAGCTGCGCGCTTATTGGTTCAAGACAGCCAGTGAGTTCTCAACGGCTGCGCAAATATAGTTTGTACACGTCACACGAGTCAGCTGTTTCGTAGCGTAATATGTGTATTATAATGAATTAGCAGAATTGAATAATGTATAATAAGATGTTTATCTTAACAAAAAAAAAATTACGTAATTTCCTATCATTCCTTCAATTAATTTGTTATCTCTGCGATTCATTTAATATCTCTCAGATGCTAGTATTTCATTTATTTGTCTTTATTAATCAATAATAATATACTACGTAAGGAAATTCGTTCCAACCGAGTGTTCAAAAACACTCTCGCATTTGTTTTTTCTAGTTGTATATTCCGGTTAAGCTCCGCTACGGTTTTCTCCAATTTTAACAGGCCCTTCTCTAGCTATTAGTTGTAATTCTAAGAAGTAGCAAAGGCTACTACTTTTACTGCTGTATTATTGCAGGTATTTTATCTAGTATATGGTGGTCGTGATTAAGTTAGACACAAATATCATATCGTCATATCCTCGCACACTACACAGTTTCAAGGTACATCAAAGATGAGACATTAATACTCATATTACATCAGAAATATCTCTGAAGTCAACGTCCAAAATACAATCCCGAATATTGTGAGACCAACCACGAATTCTCGTTCTGCGTACATAAACAAAATAATAGAGTTTAGAAGCGATAAATAATTCGCTTTTGGAATAAACTCGGAAACTTTTGTTCGTGCTTACCTGTTTATTGTCTTTGGTAAACTTGAAATCTAATTAACCGTTGTTAATTAATGAAAAAATATATTTTGTAAGTTATGATTAAGTTGATAATAAACTAGCTGCGCACTTGACGTCGTTCGCGCGGGTTTGAATTGTGTTTAACGATTTCTTATCAGAAATGATGTGATAACATAAGTAACGTAGAATCGTCTAGGAATGTTTCCACTTCGTATGGTCATAGTTATATCGAGATAAATTTAGTAGTTTTGAAGTGCTCGGGTGTCAAAGGAACTGTATTTTTCTTATATTTTTATAGGTATTTTTATTGTTAAGGTTTAGCGTTTTGGCCACAATTCCACCTAATAAGTAGCGATGTGGTCCAAGATAATGGACACGCTAAGCCTAGTGAAGGATCTGGCTCTCAAGTGCGACTGCCGGAACACACTTATAGGTATCTGGCGGCAGACTTTCAACTTGAGAGTGGTAGCTATCCAGACGGGCATGAGAAAAATCTCTACCACTATGCAAATAAAAATAGATAATACGTTGGTTGACGTATTCATCAACGCGCAGTCGAAACTTCTGAAGCTAAACATTCAATAAGAAGAGATTTTTCGAAATTTGACCTATAAGAATAAAAAAACTATACACATTGACTTAAAATTAAACACGTGTTTCAGCGTTTTCAAAATTTCATCCCCTACGTGTGTAAAACGGGGTATTACATATTTAATTAGTAATATTACTGATATATCTCTGAATCTACGACACCTATTTAGTTGATATTTGCCATGGATATTCCTTCCATGACGGAAAGATGGGGCATTACGATCACGTGTGATTGATAGGGAAAACGCGAAGTCGTGAAGCACCAACCAGTTTATATATAGACTAGCTGTGACCGTGACTTCGTCCGTGCAAAACTAAAAAATACTCCATAATATTTGCCTCTTTGTGGAACTTGTTTTGGTACAATTTTGCTTGTATAGTTAGTAGCGTGATAATAAATAAAAAGCCTTCCTCGGTGATTGATTTATCAATTAAAAAAATAATTTTTGAACTCCGACATCTAGTTTCAAACATTAGCGCGTTGAAACGAACAAACAAACTTTTCCGCTTTATTTAATAGTATTATGTGAGTAATGTTGGTACATATTTTTTATTTACATAAATTTCAGATATTTTGGAAACGGCTCTAACGGTTTCGATGAAATTTTGTATTTAGAAAGATTTTTACTTTATAAATTTACCTATCTAATTGCATTTTTCGTAAAAACCGAGTTTTCTTTATAATATTTGCAAAAATATTAATTACATTTGTATTTCTTTAAATTAAAAGATCAGCTCATACATTTGTAATATCACAAATTGTGAATGTGTAATAAATATGTGATGCGCGTTTAAACATATTTTTAGAAACATGCACAATTTGAAAAATCCGTGCTAAGCTCAGTCACCCAGACACTAATATTATTCTAGATAGTAATACATAAAGAGGGTAAAGTTTTTCTTTAAATTAAATAAACGACCGGATTTACTCTAATTCAAATTATTTGTAAAACACGCCCACAGAATGCAGTCGGGAAATCCGAAACGCCAATAAAATCCGGCCGGGCGTGCGACAGCCGCATGCCGACAATAAACGCAGTTAGAAGGCCCCGCGCACTATTCACCGGGCTTACGGCTCGAGCCCAGGGCGAAATTAAGAGATTTTCCGCCCCAGTACAAACACCGTGAAACGACCCTTATTAAAAGCCCTGCTTTAAAATGAAGACACCGCCTATATCGGAGTTGTTTGTTTAGGCCGCGTTATACGGTGCGTAATCAAGTTTTAAAATTACATGTCGCGTCTACTGATTACTTTTTCACGCTTATTATATTGTCGGGTTAATGACCTACAAATTTAGCCTTTCAACATTTAAGTAAGTCATTTCCGGGAGTTTAAATGGAAAGAATGAAAGAGTATTTATTAAAAAGCAAATTTAACATCTATCCTAATATAATAAAGCTGAGAAGTTTGTTTGTTTAAGCGAACTAATCTCAAGAGTTATCGGTTGGATTTAAAAAAAAATCTTGCATTTAAGACGTCGATTATTGAGGAATTTTATAAGCTACATAACATCAAAAATCCAGCAAAAAGATATAGAAAGCTAAATTAGAAGAATAGATGAATGCTTAACTGCTGCAATAATGAATTCAGAATTAGCTGGCATACATCCAGCCACTGACAAACGATACCTGATGATTACTGTTTTATGTATCATAGTATACGTATCATCAAAACACTATCACTTAACTGTGATCCTGTAAAAAATACGTGAAGAAATTTAAAATATAATGTATGTAAAACCTTTATTATACTTAAGTTGAGCTTTCTGGCGAGATTGTTCTCACCTTATGTTAATGACTATGTGATCTAAGATGGAAAACACGCGAATCCTACTGGATGGACTGGCTCTCAAGTGCAACTTCCGGAACACATCTAGAGGTGTTTGGCGGCAGATTTTCAACTTGAATGTGGTAGGTAACGAAGTGGGCATTAGAAAAGCCATACCACCATGCCAACGATTCGACGCGATGTTTTCCTTCACTGACAGCTCAATCTTATTGCGGGTATTTAAACTCACGTCCATTGTCGTGATGTCCGCACTCACTGCCAACTGAGCTATCATCGAAACCTGCGACTAACGACTAAACACCAATCTCTAATGTATTCGTCTTTATTTTTATAATTTACTGTTTGTACTCACTACCAAAACTATTATTGAAACTATTGAAACAAATAACACAAGATTATCAAACGTAATCGGAGGTTTCAACTACAAACCGTTTGTGTATTATAATTCAAGGGATGATTTTTGAATATCTAATTAAATGAAACAATACCAAAATTAATACAATAATATTCAAGGTATAAATGTACGCTTTAATTACATTACTACATATCAAGAGATAGTAAATAGACTTAAATAATTTAATTCCATTTTCACTTCGTAAACGGGCGCACATAACGCCAGAAGGCATTTTATTCAAGCTAACTTGTAGTATACTAAAATATACTTGAATTTAATTAATTAATATTATATCTCTTTGAGGAAACGTGTTAGAGAAATGTCTGTTATGTATCGAGTTTATATCATTTTGCAATTTGTACTAGTTCCCTCTAAACACGGTATTATTATGCCAATGGTAACTGGTATTATCACAGACGCTTATATACTCACTAGCTTTTATCTGCGGCTTTGCTCACATTAATATTGATTTTGACAAACAGATCGAATGACAAAATAAAAAGTTTCATACAAAATTTATCCCCATCTTTATCCCACTTCCTAAAAGCTTTTCGCGAGAAAAAGTAACAACTTCTGCTGATAAATATTTACCTACTGGTAATTTACACGACATGAGAGCTCAGTTGGTAATGTGTAAGGACGCCGCGTCAAGGGACGCTAGTTCGAACCACCTACAATGTGGTTGAGTTTTCGGTAACGGAAAACCTCGCGATGAAACCATAGCACGCTGGTGTAGGGCTTTTACTAAAAAGTTTACCGCGAAATACCTATAGGTGTATTCCAACTATTTCCATCACTAGGCTTAACGTTTCCACCATCTTAGGTCACATCTTCATTTAACATCAGGTGAGAGGTTAACAACTATCACAATTTAACTTCACAACTATCGCAAGAAACATCAAAACATATTAAACTCAATTCAAGTCTACACCAACGAAGTCGTAGCCACGGTTAATATTTCATAAAATACCGAAAAGTAACTTTATATAGAAAATAATATTTGAAAAAAAAACCCTCATAAACCCTTACCGTCTACCAAATTTTATATTTAATCTAAAAACGATGGCATGTAAACTTTTTTTAAATAAATAACCGATAATTCTATTTTTATTTGACGCTACCCTCGTTCATATTGAATGCCTAACATTTTATTCAATAAATTCAGACATCTACATAAATTCTCATCTGAATATTATCGTCTGATAAAAAACCTCGAGATTCTTTTCTTATAAAAGGTTTTTTTCAGAATATCTAAAATGTGTTAGCTATCTGTAGTAAGAAATATGTTTTTGATTTCGTATCTGTGTATGATTCTTATTGTTATTACAATAATATTTTACAACTGAAAAGAAAACTAAGCTAAAGAAAACTAAGATCAATTTTCTTTATATATTTGCTGGAACGTTTATATTTCGTGTATAAGTATTTTTATAGTAACTTAACCGAAATGAGTTCAAATAAAGTGTCGGTGGAATAAATAAAACTACTATAGGTTATGTTTCAATTTTTAATTAATTATACAATTAAATCCATGTATATGTATTTACAATAAAGACGGTTGACGGACTTATCTATACACGCTAAAAACTACTGAAGCCAGAAACATGGAATTCGAAAAGTAGTTTTTTTTTTTGACGTAGTAAGCCACTAAGAAGACATTTTTATTAAATACAACCCCTGATTAAACGGTGATGGCAAAAATATTGTATGGGCAGTAAAAAATCTTTCATCTATAGACTTAAAATTTAACACGAAATATTCGTAACCAAAATAAATAAACACTTGTTTAAGCTGTTATAAAATTTCATCCTCTAAATATGTGAAATGGGAGAAGAAAATATTCATTGGTCTTATTGAGATTCTCAAATAGATAATTGTTTTGTTACGGACTTAAATTTTAGAACAAGCAGATAGTTGATTTGAAAGTTACCCTATTTCTCCTGTATCCTAGACAACCTGTATGTATAATAAAATTAGTTAAACTAACTTCGATTCGCATTGTAAAAAACATTTGTTAGGGTAGCAATAGAAAAACAGAAAATCCAATATAAGGATAAACGTAAGAAGTGTAACTTTTTAATTAAAGTTAACATACGTGTATTCAAAGTAAATTACAACGAACACTAAGCTCAAAAATTAACTCATAACTCAGCGCAAACTGTATTAGAGACAAATGCTACGCCGCGCCGGGCGCCCGCTACGAAGTCTACGCCCGCCGCTACGGAATGCTACGAACTTTGTTCGCTTTCGTAGCACTGTAATTACACTTTAGATATCTGTTCTCATTCATAGTCCGGATGTCTGCTTATATTCATAGCTGATTTAAATAATTCTCTCTGCAAATTATGAAACTTTTTGCTTGTGATCTAATTGTTTTAACTTTTTGAAATAATGTTTAAGGTGAACGTTATATCAATGATGTAATAAGAAATCAAAGTATTTTAAGGATTGGAAGCGACTGACTCCGCGTCCATGGAAGTGTGTTCGAATCTTTGCAATTAGCTTGAGTATTCAGTGAAGGAACACATGGTGATAAAAACATCATAATACCTATTTGGTAATCCAATTCCAATCCAATCAAATTTGGTAAAGTTCATACAGATGTGTTCCGACTATTGCACTTGAGAACCAATACCTCCACTAGGTTTAGCGTCTCTACCATCTTGGATCATATTGTCACTTTACATCAGGTGAGATTGTGAATATAACACTAAGATTATAATGTACATATTTTTAAGGGAAACTTTTCAGGCGTCGCTTCGATAATTCAACAAGACATTGTTGTGGAACTTCAAGGACACTTCATGGCTCAATACATTTAATAACAAATAAAAATAAAAGTTTAACATAATATTTAGATATGCTTATATGTTAATAAATGTTAATTATTATGGGCTACTCGGTTATATATACAGTTGTAAGAGCTATATTTTTATATATAATTTTTGCAGTGAAACTTTCAAAGACGCTCTGGAGACGTAACAGCAGAGACGATATAGACATAACGTAGTCTTTTACACACTTTTTAAAATGTATTGTAAATAATTTGTTTATCTCGTTTAGAGGTGTGTATATCTATTCGATTGTGAGATATGGTCAGTATAGTCCAAACAGCAGTCGCGTGAGAACAGGTGCCAATTATTGCGTGCTCAGCGAATAAACCGCTGTGGAGTTTATCGTCACACATTACAGTATTTTGTTAGTATAATAAGTTGAAGACACGCACGCCTTCAGAGGGTGTCTTTTCGCGTCTTGCGCTGTGGTTACTTAATATCTTTTATTGGGCATTTGGACATATTAACTTAACATATTTTTGCCCAATGCTCTTAAAAGTCATGAAGATTTTTTAAATTTATGTTTTAACATTCAATCTAGTAAATATCGAGTAATAAACAAAAAAAACCGGTTAATAGAATGAAGCAACAATACCGACAAGGCTTACTGCATAATTAATATTTATATGCACTCATTAATATTATAAAGGTGAATGAGAGTTTGTTAGTTTATAATTCTTACACGTCCTAACTACTCGACCGATCATAATGTTTTTTTTTTTTTATACTTAAGATTTATCGTTATGGCCATAATATCACCGGATCTTAAGTGACGATATAGCCCAAGTTGATAGACACGCTAAACCTCTGGAGAAACTGGCTCTCAAGTGCAGCTGCCGGCACATACCTATTGGTATTTGGTGGCAGGTTTACAACTTGAGGGTGGTAGCTACCCAGGCGGGCATTAGAAAAAACCATACCACCATGCTATGGTTACCTCCCGATGTTTTCCTTCATCGAAAGCTCAAGCTCATTGTAGGTGCTTGGATTCGAATTCACGTCCCGTGATGCGAAGTCGTACACACTCCACTGAGCTATCATCGCTTCAAAAAATTACCATAAATATAGTCAAAGCTATCATTAAAAGGACATATGGTACCATTTATCTAGATAGAAAGTATTGTTCAGGAAGGATTAGGAACAAAGTCGCGAGCACAAACCTTGTCATTGTAATATTAAAAAAAAAACTATCTTTAGGTTCTAAGAACAAGTATATTTTTCTATAATAAATGTTCAAAAAACGTGTTGAAATTCTGTGATAATGGATCCCGTACACAATTGTAAATCTAACGAGACGCCTGGATCCATAGAATCCGAAGGTATTCTATCCAAAAATATCGTGCGTCTAAACATAACTCGAAGTCCGCGAGGCTCTGAATTATCATCTCTATACGGTGTCGAACGCTTCGCATACCTTCGGCGCCCTTATTGAGAATATTTACATATATATGTTCCGTAGGGCTGTCACCAGAGCCTGACATATATAAATAAATAAACAGAGATAAAAATAAAACTTTTTTCATTTCTGTATACCAAATGGTAGGCTTTAGTGTTAAGTTTTCGAAGCGATGACAGCTCAGTTGGTAGTGTCTACGGGCACCACGTCTAAGGACGTGAGTTTGAAGCTGGGAGGCTTTAAGCAAAGAGAAAATCGGTATTTGCTATGTAAGCGCACTCCATCATAGGCATCATAGCCACTTACTAAGTTAGTTTGAGGTCAAGCGCTTATTATATTCACCTACCAACAAAATTATAACCAATAAAAAAATATATTTAAGATAAGCTTGAACTATTGGTGTAGGAAAACATCGTGAGGAAAACATAACATGGTGGTAGGATATGGAACCAATATGGAAAAAAATCTGCACTTGAGACCCAGTTCCTCCAATAAAGGCCGGCAACGCACATGCGATTCCCCCGGTGTTGTGGGTGTCCATGGGCGACGGAGATCACTTACCATCAGGTGACACGCTTGCTCGTTTGCCCTCTACTCCATAAAAAATACACAAGGCTAGATTCTTACTGTGGGAGTTTTTTTTTTATTTAAAAAATCTATATAAAATAAAAGCAGCTTCCGTTTTCAAATATATGAATACGTTAACGAATAAACGTTATTGTTAACTATAAAACAACAAAAAAATCTTCCATGATGACATCTATACAAATAATATCTGTATTTATATAACAAATATAACATTATATTTACATTAAAAATATTACATCGGTAACTTCCATTTTTTTTTTGTTTATTTAGGCAACCCTAACTTGGTCGAGTTCCTTACATACCGCTCCGTGACATATTGTAAGAGGGGCACCGAATATTATCAAACTCGAGAAATCGTGGATTTAGTAAGGCTTAAGGTAATGATGGAATATTTTCGATCGACTCCGCTGACGGAATTCTCGCTCGGGGCGCTTTATCGAGTCGAAGTCATCGGAACAGGTCCCAGAAGAGCGTTCCAAATGGAATTTTCTCGAATCTCTCTTGTTATAGAAGGAATAAAATGACATCTGCTGAAAGTATAACGTATAATAACACAATCGCGACATATGATACTATTATTATATGAATAAAAAATATTATGCTATTAAATTGATACTATAAGTAAAAATGTGTAAATGCCACATACATGTTTTTGAAAATATCACGCTGGTTTGTGTCAATTGGCACATCCAAACCTCAGTATCGCATCGACGTTCAAGGAAGCATGTTGTGTGCCGATTGATATATTAAGTATACAAGAAACAACACTTCTAAAGGTCGTGGAATCAGATTTAAAACGTAACTATTATTCATTGGCAATTTGATATTTTTGTAAAATAAAATATACACCCGTAAAATTTCCGTTACAAAAAGTAACGTGTACACTTTCGACGAAGCATAGCAATATACACATGTCTCTTTTTCGTGCGCAATATAAATAATATACTGTCTTACTTTATCATTCATAGCGTTCCACTTTTTTCTGTCCAATATAGCGAACATAACGCATCTCTACTTGTATATTCTGCACATCATTGTACCAGAACGGTGTATGCAGTACTACCTCAGTACCCACAGTACAATACCGTCAATATAATCAGGGATCAATACCGTCAAGCTTCTCTTTAACTGTACTAGAATAACTAATTTTCAAACGCGATAGACGATATCTAATGTAACGGCTTACACATATTGCATACGGTGGTCACAACCTACTTAGATACAAATCCCTGATTTTTGTAATGACACACTACGGCTAGTGTGATATATACAGTATAATTCATCTATTCCGCTTTATGTATAAATTAGTACCTAACTATCTTTTGTTTAAAACTACCTAAAATAAAATGGCGAATAAAATTCAAATGATATTCTAAGTATACAATTGTACATTAAAAATGATAAAAGGGCAATGGAATCCAAAATCTATATACCCTTGGATCATTTACGAAAATCGCATGGAATGGTCTTAGTCCCATACCGATAAGTTCAGTAGTTTTAACATGATTGATCATCAAAGAAACTCTATTTCCTTATCAAAACCATTAAACTTATCAGGATGGATACCAAAGATAGCTGTGTCCGCGATTTCCTTCGCGTGAAGCTAAAAATTATTTAATAACTAGATTTTCCGTGCGGCTTCGCTCGCGTAAATATTAATTTTCTCTCTCTCTTTACCCTACTTCTACTAAGATTATCGCGAGAAAAAGTAGCCTATCACCGTCTCCAGGTTCCCGTCTATTTCTATACCAAAATTCATCCTAATAAATTCAGCGGTTTAGGCGTGGAAGCGTAACAAACAGACACACTCACTTTCGCATTTATAATATTAGTAAGGATTTTTGACCGTTTTCTTAACGATTTTTCAGTACAGCATACCTCCTATCGGTGATAGCGTAATGGTAAATATTTCAAAGCCTTTCTCGATCGTTGCTCTACCAAATACAAAGAGAGCTTTCGAAATCCAACTGGTAGTTTTTCAGATTATAGCGCGTTCAAACAAACAAACATTGTACCGGTTTATTATATTAATATATAGATAATATACTTTTTAGCAAGATTACAATTTCAATATCATATAGGGCTGAAATTTAATTTGAACGAACATTATAATTTACAACCGGATCAAGTTAGAGCAATTTATGCGATACGAAATCGCGAGGCGCTGAATGTGAAATTAAAGTAATTCAACATATTCTCTTTGTCTTCCCAATACGGTTTGGTTTATTGTATGTTTATAAAGACCTATTAAGTTATAACTTGAAACCAACTTGGACTACTATGAATTGATGATGATACCATCAAATGAACAGGACGAAACATATTATACAGGCAGATTAAGTTATAACTTGGAATACTACGAATTGATGATCATACAATGAAATAAGTTGGAAGAAACATATACCAGTAACCGACCTGTAGAAATATTGCGGATATTATCGTAATCGGATATTATCGTGAAAGTAGAAGAAGCGAAAAATGTATGTCAGGATTGTAGCAAGTGGAAGGATGTTGTCTCTGCCTACCCTTATTGGAGAGAGGCGTGATATTATGTATGTATGTATGTATTATCGTAATCATTCACTAAATATTACCTATTTGATAGCTACACGTAATAGATTACATTTGCATTTGTTATTATGTTACGCAACACAGTGACTGCACTGAAACTAATTTAAAGTGCAGTACTTAAATTTAAAAAAACAATTGAAATAAAACTAATTTAAACGGATTTTATCGCGGTTATTTATTTATTTTGATCCCGACGTTTCGAAAGCTTTTCAGCCTTCGCCCGCCCGGCACAGTCCGCCCCGTGACCACGAAGGCTGAAAAGCTTTCGAAACGTCGGGATCCAAATAAATAAATAACCGCGATAAAATCCGTGTAAATTAGTTTTATTTCAATGAATAATATTCGCGTAAACATAAGAAATCATTAAAAAAACAACTTCAAAACTACCAAGTGTTTTATATTTAAACTATACGATGACACGATTTATCAAAGCGCCTCGTTTAAAATGACCATTTTCGTTAGAAGGTAATGGATTCAACGAAAGCGCTGGTAACCGGTCACGGGTCGCAGCCGTTTCTCAGGCGGAGGCCGTATGCAGATGTCTGTTTGTCCAGTCATTAATGCCGGGATGTTCGCTCCGGGCGTCAGTCGTACCACACCGTGGCGTTCACTGCAAGAGATGTGTGGTCCAAGTCACTAGCGATACAGTTTTTAATCTATTAATTTATATATACCATTTTTTTATACTTAGCTCAGCGTTATGGGCATAATCTCACCGAATCTTAAGTGACGATACGGCCCAAGTTAGTAGACACGCTAAACCTGTAGAGGAACTGGCTCTCAAGTGCAGCTGCCGAACACACCTATTGATATTTGGTGGTATATTTTCAGCTTGAGGGTAGTTGGTAGCCAGACGGGCATTAGAAAAAGCCCTATTACCATGCTATAGTTTCCTCACAATTCTTCACTAAAATGCCAAGCTCATTGTAGGTGGTTGGATTGACACTACCACTACCATCTATCATCCTACCTCGTTACACAACGATCACAGGGCAACACTCGCCCATGTACCGAATGTGTTATATATACATAAGTAATCAATCTAGTTTTGATATTTTCCACAAGTCTTTAGCCTCAATTAAATCTATATTTAGAAATCAATAGTGTCTAATTATCTGTTATGTATACTTGAAACATTTAATAACTCTGACTAACATTGGATGTCGGTGTCACGTCGTTTCAAAACGTAGTACGCCTAAATGTGACACTGCATAAGGTGATACACCTTTTTATCGTTAACGTCTGCACCTCAAGATGAATATGTAGGACTCCCCATTAAAAAGACAACTGCAACTCATAATCCTGTATACTGCTACAGATAAGGGGCATCTTTGATATTTGTTCTAGTAAATAAATGCACTTAATGTAAAATGGTCGCAATCTAGCCAGACACAATTGTTGTATCCTACCATCCCTATTTTTGCATAGGAATATATATCCTCTCTCAGCCCGGAGGGGGACTGAGAGTGGTATGTGGGACTAGCTACCGTGAATACCCACTAAGCCCCACGGCCATCTGTATTTCTGAAGTGACGCGATTCCTACATGCCCTGTAGACTGTATTCAAATAGTATTTTTTTAAGTTTATGTTTAAAATGTAATTATTAATTACAGACATATTTTAACACACGCAACCATATTAATTAACTCAATGTTTAAGCTATATAGCTCGCTGCCACATCATAAATAGTACTAACCAGAATAATTAACGCCGTTTTTATAAGTATTTACACGATATAATATACATGTTTTGATCCTAATCTGTGTTTTACAGCTTTCGTGATATAGTAATTCGTTTATTAAGTTATAATACAGTGTCGTTCAGGTGAATTATGAAAGTAATATTTGTTTTATTAAGTTATCGTCACTCTTTTAGTTAGATAGTTTATTAGTATCGCTAAGTTGAATCATGAAAATATGAAATATAACATATCTATATATATAAAAATGAATCTCTATTTCCCTTGGTCATCGCATCACGCGTGAACGGATGGACTAATTTCGCTCATTCTTTTTCGTTATGTTAATTAATATTAGGAGAAGGTTCTTATAAAAGAAAAAATAAGGAAGTTGAGCGAAACATTAAAAAATTTAAGAAACTTAAAAGAAAAACTTAAAGATAATAACAGTTTTACATAACTGTCAGTTGTCATAGAAGATTACAATAATAATCACAAATATTTTCGAATAATTTTTTTTATTACTTATACCAATTCTAAATCAATATTCATAGTTAAGACAGGACAACGTCTGTCGGGTCAGTTAGTAGTTATATAACATACAGTTATATGGATATTTTATAGATTTCTCATTTATACGAGGAGTATGATAATACTGACTCCTTCTTTTTCTTCTACGTTTCGTCACAAGCCGTATTTGAAAAAATATAAGTGGTGATAAGATTGGCCAATCCGAGAACGCCGGACTTACTCGAGTATCGTCATTCGTGGAGGTTCTTTTAGTGCACCACATTAAAGCTTACTGATAATAATCTTCATACGTGTATGAATCAAAATTCAAAATCAAAATTTTTATGGACAATTTACGCTTATAAGCTCAGCTTGACTACTTTATCAAGTTCACGTGAAAGTAAGAGATAATAGTTTTTTTTTTATCGATAATAGCATTCCACACAAAGCCAGCACATTTCAAACTAACCTTAGCTGGTATTGTAGTAACTATATTCTGATATGTTTGTATCTACTACACACATAATGTAGTCAGTCGTGATCAGAGATTTGGCTTGTAACTTCTAACTCAAAAGTAGGGTTCAATTTAGTCTATTTTATAAGCATTTTTTGACAAATCGTTTTTGATAGAATAGGGGGCAAACGAGCTACCGTGTCACCTGACGGTAAGTGTTCACCGCCACCCGTGGACACCCACAACACCTGAGGAATCGCAGATGCGTTGCCAGCCTTTATTGGAGGGACTGTCTCTCAAGTGCAACTGCCAGGACAAACCAATTGGTATTTGGCGACAGATTTTCAACTTGAGGGTGATAGCCGCCTAGGCGGGCATGATGGGAATACACCGACTGGGAGACCTTACCACAGCTTCATAGTACGGCATAAGTGAGACATATAAAACTTTTTTTTGTGATCAGAATGGGAGTTGTTGTGGGGGGGGGCGTTAAAGTTTACACATTGCTTCCAGTGTTTATCACATAGCCTACCAAATCAAAAACATTGTATATAGATTAGAATTATACATAATGTAGTAAATTAGATACTGGTGTTATGAAGATGATATAAGCAGTAGAATTTTTATCAAATGTCTCGTGACTTGCACCACGAGACAAGGGTCGATTATGTATGCATCAGGGCCCCTCATTTTTGCATCTGTAATAGGGATCATTGTGTAATTATTCACTCGTTAGCGGGAACCAATCTATGGTGCGGAGAGATGCTGCGCTTACACGATTTACAATTCTGAATAAATTAAGATCTTTTATTACGTTAATGGCTTTGCGCTTTGATCAATTTAGCTTTTTTTTTGCTTTTTCTTTTTAACGGCAGTTCTTCGACTGTAATAAGGACATCATCGTATATCTGTTTTGGTCAGGGAAATATGCTAGTAGATCCTAATCCGAATTGATAATGGTCGTGAGGTATTCGTGGGTATTCTCGTTAGCCAGCGGCGGGCGAGTCCCACATAACCCTCACGGTACCCCCGGGCTGGGAGGGTATGCGTAACGCATTTCCCCACGTTAAAAAACGGACTACAAGTTGGATTACAAAAAATCTATTTGTGTGTGAATGAGCAATCATAGACGGAAGCTTTTGTCACGCTATCACCAATAAGAGCAAAGCCGTATTGAAAAATATACAAAAATGGCCAAAAATTGTGCAATAAATTTTAGATGAACGCGAACAAAGTCGCAAACACAGTTTGTAAAATATAATTTGTTATTCGTGTATCGGGTATCGACTTAATTATGTTGTGAAGTTGCGTTCGTTCGCCTCTGGCACGACGCCAGAATACGTTTGCCAAACATAAAGTGACTTACCTGCGAACATTGTTATTCTCTTTTAAAAATATCCATCTATTCTGTTTTTAAATTAATTATACTCAATTTTCTCTATTGCATTTAAGTAAAACCTTCGAATACACGGAGAAATTCGAGTTTGTACGGACGCCGCGTCAAGGTACGCGAGTTCGAATCTCCCTATATAGAGCTTAAGCTTTCCATGATGGAAAACTTCGTGATGAGACCATAGAATGTTGGTATAGCTTTTCCTAATGCCTGCCCGGTTCACTACTACCCTCAAGTCAAATACCTACAGGTGTGTTCACATCGTCACTTAACATCAAGTGAGATTGTGGCTATGTAACGATAAAACCTTAGGTATAAAAAAAGCTTTACTCAATTTAGGGCCTGCGGAGGCGCTTATGAACATCGAAACAACCACCGGTTCAGAAAAAAACCTATTCATCGAGATGCACCGGCTCGGAAGAAACTCGATCGGTTTATCTATATTTTGCATAAATATTTTTATAAACTATTCCTACATTTACTAACAAGTATTTAACGTAGAAATTAAAATAGACACTCAAAGAGACGTTGCCCATAGAACAAACTACTTCTCATACGTCATAACTGAATTCCCGATTGAATATAATATGATGTACTTGGATGTTTTTGTTACTTTTGATTAAAGCTATGTACCGGGAGATGGAGTGTACGATTACTCCTGGCGGTCTGCCAGAAGATTCGTTTGAACAACATTCAACCTGTAACAACTTGTTTATACCGCTAACATCATACTAGCTGTTCCAGCGACTTTTTTCATGTGAAACTTGAAATTAGTTCTCTATTCTGAAGTACCTTTGTACTTTTCTGTGTTTGACGGCACATTTTCAACTTGAGGGCGGTCGCTAGCCACGCAGGCAATAGTAAGATCTTTACCACCATCCTATGGTTTCATTCCGATTTTTAATTTCACCGAAAACTCTAGCTCATTGAAGGCATTCGAAATTTGCGTAAATGCGCCATCCGTTCATGCTACCATTGAATCAAACTACAACTAAGGCTTGGCGTGTCCACCATCTGCAGCCACATTGTCACTTAACATCAGGTGAGATTATGGGCATAACGCTACACCTGCACAGTATTAAAAAAATGAAAATTCGAGTAATTTATTTCAGGAAAAATATAAGCGAGTATGAAAATGTATAAAACGGACCGAGGGGTCCAAATGAAACATAAACAACTGTGTTTGAGAAAGCGCTTCTCTTACTTTTTCAAGAAAATATCTTTATGGAAATGTTATCATCGGAGATTAGTCGCTAAGATTTTTGGAACGAAGTTACTTGTCGCACGGTATGGTTGGAAGCTAGACAAATCGGAATGTAAGATTTTTCCGGCACGATAATTTTTTAGTATGTTCTATATTGCACTATATTTCTATAGTTTATACGGTTATCCATAGCGCGTATTGTATTGTCTGTGCGCCAGAAGCGCGTTTATTGGTTCAAGACAGCCAGTAAGTTCTCAACGGCTACGCAGATATAGTTTGTACATATCCATGTACGAAACATTGTAGTGCATTATATGCATTATAATGATTAGATTAATTGAATGATGTACAATAAAATGTTTAGTTTCACAACTAGAAAAAATATATTAATTACGAAATTTCCTAATATTCCTTCAACTCATTAGTTATCTCTGCGTTTCATTTAATTACTCTCAGACGATAGTAATTCATTTATTTGTATTTGTTAATAAATCATTTAATACGTTCATCTATAATAATACACTTCGTAAGAAAATTCATTTCAACCTAGTGCTCCACGAAACTCACGCTTTTTTTTGTAACTACAACTTCTTCAACGAAAGATCTGTTCTGTTAAATATTATAAATAGTTCTGTCTCTGTTCTGAGTTCTAGTATCTGGTGATCATTTATATCAGTCACGATACGCTGCACTATTTTCTATAAATTAAGCTAAGGCTCATGGCAATTTCCGTTAAACAGAATTCAGATCAGAATATTTAGAAAAAGCCCTGATGCTATTGTACAGTTGTTGTCTACTGAGCCGTATGCTTTTTAAATCAATCAGAAACTAAAATTCACAAACGCAGTAAAAGGGAAGAAATGTATTCTAAAAAATCTCAACTAAAATAGTTTAGAACATCCCTAATATGTAGTTTTACTGCTTACTCGTGATACCAATTTACAAGTTCATAATAAAAACGTCCGGTGTAGTAAAATCGGCACTCGCGTAAACGCGGTCGCACTCGAACGTTTTTGTATGCAGGTTTCATGCGAAAAGCGCCGCCGCACACTTGAATAACTTAGATGTGTTTGCACAAAAACTCGTACCTCCGAAATGCCCGTTTAGCGCTACACTCGGCCGGGGTCTGTAATTTGCATAGAATAACAACGGGAAAAGCTTGCGGTGCTCGGAATAAAGAGAGCTCTTCCGCGCGAAATCTCAGTCGCCGGTTATTCGGTCCCAATCATTCGAGGCGGTGAACGGCTTTCGAATTCGATGCGTTCGCTAATGTTTATTATCGGGAATTAAATTTGCATATGACACTACGTTTTTCGGTAGACACGTTCAGATTTCGTTACTAAACGTTAGTGACCGAGTCGAATTCGATAGGACGGTAGGAATATTTGATGTTAAGTGACGATGTGGCCCAAGCTGGTGAACACATTAAACTTATGGAGGAACTGGCTCTCAAGTGCAACTGCCGGAACACAGCTACATGTATGTGGCGGCAAATTTTCAACTTGAGGGTGGTAGCTAGCCGGGTGGACGTAAGATAAAGTCGTACCACCATACTATTGTTTCATTAGGATGTTTTCCTACACTGAAAGCTCAAGTTCATTGTAGAGATTCGAACTCTCGTCTTTTGAAGAGATGGCCATGCTGCTTACAACTGCGCTATGGTCGCTTCAATATTCTTTATAGAATGTTATTAGCGCTGTACTCGTCATTCTTTGAGCAGAAACTTTTATCTGACATTAGGATGCTGGCGATAATAGCTCCGTAGTAGTGCGTACGACTTCGCGTCTAGGGACGTGACGAATCTACCTACAATGAGCTTTCGGTGAATGAAAACATCGTGAGGGAACCTGGTGGTACACATTGGTGGGATAACTTTTTTTAACACCCACCTGACTAGCAACTACCCTAAAGTTAAAAATTTTCCGCCAAATACCGATAGGCGTGTTCCGACAGTTGCATTTGAAAGCCAGTTCGTGCACGGGTTTAGCGTGTCTACCAACTTGAACCGTATCGTGACTTAAGATCAGATGAGATTATGGGCATAACGTTAAAACTTAACTATAAAAAAATATTATTTCAATATACTTACTATTTATATAACCTGTATTTTAAGTTTTTGATAATGTATTTGCATATTCTCTTAACTTATATCTCTTACTCTATACTGCAGTTAAATTATCGACTGCTGTACAAAACAACAAAACGTCCATGGAATTAGCGTACATAGATTCTTATATAACCAAGACAAAATAGCTTAATATGAACAACGAACAATCTGCAAGATTTCAACCCGACAACTAACAAAAACGTTAAAAGATTTCCTTTAATATTTAGCTGGAAACAGCTCCGTTGAAAGTTTCCCATGACAAGGGCGAAGCGGAACACAACAATATTAATCCGAGAGTCTTATAAGATTCGCAAAGTGTAAATAACGTATAAATTTTTCTCTATTCCCCTGTTACCTGTATTTTCGTGAACGAATAACAACGCCGAGTTCATGGTGAAGTTGGCGCGGTCGGTCGCAGCGAAGTATGATTAAAAAACTTAGTAACGAATCCGGTGACCGTAAACGGAATAACGTCTACGTGTGGCGCTGAACTTATTACTGAGTTGTGATTGATTGATCGGATATTATTAGATGCAAAAAGTTTTCCCGACACAGCCCAGTCCGTGCTCAGCGATGCCGGAGGCGTGTTGCGATTTGTTTGCGATATAATTAATTTTTTTTTTCACACACAACTGATATATGAGCTTGTATTTTTTGTAAACGCAACTTCTAAAGTCTGTTATGGTGACATTTTGTAGGGCATTAAAAATAAGTCACGTTCACATGTCATATTCGTCCGTCACTTTATGAGTCACGTTTGTAAATATTCTTGTATAAGTGACCTTGGCGATTTGATTCAAGATCATAGACACGGTAAGCCTAGTGGAGGGGTTGGCTCTCAAGTGCAACTGCCGGAACATGCTTATAGGTATTTGTCGGCAGATTTACAACTTGAGGGTGGTAAGCCCTACCACTATGCTATGTCTTGCTACAATGTCTTTCTTCACTGAAAGCTCAAGCTTTTTGCAGGTGAATTTGTACTCGCATTCCATTGATACGACGTCCGTACACAAAACTAACTGAGTTATCATCGTTTCAAGACTGTATATTGTATACCAAAAATCACGGATTCACAATTTGCAATCGCAGATAGAAGTATTTCATTAAATCGAAAAGATTTGTTAAGGTCGCGTTTACCCGTGACGTTATCCAGTAACGTCTGTAAATGTATATGACGATCTATGCCATATATGACTTCACCAATACTAATAGATACACTGTGTATAGTTAAATAATAATGTTACACGTTTTTATAACGGACTAAAAAGTAGAAAATATTTTTTTAGTAGACTAGGTTAGAGCGTTATGCCCTTATATCCTCACCTGATCGTAAGTGACGATACGGCTCAAGTTGACAGACACGCTAAACCTGTTGACGGACTGGCTCTCAACTGCAACTGCTGGAACACTCCTATTGGTATTTGGCGACATAATTTCAACTAGAGGGTGGTAGCTGGCCAGACGGGCATTAGAGAAAGCCTTACTACCACCATGATATAGTTTCCTCACGATGTTTTCCTTCACCGAAAGCTCAAGCTCATTGTAGGTGGATACGAACTCGTGACCTTTGATACGGAATCCGTACACACTACCACTGAGCTATCATATTTATAGTTACGTATTACACGTGCCTCACATGTTTCGTTCTCAATGTTTTATTTTATAATTTTTTATCCGTTATAAAAACAAGGTACATGAATATTGTTTTTATTTTATTATCATCTTCTGCTTTTTAAGGTTACGAGAATGAAGATTTGATATATTCTATTCATCAGTCACTATTAAAATACATTCATCTGTCATATATTTATCTCCTTCTTTTCAATTTTCTTCTTACACTTTTTCACATTTTCATGTATTTTCATCCACTTCTGAGCAACGGTCCAAATTTTAAGAATCTAGCTACTCGGGTAGTTTAAAACCAATTATAATCCACCCAGTCATACATACAAGAAAGCAAGTTAATATAGATGTGGTGAAAATAATTTAAAATAGATTTTGTTTTTCTTACCTCAACAAAGTAATGTTGGTGTGTCCGGTGCTGCGGTGCAACATAGACACAATATTAATCTTCAAGATATAAGTTTCAAGATAATCCATTAAGGCTCCTAGCAGTCTCACCCGGCAGCTATATGTACTGTGACGTCTCAGTGACTGATTTATCACCATCCTTCCTACTTCCCTTGATACAATATCTAATCACGAAAATTATAATCGCGGTAATCTTTGCTATCAAGAAAACTGTTTGGAAAACAAAACTGAATATTATAATATTATAAATTATATTAATATTTAAAATATTTGAAGATTACAAGAATTTTTAATTGCAGTGTATTCGTCAAACAAATCGCTTGACGTAATAAAAAGTTGCATACAAAGTTTATCTCTCTCTTCACCCCACTTCCAGTAAGTTATTTGCAAGAAACCTATCAACGTTTCTAAAGTGATACGAAAGATCATCGTAATCGATTCGGTGGTTGATGCGTGAAAGCGTAACAAACAAACTCACATACGAATTTATAATATTAATAAGGATTTTGTATCTAAATCTTCAAATCTCTAAATCTATGAAACCGTTTTCAATGAAATTTCACACTACGATAACTAATATTATGACTTAACATATAGAAAATACCTTTTATTACAAAAAACAAAATAATCTTCACAGTAGAGTATGTGAGTTAAAATTGTGTAGTAATTCTTTGCACGATATGACAAACGCGATGAAGCGACAATAAAATCTTTGACGCTTAGAGTTACATATTTCACCACAAAACGCTAAAACTACTTAAGCGATCATCATGAAACTTTTTACACATATTCTTGCAGGTTTTGGAAGTAACATAGGATATTTTTCATTGAAATTTTTTTTTTAAGAATTATAAAAAAAAATTGTCAAAAAATTTACAAAATTGTAGAGCTAATTTAACGGCATTTAGCATTTTAGAGTATAGGTGGTACGAAGTTCAACGGGTCAGCTAGCTTAATATAAAAATACCTCTAATAATAATAGAAAGTCCTCAAATTATACAGTACATAGCTGACGACATTAAATGTTCGAAATTGTAGAAAATTATTTTTATAGCGTCGTAACTCTCTCAGAAAAAATAGAGTTTTCCGCTGTGAATTATATAAAACGCAAAGGACTAAATTTAGACATATAAATATAACTGGAAAATTCAAAAATATACACACATAAAATTTTCATGTGAAAGAAGTCATAAATCACGCGCGACTGAATGACCTTTTTGGTCCACTTAACTTCATCGTCGACGGATCCCGCCCAGCGCGGTCCACGGTCCTCGACTGCCGTTAAAAGCGTACGTAACGACATTAACACGGCGTAACCCTAGCAAACAATACAGCGACATTTATAACGCATCCCTACTTCCGAAAGGACGAAACAATACGCGTATCCGTATTTATAATATACGGACGGAGAACGAATGAAAAAAAAATACATATCCCTGAATACTTAAAGCGGAAAAAAGTGTTGTTTTGTAAATAAACAGCGACCCGCTATCAGCCGTCGACACTCGAGCGAGTTGACACGAGATTTTATACGAAAAAAAAAAAAACACTCCGGTTCTCGAGTCCGCTAGTATAAAAGTACTCTTATCACGTAGTATGGAAGCGTTCAAGGGTGAATTATGTTAGGTGCTTCGAGAAAAGATGAAAATTAATGAGCTAAAAGTGAGTCCTCGCGATGCGACGCCACCGGGAGAAACTTAAACCGGTCGAAGGTGAAGCACAACACAGACATGCCACGTCAAGAAACTCGTGAATATTTATAACCGTCTATAAAAAAACTGAAACAAATTCCTACATTAAAAACATTTTTAAATTATTATTGGGGAATAGGAACTTTAGAAAAATAAAAATAATTTTGCTCATATTTTAGATATTGATATATAATTATCCATATAACAATTTGGAAACTTTTTATTCCATATAACAGGCTTTTCCTGTGAATAGGAAATACATTTTTAAATATAATAAATTTAAAAAAAATCTGAGTTTCACATAATTTTCTCTATTTTGTAGCTGATTACTTAATTAAAATTTAAGCTTTTATCTGGAGTACTAAAAATTAGCATTCCCAAAATAAGTTTTGAAGCGATGATAGCTCAGTAGTAGTGTGTACGGACTCCGCTTCAAGGGACGTGAGTTCTAATCCACCAACAATGAGTTTGAGTTTTCGGTAAAGTAAAACATCTTCATGGTGATAGTAGGGCTTTGTAACAAACATTAAGCTGGAAATATTTACTTTTTTTTTAGCACATCGATATACTCAACAATAGAGTCACGTTACATGTATGATTACTAAGTTTTTATTTCGATTTTATGAAATATATTACAATATAGCTGTCCCCGGGACTTCGTTCGCGTCGTTGTTGATAATTAATACGCTTTGTTCAGATATGAGTACATTTAATATCCGTGTTACATGATAACGTCATATGCACAACGCCAACTATCGAAAATGGAGTTCAACTGTTAACATTAGTGCTACTTTGACGTTGCAAGTAACTGAATTGCGTACGTGAGAACACTTTAAATTCATATTATCTGATATCGCTTGATAGAGTTGACCGAATGCTATGAAATAAAATCGTAAGTAATACTTCAAGTTGTGTACAATATTTACGTAGAAAAATTATCGACATTACCTTTGACATTTAAGGTGATGCGTGCACAGACAAACAGATAAACAGACAACCATACAAAAAATGCTGGATATGGGTTCTGTTGGTTATCCTTTAACACCCTGGCTATTTTTTTTTTTATATTTTCAGTGTGCAAAAAACTTTTTAATGGATTTATTAGGATTTATTATAAGCGACTATTATTAATGTGTATGTAACGATAGCCATGACTTTGTTAGTTTTTTTTTATAGCTAAGGTTTAGCGTTATGGCCATAATCTCACCTGATCTTAAGTGACGATACGGCCCAAGATGGTAGACACGTTAAACCTGTGTAAGAACTTGCTCGCAAGTGTACCTGCCAGAACACAGCTACAGGTATTTGGGTGCAAACTTTCAACTTGAGGGTGGTAGCTAGCCAGTCGGGCATCAGAAAAAGCCCTACCACCATGCTATGGTTTCCTCATGATGTTTTCCATCACCGAAAGCTCAAGCTGATTGTAGATGGTTGGATTCGAACACACGTCCCTTGACGCAAAAATAGTACACAGTACCACTGAGCTATCATCGTTTCAGTTGCATCAGTTTGCAGTTCTTCGATAATGTACTACTAATAAAAGTATATTATGACGCTCTATCAGACCCATGCTGTTACCTACTCTCGTTCACAATGCTACACATTCAAAAAGCAATTTTGATCTTCATTTGTGTGCTACATTCCATCTGGAACCACGTCACGTAGCGCGTAGTCACGTGGTGTGGACATAATGTGCCCGAACCTCAGTTGGTTAATGCCGTTTGATTCTTTTTAAAGTTTTTTTTTTTTGTTAGTGGCAATGCACCGGTCTGAATTAATCACCAAGAGGTCGTTTGTCCTTTTGAAGATAAATTCCCCGTTAAATGACTAGTGTTTAAAGTGAGACATTCTTTTCAATTTAAAACGCTGTTTGTGCAATTTAATGTTTAATTAAATCGAGTTCGAACGTTCGAATGTCAAGTAAATTAATCCAAATACGAAATCCTGCTAACGTTCGTCGCTTTTGTCAGTTGAATTGTTTAAACCGAAAAGTTATTGTTAGGGATACAGGTATTACTGGCATTTTTTTTTATATCTATTCATACTACAAATTACTAATCGAACATTTGTAGAATCGGATAACTTTATTTAAAGAATGATAACCATGGAAATGAACTTCGAACAATCCTTGTTATCTGCCATTGTAGCAAGGAGCAATACAGCAAATCTTTGCAGCAAGCCTGAATTTTGGGTGGAGGAAGACATCGTGGTGAATCTATAGCATGGTGGTAGGATATTTTGTAAAATCTCTCTGGCTAACTACCACCGCATAGTCAAAATCTGTCGTCAAATAACTATAAGTGTATTTCCAGTGGCATTTGAAAGCCATTTCCGCCATTAGACTTAGCTTGTCCGCCATATCTCTCTCTCAAATGCTACTGTTGGAAAACACCTACAGGTATTTGGCGGCAAATTTTCGAGGGTGGTAGCTAACCAGGCGAACATGAGAAAAAGCCCTACTACCATGTTATGATTTCATCACGATGTTTTTCTTTATCGAAAGCTCAAGCTTATTGTAGGTGGATTCGAACCTCCCTTGATGCGGCGTCCGTACTCACTACCGACTGAGCTATCATCAGTATTTTCAAGTTATATGACAACGTTGTATTACGGACCTATTCTCGAAGCTATATCTACTTCAATAAAAACAATTACCAATTAACCGGTACGAGTTACAAGTACGTATATATTACAAACTGCATTTGTAGAGTAAGATAACATCGTTCTGAGGTGTCCATTCCCCGAGTGACTGATTCATATATTCAATCAAAATCAATCCCGGCCACCTTGTAATTAAATTATTGAATTACGCATTTAATCAAAGGGGCAGAACAAACCGAGGTATTATTCAAACAAGTAAATGGAGCGCTCGGCGGAATCTTTCCCTCGCAAACTCTCATAATTTATACAACGAGTAGAAATAACATCCAAGTTAGGGCGTGTTTACATCGACGCGGCGCAGGCTTCACCCGAGATATAGACAGTGAAATAACAGTGCTTATTTTATATACTTTAACGATGTTATCCAAAACGGACGACACGATAACCTTAGTGGACAGACTGAATTTCAGGTACAACTTCCGGAATACACTTATAGGTGTGAGGCTGTTTCTGGTATTTCTAAGAAATTGAAGTATCTCCGTAGTGTGGTTTTAGTAGGTAATGTTAGGTGATTAGCGCCCAATGATTCACCACATGCCTTCGCCTGAGTCCGGGTAATGTGTTTGCGTTTGCACGTTTCGATTAGGAAGTCCGCCAAGAACGGGATTTTAATCAAAACGTTAATAATAAAAAGGGTGACAATACTGAATGGATGTTAAATATAAAAAAGGAAAACAAAAAAATAAACAAGGAATTTTTAGATTACTGCGCCAAAATTGTGAAAAAATATAAAATACAAAATAGATCAGAACAAGGAGAAAACAGTCGAAGCAATTGATTGAAGTGTAATTATAATTTGAAGTAAAAATAAATTAATCATAATTGTCTAAGTTACTAACCTTATTTAAAGATCTCGATTATATGCATTGTATGTTGTATGTATCCCTTTTATGCTGCAGGACTCGTTGATTGAATTATTCTGTCAAGTTACTGTATTTGATTTACAATTATATGTAGTATTTTTCTCTTTTGTGTTGCTGGACTCATTAAATGGAATTTCTCCCAACTTTTCGTCTTGTTATTTACACGGTTAAAATTAATGTGATAGGTATACGCCAATAATTACACGCCTCATAAGCTAAGCGTTGATGTGGGTACTACTGTCACTTCACGCAATACAACTGATTTTTAAAATGCCTCTATTTATCATAATATATTACACTTGTAAAATATTATAACACACACATATCAAGGAAATACACCATTTTTAACACTTATGATATTTTTCATGCAATTTTTGTTATTTAAAATAAATTTATAAAATTTTTAAAATAATCTACTCATCGAGACTTGTTTTTTTCTTACGCTTCAGTTTAATTAGTAACAGCACCCTATTACTTTTTACGATCTGATTCGATGTAGTTTAATTGTTATCGAATAAACAAAAAAAAATGAGATAATGAGGCGTTTTGGATTTTCCAAACTCTTCGATTATTATTTAGTATTAAGGTATCATGAACTAACAAGTTTAGTATTGTAATGCAAATGCGCATAATTATTATATATGTAAATTAGTGTATTCATCAAGATAATAATGGTTTATAAAATATGACAAACACTTGCATTAAGTAACAAATACGTCTAAATCCGTACCAAAAATTTAACACAAACAAAGTCTCTCACCAATTTCAGAGGAATATTCTGGAAACAAAAAACAAAGTTGCTAACTAACGAGAAGGGCATTAGAATAATCCCTACGAACATACTATGGTTACATCAAGCTGTTTTTCTTCACTGAAAGCATAGGCTATTGCATGAATCTCGGCTCAAGTCCACCGACACGATGTCGTGTACCATTGATTCATTTCTTTAAGTTAATACAAAGGTCTGAAAATTTCTTAAGTTCGTCACTTGGTAAATTTAATTTTCTTTACTACTAGCTGATGCTCCGATAATTTTTATCTCCGTTATAAAAACTTTTCATTGTTATAAATTTTGTATAAAAAAAAAAAAAATATTACGTAAACATCAGTGTATACTAAGCCTAATGGAAGACGTTAGCCCGCTTCCAACTTACTCACTATAAACACCGATGTAAACAAGCCCTTATAAACTCGATTACTCAATACTGAAAAAGCTGTATGAATGTAAAATTCCAAATCCATTAGACGAAGTTTATGAGCGCACCTTAATTTGTTTGATGGAAACTTGACTCTGTTAAGAGCCTTAGGAAAAGTTTTTTTTTTATGTATATCAGCTCGAAGAGGCGCTAATTAACGAAGGTATTTAGCGAGGTGGATTCATTCAAGATCCATTAGCAACGTCATTCAGTTTTATAGCTTTCGATTGCACCGTAAACAGAGTGAGGAACTTTACGCTATTTCTTATAGTACATACATACATACATAATATCACGCCTCTCTCCAATAAGGGTAGGCAGAGACCACATCCTTCCACTTGCTACGATCCTGACATACATCTTTCGCTTCTTCTACTTTTATAAGCACCTTCGTACATGCTTTTCGGTTACGAATACTTTTGACCTGGCCTTTCTCCAGAAAGTCCTCGATCTGGTTGAAATAAGTTCGCCTAGGTTGACCCTTACCTTCTTATAGTATGAGATGTTTTAAAATCAATCAGTGTATCTATATGCAGCTATTAACTAACTTACGAGCAGGGCAAGAAAAACGATGGCATGGTGCCTTACACCAGGCACCAGTGTCTGAAAAATACTATACTTGAAGTTCCCAGAAGACTATTACTGCCATTATCAAGTGATAAGATTTGGGTATTTTGTACAGATGAAACTATCTTCAACAAGACGGTAACTCTTTGTTGAATCTCTCTTGGAAATTTTCGTGGTAACTAATATATCATGTTACGTATGATCATTCATAATTCTCTTCACTTATGCTCTTCAGCTACACTACATCAGGTAAAATGTCACCTATATTACATAATATAGGGCTAAATAACTACTCTAAGTATAAGAAATAAAATAAAAATCTCAACATGACAGATCAAGATCCCGCTAAAAACTCCTCGTGACAGGTTATCTGTCAAGTGCAGATTATCGGCGCGCCTCCCTGCCCTTTGAGCCAACGTAATGAAATTTTGACATGAACATTTGCTTTCCCGATATCTAGAAAAGCAAGAATGCTAACAGGCTGGTTATGTGTAATATTCAAAATCGTTAGAATTCATTATTATAAATTATGAGAGGTTTACATGTTTATAACAGTTAAGGTTTAACCTTACGGCCACAATCTCATCTGATTTTAATTAACAATGTGATCTTAGATGGTGCACGCGCTAACCCTAATGGAGGGACTGGCTCTCAAGTACAAACTTACATTGATATTTACCGTTGTTTAAATTTTTTGTCTTTTTTAAGTTTTTTTTTTACTTATAATTATGGCTTATCGTTTTGGGCATAATCTCACCGGAACTTAAGTGACGATACGGCCCTAGTTGGTAGACACGCTAGACCTTTGGAAGATCTGGCTCTCATGTGCAACTGCCGGAACAAACCTATTGGTATTGGCGGCAGATTTTTAACTTGAAGGTAGCTAGCCAGGCGGGCATCAGAAAAAGCTCACCACCATGCAGATTAAGCTAGCAATTATTGAAAACTAACTTGTCCTGGAGCACTTGTTTCAATGAACGAGTTCAAACAATTAATAACATATCAACTGAAAGCACCCATATGAAGTTAGAAACTTATTACCTTATTAATCAGGAACTGTACTTGTCTGATGAATGGCATACCCTATATCCTTTTCTTTACGCATTAGAATGTGTATGCGAAAATTCTTGATACGCAACTAAGCGACTCTCTGTAAGATTTATAAAAACGTCGCAAGTGTATACGCGCGCAAAAGCGAACTCGTCTAACAAAATGGAGTCGAGTAAGGTGGCACCGTTTTGTTGATTGGTCGGATGAATCCAATTTGCGTGCTCGCAGACGTTGACAAAGGAGACGGTTTGAAGTTCAACAGCGGATGCTTTTAGCCAGGAGTTAGTTTAAAATACGTTTACCGGTCTCCGCTTTGATCGTCATGGAGGCAAGGTGTTTTATTTTTACATTCAGTATTATTTATTCTCTATATACGTCTTCATGGAGTGTTTTAGTAAAAAGAATCCTCTTTTGATGAGTCCTTTGTGACAAGGTTAACATGCCATAGTTGTGGCTGCGTAGAACGGAAATTATTGAATCTCGATCCGTCATTCAAATTATAATAACTTTGGATCGAATGAACTGATTTAAATGAAACAAACATCGAATGTTACTTGTGCTTGTGATAAATTGGAAATGAATAGGTATAGATTTCTTTTGGTCTTCACAAAATCATTGTCACTCCAGTCTATCTTCCCATAGGATTTAAAGTTAAAAAAACCGAAAGTATGTTGTATGTCTGCCGCCAATTACCAAAAGGTATGTTCCGGCAGTGACACTTGACAGCCAGTCCCTCCTATAACGGCCAGCCACGCACCAGCGGTTCCTCTAGTGAGCCGGCGGTGATCACTCAACATCAGGTCAGCTTTAGCGTCAGCTTGCATGTTTGCCCCCTATTCCATAAAAATCCATATAAAAAAAATATTTATAATATTACTATGGATTCGTATATGGCCGTGTGCAGGGGCCCGGCGTTGATATGCGGACATAAGGCTTAGTCCGGTATCATCGGTACGCACTCATCTGTTACAACAATCACACAATGTTTTCCTACATCCATCTCTCCGGCCGTCCGGTGTTTTATCCGCGATAGTCCTGCCCGCTTGAAGTAATGTGTTCCCCGTTCCTTCCTTTTTTATATATATCTCTTGTAATTTTCATGCCTCTGAGTCTAGGGTTGTCAGATTTAAAAAAAAAATGTTAACGACACGTAATTAAGTAATTATTTTTCCCAACTTTTAAGTTTTTCGGTGAAGATGATTTGTTTTTTGGTTTTTGCTTGTATGGGCTAGGAAAGAGGATAGTGTTGCAAATTGTAAACAAAAGTTGAGAGAGAGATAGAAATAGGAAATCATTGAGGACAGGCGACAGAGATGATAGATTCTTTGAAAGTTTCAAAATCGATACTCATCAAGTTTCATAATCGATCTCAGTTGGTATTGTGTACAGCCGCCTCGTCAATAGCCATGTGATCGAATCTTTGTTAAGAACCTAAGCTTTTGGTGACGGAAAACGTAATGTTGAAAAAAGGTTTGATATAATCTGTACTAATTATAAATTTGAATATAAGTTTGTTTGTTACTCTGGGATATATTGGAAGTAACATAGGCTACTTTCTATTGAAAAAACAGAATCAAGCTAAACCGCGGGTATAAGTAGTTTAGATAGTAATTTGTATAAGTTAAGAGATCAGCAGAACTACAACAACGTGGTAACCCTATGAACTGTTAGTTTTCTTCCCTATGACAATACATGTCAATTTGCCGTTCGGATCTTGATTTGTCATTGTGCTTTGAAAGCGGTGGGCGAGGTCTTATTATACGTCGAAAAACGCATAAAAATTGTATTTTCAGAACAATATTAAACTGTTCAGTGTAAACGTATCAAGGTAAATTACTTCCGTATCAATAATTCACGTACAAACAAGCCGAATGTTAAACTTAGCTAAATACAACATCACAGTTAAAACTAATTTACGTATTAATAAAATATTCATCTTATTTCGATTACCTAATATGTTTTAGTTTTTAATTTCTTCTTTTTCAAATTTGTAATTATAACAGACATGTTTAATGAATAAATTCTAATGAAATATTTAACCGATATTTCAAGCGATGATAGCTCAGTGGTAGTGTGTACGAACGCCGCTTCATGGGACGTGAGTTCGAATCCAACCTAGATTGAGCTTAAGTTTTCGGTGACGGAAAACATTGTGAGGGAATCTTAGCATGGCGGTAAGGCTTTTTCTGATGTCGGCCTGGCTAGCTACCACCCTCAAGTAAAAAATCTGCCGCCAAATATCAATAGGTGTGTTCCGGTAGTTGCATTTGAAAGCCAGTCCCTTCAAAATAAAAGCCGGCAACACACCTGCGATTCCCTTGGTGTTATGGGTGTCCACGGCGGTGATCAATTACCATCAGGTGACACGCTTGCTCGTTTGCCCGCTATTAGATAAAAAACAAAACTTTTCAATATCATTTATTATTTTTATCATCTATATAGATTCTTAATATTACTAGTTATTATTATTATAATAATAATGTTATAGTTAGTACTTAGTATTTAAAAGTCCTTACTAATACTATAAATGCGAAAGTGAGTTTGTTTGAATTTTACACTTTCACGCCTAAACCACTGAATAGATTATGAGGAGTTTTGATATAGTTGTAGACAGGATCTTGGAAACTGTGAAAGGCTAATTTTTCTGTCGAATAACATATTAAAACTAAGGTGAAGGGAGGAATTAACTTTGTATGAAATTTAAAATTTAAATTTATAAAATTACTTTCCCTTAGAACTCGTCCAACTTTTTTTTTCAATCAAATATAACAATTTTATTCAATTTAGTCCCTGGAAAAGCCTTATGAATGTCAAAACTACCACGGGTTCGAAAAATAATCCAGCTATCGAAAAATAACGGCAAGAAGTTCGATCTGGTTATATATATATATATATATATATATTTTAGGTGGCTATTATATATTTAAACAAGAAAATTTTTAAATACATTTACAAGTTTTTAGTGGGCGTACAGAGAGGGTTTTTTTCATACTTAAGGTTTAGCGTTATGGCCATAATCTCACCTGATCTTAAGTGACGATACGGCCCAAGTTGGTAGACACGCTAAACCTGTGGAGGAACTGGCTCTCAAGTGCAGCTGCCGGAACACACCTATTGGTATTTGGCGGCAGGTTTACAACTTGAGGGTGGTAGTCAAAATTACACCCCGTTTGACGTGGTGGATTTTTTTTTACTTATGAAAGTATTACACTTTATTCATTTATTCCTATAATTGCCTTGTGATTGGGTTTTCGGCAATTATAGCTAGTGTGTCCTTTTGTTCATCGTGCTTAATGGCCACTTGGTGCTTGAACTTACTTGCTTACTTAAGTTTGTTAACATTTATGAATTTAATCACCTTATAGGGATATAACTTTACAAGGAGAGCATAAGGGTTAAGCAAAAATGATCACAATTTAAAAATATATTCAAAATATATACAATGGGGGTGTAACGCCCCATTTGTCTTAGCATCAAAGATAATCATTACTAAGGCCTCTTTGTTTTCAAGCCTCTCGAGCAGCGCGATTAAAACCTCTTAAAAATGATAAGCCTTCAACGTTACCGGTGAATTCTTAACGGGTATAATTTTAAAGCGAAATAAATACCGCTTAATCGTTCCTCGCCGACGATGGAGGAATAAGAAGGCACTAATTCAATCAAAAAATAATTTATTAGGACAGCCGTTTTGCGATGGATTAAAATTGTTTTTTTTTTGTTTCCTCTTCCGTTGTCGTCTCCGGATGCGATCAGGTGAACCTCGCACCGTCTTATTTATATTTAGAATAACCGCGATATATTGCAGGCCGCTTGTCCACGGATTCGCGAGAAATATGTTAAGACTTTTATACGTTGTAGGCCTCTTGTGAGTGAAATCTGTTATACATTTTTAATATCTAACCTTTGCTTTATAATTTGTTATACGGAAGCGATTTACCTTCATATAACCCAGTTTCTTTGACACTCGAAAGTACTGAACTTATCGGACTGGGATTATATCTATTCGGAGTTTAAGCTTTCATATGCGATTCTTTGTTACTTAGGTATTGGATACCGTTGTCCCTTTGTAAAAAAAATAATGCTAATAACTTTTGAATTTCTAGCGCAAAACGTACATGGTCGTACGGCTTTTTCTGATGCCCGTCTGGCTAGCTACCACCCTCGAGTTGAAAATCTGCCGCCAAATACCAATAAGTGTGTACTTGAGAGCCAGTTCCTCCACAGGTTTAGCGTGTTTACTAACTTGGGCCGTATCATCACTTAAGATCAGGTGAGATTATGACCATTACGCCTTAATTATATATAAAAAACAAGTGTCGGCGTTGATAGTTGGAGTAAAAGAAATGATCACATTTGTTAAGGAATGGACAAGGTGAAATACACACACGGGGACGTCGTTGTTCGAACCTAAAACTAGCTTGTAATACGGTGGTAAAATGCCGATGAATACATAACATATATTTACAATCCATAGACTTTGAATTTGAGATTTGACCAAACTACAAACTGACAGAATTTTATGTCAGAGATCACAATAACCTGTTATGAGTGTACACCCAGCCTTAAATAATACAAAATGTGTTCTTACACGCCTATACACGCCGTTGATTAGTCTACTTAGTACAGTTTACGAGTTACCTTCATAGTAATGTGCGGACCTCGGGAGGCCCTAATTGGTAATAAAAACGCACCTTTCTACTTCTTATTAACTATATAAATTACTTCGGAATTTCATATTTACTTAGGAAGGCGACACGGGCCTGGGTTAGGTCTGCCTTTAAAAACCTCGGAGCCTTTCTCTTGCAACGGTTGCGGTTCCTTGGCGGAGCGCAAACGTTGTTCAAGTACATTAGTACAGAGAGGCGTCTGCCAGTAGGTCATGTTTATGTGAAATCTCGAAAGAGTTCTTTCTTATAAATCAAGGGCCTACCTGTTGAAGGGCTGCAACACATTCAATAGCATTTCGCAAGCCTCGTTATATATTGTAGACAATAATTATGATAGAATTTTTTTATGGAATAGGAGGCAAATGAACAATCCTGTCACCTGATAGTAAGTGATCACCGCCGCCCATAGACGCCCACAATACTAGGGGAATCGCAGATGCGATGTCAGCCATTATTGGGGGGACTGGCTCTCAAGTGCAACTGCCAAAACACACATATTGGTATTTGGCGGCAGATTTTCAACCATAGGGCGGTAGCTAGCCAGTCGGGCGTTAGGCAATGCCCTACCACCATGCTACGGTTTCCTCACGATGTTTTCCTTCACCGGAGGTTCAAGCTCATTAAAAAGCTCTCAAAAGATCTCAAGCTCTTAAAAATAATCTATTCTAGACTAAATTGTCTTTTAGTATATGTACCACAATTACTGCATAGTTAGTATAAAGGCAATTGCTAACAGATCTTTTTGTTTCAGCAGTCACTTCTATTCACGGACTGTATTCACTATCGACTCTCTCTTCTACTCTGTTGCCTGGTTATGTTTCAACTCTCTTACATTAGTACTAAATAAAATAAAAAACTTTTCTTTTGTTATAATTGCTCAAATTCAGTTACCTTTTTTTACTGGTTTAGTTGTAATTTAGGCTTCAATATTACTTTTTCATTATTCCAAGCGAAAAAGCGTTTTGGTCATTGTTATGCGAAAACATGTAATTGGTGCATTGTATTAATTGTCACATACCACTGTTTGTGTCCGAATAAATATAATAAAAAAAGTATATATAAAGGTATATATAAAAAAGGACTACTGAGGTCTATTTTTGCAAGCAAATAATATAAACAGGCCGTGCTCAAAGCCTAGATCTAATAATGCCAGTTAACTGCAATACCTAATTTTACAGTACACGAAATAAATGTAATATATATGTATATATAACTATTAAAATAAACGTCTACCAAAACGGAGAATAATTAGAGCTTTGAGGACTCAAAGAAATAAGAATTTTCGCGTGTCCGTTTGATCTTATATTGAATAATGGAAATACGGTACCGAGTGGGACCGTAGCCAATTGTTGGACTAAACAAGGCCACTCATACCTGGACCCGAGTGGGCACGACCCTTATAGTGATGTGCGTAAATATCCGCACATTATCCGCAGACCAATAGCATTCAACTTCTTCCCTTAATATAATAACACACCTTTCATTTTCATTATATACATATATAGAAACTGTAATTTGGCTAAATCTTTTTGTATATATTTTTTAAATAATAAATGAAGTTATCAGTGTAGAAGCCACAAATATTTTATCTTGAATTTTGTCTCTATTTCATTTTTATAATTAATAGCGTTTTATATTTTACAGGCTTAGCGTTATAGCTATAATCTCACTTGATATTAAGTCACTATATAGCTCAATATATTGGACACACTAAGCTTGCTCTCAAGTGCAATTGCCGTAACACGCTTATAGGAATTAGATTTTCAACTTCAGGTTGGGCATTAGAAAATGCCTTGCTATAGTTCCTTCACCGAAATCACAGGCTCATTTCAGGGATTCGAACTCACGTTGGCAACTGAGTACGGCAACTGTAAATCTGTTAGTACTAAATTCGAAACTACATAAACGAAAAAAAAATACTTCAATACTTTACAGAATATACGAAAGATATCTGCAATTGCGTATAAATTGGCCCCACCACTAGTCCTTAGGCCGGGCGGGAAGAAACAGAAAACTCCTTTTACAATAATTGGACTATGAATAATACAAAAGGCAGTTATTGCAGGACGTAACTTGAAAATACTCGTGAGGGACCGAAATAAGCTCGGTTCACCGTATAAAACTGTTTTTTGATAAAACGCCTTACCGAACGAGGATTCTTATTCATTTATTAGTCTAGCGCTGAAACAGTATACTGGTATAAAACCTTAATTATGTTTATTTTCTTAGATCATTTTTATATCGAACTATTTACGTTCTTATAGCCTGACTGATGACAACTGAAGCGATGATAGCTCAGTAGTAGTGTGTACGGACTCCGCGTCAACGGACGTGATTTCAAATCCACCTAAAATGAGCTTGAGCTTTCGATGAAGGAAAACATTGTGAGTAAACCATAGCTGGGGCTTTTCTAATGGCCGCCTGGCTAGCTACCACAGTCAACTTGAAAATCTGCCACCAAATACCAATAGGTGTGTCCGACAGTTGCACTCGAGAGCCAATCCTGCCACAGGTTTAGCGTGTCTACCAAGTTGGGCCATATCGTCACTTAAGATCAGGTAAGATTATGGCCATAACGCTAAATAGTTGCTATCAAAAAAAAAACAAGAACTATCTTTGAAAGATGAGCAGTTATTAGTGACTCTCGCAGTCACACACGCTAACCTCTTAGTTGGTGGATAAACACTGACTGATTTCGAAACGCAACCAATCAAAATAGTACCACTTTAAGTCATACATCAACGTGTATTCAGAAGTGACGCATTGGACTCGTGTACCCATATTGGATTGGTGTATACATATTGATATGTACCACGCTACCATCTATATTTCAGAGAGACTGGCTATCCATTCTTAGTTCGGTGAGGATCCATCATAAATACCTAATGGTACCTCAGTGAATTTAATAAAAGATATCATTGTACAAAGGCACAGTTCCGGTTCCGGCACATTGGGTCCGGTTTTGCAGCTATGATTTCTTCAATCGCTTTATACAAAACGCTACTAAATAACATCACTATACAACGTATACGTTTGCTTTTGATATGAAATATAACAATGTTCTTAAAGTGCAACTTGCATATTCACTCCGTTAAAGTTACACACGGTAAGCATGAAGAGGACAATGTACCTATATTATTTATAACTTAAATCCATGAAGATATAGTCATATTAAGTAGGTGATTACTTAGGTCGCTGGCTTAATGGCAAAAATTAAGTCACGGTCTACGAAATCTGAGGTGATTTCTTTGAAATTAATGGGCTTTCTATCAGCTATTATAAAAATTAAACATTAGTTTCCGATTTCTGATTTTTCCTCACTTTATTCATCGACCATCATCATTAGTGATTTAAGTTGATTCGAAGATCTTTTTACACTAACATTTTTTATTATATGTGAATGAAGTGTTTTCATTGAGGTGAAAATTTGTTTTAATTAAATATGACATCTCTCCTTTTCTTCAAAGTTATAACAAATATTTGTCTACTGCATCTGGGTCGACTCAGCGAGAGTCATTTTGATAATGAACTAATTCACCTTTATTATACTATGATCCCTTCCTATTCTACGCAAGATTGTATACTTCTTTCATTTTGAATCTCTCAATCTTCTTTCAATATCTCACTGAATTTAACTCGGAAAATTGTTAGTATCTTACTAACCCTTCAATTGACATCAGCTTTTCCAACAAGTTCAAAAATTTTAGATCACTTTCCTGTAACCTACTACGAGATATTTTCTTTAAAGTTGGAATGTCAGAGCTCAGTAGAGGTCTCGTTGTCTTTACTTACACTCTATCGAACTACATATTAAAACGAACTAAGATACTGCTCAGAGGTTTTGGCAGGATTTTAATCTACCTTGCAGTAATTCGTTTAAATTTGTCTCTTGGTACCCTATATTATGTAATATAGGTAATATATTTCGCATGATACACATTGATTGTTTTTCGGAATAGATATGTGATTGAGATAGACCACAAATTTTAATTTTGGTGTTTTGAAGTCTTCAACTAACGGATTTCAAGCCGGCCCTAAAATTAATCACTTCTCTTTAATATAGCAACAAGAGCTGTCTTCTCTAAAATTCATGCTTCTGAGTCTACATCAGTAAAGGTATCATTGTTTTTACCATCACATTAATGATCTACGTAAATTGTGCTAAGAATCTAAGATGTTATCCAAAAATTTTGTGAGAATTTTATTTTGTAATGTAGGTATTTTCATTTTACATCATATATTTGCTTAATCTACTCTATACATAATACAGCTTGGTTCTTATACGCAAATGACGTGTATTAGAGAGGAACCAAGAATTCTGCGATGTTACCAAAACTTCCTGGTAATTACTATAAAATTGGAGCCAAGGTTTAGTTACAAGAAACTCAGCCACTTAATAATGGTAGTAATGATCTTCAATAGAAAGAATTAATTGCCTATTTAGTAAATACATAGAATGATGTTACTAAAGAAATAGATATCGTGTTGTTACTTAATCTAAAAGGTAGCAAAGTGATCAACACTTACTTAAATTAAGCAATCTACTAACTGATTTAACTTAATCCGGCAAACGGTATTATTAACAGACCTATGAAGGGTTTTGTATTAATCATCGCGAAACCGCAGTACACAGGCACAGCCTTAATTGAAACACAAATAGTTGGGGTGTGATTGGTTCGATGGTAAGATTAAACTAGTTCAAACCGGCACAAAGCGATTTAACCCCACACAAAGGGTGTGAATGTTAAAGTGGCCGGGCGGGACGCTTTGAGATGTTTTTATATTAAAACGATTCGGTAACACAGATGCCGAAGTGCTTGTAATTAAATTTCTGCCCTAGCGTGATGAAAATTAGATTCTAATTTGAACTTCTGCTTTATTGTTTTCTTAAAGTAAATATGCTTGTATTTCTCATGCATTGCTTCTAACTTCGTTCACACGGACTTGAATTGCTTCGAAAGCTGAGGCTCATTGCAGGTGGATTCGAACTCATGTCTCTTGACGCAAAATCGTACACACTACCACTGAGCTATCATCGCTTCAATTGTAATCAAAATATTAATATAGATTAAATTATCTAAAAACCTCAAGACTCTACTATAATTGGAATCACAAGCTTTTATATATATATTCTAATTCTAAATAAATTGAGTTTTGTTGTTTCCAGTACAGTGAATAAATACTGATGTTTAATATTACTTTAGAGAACTATATTTCGTATAGATGTATAGATACAATAAACAATTAGGTATAGAGTAATTTATACTATATCTATATTTATACTAATGTGAGCATTTAATCGATGTAAAAGTAAAAACATAAATCCTTCGGCTAATTGAAACTGGAGACGTCGGTATAAGAAAGGTGGCCCTCTGCCTTAAGCCTCGAACCGTGCGAGGCTTTGCCGACCGCTTTATGAGACCCTGCCCCATCGACGGTCGGCCGTAATGCCCCCATATAAATGGCAGCGTCGAAGGCTAGCAGGGTATTGTTCCCATTGGTCGGGGGTAGGCTAAAAGCTCTGCATAGGGTTGCCAGTAATTACTAACCCTTGCTAACATTACCAGTAATAACTATGTATTATATATGCACACACGAAAAAATATTTTTTTATATATATAGAAAAATATATACAATCCGATCGAGTTCCTTGCCTTTTCTTCTCGATGATTGGGTTATTTACCGAACTGGTGGTAATTTTGATGTTCACACGCGCCTTTTTAAAGCCTAAATTCAATAGTTTTAATTTGATTTGACTTTACAGCGTATATTTTCAAATTCCTTTTTTATTCTAATTGGCAATAAAATTTTAACCACTCCTTGAACAGACATCGTATAACTCGAAGCCTCTTTATTATTCATATCCCTTAAACAGTATGGACTTCTATTTAGGTCTAAATCCACGTTTCACTATAGTACATCAGGCCTGATCTTGCGTGCTATTTTTAGTTTGAACATTCAAACTTCAACAAAGTAACATGCACGTCACACAAGGAGCTCACTACATATTTATCCTAGAATTATCAGTAATCCGCTTGCGCGGCAACCCTACGTGTTCGCTTCCAGCTTAATTGGAATCTTTTAAAGTTTACTCTGGCAATAAAGGAGGAATTACTTAAGTACAAGAACGGATTTGCCTCTGATGTACTCGTAACAGATGTTACGATGAACGTTTATACATACTGTGCGTGGGCTTTCTACTATAGTTACATTGTTTAGAAATAACATTTGATAGAAAGAAAAATAGAGACCTAACATTTTTTATATATCTTTTCATAGATAAGGTTTAGCGTTATGGCCATAATCTCACCTGATCTTAAGTGACGATACGGCCCAAGTTGGTAGACACGCTAAACATTTAAACGAACTGGCTCTCAAGTGCACCTGCCGGAACACACCTATTGGTACTTGGCGGCAGGTTTACAACTTAAGGGTGTTTGCTAGCCAGGCGGGCGTCAGAAAAAGCCCTACCACCATGCTATGGTTTCCTCACGATTTTTTCCTTCACCGAAAGCTCAACCTCATTGTAAGTGCTTCGATTCGAACTCACGTCCCTTGATGCGAAGTCGTACACACTACCACTGAGCTATCATCGCTACATCCATCACACTTAGCATTTATTTTTATTTTTACCAAGTTACACACAACAGCCTATAATCTTCCTTAGTATTTAGGCTGCCGAATGCAGTTTCTTTACATTAGTCATTGTTCACAGACATTTTTAGGCATGTGGATTCCATTTTTATAAAGATATTTGATCGCAGTTGCCAATACCTATAACTGAGGGCCAGATAATCAGGTCTATACTATCTGAATATTGTTGCAACGTTCCACGGGCTCAGTATCTGTCAGCGGCCATTACGCTGTCGAGAGTTTCCGATCTGACGCCGTCTCGTCTTCGGCCTTAGAGATTAGGTCGTACTATTGTCTTTGGGCAGGAAATAAGTCCGCATTCAGATTACGTATTTTGAATAGCATAATTTTTGAGTATGTGCATTCTACTCATATACATAGGTTAGGATATATATATAGCTCTGTTTGCGACTTCATCTGTATGTTACAGGTAATTGATTACAAAAATAGCGCTTTCACTGACTTCGTTGGAGTGAAACGAAATCCTCATTTATTATGTCTCTATCAAGCAACAATAATAATTTTTAGACTCCGACCGGTAATTTCTAAGATAAACGCATTCAAGCAATCAAGTTTTCAGCTTTATAATATCACTATGGATAAGTATTGGTGAATAAAAACAAACTAACGAATATTTACAGGCAAAGGAAACAACTACTTTGATGAGATTTGAACCATTATTTTTATTTTATATTTTAATATAAAGCACCAACAAGGTTCACAATATGATATTGCTTAAAATTAAAAATACATATTAAATTTCAAGCACAAATGTAACCTTAAAGATAGGTGAGTATGAGACATATTTATTGTGTGAGCGACACATACATTGTATAATTTTACAACTAAAAAATGGACATTAAACAAACCAGACTAAATTGTGTGATATTAAAATTAATTAAACATTCATGAAATGAATTGATATTAAAATATATAATAAATATATAAGTACTTCATCAAACGGATGGACGTAAAGGTGTTTAAAGTATTACTGAATACATCAAAATCTGTTTATTTTTAAATTTTATGTTATTATGTGTTAGCATTATGTATGCTTACAGGATTCCTGAGGCTGGTCAGAAAGTATTGTCCTCAACACGATATTTACCATTATAATAATACAGTGAGATTAAACATGGGGTAAATTTTCTATTAAATTGTTAACTAATTAGGTTAAAAAGGTATTAAAAGTTAGGTAATTGCATTAAAATACATCAACCAATCGTCTAGCATATTATTTTACAGTTTTATTGAAACAGAAACTTTCAGATTTATAAGCTTTAAAATATGCTATATAGTATTTGTTATTACCGTGTCAAAAAATTTCATCAAAATCTGTACAGTAATTTCAAAGGAATAAAAATACAGACAGACCGACTGAAATTGATTATAAACTGTTTTCTAATCTCTAGAAAAAACGACACTTTGATTTATAATTAAAAAAACGACATTTATTTATTAATTCATATCGAAGGTGTATGTTTAGGAGCGATGATAGTACGACTTCGCGTCAAGGGACGTGAGTTCGAATCCACCTATAATCAGCTTGAGATTTCGGTGAAGGAAAACATCGTGAGGAAATCATAGCGTGGTAGTAGGGATTTTTCTAATGCACGCCTGGCTAGCTACCACCCTCAAGTTGAAAATCTCCCTCCAACTACCACTAGGTGTATTCCTGCAGTTGTACTTGAGAGCCAGTTCATTTGAGGTTTAGTGTGTCTACCAACATGGGCCGTATCGTCACTTAAGATCAGGTGAGATTATGGCCATGACGCTAAAGTAAATAAAAAATGTCTTAATTTAATTTTCATAAAACAATTTTATTTAATTAATACATAATGGAAGTATATGCCAAATATTATATATGATAATTATTTGTTTATTTAAAAAAATATTAAAAATTCACAATCGAACTCGTGCCAATTGAATATTACCTAAAATGTATACAAACATTTTACTTAAAAATACAGTTATAGTCTTATTATACTGATGACTACATTATATTTAATAAATACATTTATTTACAATATGCCTGATATTTTAGAAGATATTCACAAAGCTAAGACCCCGTTTTGATAGTTGGAGAGCGGTACAGTACCAGCAAAGCCATCTCTCTCCTTCCGCACGTGTCCAACCCAATCCTACTTCCGCTGTCATCTACAGGGACGGACTCAGATTTAATTAACACTCTCTCTCTCTTGCATTCGAACGCAAGCGTTTTTGCTATAGAAATAATACCTGTGTAATTAACTACATATGTTTAAACAAAATTATTTACGATAAGTCAAAGTGCTGATTTTTATAGCTAAAGTTAAAGAGATATTTCTGAATTCGGAACTGCCGGCACACATCCATAGGTATTTGGCAGCAAATTTTCTATACCGCTGGACTGTACTTAAGAAAATATATTTAATTTTATATCTATAAAATCCGTCTGGATTAAAGAATAATCATTGAAGATCAACAGATAAGCACAAGAAAAATGAATAAAGCCACATTTTTTTCAATAACTAAAACCATACATCTTTGTGCATACACTATAATGACCGATATACAAAATATTCAGTATCGATACACGCATCGACACCTACGCACAAACAGACATACACGCACGCACACCGGTTCACTCAAACTCATGTATTTGAATGCACACAAATATAAATGTTACTGGTTCAAAATAAAATGGTTGTAATGATTTCTTCTGAGCTGACACCATTTAGTTATTCGAACTGGTTATTTGGTTATTCAAACCTCTTTATTTCATAGGCAATTTGAAGTAACATATAACTAACTAGCTGTACACGCGACTTCGTTCGCGTGGAAGTAAAAATTAATCAAAAATCGTTACTCGTTTTTGTTTTAAAAAATAAATGTTTTTATTACAATTTTGCGCCTATTGGTAATAGCGTGATTTTAAATAACTCAAAGCCTTCCTAAACGACTTCTCTAGCAAATCCATAAAAAAAAATAGACGACTATGAATATTAATTTAGATAAGTAAAAAAGTAAGCGCTTGCTGAAGATTACACCGACAATAGTGAACTCTAAAAAACGTATCTGATGATGATGATGACGAGTGTACACGAGTCAGTGCTTCAGCGTCACCGAACCGAGCGTGACGGTTCGCTTTCGTTTTCAATAACAAAAACAAGTTTCGAAGCGATAATAGCGCAGTTGGTAGTGTGTGCGAACGTCGCGTCAAGGGACGTGAATTCGAATCCATCTACAATGAGCTTTCGCTGACGGAAAACATCGCGATGACACTATAGCATGGTGATAGGCCATTTTATAGTTTCCACCTGGCTAGCTATAGCCCTCAAGTTAAAATCTGCCGTCAAGTACCTGTATGTGTGTTCTAGCAGTTGGACTTGACAGCCAAGTCATCCACTAAACTTAGCGTGTCCACCATCTTGAGCAACACCGTCACGTAACATCAGGTAAGATTGTAGATATAACGCTAAATCTTAACTATAAAAAAAATTAACACAATACGCTGTAAAAGAAGTTTTTTCACATCAAAAAAATAACATTTGGATTCCGTTTTAACTGAATACGGCCCTGCACTGGCTACACCATTAAGTGTCAGTTTGGCAGGAAACCCTCTGTCTCCGAGGCAGTTATTTATGCTTAATCTTGATCTGTCGACGGCAACATATCCACACGCAGCGTGTATAGGCGGGCTGTTTGTTTACACAAATGTGGCGCCTGGATCAGAGCGTATTAAAATTATTCAAATTCTGCAGACGTGAACATGAAAAATAAGTGTCAAACAAATTCGTTTATTTCGTGTTTTTCAGTGATTTTAAAACGTAGAGGTTCTTTTGTTTATAGTTTAGATTTTTAGCGTTATGGCTACAATCTCACCTGTTGTTAAGTAACGATATAGCCCATGCTGGTAAACACGCCACACCTGTGGAGGAACTGGCTCCCAATTGCAACTACCGGAAGGAATTTGGCGGAAGTGTTTCAACTTGATGAGTTTCAACCACCATGCTATGGCTTCGTTGCGATGTTTTCCTTCACCGAAAGCTCAAGCCTGCAGGGATTCGAACTCACGTCCTTTGACGCGAAGTCCGTACAAGCTACCACTGAGCTATCATCGCTTCATTTCCGGTTTACGTGTGTGCATTTTTTCCAAGAATTTATCTGTACTTATAACATGTTTAAGCATATTCACAGCTTTGAAATTCTTGTCCACAATACCTTTTTATGTGACGCTCGTGGGGTTAAAGTCGGCTCGAGGCAACTAAAAGAACGTGAGGATAAATGGATGTTTGAATGGAATAAGACAAACCATGCAACGGAATCCGCCAAAAAAATCCGGTCACTCCTAAATGAGGGCAGCAGCCAAACCACAGTTGTAGGTTTGATAACTAGCTAACAAAGACAACGTTATGGAACCCAGACATAACTATTACATGCACTGTACGAGTATATACGAGAAGTGACAAGCGCATCCACCGTTATGGGCACGATGAGCTTACCCACTACCCTAATAGACTTGTGACGTCACACCTTTCACGGTCAGTGTTTGCACCACAGCTTCGTCCACACCCATATATTTTATAAACAACTCCATTGTCAAAATACAGTATATAGAATCATGATCAAGTTCATACGCGACTCGTGCTTCTAAAATCAGGGCAACATTAAAAAAAAAAAAATTTTGTTTGTTTTTAGAAGAGCAATCATTGAGGAAACATTATGGCTATGAAACATCACGCTACGGCCAATAGGAAAAAATTAGTATTGAAAAAAATAACAAAAACGGGCAAAAATTACCAAATAATTTTAAGTTTCACGAGAACGTAGTACCAAACACCCTATTATACCACAATTTTAACCTATTAGTTGTCTGTACATCGATATCTTCCAATAATTTAACAATGAATGTCATCAACGCCATTAAACTCGCACTCCCATAAGTACCTCCCGTTATACAGGATTCATAATAAATCCATAAAAATGTAGTCAAAGAATATAAAATTATGCAGCACCGGAATTAATAATGAATAAGAGAATTAAAACACGCCAAAAGAATCCTTTGACCTCGGTTAATCAGATCGCCTCTGTCTTAAGCAGAAAAGTTTTGTATCTCAAATCCCAGACTAGTTTAGTTTAAAATGCGATTAAACTTTCTCTCAAAGCGAAACTGGGATTCACGCGAGCTCAAATTACTTAACTATTTAGTAATATAATACAAATGAATGGTGGACGAAAATAGGGGATTCAAATAACAGTTTTTTAATACTTTCGATTAATAACATTACAAATTGAAATTCCTTTATGAAATTGTAATCATTCGTTTTTGTGTTCACTCTTCTTATATTTCTTTAGATCATTCATTCAATCGTTCGTTTTTTCTTTCTTTGATATATTGGGTTATCCTATAAAAATAAATAAATGCAATATTTTTTATTTTCACTTTCAATTTTTGAAACCTCTCTTAATAATATAAAGGGGAAAAGCTTGCCGGTGGAACGCGCTATTCTGAGTAGCTACCAGGGAATAATCAGTCAAAAAATATTTTTTTATATTTAATAGAGCAATAATTGAAGAAGGCTCTTGGGTATGTATTACCACGCTACCACCATTAGGAACAAAGCAGTACTGAAAAGGTTAGAAAAACCGGCAAAATGTAAACGTAATCGCAGGCGAAACTAGTATACATAATTATTACTATTTAGCTTTTAATAGATTGGTATCTAACAATACGCTTCACATTGTATGTTACATGATATAATTGGAAACTTAATTGGAATATAATAATTTATTGTTTATACATTTATAAGGCTAAAGAACTGTATGTTTCCCAAATAAATAAATAAATATATTCGTCTGAAAATTGAACAAAATATTACATTAAAAAATCGTATTTCAAGTACAAGTAAAAGACATTTCAAATTGAAAAGTTTATATCATTTAGCGTCATTTGTAGCGATCGACTTGAATCGATTATTCGAATTATTCGATAGTAATATTAGATATCCGCGAAAACACAAAGACAGTGCAACCCTAATCCGTATTAATGAACCCATAATTTATGCGAAGCAAAGTTCCAGAACAACAGTAATTAAGGTACTAATAATATCCAGTTAATTGTACCGGATATAGTAATGAATGGCTCTTATGGTAAGTCGTTACGCGTAGGGTTGTGTCGACTCATGCAAACAATAATTGCCCATAATCTAATTTAACAAGCATATATTATGTGGATTTAATTGAGACATTTTGACATAATTATTTGAATTATTTAACATCAATTTATTTCAATTTAAACATTTACCCAGGTCACTCGAACTTTAACTTAAATGTAAAAACCACTTAACTTGAAATTTAAAACTTAATTTTTCCTTATTTATATTGATTTCTTTAATAATATTGTTTAAAATTGTAAAAAAGTAAATTGTGTAACAGTTTTTATAAGCGATCTTGAACAGGGGGGATAAATAAAATGTTATGCACAATACTTTCAGAGGATTATGCACAATGTATACGATATTTAATACTCTTTTATAAATTTTAAAGTTATTTTTTATAGTTGCAAGGTAAAGAACAGCATTGCGTTTAACATACAGTATATAGCACATTCCAGAGTTTTTTTTTATATTATCAAGGTTTTAGCGTTATATCCATAATCTCACCTGATCTTAAGTGACGATATAGCCCAAGTTGTTTGGCACGCTAAACCTGTGGAGGAACTGACTTTCAAGTGCAGCTGCCGGAACACAACTATTGGTATTTAGCGGCAGATTTTCAACTTGCGGGTGTTTGCTATCCAAGCGGGCTTTAGAAAACCCCCACCACCATGCTATGGTTTCCTCACGATGTTTTCCTTCACCGTAAGCTCAAGCTCAATGTAGGTGGATTCGAGTAGTATTCGCGTAGTCGTACAAAAAACCACTGAGCTATCATCGCTTCTAAAATATTTATGATTAATGATAATAAAGAGAGTGTTATGCATAATACGTTGAGAGGATTATGCACAATGTAGTTAAAAGTCAATGTTGGATACTTACATTGTACTGTCATGTTTAATACTATTTCGAGAAAAGCACATTGCTTCTAAACTAATAATATAATAATACGCTAAGCACGTTAAAATCCACAATTTTTAAGGTATCTTTATGAATGGGGATAATAAACAGAGTGTGCTGCACAATACTTTGAGAAGATTAAAGATCATTGTTTGGCACTCTTTTATTAATATATTGTTTTGAAGCGATGATAGCACAGTGGTAGTGTGTACAACTTCGCGTCAAGGGACGTGAATTCGAATCCACCTGTAATGAACTTGAGCTTTCGGTGAAGGAAACTACGTGAGGAAACCATAACATGATAGCAGGGCTTTTTCTGATGCCCGCCTGGCTTGCAGCCACCCTCAAGTTGACAACCTGTCGCCAAATACCAATAGGTGTGTTCCGGCACTTGCACTTGGGAACCAGTCCCTCCAAAAGTTTTAGGGTGTCTACCAACTTAGGCCTTATCGTCACTTAAGATCAGGTGAAGTTATGGCCATAACGCTAAGCATTAACTATAAAAAAACATTACTAGTAAACCATTTATGAAATTCTCAAGTCTGTGTGCGTACAGATCTCATGTTGAAAACCACCGCTGCTGTATATACCGTAATATTATACTGGAGCAATCAGCTGAGTATGTGGCTGTTATTGGAGACAACAGCATTTAATATGTGTTTATCTTGTATTATCTTATATTATCCAGTAATAAATCTCTTTCTTTCTTATAAAATATACGATGAGGCACCAAACGCTCTTTAAAAATAAAAAGTTATATATAGCTAAAGGAAATTGTTCGTGTTTAAGAAAATATTGTCTTTTTTCGCTTACTTTAAAAATAAAACGTGTTTTTTGTAAAAAAAAAAAGTATGGAAAATCCAAAAGTGCACACTACATAATTTCTTTTTTTGTGTATTACAATTAAACATCATCGAATATGACCGTGAAAAATAATAGGGTTCTATTTCTAATTATACTGAAGCGTAAGAAAAAAAAACTAGATTAGTAAAGAATTTCGGTCGTTATCGGGATAACATACAGAATCCGCACATACAGACACACGGACCTCCAAGACAGAACGTTTTTAAGCAGTTTTTTAACTAGTTTAAATAACTAAAACGGCATCAAAATTATCATGAGTGTTAATATTGTTTTTTTTTTCTTGATATCTTCGTGTATATATTGTTTTACAAGTGCAATATATGATAAATACACACATTTCAACCTTGAAAAATTTGTTGTTTCGCGTAAAGTGCCGCTTTGCTTATGAAGCGTGCAATATCGTAATGTATTTTGTTAATTTTAATCTCGGTTCCTTTTAGCGATAAACCATTAGCTTTCAATGGAGAAAAACACCGTGATGAAACCAAATAGTAGGCCGTTTTCTAATATCCAACCCGTCTAGCTGCCACTCTCAAGTTGAAAATCTGCCTACAAATATCCTCATAGGAGTGTTCAGCAGTTACACCTGAGAGCCAGTCCCTCCACTAGACTTCACGAGTTCACCACCTTGGGCCACATAGTCACTTAACACCAGGTGATATCGTGGTCTGGCGCTGTGTCACCACGCCAACAGAAGGTCTGGCCCGCCACATTAGAAACGAAAAAAAATCGGTATACAAAATAATAACCGTTATAAATACAAAATAATGGCGCATACGAATGCAATATTAATTCCACAAACGGTAAGGTTTTATTATAATGGCTTGTCAATTAACTGAACCGCTGGAGAGGAAGTCGCCCCTCCACAAGTTCTCCTCTCTCGGACGAAGTTGGAAGGCAGTCGGCCGGTGCATTTTTGGATGTGAGCCCAAATAACTTGTTGCAACTATAGGAATGACACCTGTTGCAAACGCCACCGACGAGCCTACCCCGCGCCGGGGTTACCAGAACTATAATTCATTTCCCGGTATTATAAAAAACATATTTTTATTCTGAAAACTGTTTTTCTAATCAATGCCGCTATTCCACCTTTGAGACACCTTGTATGTTGTTTTTTTTTTATGTATATAATTTATACAAAATACTATATTGTGTAGATAGAAATATGACGAACTGATGAAATTATATAAAAAAATTATTCATAACATAAATCAAACTTTTAATAGCCTTTTCAATATACAATTATAGGTCTTATATAGTCTACATTTCTCTATAAACTCACTGTTTCAGTGATCATTACTTTACGCAAAATTATGACTCTAACATATGTAAATTTGTATAACAATAGATCCTAGCTGTTTTGCAAGGTATATGCAGTGACCCCAATACAATACTAACTAAATAAGTTTTTCACCCGTATCTGTACGTTAACAATTTTTATACATAGGTTATAAGTACCTAATAAAGGCCAGGAATATTATATTCTTTAGAATAAATTATTTCGTTTTACAACGACACAAAATCGTACTAATATTATAAAATTCGAGAGTGAGTTTGTGTGTTACGCTTTCACGCCTAGACCGCCGAATCGATTGCGATGAATTTTGGTACAGAGTAAGAGGGGACTCAGGAGACGGAGATAAGCTACTTTTTCTCGCTATATCTTTATTAGGAGAAGGGTAAATAGAGGGATAAACTTTGTATGAAACTTTATATTGCGTCATCTGATCTGTTTGACAAAAACTTAAAGTCTAGCATTCAATTCATTCATTCATACGTCCACATTCGTTTACATTAAAATTGAAATACATCGAAATATAGGTTGGAAGTTATCTGGAAATTCTTAAGTACTTAGTAACATTGATATACTTGGCAACCCGAATCAAACCGCCGAGCCATTTTTGCCCGGACTCCAGTACAAATACATAATGAATGCCAACCGTTTAGTTCCGACGGCATTGTGCGAAACATTACCTACCCTCGGTTTGCATGAACGTTATTGTCCGGGGAGTTCTTACTCCAACTACTCCGAGTGTAATGTAGAGCACTTTATTGAATTTTTTAAAGTGTATAAAGCCGGAAAGTTAAAACATTTTCTATGCTTTATTTCTCCCAGGTATTACACCAGTTTTTACTTTGACAAATTCTATTATTTATTTATTTTTAATGTGAAAACTTATTTAGGCTCGCTGAGAACTTTATTTTGTGAGTATTGAATGAGACTGTGCTGTAACGTTCGCTCTGTGACGCTCGTTCGGGTAATGTCGGCTCGAGTCGACTAAAGCATTGAGAGACATATTATAATCAACGCGTCACTACTAAACTTGCATCTTAACGCATTAGTTACATTCAGTACCGACATAAAAACGCTGTGTTCCATAGCAATATGATATAATTTATGCATTTAGTTATTATGTATATTTATTATTATGTATATGTATGTAGTTATTGTTTTCGCTTAGATGAACATTTCAGATATGTATTAAGTACACGTCATTTAATACAAATGTCCGCAACGTCATTTTTATTTTTAATTAAGGAGTAGTGTTATGGCCATAATCTCACCTGATCTTAAGTGACGATACGGCCCAAGTTGGTGGATAAGCTAAACCTGTAGAGGAACTGGCTCTCAAATGCATCTGCCGGGACACACCTATTGGTATTTGGCGGCAGAGTTTCAACTTGAGGGTGATTGCTAGCCTGACGGGCATTAGAAAAAGCCCTACCACTATGCTATGGGTTCCTCGCGATGTTTACCTTCAGCGAAAGCTCAAGCTCATTGTAGGTGCTTGAATTCGAACTCACGTCCCTTGACGCGAAGTCGTACACACTACCACTGAGGTATCATGCTTTCATCGCATTTTAAAAGCAGCGAGAGTTACATAGAGAGAGTATGGAGCATCAGTCACATATATTATTGACACAAGCATGGTATGCGTAGTACCACTCCCTACTAATATTATAAATGTAAATGTAAGTTTGTTCGTTACTCTTTCACGCAAAAACTACTTAACCGATCATCATGAAACTTTGTACACATATTTTTGGAGGTATTAGAAGTAACATAGGATACTTTTTATTGAAAATTAAAAATGCGTGCAAATCCGCGGGTAAAAGCTAGTACGTTATAAGTTATCTATGAAGCCTCGTCTTGATGAAGTTGTCACGTTATATGTCGTGAATAAATAAGCACACGTTATCTTTTACAAATGTCCGTGACATCGATTTCGGAGGCATCATTCGGAATACCAGCGTTGGACCGATTCAGTGTAACATGAGATTGGAGGCTGTTCCTTCGCACACAACGCGTTAGTCATTAGTCGCTTGTAACAATCAACTTTCTCGTTGAAACTAGCTACGTCTGCGATTCCGTTCGTGTGGAATTAAATTTTATTAAATAATTTTAATAAAAAAATGTCATATGGCCTATGTTACTCAGGGCTAGTCTAGCATTCTAATGGTAAAAGTATTTTTAAAATCGGTGCAGTAGTTCTTGAGTTTAATCGTTACATACAAAAGAGGAAAGATTTGTAATAGTCTTTCCTCTTAATAATATTAGTCTAGATCATAGGTTCTCAAAGTGGGCGGTACCGCTCCTCAGCGGGCGCTGAGGCTATCTGAGGGGGCTATTGATTTTTCAATTGATACTGGGGAACACTAAAAAAAACACTTGGCAGCGGTTTTTTCTACAAAATTCATTAAAATGATTAGAAAAGTATTCCTAGAAGCGTCGGGCATTCAATTTTCTCTAAAGTGGGCAGTACACCAAAAGAGTTTGACAAACACTGGTCTAGATAAACGTTATAGTTTTTATGTGTAAATATCTTTTTGGTTCAAAGATTGATAATAAGGTTTTCAATGGCATGATACACTATTATTATATGTATGCCCTATGTTTATTTTTTTTTATTTCTAGGGCGCTTCCTCGAGCCTCGTAGTAAAGTTTGCGGACACAGAGAAGGAGCGGCAACTCAGACGGATGCAGCAGATGGCCGGTAACATGAGTCTCCTCAACCCGTTCGTGTTCAATCAGTTCGGCGCCTACGGCACGTACGCTCAGGTCATCACCGAACAGGTGAGGGAAAACTCGATAAACAAACTGAATGAAGCAGAATAATAGTCTGGCCCGAACATTGTTAGGAATAAGTATGAAATACGCCAATATACCCATAGGAACCTCTATTTTTATAATATGTAGTTTTAGCGTTACTATCACAGCCGCGCCTTAATCAAGTGATGATGCGAACCGAGATGGTGGACACGCTAAATCTAGCGTCGGGACTTTTTTTTATACTTAAGGTTTAGCGTTATGGCCATAATCTCACCTGATCTTAAGTGACGATACGCCCCAAGTTGGTAGACACGCTAAACCTGTGGAGGAACTCGCTCTCAAGTGCAGCTGCCGGAACACACTTATTTGGTATTTGGCGGCAGGTTTACAACTTGAGGGTGATAGCTAGCCAGGCGGGCATTAGAAAAAGCCCTACCACCATGCTATGGTTTCCTCACGATCTTTTCCTTCGTCGAAAGCTCAAGCTCATTGTAGGTTGTTGGATTCGAACTCACGTCCCTAGACGGGAAGTCGTACACACTACCACTGAGCTATCATCGCTTCAATTTTCGCCTCTCAGGTGAAGATGCTGGAACTCACCTATAGGTATATGGAGACATATTTTTAGCTTGAGGGTCGTATTAGGAACAAGAACATGCTACGGTTTCATCACTACGTTTTCTTTTACCGAAAGCTGCAGCTTATTGCAGGAATTTGAACTCATATTCATTGCCACGGCGACCATACACGATACCACTGAGCTATCATTACTTCACCTGTTGTTTTAATAAATCGCATAAATTATTTAAAATATATCTCAGTCGTTAAGAAATGTCTGGAAAATTAGTTAACAACATTCCATGTTCAACGCCATTGAAGTAGACACAGTAGACCGTCTACTGGGATGACTATAACGTAACTTTGATTATTCTATTATATATCTATTATAATATGAGTTTGCCAAAGCTGACCCAGCGGGTCAATACCATCACAAATATATTTAAAACAATAATTATACTAGCAATATTAAAAATAATTATACAGTAGAACATCCAAAATTCGAAAAAATGTTTTATTCTTTTCGCTTCAAACAACAAAACCTCTATTCTCTGTAAGTCGAAAACTCTATAACTTCAATTTATTGAAGTCTCCCTTGATTTTTGACTTATAGAGGTTCTACTTTATATATAATTATTAAAAAGCAAACCACTAATAATTAAGTCATTTACATTGTAAATTTTTATTAAGAATACTGTTTAAAAAAACAATTAAATACAATTAAATGAAAATGGTGCGGAGCAAGGGTCTGCAGTGTGAAGAAATAATATTAAATTTAAAGTGATGATAGCTCAGTGGTAGTGTGTACGACTTCGCTTCAAGTGACGTGAGTTCGAATCTAAGCACCTACAATGAACTTGAGCTTTCGATGAAGGAATACATCGTGAGGAAACCATAGCATGGTGGTAGGGTTTTTTCTAATGCCCGCCTGGGTAGCTACCACCCTCAAGTTGTAAACTTGCCGCCAAATACCAATAGGTGTGTTCTGGTAGCTGCACTTGAAAGCCAGTTCCTCCACACTCCTTAAGTATAGAAAAGTAGGTAACTTCGATATCGAAACTTACAGCAACAAGCGGCCCTGATGGTCGCGGCGACAGCACAAGGCTACATCAGCCCCATGACAGCGCTGGCCTCGCACGCACTCAATGGAATCACCAACACCGTAGTACCCTCCACGTCAGGTGAGCATAGCACTCATCATTCGCTCCTACTTCGCTCGGCCAAATGTTATAATCATAGAACAGGGTTTCTCAAACTTTTGTCTCCGTGAACCTCTGATAAAGTAAGCAATTAAATCCCCCCCTAAAAAATGAAATTGAATGTTGAAGAAAATGGGGTTTTTATTTCAGTAAAAAGTAACAAATGCAGTGTCAAAAGAAATATATTTTTAATTGTATTGTGATGGGTAGTGTGGTGGTATTTTAACATTATGTCTAACTCAGTATCAAGTCTATTTCTGTACTACGTTTTTATCATGACCAGATGTTAAAACCCACTCTCACTAAGTATGCCGTAGCAAAGTGCGTGCCAATGATCAAGCCTCCATTACGGAAATCTTTTCGTGAACCCCCTACTGTTGATTGGCGAACCCCCAGGTGTTAGCGTACCATACTTTGAGAAATCCTGTCATAGAAAAAAGATATATAGCGTCGCTAAACTGCAATTGAAGAATAGAATATTTCAGACTTTCCGATAAGTTTACATTCGATAATTAAATCAATTAACAAACGCATTTGATAAATACATATTTTTTTTATAAATAATAAAGCCTTATATTAATTTTTTTTTCATTTACAAATAATTAAAATTTTTAAATTTTTAACACATTTATTTTGAAATCGCCCACTGAAATCTGCTATTTATAATTACAAGCTGTTGCTGCTCATCCTACTTCGTAATGAATCCTATCCTTTGTTTTATCTATTTACCATTTTTACTAACAGCTAAGTGTAACTTACTTTAGTAGATTGAGTAACAAATAAGAAAGAAGCACAAGACTCGAGACACTGGCAATGCGAGAAACAATTGCCATAACGTCTACTTTTCTTTGTAACTGCATCATTAGAACGTTTCTCATTGTAGGTCTGTTATTAAAAAGTATCGTGCAATTTCCAGATAATTTCTCGGGTCTAGCGATAGGCACAGGACAGCCGCTGAACGGCGCATTACCTTCGCTGCCGTCGCCAACGATGCCTGGTTTCAACATGGCCGCACAGACCGGCAACGGGCAGCCGCCACCGCAAGAGGCAGTTTACACAAATGGCATACACCAAACATTCACTGGCCGTAAGTTACAATACTTATTAATATGTATTGTCAACAGTTCAGTTGATTTCAGCATCTAAATGCGTGCAAAGGGTGCATGAAAAGAGCCTCCACGGATGACGATACCCAAGTATGTCCCGTGCACCTTGAGCAGTCAGTCCTGACTCCAACTTTACTGACTGACCAGTCTTTTCAATCAAGAGAAAAAGAGAAGGTACTACATAGAAAGAAAAAAATATTTTCGACATATATAAACACATAAAACACATAATAATAACGTTATATTATAAAACAACAAAGTTGAAAAAGTGTTGCATAAGGTCGAAAAGGTCACGTCTCAGCGTGAGGCTGCAGGCCTACTAACAGAAACACTGCAGCGCTGATATTCTGACAGGGCCTTGTGGTACGTACACTCTCGCGGCCGGATTGTCACACATTAATAAATACAGTAATAACACTCTTACCTTTGGCGCACCGTGACCGACTGTTACCTTTGTCGCACCGTGAAATTATGTAACCGTCTTCCTGTTAACGTGTTCCCTGGTTCCTATGATATTGGATCCTTCAAAAGAGGCGTAAAGAGGTACCTAAGCAGGCCAGCATGACAGCCGCGACTGGCAGTGTATTCTGTTCGGTGTCAGTCGCCGCTGATATGGATTGTACTGTACTTACCATCAGGTGCAGTGCAGCCACTTTGCTGCACAACATAAAAAAAAACAATACGTGCTAAATGTAATATGTACATGTAATATTTACAATTCCAGCAGTTCCCGTCACAGCTCAGGGTCTGCCCAACGGGGAAGCGGCCGCTCTACAACACGCTTACTCGAACATGCAACCGTTTCCAGGAGTCGGTGAGTGGATTATTCCCGGCTGTACCTGCATTGTAAACGCTTTCGTGGCACGCTTCATCTCCCCTATTCCGTAAACATCGAATTAGTCGTTATCAGAGTATCAAAATTAATCATATCACCCCATAGTTATTTTTTGAAACCTTTGATAATTCTAGGGACGATTCTAAGAATCCGATATGTGAGATCTGCGGGCCTTTATGAATCCTAAGGAACTCAAAACTGAGACTTTGAATATCTATTTGTAACCAAATTTCAAGTAGTCAAATTTACATAAATTAATTGCCTAACGTTAAAATATTTTTAACACAGCTATAACAAATCACGTAAACGTTATCATAGTGATTATTTGGTAATAATATTTGTTATTTATATAAAATAACTCGTCGATTTGAATTAATTATTAGCGATTTAATTATATTTCTTGATGATGGTAAACAATATCGTTTTGCAATATAAGTATAATTTTATGTCGTCTTCAAAACCCTCCAAAGCATTTTATACAGTTATATTAACTGTTATTGGTTATTTTTAATAGATATAACAGTTTGATTATTTTTGAATAGCATTATCAGTTATAAGTAAGTTTTTTTCTGTATAATCCAACGTCTGATATTAATAATTTAAGTTATATAGGTCAATCAATGTAAACAATATGTCTGTATTGTAAAATGTGCTGTTTGAAATCACGCCGCTATTTCATGAGTAAAATAGTTAAATGTTCGATGTAGTATATTATTTAGTTATAACATAATATACATGTGGATAAATGTTTTGTCTAGTGTATTACTCGTCGTTAATTTGTATATATATTACGTATAATATTTATGTTATATAAATAGTCTTAAAAAATATTTGAAATTTTAATATTGAACTATTTATATCTATTATAAAAACATTGGTTTTAAATTATAAAAAAAGAACTGACTACACGGCTGAAGTGAAAACTTTGTCAATATAACTAAATCGCATGATCACATACGGTGTGTTTGTCGATACGGAATGCAACTGATGCATCATACTCTCTCATGTCACGCGTGCCGAGAAACTATATCAGCGACACGTTGGCTGTATGTCCCTCGTTCCCTTTGTCGACTAAAGCCGACTTTACCCGAACGACCGTTACATAGCCGAGCGTTTCAGGTCAGTCTCATTCAATAAAGGAGTTTTCACTTCAAAAGTAGAAACGGATTAAGTGTTGATTCTACTCATATAATTTAATTATATAATGTAATTTATGGAGCTTTATAAATGATTGGTTTATTTCAACTTTTTGACCGTCAAACTAATATTTCATTTATAAAAGGAGACTGAACTAATATTGAGGACAAAGAAAAAACAGTACGTTCAGCGAAATGGACGGTAAAAAAGTTTAATGCATGTATTCGTACGCAATTATTAGATGTTCATTGTGAAAATGTGCATATTGATGTTTGACAGCTTATCCAGCGGTTTATGGGCAGTTCCCACAGCCCATCGCTCCACCGATGTCGACCATAGCAACAGCGCAGAGAGAGGGTAAGTGGAGCCCCGAGAAGGAAGAGACTGTATCTCACACGTAAAATTACTTCCACTAAATCTCGACTTCTATACTGCTTTCACTAAAAACTTTAAAACGAAAAACCGAAATACACGGATTAAAAAAAAAATAACGAAATACTTTATTTACAACTAGAAATTGAACTTGGAACTGTAAATTAATATACATTTTCCCATCAATCAAATCAGTGTTTGACACTGGCAAATACGTATATATGCGATATATGTCATAGTTTACAACCGAAGTTAAATTCCTAATACATGTATAATTAACCTCGAAATAATCTAACTTTATTTATGTTTTACATTTTTTTCATTTTTAATAAAAGTTAAAACTAAAATGAAAGTCATGCATAAATTGTTATGACTTTCTACAATGATATTATAAGTAAAAAAGTATATTAAAATATTTAATAATCAATGAAAATAGTAATAATTACGAATAAAATATGATCATATGACTATTAGAAGTTTTTCTTATTGAGATTGTACACGCGAGAGCATTATCGGTTATTTTGGAGCACATCGATACACAACATACTTGCTCGTAAGCCGCCGCGACACTGAGATTATAGTATGCTAAGTGGCATAGTTCCGTGCTACTTACGGTCCGTACATGATATATTTACAACTTTTGACTTGTAATATCATTGAATTCGTAAAAGAAATAATTAAATATTAACATAACCTCGTCTGGTGGACAGCGGCACCCACGTGTGTTTACAGCTTTCTATTCTACAGAGCAAAACTCTTCAGGCTTCCGACTTACTTCTGCTCTCCTTTATTATATGTATGATTGTTGTGTACTGTGCACTTTTGTGTTGTGTATGCTATTATGTATAAATGTTGTAAATTACCATTGCTTCCCTTGATTTTACTTACTGTATATTATTAAATTGTCCTGTCTTTTCTCCTTACTTTCTAATACCTATTTGTTTACTTCTTCGAATAGCTATATATATTTCTATAAGACTGACTCATGTTTTGTTTGAGAATAAATATTATTCACTAACGTGAACGACGTGTTCGTCCCATTATTCTATACATAAAAATGAGAATTGAAGTACATCTAATTTAATATGGTTTTTAAATAAAATCGGGATTAGCTACTTTGTATGTCAAAAAAATTTTTTTTGTCAGTTGACTTGTTTCGCTAATACATTTAGAGTATACTAAACAGTGTTAACTAATATAGAATCGAAGTTTAGAATATACGGAACATTTTTATCCCATAAAATGTCATAGTTTCCCCGAGAAAGAAAATAAAAAATAGTTCATGAATTTCTTAGAAATCTTTAATATATACAATTTTAATTTTAATTGTTTCTGCATAAGGCTGCTAAAGAAATATTGCCTTGAAGACTAGATTGTTGGGCAGCGTTAGTATAGATTTGGTTTAGTTACAGTAGTATTATATATACAGATATCTCTTTACAGGAATGAGGTTAAATTTCTCACCAGTCCTTCTCCATGACAAAGATGTTGGGCATAAAGTATCTAACGTTTTTAGCTTCGATAGGTGCATAGGGTTAATGCTACCTCGAATGTTTGTGTTTGGAGGCAGATTTGTGAGTTCTTTAAAGATTTTCTCATGTTCCCAGGCTGCTCCATCTCGGGCCCCGAGGGGTGCAATCTGTTTATCTACCACCTGCCGCAGGAGTTCGGCGACGCGGAGCTAATGCAGATGTTTTTACCATTCGGCAATGTCATCAGCAGCAAAGTTTTTATCGACCGTGCCACAAACCAGAGCAAATGTTTCGGTGAGTTGATGAATTTAATTAAGTTAATACGTTTATTGAGAAAAACGGTATACAAATTCCGGGATATCATCATCGTGGTATTTACAGAGGTTATCGTGGATATGAGTGTGGATGTTATTTGGCACTTCTGCATGGAATTGATTGGACTTGGCTAAGTCTCATGAAACAACAAAAAAAAAACATTTTTTATAATAGTATTTTTTTTTTAACAGCATTAGCCATCAGAAAAATTAATGGGCCAATAAATACCAAGCAAATAGATAACATTCAAGTCCATTCTAACATTTAAAAATTAATTACCGCAAGGTAATTTTATTTATTAATAAGCACAATGATAATTAAATTCAATTTAATTTTTTGATCAGTGATAGCGTATTGATAGTCATGAAACCATGTAGCATGATGTTGGACAATTAGTATTACTCATCTGACCAGGTAAGTCCTTTAAATAGAATTCTGTCCTGAAAATCTTACACGAATAATCCGACAGCTCCAATGAGCTATCAACGCTTTGAATTATATACATGTATAATTTCCGTAATTTAAATGTTTTATTGAATAAATTAGGTAAGTTTTTGTATTCAAACAATTGATAGCTCCTAATTATAAAGGATATTTTTAGGAAAAATATTATAAGTGCCAAATTCTCAAAAGTGTTTTTAAAGGAACTTCCTAAAATATATTTGTATGTTAATGTGTTAATAGACACTATTTGAGGTAATAAGTGGTTAATTTTGAATAACAAATCTTAGTTTCTCATAAAGCGATTTTTAATTATGAAGCGATGATAGCTCAGTGATAGTGTGTACGGCTTCGCGTCAAGGGACGTGAGTTCGGATCCAACCACCTACAAAGAGCTTGAGCTTTCGGTGAAGGAATGCACCGTGAGGAAACCATGGGATGGTGGTAGGGCTTCTTCCAATGCCTGCCTGGGTAGCAACCACCCGCAAGTTGAAAATCTGCCGCCGAATACCAATAGGTGTGTTCCGCAGCTGCACTTGAGAGCCAGTTCCTCCACAGGTTTAGCGTGTCTACCAACTTGAGCCATATCGTCACTTAAGATCAGGTGAGATTATGGCCATAATGCTAAACCTTGACTATAAAAAAATCGAAAGTACTTTTTAATTAGGAATGAAAAACTCTTTTAGGTAAAGTGAAAATTGCCGCTTCCAATGGTTTTCTTAAAAAAACTCAATATACTACAAATTATCACCATCGTGTTCATACGTGCGGAGGAGATGAAATAATATCTCTGTTCTTTATTGTCTTAGGAATTGTTTAATCTCTTTGATTACAAATAAAACATTCATGTTCATTTCGATGTTACATTTCATTTCCAGGTTTCGTATCATTCGATAACCCGACATCGGCCCAGGCCGCTATACAAGCGATGAACGGCTTCCAGATCGGCATGAAGCGGCTGAAGGTTCAGCTGAAACGGCCCAAGGATGCCAATCGACCTTACTAACCCAGCACGCCGTCCCTGCGTGTTCTAGACGCGCCATTGGTATGTAGGTTTATTACATACTTGGGAATGCAAAACAGTGACGAATCAGTGGTACAGTGTTAGAACGTCGCGTCGATGGACGTGAATTCGAATCCCTTCAATGAGCCCTAGAGCCTTGTGCAGGAAAGCATCGTGATAATACCATAATGTGGTTCATAATATTTCATGGCGTTGAACTCGCCAGTGTACATATATATATTTTTTTATACCTAAGGTATAGCGTTATGGCCATAATCTCACCTGATCTTAAGTGACGATATGGCTCAAGTTGGTAGACACACTAAACCTGTGGAGGAACTGACTCTCATTTGCAGCTGCCGGAACACACCTAGTGGTATTTAGCGGCAGGTTTAGAACTTGAGGGTGGTAGCTAGCCAGGCGGGCATTTGAAAAAGCCCTACCACCATGCTATGGTTTCTTCACGATGTTTTCCTTCACCGAAAGCTCAAGCTGATTGTCTAACACACTACCACTGATCTATCATCGCTTCAAAAATCGCTTTAAAGTGTACGTTCATTATTATTTTTAAAAGCTATCGTTGCTTTAAAATGATAATGACAAACGTCAAATTACTCGATAGCACAATAACTGACAACAATTTGTGATAACAGTAAAACATAATAACAGTTTTAAAATAACATTTTGACATTTATCCAATAACACCTCTGCACACACACTGCTAACATTATTTTTCCATTTAAATATATTTTACAAATATGAAAGGTACTATGTATTTGGTGTTATAAATTAATATAATCAACAAACACTAGATATATCCATTGAGATAGAATACATAATATACTGGAAAAGCTATTTAATTCCATCCAAATAATGCAAAGGAAGCGAATTGGAATTATTTCCGCTAGCAGAGGTCATTGATAAGAATTCAGTTCAATACAGCTCGATTTTACCCCAGATTTTTTCTTGTGTAACCAATAGAAAGACTACCACCGCTAGTTCCATTGGCTGAATGTCGCTGAAAAGGAAATTTGATAACCAAAACAATAACAGCGATTACTAATCATTACAGCTGATGTATTGCCATATACTCAGTAGTGGATTTATCAAAATAGGCTAAGCAGGCCTAGCTGTAGCCTAGCGTGACAGATTTTAGAGGCGGTGTGTTGCCAGTTTTTTTTATGTCGCTCTGAAAAAAAATATATATGTTTATAATACCTAAATGTTATTAGGTTCACAATTAAAACCCAACATGATTTTTTAATCGCTCAGAATCGAAGTCTTATATTAATTATAATTGCAGTGGTGCGTAGGGATGGTAAAATTTGAATAGTCCGCTGACGTTATTTATACAAATCCGCCACTGCGTGTACTTGAAAAATATGTAAAACTTATTTCCATATGTTCCAGGAGGTGTACGGATTCGTTTCAATACCTACGGCGCGTCTGATCGCGTACTATCAACAATTCCAAGGAATTTAAAACACATTTACCGTATAGCGAATATCACTAAATACATACTAACCTTAAAGAGTAATTATGCAAGCCCTCCGCCGCGCGACGGGCGAGTATACTAATTTAATTGAAAGTAATTTATTAAATCAACGCGTAGGAATGCTTCATTCTTATCATTATTGATTAATCAGTAAATTACTCTATTATATTATTATTATTATATATACAATTTATTAAATTTTCATTAACTTATTATTATTATTATTAAAAAAATGACACGTTATAAAAATTTTGTCATCGTAATCATACCTTCTACTTCTAAGTACTTAACGTTTAACTGAAACTTTTAACATAAATTTATTATACTAGTTATTTGCTTGAACTAAGCCAAACTGAATTTATTAAGTAAGTTGAAAATATAAGAAAAAAAAATGTATTTTAATTATTGTATATTGCGAAAGTTTCGTCGGCGGCGGCGCACACGCATCTTTGTTTTTCTTTATAAATCTTATAGTACCAAATAAAATAATTACGGTTTGGAAGTCGTCGTTCGCTCTCTCTCTCTCTCTGAAGCGACACGCGGAACGTTCCGTTTTACTTACATTGTTTTGTAGATATGTAATACGCCAAAGATACAGGTGCGAGGCCCCGGCTCATGCGGGCACTGTTGTCTCCCACCGCCGGACTGATCACACTAATATAAGTGCTCGATATAGGTCACTAATGAATTATATTATATCCTATATTTTGTTAAATTATATAACGTGTGTCTGGTAAGCTAATTCGCTGGGCTGTACCACACTGAGCTTCGGTATTTTAACAAACAATATTACAATATACAGAACGAACTATGATATTATGCTGCGGGAAACGGAACGTAATCTATTGTAACTAACCTCAAACTTCTTTACCCGAAATCCAAAAGTGCTTGGTACGCCCAGCAACCCACAAACGTAGAAAAATATGTTGTTGACAAAATTAAATGTTTGTAAGAAACGCTGTGTACAAATGAAAGTGCACTTCAAGTAAGACAGAGTTACTTAGGCCTTCGTTTCGAAAGAACGTGTTATGTGTTGTAAATTCCAATATGGGCTGTGATATAAAAAATCTATAATATCAACATAGTGGACTGTACAAGCCGTTCGTCTCTGTATTTACGTATGTATTCGTTCTCTTACACCTTCCGCATACTAAATCACTCGACAATAATTTAAAATATTTGTAAATATTCGCACCGCCATGTTGAAGTTATAAATATATGTTTTTTTTTTCTCTACATATGAACTCCTAATTCAATTATTTCGTAAATCTCTGAATTTTAGGCGGTTATCGGAAATTTCTATTCCAAAAAATATATTTTTTTACATATTAGAGACTATTTCTGGTAACACCTGAAAATCTGAGATATATACCGTAGAAGTTGACAGCAATCATAAATATCTAATATAATCTGTAACGTTTTCGATGTCGTAAACTTAGTATGCGAAAGGTTTATTCACTCAAACTCGCTCAATGCGAAGTCAATTCTGTAAGAACGCGCTTTCCAAACTTCGTTTCAAGCCTTCGTGTGTGTGTCTATACATAAATAACATAATTATAATAAAAACATAAGTGTTTAAGGTATTTAAATCCTGTGACTATCTGCGTGCCGGGAGTCAACAGTGAGTGGTGCATGAAACAAATTACAAAAAAAAAATCTAGTGTAATTAACTATACAGAGAAAATAATAGATTCATAATCAAAAAAATGTACCAATATATATATAAAATGATGATACCTTTAGATATATAATGTGCGCGCGGGCGGGCTCTGTACCCCGGTGAGTGAGGAAATGAGGTAATAGGCCTAATTAGTTGCGGCGCAGACGTCTCCGTTGCCTAATTTTAATACGAACAGAAAAATAATAACATTGCTTGATACTCATTAGTGCTTACAGTTCGTCCATAATATTACCATAAAAAAATAGTTCCTTGAAAATTGGCAACACTTTAAAAATGAGTAGCGCGTCTGCGCCACGGTAAAAAATGGCCAACGTCATAGTGAATACTGAAACAGTGTGGACTACTGCGTTTATAAGCTCGGCTATTAATTTCAAGGTGTCAAAAATGGGTGTCAGCTAAAGTTGCCAGCTCTCGAGCCTATGGTTGCGAATAGGAAATAAACATAGAAACGTCAATAAAGTATTGCTTGGATTAACACAGCAGATTCTGGTAATTAATTACGTGAGGTGTTTAGTGGGAACCGAATCTCACCCAATTCTACGTGGGAGAGAGGGGGACCTATCACGTAACTTTTTCCACAAGAAACAGGCCAAAATTGTAGGAATACTGAGTTACACCGATTTTGTTTTACTATTGATATAAATGGGCATTATTGTGACATAAATATAATTTATTAGAAAAATTTTAACAATTTAACTTCGTGGCTGAAGAGTACAAAAATTTTCTCACAGTAACTTATTGCAAAAAAAATCTTGATTTGGAAAAAAAAACAATTTTAGGTGACAACTCGTAAGTATATTATCTAAAAAAAATATTTCCAAATCAAGATATTTTTTTGTTTTACATTTTTTTTGAAATGTTTAATTTGTTTTAGAAACCTTAAATACTAGTCATAACTAGTCTAGAGTAAAAGAATTAATCAATATTATTTTTTAAATGCAATGCAATCATACACAGTTGCACTTATTTAGATTAAACGTATGCATTTTGAAAATACTGACATGAGAATAGAGGAGAAGAGTGAGTTTAGAAAATCTTCAAAATCACTTCACGTAATTTATTAATGTCTCAACATAACATTTTGTACCTATATTGTGAACGACCAATTGGTTGAAAGCTGGCAACACTAGTGCTAGAAAAATTGTGGGAACAGATGTTGTTGATGCGTGTGTGTAGACACACCGTGGTACGCGTATAGAAGTACCCGAACGCGGCAGCGGGCAGCCGCCTGCAGTGCCGCCCGCCACTAGTCAAATATTACACTCACCACAAGACATAGAATTTTATATTTACACAAAATAATTATATTATAACGATATTGTATTCTAGTTTTAGGCGTTTATGATTTACGATTAAGTCGTATATATAACATACAACACCATATGAAAGTATGTATCGGTTTCCGTAGTTCTTTTCTTGTTTATTCATAATTGTGCAATATGTTGTTACGCTTTTTTAAAAATTGTTTTATTCTTTTTATTTATTTATGAACTGTTTCATTCGTTTACGTTAAATTATGTTACCACTTTAGATTTAGTTATTGACGTAATCTCGTTTTGCAAATCGACGATGATGTTAGCCCCTATATACGCACAAACATATATTGTAAAATCAATAAGTGATCGAATAAACTTTGAGATGGTGCAAGAAATGATTGTATTGACATCGACAAAGGGCAGAGACAAGTCTTTTAGTTGCGTATTTCATAAGTTCATTGTTTTTCATATCGCAAATAGAAAACTGACGGCAAAAACCTCGCAAAGATGGCCGCGCTGGTATAGTCTGATAAGTGGAATGGTTTGTTGACGACAGCGGAGCGGCGCGTCGGGTGCGGTGGGTAAGCGACATATGTCAATATCGGCTACACTTAGCTGGTCTACGCTAAACATTATCATTGACTTACTGTTCAATTGTTTTACTGTATGAGCCACGCTACGCCCACTAGAGCGGTTCCCACCCGCGCCGTGACTACTTAGGTTACAGATAAATCGATGCCAAATCGGATCACGTATACCTAGTATATCGTTTATCGATAATATCACCTCGTGAGTAATGTGAAGCATAGGGATACTACGTCCGGAACGCGCGTGTCCCTGTTGCGCCGCGCGATGCGTCGCGGGGCGACGCGAATTTCGTCCGGGCGTTTAATAATATTGTGTACTTATAAATCTTTATACTGATTAAAATTAAAATTTCCCTAAAAGTATATTATTGTGGTGACACGTACGTTCGTAATAGATAATACGAGTCCTCTCTGAATGTAAAAACAAACGCCCATAAAAGTGATTTTAGGATACAGGGTATGCTTTGCAATTATTTAAATGTATCTAAATGTTTTTCATGTAGGCAGATAATGCCGTACTCTCCGACTTAGATTGCGGCACGTCGTTGGAATACCACCGGGCGGGCGGCCGCGCCCGCGCCGCCTCATTCTCGGGTCCACTGACTAGTCTATCGCGACTTTTTATACTCACTTAGTACTATTGTAGTGTTTCTGAATTCACCCTCATCTTACCGCTGAATATTCGCGACTCGGACGGAATTAACGCTTCGCTTCAAAAACTCTTTTGTTAGTTAATCAAGTCCCGTTAGACAATCTTTCATAGGTATCGTCGAGCGTTACTAGGTATCCTCATTCACTTATCATCTCGCCATGTCCACAGCGACTGCGGCGAGCCAATCCAGCGGCGGCGCAGCACATCCGCCAGGAACCAAAATGTTAGAGAATAAGGAACCAAATTGTTTGGTTTAAATTATATTAGAATTAATAGTTGAAAGTGGTAGTCGATGCCGCGTGGGCGCTCGCCGCTTCGGTTCGCTCGCAACTGCGCCCTTGATGAAAAAAAATATTGTTAGTCTTACGAAATCGAATTTCTTAAAATCTATTTAACTTCTGAAATTTTATAAAACATTTATATAATTCGCATAATCAAGTACGCGGTAGAGCTCGCATAGAAGAGTTTTCGATGTGTTTAAGGACATTTGGAGCACTTTCAAATCGAAGGCGGAACGTTAAATAGACGAGGCTGGTAGTTAGGCGGTCGGATGGTGCGAGGGGCGCGTGACACGCGGTACATGCCGTGGCGTAGCAACATCACGCAGCGAGTTAATCTTACAATATTCACCACGTTAACTAAACACCGTTCGAAGCTAATTAGTATATAAGATAAATGCCAATATTTTAATCAGAGTAATGAGAAAAAAAAAAAAAACAAAAATTAGAATTCGAAATAATTAATCATATTATATATTATCTATTATATGATAAAGAATATGGAGAGAGGCGCATAGTGCTTTTATGAATAGTAGGTACTAGTAATGAAACAAAATACTCTAGTCATATCTCTTTTTGTTATTTATTTTATCTATCGCTTAGCATAGTTTAGCTTCAAGCACCTGTTTGTAATACTTTTACTGCCATTTATTTTATATTAGAGGCATTCATTATAATTTGTCTATTAATATTGTATAGAACGTACGTAATATATAGACCAATATCATTAATTAATATGCAATCTCTCTACAAATACACTTTTTTGTACTATTCCTTATTACTGTATTTTTTTATTTTATTTTGAGGTTACCAACTTATATTTCATTAATATTAACTTTCAAATTAGTATCTATTTATTGTGACAATTTAATACTTTCACAATGAATCGGTACTAATTTCATATTAAGAATAATTATTACTATTAATTAATAAATTTATTAAAATTTAATAAGTTATCCAGAATACTGTAAAAAAATATTTAATATATGTATTTATAATTAATAAATCTACGTAGATAAGATTAATTGAAATAATTTCGATCTGTAGAAGATTTGTAGAGAATGATTGAGAATGGTTAAACTTAACCTTTTGGTTAAGCTAGGGATAAACTTAACATAGGACGAGTTATCGAATGAAGTAGTTAGTGACAATGTAACTCTCATATAGTACCTACTAAAAATTGTTCCTGTTTTGCTGATGGTATACAAAAAAAAAACGATTTCTTTTCTCGAATTTGCACTTTATTTTATAGTGTAACTAATGCTACGCTAATATACGCATTTGAATCAATCGGACGTTAAGAAATGTCAAGATTTCTAAGCAACCTTAAGCGTAGATAAAATAAAAAAAAGTGCAATATCGTGCTAAAATGTACCGCCAGCAAAGAAACTTAGAACCAAATCGCGCCGTCCGTGAAGATCTCTGTTTTGTATAATAAAAATATAATTTTCATAACAACTTCTGTCGCTTATGAAATATATTACGTTTTTGCAAACAATATTTTTAATAGACGTCCCTTTCTTGTTTTTTTTTTTATTATTATTATCAACAAATCGTTTTACCACGAGCTCCGATATGTAATCGATACGTCATTTAAAAAAAACGAACGATTACTTTGCAGTATATAAATACTTATTACAATGACATAAATCTTATTTAGTGAGCATTGAGCACTTTGTTTTTTCTTTAATAAACTATTTTATAAGCAACGATTTGTCACATGAAGTCAAATATAGATAATTTCGATAAGCCGTGGTAGCGATTAAAAACGTTTGTTCCACAATAATTGAACTTGTAAATACATATAATATGACGTCATATCTTTAGGAGCTTACTAGCCTTTTGTCCCGAGTACGCTCGGGCGGGTGACAGGGTGTCGCTGTTTATAATGCTAAGTGAAAATCATAATCATTAACCGTTTATGAATAAAGCACATTCGAAATGAACGAATAAGGGTTTATTCGTAAATAAAAAAAATAAAGTAAAAAACAAATTATTCTAATAGTTAAACGATATGAGGATTATGAATTTTAACGTGATTAGAGAACGTTACATGATTACAACACTCTGATTGCCTTTGGAAAATCTGCTGCTAACCTAAAAAATAACATCGACCATAAATGAAGTGGCCATACTCATAATATCTCCCCTTCCACATTGTTCTGGATAACTTATATCGGAATAGTTTAAGAGTGGGGAAAAAGCGAATCTATTTTGGATTGTTTACCGTTTTTCATCTTCAGTTATTAATAGCTGCTATTAACATATAGTCGAAAATAACACACCAAAAGTAACAATTTTTACTATTATAAAAATGCTGATAATATAACGCAAAATATACTCGGGAACAGCAAAGCAATTAGCTATTTTGTTATCAGAAAAAGTGATTTATCCAAATGATTAAAATGACAAGGAAGATATGTCTTTCATTTTATTTATAAAAAAAAACGAGGTCGAAATTCGAGTTGAATAATCCAAAACAGAAGCACAAACTAGCAATTCAAGTACACGTAGCTTAACGTTGAGACGCCTGAAGGCGCCTGTGATATACGCTTGTAACGATCGTCCATTGAACCTAATCTATGTAAAGTGACACTCCAATCTAAGCTCTTTTGTTACGGATAATAGAGATCAATATTGCTGTAGTAAATATATAAACACGCTGGGCTTACGTGGTTCATAAGAGATAACAACACTTTTTTTCTGTCTGACGTTGAAACGACATAGTTATTATGTTGTTAATTTACTAAATAGACTTCACTGTGTAATTGTAAATAGAGCTAATATAAAAAAATGTTGTTGCAAATATTTAATTATTTCGCCTGATTCACGTAAGCTCGGATTGTTCCTATATAATTGTACATTAAATCAATGTATTTTTGATGCCATAAATAAGATAATTTAGTAATTAGTCAACTAACTTCAATTATTCATTCTATATGTTTAGTTTATAAAGGTATTTATACTATTACAATTTATCACGTCAGAAATATCACGGTTACAAAAATAACATACTGTGATATCACTATTAGTCACTAATGTTTTTTTCTGACGTGATAGAATGAATTTTAAAATCAGCCAATAAGGATTTGACTTTGATTATTTATGTGGTTCAGCCCCAAAATCAATATAACAAAGCCTTCTTAAGTAATAGTAATTAATTATATATATATACACATACGATTATTTAGTATGATAGTATGTGAAGAGTAACGCATAATACATTATGCGTGCTTAATTATTACAGTTAATAATAAAAACCAAATATATTCTAATAATTTAATTATAAAAAAACATTGTGTGTTTTTATGAAACCATAATGCAAGTGAAACTTTTTTTCGGATCGTAGGCATTTAACTGAAAATTATTCGATTTAGGGTATCAAAATCGTGTTTTTATTCTTAAGTTTAGTTGAAAAATGGGAATGATAATGTGTAATCAGTGCTACAGGGTTAGCCGATGTGCGTTATAGCCGTCACCTTATTGGCCGTGGCAGTTCTGCTGAGCGCATTTAATTTTACCCTATACCACGGTCGGCGGTAATGCAACATGCGATAGATGTACGAAATAAATTGAGGCGATGTAAAAAAAAGTTTCACTTTAAAATATTGACAAAGGGAGCCTGACAAATAGTTTTAAATATCCAATATGTATGTACACAATAGATAGCCACTTGAAAATGTATAGTACATTGTTATTTAGATCGCCAAAGATTTGTAAAATAGGTGTTGGTTTTCGACTTTGGAACGTCGCTAGTTAATTAATTAATTAATTATTTATTTATTTATTGTGGAATCGTCGGCGTTATAACAAGTTTATAACGATTAAAAATAATTAACGTTATAATTTAATGTTATAATGTTGTCGGTATTTAGTATTAGATTATAACCAGCTGATCGTAAACTTAGCCAAACGGACTACTTTCATAGAGAGAACTTTATTATGAAACTAATACAATAAATTTGCCTACTTTGCCTGTTGTCGTTTGGTTGAATAAACTTTCAAAAATATTATCGATTATTAAATATATATATTGCTGAAATATTTCAAAACTAAATTACTATTCAATTATTTATTATTATTATACACTTATTACGTTTAGTATGCTAGAAATATGATGAAGGATAATAAATAATTTTAATTATATTAGTTCTGCGTTTTATTTGTAAATTTTTCACCGACATATATTTTTTTTAAGGTTATTTTGTTTTATAGTTAATATTTAACATTAAGACCACAATCTCACCTGATTTTAAGTGACGATGTTGCACAAGACTGTTGACACCCTAAGCCAAGTGGAGGGACTGGCTCTCAAATGCAACTGCCGGAACATATCTAAGGGTACTTAGCGGCAGATTTTTCAGCTTGAGAGAGGTAGCCAGTCAGGTGGACATTAGAAAAAGCTCTTCCGCCATGCTATGGTTCTCCTTGCATCTAAATCCGGTTCTGTCTAAACCAATATCTTTTTTTTTATATATACTTTAGGTTTTAGCGTTATGGCCATAATCTCACCTGATCGTAAGTGACGATACGGCCAAAGTTGGTAGACACGCTAAACCTGTGGAGGAACTGGCTCTCAAGTGCTGCTGCCGGAACACACCTATTGATATTTGGCGGCAGGTTCACAACTAGAGGGTGGTAGCTAGCCAGGCGGGCATTAGAAAAAGCCCTACCGCCATGCTATGGTTTCCTCACGATGTTTTCCTTCACCGAAAGCTCAAGCTCATTGTAGGCGCTTGGATTCTAACCCACGTCCCTTGACGCGAAGTCGTGCACACTACCACTGAGCTATCATCGCTTCTAACTTCTTTTCTTTTAACTTTTGAACAACAAAAAAAAATCCTATACCGAAATAATATGGTAATACTGTTTAAAAAATGTTGTTGGAAAAAGTATGTGTTTATATGATTAAAAAAAATTATACAACATTTTTGGAAGATTTATTTAGAAACCCAAAGTCAAGTTTTTTTGCCAAAATAATCTGTTATCTTTTTGCTTATTTTCTTCTTCAGCTCGACTGTGGAATCAAGGTTTTTCTTCTGCGGAGTTATATTATTATTAGACGATGCTGTGCTGAGACTTATTCGGTTCGAAGACTTGTTTGGGACATTTGATTCCGCATTTTCATTGTCCAACTTCTGCATAGCATCAATTAGGCTTGTCTTTATGGGTTGACAGTCTTCAGTGGCCTCCTCATGGTTGGTCGCTCGAGATGGTTCCACTTTCACCTCGGTTAGACTGGCATCAGTATCGTCTTGGCTGAACAACTCTGGTGAATTATCTAGTTCCCTGCTGAACTCCATTTGTAAGGAACTTGATAGCTCGTTTGTGGATGTTTCCGATTGCATACTCTGTCAAAAAATAGTTGACATAATCTCACCTGATTTTAAGTGGAGATACGGCCCATGTTGGTGGACACGCTAAACTCGAGGAGGGACTGACTCTCAAGTGCACACCTATTGGTTTTGACGGCAGATTTTCCACTTGAGGGTGGTAGCTAACCAGCCAGGCACCATGCCCTACCACCGTGCTGTAATTTCATCACGATGTTTTGCTCCAACAAAACTCAAGCTCTTTGTAAGTGGATGCGAACTCACGTCCCTTGACGCTGCGTCCGTACACGCTATTACTGAGCTATCATCGCTTGCACAGTTTACATTTCACATGGTTTCACATTTTATCACATTAATTGGAAACATATTATAAAATCTTATATTTAATTTATTCATACTAATATTATAAATGCGAAAGTGAGTTTGGCTGTTTGTTTTCACGCCTAAAATGCTGAATCGATTGTGATGATTTTTGGCATAGAGGTAGATGGGATCCTGAAGATGGAGATAGGCTACTTTATGTTGCTAAAATCTTACAGTAAATGGGGTAAAAGAGGGACAAACTTTATATGAAACTTTTTATTTCATCCTCCAATTAGTTTGACAATATCAACATTAACGCGAGCGAAGCCGCACGTAAAATCTAGTTATCTATGAAAAGAAATAATGTATAATAGAATTTTTGTTATTTATTATCGAGGACACGTGTCTTTTAAGCCAAAATTTGTACTCATTTAAATATTTATTAGAATTTTATATAATATTTTAATCTACATTCACTTTATAAAGAAAAAGTTTGTTTGTTCGTATATTTCAATGCGTTAATCTTAGACGCTACCGGTCAGAGTTAAAAAAATAATTATGTATTTGATAGCGCAAGCATTGGGGAGTTTTAGGCTTTTTAACGCAATGTTACAATCAATAGGAGAAAAGCTGCATGTAAAGAAATAAAAAAACGGGCATATATTATTGATCACTTTTTAACAAACACATAATATGCCAGGAATATTAGAATACTTACCGTATCCATCTTTTCTTGGGCATTATCAGACGTGTTAGTCGAAGGTTCATCCCTTAGCTCTTGATACAAAAACTTATGTAGATCCGACTTTGTTACATCTGTCTTAGAGAATTTTAGTATGTATTTATACAGTTGACCTGAAAGATTAATTTGTTATTTGAGCACAAACATAACAGATGTTTATCAGAAAATGTTGGAGAATATGAGATCATTAGACCTAGAAGTAAGAACCCAAAAGTAAAGGATTATCAGAACGCTAACCTAAAAGTGCTGCTGCACGATAAAACTGCATCTAGAAACGCAACAACTCAAACACTTTCAATTTAAAAGTGTGACTATCCATACACACCAAACTAAAACTGCCACTTAAACACACACACACAGTCTAGAAGTACTAATACCGAAACACATTATAACTAAAAGTGCTGCTGACTACGAACATACTGTGAGCAGAAGTGTAACTATATGAATACACTATCTCCAAAATTATTGTTGACTATATCTAAAAGTGTAACTACCTAAACAGACTATCCCTAAAATTACTGCTGAGAGAACACACTATGTCTAAAAGTGTAACTACCTAAACAGTCTATCCCTAAAATTATTGTTGAGAGAGCACACTATGTCTAAAAGTGTAACAACCTAAACAGTCTATCCCTAAAATTACTGTTGAGAGAACACACTATATCTAAAAGTGTAACTACCTAAACAGACTATCCCTAAAATTATTGTTGAGAGAACACACTATGTCTAAAAGTGTAACTACCTAAACAGACTAACCCTAAAATTATTGTTGAGAGAACACACTATGTCAAAAAGTGTAACTACCTAAACAGTCTATCCCTAAAATTATTGTTGAGAGAGCACACTATGTCTAAAAGTGTAACAACCTAAACAGTCTATCCCTAAAATTACTGTTGAGAGAACACACTATATCTAAAAGTGTAACTATCTAAACAGACTATCCCTAAAATTATTGTTGAGAGAACACACTATGTCTAAAAGTGTAACTACCTAAACAGACTAACCCTAAAATTATTGTTGAGAGAACACACTATGTCAAAAAGTGTAACTACCTAAACAGTCTATCCCTAAAATTACTGCTGAGAGAACACACTATGTCTAAAAGTGTAACTACCTAAACACACTATCCCTAAAATTACTACTGAAAGAACATACTATGCTTAAAATTTCTGCTAACTGAAAATACTATACTAACACTTTGTCTAACAAGGTAACTAGCTAAACGCACTATGCCTAAAAGTGTTGTTGACTAAACACACTATGTCTAGAAATGCTGAGTCCTGATCAAACAGTACTAGAAGTACCGTTGACAAAATAAACGATACTTACAAATGCGGTTTTTTTTTTCTTTTTTTATAGTTAAGGTTTAGCGTTATGGCCATAATCTCACCTGATCTTAAGTGACGATACGGCCCAAGTTGGTAGACACGCTAAACCTGTGGAGGAACTGGCTCTCAAGTGCTGCTGCCGGAACACACCTATTGGTATTTGGCGGCAGATTTACAACTTGAGGGTGGTAGCTACCCAGGCGGGCATTAGAAAATGCCCTACCACCATGCTATGGTTTCCTCACGATGTTTTCCTTCACCGAAAGCTCAAGCTCATTGTAGGTGCTTGGGTTCGAACCCACATCCCTTGACGCGAAGTCGTGCACACTACCACTGAGCTATCATCGCTTCGATCGCATCGGTTCTTGAAACACTACACTAGAAGGCATTTACCGTAACATACTGATATAAGTTTTGCGACAGATTTTCCATTTCAGGATGAATATACTCATAATGGATGCTAACTGAAGTAATACTAAATAAAAGCCGACAGAACAGATAAATGTACAAAAAAAATGTAGTAAAGTTGTTTGGTGACGTTAAAAATACTATTTATATATGGACGATTTAGTTGCTCTGTACAGCGTTTACACATGATTTCTCGGTGATCTAGCACTTTAGGCGGTTGCTTCACTTTCTACACATCCTATGGGATCGAATCATAAACCGCGCAATCAAATTTCTATGATCCACAGTTGACATTGGCCAAATTGTCGACATAGACAGGTGGTATGAAAAAAAATCTCGAGCAAGACAATGATATTTATCCTCCACATTGTAGCTCAAGATGGTGTACACCCCAAGTCTAGTAGACGGACCGGCTCTAAGTGCAACTGCCGGAACTACATGTATAGGTATTTGGCGGCAGATTTTCAACCTGAGGGTGGTAGCTAGTAGGGATGGCAGTAATTTCTAGAAAAGATCGATGCTTGAATCGATTCGAATCGCAATGAAATGTATCGATTCACAAAAAAATGAAATCCGAACGATTGATTCAACAAATATCTGTTTTTTTGATTCGCTTTTCGCGTTAATTTTATCAAAATGAACACCACAATAAAAGATATTTTATCATTCTTATACTAACAATTAAGGTTTTGTTTCCAAGCTCAACATAGTATCACGGATATAAGAGGACATTTCTTTTACAAATATATTAGCTACATAAAGCCGTTCTGAAATTATTTGAAGAGCATTTAAATAATTGTAAATAACGTTTTTTAAAATAGATAAGAATCGAAACACGATATTCAATGGAGAAATATCGATTCACGAAATCGAGTCAGAGTTTCTTTTAAATAAAAAATCGATTACCCGATTAATCGATCTCAGTTCGCCATCGCATAACTCGGGTTCATTTAAGAAAGAATATAGTGTAAACTGTGAACTAATTTTTGCATGAACTTTTGTGTAAAACTTTGCAATTCCTATAGTTGCACTTGCGAGCCAGTTTTGCCACAGGTTTAGCGTGTCCACCATCTTGGGACATCACATTAGAGATTTCGGTCATAATGGTGAACGTTAACTATAAAAAAAAAAAACATGCGTGCGTACAAAGTACACATGTCAGAAGTGAAACTTCTTTGGCGAACTAATTTATAAACCTTGTTCGCTCTGTCTCACTTTTTCTCTCAATCTTTCTCACTCGCTTGCTCCCTACTCTCACTCCACGGCTAGTTGCTCATGCTACGTTCGCCCTGTCTTACTCTCTCTCAATCGGTCTCGATCACTCTCTCTCTCTTTTCCGACACTTCCGTTGCATACCGGCGTGACGTTTCATCTGTAAAAATTTTACCCTCATGCGCCTAAAGAAGTTTCACTTCAAAAACTAACCGACTGTAACGTTATGCCTCGCCAGCAGGTTGCATACGTTGACGATGTCGTCTCGGAGCGCGACGTCCCCGAAGGTGTAGTAGGCGAGGGGGCGCCGCGCCCGCGCGCTCGCCATCACCTGCAGTAGCGACTTCAATCTCGGGCAGCCCCCGAAGGCCCCGCAGCCCCAGTTCCCGGTCGCTAGCCCCGGGTACTGGACCCCCTCCGACTGCGGGTCCGTGAACATCGAGAACCCTATCCACGCCTACGGACCAACGACGATAATAAGGAACGAAAATATCTACCCGCACTTAAGAAAATCACTATTAAAAAACAAATTCAAAACAGTCATGAGGACTGCTGACAGAGGTGAAAACTTAAAACTATACTAGACACAAAAATTAAGGGATATAAAAAAAAATCCAAATATTTGGATGATTTTCAACGAGCTGTAACTCCGAGGAAAATGATCGTACAGAAAAAACAAAAAAAGCAAATTGTATCTCCATGTGTCTAGTTTTCAGATATGACTATGAAAAATTTTTGTCATGTCCAGGTCTGGAGAAATCCTAAGAAAACTACCAAAAAATAATTTTGCCAAATTTTTTATCGTCTAAAAAAAGGTCCACGGGCTTCAAAAAAATTTTTTTGATCGTTTCGTTCAAAAGTTCTTTTAGAAAATTTCATACTCTTTAATTTGACGTATTCAAAAAGCCTGTACGACGATTTGCCGCGGAGTTATCGTCAATCAAAGCAAAAAAGTTCTTTTTCACTTTGATAATCAATAACTCCGGAAATAATGATCTTAAATAATGATGAAATTTTTTTTGGTAGTTTTCTTAGGATTTCTCCAGATCTGGACATGACAAAAAATTTTCATATTCATATCTGAAAACTAGACACATGGAGCTACAATTTGCTTTTTTTGTTTTTTCTGAACGATAATTTTCCTCGGAGTTACAGCTCGTTGAAAATCACCCAAAAATTTGGATTTTTTTTATATCCCTTAATTTTTGTGTCTAGTGTATTAACAAACAATTGTTTTTATGGTTACTCAAATCAGTTGTTGGATTTTAAAATAAAAATTGTTAATCACAACTGTTTACAGCGCAATAAGTGTATACTAATAGGAACGGATTTAGTGTGTACGTTGACGCGTCACGTGACCATGTCGATGACGACTTACATGAATTTAGTCACTATCTAAACCGCGGTATAGAAGTTTTCAAACTATTTCATATAATAATAAGTATACAACAATAAATAATCTGGTAGTAAAAGGCCACAGTACGTTACGAAAAAGAACATAACGCCTCACTTTTTAGTTAGCGCTTGATTTTACTCTTCACAAATTTTTCTTACCGCGGACTAAAGATGAAAATCGTTTCGTTTTTGTAGTTAATGTTTAGCGTTATAGCCATAATGTCACCTGATCTTAAGTGACCATTCGATCCAAGTTAGTGGACACACTAAACCAGTGAAGGGCCTGGCTCTCAAGTGCAACGGCCGTAACACACCTATAGATATTTAGTGACAGATTTTCAACCCGAGGGTGTTAGTTAGCCAGGCAGACATTCAGAAAAAACCTTACCACCAAGCTATGGTTTCCTCACGATCTTTGTATCCTCATTGTAGATGATTTGCATTCACGTCCCTTGAGGCGGCGTCCGTACACATTACCACTGAACTATCGTCACTTTAAAAGAAGTCTAGGATTTAGGTTGCGTTAAGGGTGAATAGGGAGTACCTTATCGAGTTCCCTGTTGATGTTATTTGGTGTGTACTCAGCGAGGGCGGAGGCGCAAGGTAGCGCGTCGATAGCTAGCAGGGCGCAGCGCCGCCGCCCCGAGGAGTCCTGCGGCGTCGCGTCCTCATAGCCCCCCGCCCATCGGAACGAACTACCGTACCCCGTGTACCTGCTGTACCGCTCACACCCTACGGGTACACACACACCTTCAGCCCCGTTCCACAAGACGACCACGGTCGTTGTGCTCGCGAGTAAAACAGCTTTAATGACGTCATCAGAGAGAAAAGACCGAAATAATACAAGGGACACGATGAGAGACATTTCGTGGCAGAGAGGATAACACCGAGCAGTGTCCGAGACTTGCGATACGGAAGTACGTTTAAGGGGACCTCCTTTCGACAATTGTCAACACTCAATTTCACCACTCGTGTTTCTCTTTCCGCCCAGTATAAATCATTACCGATAATTATTTACAACGTAAATATCAAATATATCAAAACATTGTCAATAATAGAGAAGTAGAAATCTTACGTCCCTTCGGTAACGTTTCAGCTGCGTACGATGTACATCTGGCCTCGAGTGCTTCGCATTGACTGAACCCATAGCCGCGTTCGCATCGCATTTTATACCAACCGGTGTTATAACCTACCTTCCTAAAATCCAACTCTAACAATAAATATTATAAAATATATAAATTTAATGTTTTTCCCAAATTGCAAACGGCTTGCAACCCATCTATCTGCAAAGGTGGACTCATACTTCATTCCACTTGAATTAACGGTTGTAACGCTCGCAAGCTAGTAGAATGGAACTTAACCGCGGTCGTAAGTTGAGCGTTCCATTTGGAAAGCACACACAACATACACAAAACTACAAACGTCGTCCGGAATTGGACGATTCTCACAAAAAAAATCAATCAATGGCATATTATAAGAGATTTTTTTAACATGGTAACAGCTGTTTTTTTTTTTTTCTCTATTATTTACGTATCTCCATGATGCAAGTATCTTTATATCAGTTTTATCGGGTAATTAACGAGAAAGGTATGATTTCCCCTTTACCTACCTAAACAAAGAACCCGCGTAAGTGTGTTTGAATCAACATTTTATATGAAGTCATTCATTTGGTAAGGCGTATCTAATTCAAGTTACAAAACTGGCTTCCTGAATCCGTGTCTTAACATGACTTAACAATAAATTAGATTACCATATATAAAAAAAGGACGTTATGGCACGCCAGGGAAAAGTGAAGCGTTTAAGTTAGTATTAAAGATTTTCGATAATAAACACCAAAAAAAATGTGTGTGCAGTTCACACATGATAGAAGTGAAACTTTAAAAAATTCGCTTTGTAATACGCAGTCGCACATACATACATACAACGCTCGGACCTCGTAAGAACTTTGTATAATGACTCCTATCTCATTCTCTCACACGTTATATCCTATAGAAGTATGTAGTTGACTCTTTTCACTGTCGTTTCATCGAGTTTCAATTCACAACAATGGTAAAGACGTTTTCACTATAATAAAGAAAATATGCAGTAAAATAATATTAGTATGCGGCTCATACAAGCAACGTAGTACACCCGCATACATAGACAAGGGAGTCGAGGGCGGTAACTTAAGAGGGGGCGTGACGGCATAAGCGAGCGTCGTGTTTTTTGCCGTCACGGCATACGGGTTGATTTCATTGCCAAGGCGTGTTAATAGCTATTTCACATTTAAAAAACTAATAGAAAGGATTATATTACCTATAATCATGACAGCCTCGTTGGGTTTCATCATCTCCGTGAACAGCATTGAGATCATCAGCTCTGGACATATAATGAACCTTATCTCCTCTTGAACGCAACCGTGTCCCAGCACTCCCCCACCGAGATATCTGAATCATGATACAACAACATTGCGTCTTCGTTTTTTTTTCTCTCTAACATTATTCCTTTTAACCTTTTCTATGATTTTATATACTACTTATAAAAAACATTTAAAAAAAATGCTTGAAAATATATGCATTTTGGACATCTTAGCACTGTTCTTAAGAACTAGTTTTCATTATTATATAGAAATGAAATACAGGACTAAAACGCGACTTATTTTATTTAATAACACGGACGTAGGTTTAAGGAACCTCTTTGTACATTGTATATATATATATATATATATATATATATATATATATCTTAAGTTTTCGAACCGGTATATTATATAATTATTGGAACAAAGTTATCCTTATGGGTCGTCGCATAGGGGTACCATAGTCGGCAAAAAACGTGCGTAAAGTTAGCCTAAGGTTTTATGTATAATCTATGTATGATGGTAATAATACAATGTCCAATTTATAGTCTACGTGATGAGTTTCATTATTATATTTTTTTATAAATCATCGTAAACAAAACAAAGAAGATAATATTGTTTTTTTTTTTTATCGATAAAAAATGTATACACGAATAATTATTTTCTTTATACCTCGAATAAAACTTGAGATTAATATTTTTATAATAAGGAACTTCGTTCCTGTCTGGTGTCCTACGACATCACTCTTTTTTTTTTTGTTTATGTATATTCCATGTCGTTTGTATTTAGTCACGGCATTTTCTACTTTATTTCATTCAAATAGAATTCATAATAAAGTTACTTGCTATATATATTCTACTTTGTATTTACGTTTGGGTTAAATATGATATGAATTTAACTAGACATATAATTATACTAAAATCAGTATTCTTTTTTTTTATACAATCATTTTATGGTGTTGATTTCTTTGAATAAATAAATAAAAATAAATAAATAAATATTACTTGTTAGCAAAATCGAGTTGTATGAGTCCGTGTGCGTCCTCTATCGTGTTGTCGGAGTCGACATGGAGCGGCACGGACGCGAGCTGCGTGTCCGCTGCGGACCAATCGGCGTGCGTGCGTGCGTGTGTGCGTGCGTGTGCGCGTGCGTGCGTGCGTGCGTGACGCGCGAACGTGACCACGCCTACCGGGACTGTACTGCAACACACGCACGCCTTTACCTTGTACCCTTGTTTATATACTTTACCAGAAGGGGTGGCGATTCAAACTAAAAAACATCGATTCTTGATTCGATTCGAAATGGAAACTAATAAATCGATTCACAAAGAAATCGATTCATAAAAAAATCGAGAACCAAAATATCGATTGATGAAAAATCGATTTATTTCCATTCGCTTTTCGTGCTTATATTTTCAATATAAAACCAATTATAATAATCAAACAGTACATGAGAAATAATCGATTTTCTCATTCTACATACGTGAAAAATTATCATTTGTATATATGTCCATGTAAAACATTTAAATGATTGTAAATAATGTTTATAATAAGCAAAATTGAACAAAATAGATGACAATCGAAACTTCATTTTAGAAGAGCAAAACATACATTTACTAGATCGATTCAGAGCTGTGAATCGACTTAAAAAATCGATGCTTTCAATTAATCGATCTCAGGTCGCCATCCCTATTTACTATGTCGTGTCGTCATGTCTCTATCAATTTGCATATAGTTTTAGCGGTTAGTGATGAGTTGTCAAGTGAGTAAGTGGTATTTCACCTCATTAGATAATTGACTCAGTCCCTCCACTAGGCTCAGCATGGGGTCGTTCAAGTATTACGTAACGCAATTTTTGAACATTTTTGACCACCCTCTACATCCCCCTCCCGCCATGTAACGCGCATAAACATTTTTCTGGAAGCACCCCTCCCCTTCCTCAAACGTTACGTAACACCCAAGTATTGATAATTACATAAAAGTCACAATTGTGTACTACTTCTTTCTACTAATAAACTCTGAAAATAACATTAACGTAATATTACGTTAATATAACTACTTGAACGGACAACCTGTCAACCATCTTGGGAAACATCGTTACTTAACATCACATGAGATTATGGTCATAACGTTAAGCCTATGAATTGGTAATAAAAATAGTTGAAATTGATTTTTTTAAATCCGTTAATGGTATATCAATTCATTGCGTTACTTAATGGTATGTCAATTAATTGAATCAGTTATTGGTATATCACTTAATCGTGTCAGTTAGTAATATTTTACTTCATTGAGTCATTCAGTACAATTTCACTTCATTGTATTAGTCAGTGGCATTTCCCATCATCGCAGTCTGTTAATAGTATTTAACTTAATTGTGTCAATTAGTACTATTTTATTAAATTCAATAAATATTTTATTTCATTGAGTCGACCAGTGGTAAACACTGTTCACAGCGGATTAGTCACCCACTAAGAAAAACATTGCAAAAACATAGCATAAAAATGCTATGCCCAGAAAGATTGAAAAATTATAGTTTAGGGTAACGAAATCACGGACAGAGCTTGTAATAAAACATAATCGATGCATAAACATAAACAAAAGCGATGATAGCTCAGTGGTAGTGTGTACGACTTTGCGTCAAGAGACGTGAGTTCGAACCCAACCACCTACTTGAGATTTTGGGTAAAGAAAAACTTCGTGAGGAAACCATAGCATGGTGGTAAAATTTCAAATTGAAAATCTGCTGCCAAATACCAATAGGTGTGCTCCGGCAGTTGCACTTGAGAGCCAGTTCCTTCACAGGTTTAGCGTGTCTACCAACTTGGGCCCTATCGTCACTTAAGATAAGGTGAGATTATGGCCATAATGGTCAAACTTAACTTAAAAAAAAAAAACAATTTTATTCTATCAATTAAATAATTCATAAAATATCAACAATCACCTTTAGTACAAACTCTTTTGAAGTAATGACAGATGCTTTTCAACTTCTCTATTGTTGTATCTGAATTCCTGTGTTCATATAATCTGAAATATTAAAAAATATGTTAAGGCTAGTTAACGGAGAGACTACAAAAGTAGCCCCATTGTAGGGCTCCATAGCCATGAACATTTTAGAAGTAAATATCCACAAATAACTCCATCACACAGTCCTTTATAATAAACTAACTGTACCAAGCAGATGTTACAATGAATAAATATAAGAAAAATACAGAAAATTTAGCAGATTAGCAAAACACATAATCGAAATTTATTTATAAAATATGTATAAAAAATAAATAAATGGTAAATGTATGAATGATATGTGATAAACCAACCAAAGTGAAATTATTTTGACGTTTTCAGGTGTTTAATCCTTGGATGGAGTTAACAATGTACTTAAGTTCATCTAAATTAATAATATTACTTACGAAATGAAGTTAATGTACGGATACGAGGCATACTCAGACTTTCTCTTGGTCGTATTCCTCCTCGGAAATGTGCAAAAAAATGCATTCGCCAACAGAGAAGCTATCTGCTGTTGTGATAGTGAAACTGAACGGTCTGTTTGCTGTCTGAAACGGTTAAGAAAACACAGATTTTTCCTTTATTATACTTCAAGGCTTTTAGAAAAACTTTTTAAACACTTTCTAGGTTTAGGACTATGGCCATAAACTCACGTGTTGCTTAATGACAATGTGGTCCAAGATAGTGGATATGCTAATCCTAGTGGAGGGGCTGGCTCTCAAGTGGAATTGCCGAAACACACCTATATGTATTTGGCTGCAGATTATCATCTTAATGATAATAGCTAGCATTAGAAAAAACCAATATGCTATGGTTTCATCACAAAGTTTACCCTCACTAAAAGCTTGGGTTCGTTCCAGCGATTCGAACTCACGTCCATTGATGCGAGGTCTGTACACACTACCAACTGAACTTCCATCGCTTTAGATACGTGCAATATATGTGCGCTAGTGAATATTATTCAAGGAAGTAGTTGGATGGAAAGAAAATATAATATGGTAATCTTATACAATGTGCTGTCATAATTTTATCGAGGTTCAATTATAAATAACACTTGTCCTTGGCAATTATTATCTAAAATTAAGCAAATATAGTTCAATACACTTTTTTTTTTGTTTATTAGCCACTTCCACTCTTTTTTTTAGGCTATTAACTATAGGCAGTCTCTAGTGTTACTAATTCTAAAATAATCACCTATATAATGATTTCTTAGGTTTACGCGAATATTATTCATTGAAATAAAACTAATTTAAACGGATTTTATCGCGGTTATTTATTAAATTTTGATCCCGACGTTTCGAAAGCTTTTCAGCCTTCGTGGTCACGGGGCGGACTCAGGTGTAGGTTGTCCAGAAAAGTTTATGTTACAGTAAGCTTTCGAAACGTCGGGATCAAAATTTAATAAATAACCGCGATAAAATCCGTTTAAATTAGTTTTATTTCAATAATCACCTATAATAATTGTTATCTAATTTGTAAAGAGTGTAAAAAAGTTACCATATTTAAAAGCATCAGTAATAACATTGACAAAAAAAATAACTAATTAATGAAAATGTTTATGTCTGTAAATACTAAAATCATTGAAACCACCTAAGTGAAGATTTAGGGAATCATCAGATTAGCCCAACGGGAGATCCCGGGGAACTAGGTAGATCGAATCTCAGTTTCCGGGATATAGAAAAACAAAAGTGATTTCAACATGATGGAATTTTCAGGCATATGCCAGTATAATATAAAACGGTATATTAAATTATCACTAACTTCAGTAACGGTATAGGTGATTGTATTAACTTCGGTAGTGACAGTGCCAGTTTCGCCATCTCTGGCAATGTGACTTCAAAGAAATATTGTGTTTCTTCCTCTTCTAACTCCTGCAATAAATATAATTCATAAGACAAACAAATATACAATATAGACCGTTATTCATCTAATATAATGTTTATTAAACTTTTTGGTGTAGGCATTGAATTGGGGCTTCCCCTGGAAAACTTTAGCTACATTCTTACAGAAATTTGTAGGGAAATTCACTGTTCAGCGATTTCTTTCAGCCTCCCCTAATATTACTTGAAGTTTCAATAGCCCCATTAGATTTAGATTAAATAGTTAAGAAACTATGATCTAATATAACTTCAACTAGCTGTATCCCAACTTCGTTCACAAATAACTAAAATTGCTTCGCTCCTATTAAAGGTAGCCTGATATTTAATAGCCTAAAATATTTCTCAATGATTCCTCTCTCGAATACAAAAAGTATCTTTAACATCCAACTGGTAATTCCTAGCATTACTGCATTCAAACAAACAAAATATTATAGAAGTAAAATTAAATTTTGTTTATACCATAAGAGTAGAAACAACAAAAACAACTTATGCAGAACTAACATAGTAAGTGGCCACAGCAGCATATAAAGTCATGTGATAGCAGAAAAATTACATACTAATTGCTAAAACAGGTAGTACCTCATTGAACAGTTGATGCAAAGCCCGAAATGTCCAAATATTTCTAAACTTAGTATTGTAGCTTAGTATTGCAGTTGCTAATTCATGACTATTCCTGATGGGCTTCCTCAAAGAGTTTTCAATAATTTCCCACCGCTTCTTTAACGTGGTTTCTCCATTATTCTAGAAAAAAAAAACAATTGATGGCATCAGTGCATATAAACTTTTTTAAGTAAAACTTCTTGATACATGCTTGACTTGGAAAATAAACTGTGAATGTGTGATGAGTTACAAAAAGTGTGATTGGGCAAGGTGAATGGAAGGGAGATGTATTAGTAAAGATAGAAAGAGAGAGATTGTATATTATTGTAGAGGCAAGAGAAAGATGTGTGAGCACACATTTTGTCTCTCTTTCTCTCATAGCAAAAGAAGTTTTACTTCATTCATTTAATCCAAAGCACACTCAGATTTTGTCTACAAACCTATGAAAAGAGTTTTTTTTTCATATCAGCAGGAATGGCAAACGTATTTCTTTGCTTCTATCCTATTCTGTATAAATAATAATTAACCTCCCAGTTACCACACCTATGGCTCGAGGCCCATGGAATTTCCGATTATTGAGTTCACATAAATACTTATTAATTATTTTTCGTTTTATTTTCTCTCTTTAGTTATATATATATTTGTAACCAAACTGATCACAAATTGACCATATAGTGATAACATCAAAATTAAGGTATGTATTTTTAAATATATAATTTTTCCCATTCATTTCTAAAGTATTTAAAAATGATCTATTTAGTTAAAACTTCACACAAAAGGTTGATAAAAGTCTTATAGTTCATTATATTCACAATAAATTATTTAGAAGAATCTGAAACATAAACAGGAAAACAATACTTTTGTTTCACCTCTTTATTAGAAAATCGACAAAGACTTACTCATATAAACTCTAATATATTTGTATGCTAAATGTAGTATTTAGTGTCATTTGTTTGAATGCTTTGAAAACATTATAAGGTCTACAAAGGGTTTCGCACTAAATAGTTACCTCTTCAACAGGGTATAAGCTTTGAGTCGAGCATGGCATTCGAACGTGATCATGATCCCACTTATCACGTCCTATCTGCGGTTTCGGCGGCCTATCTCCCGCCAAGCTGCCACTGTTCGGCACATGATAAAGCACCGTATGGTTACGAGAAGGCGTCACTAAAGGGAATTCAGGTGCTCCCCACGGTGAATGCGAACCATATATTTCGGTTAAAGGCACACCTCTCCAGTGACTCTCTTCACATCCCAAACTCATTGTTTGTACTCGTAACTTTCTTAGAAGTAAACTGCAAAATAAACGTTCGTTACTATCACAATAAACTTAATTAAATGTAAACATATAGGGATACAATGAAGCGTATTCACCTCCTTGAAAATCGAAATATAGGAAACTTCATAAAATTTATAAAATCTTGATAATACAATTTTAAATTATCTACTCTGTGACAACAGTGATATGACAGCTGTCAAATGCTTAGTGATGTACCTAAAACATAACTACATAGTCATGTCAGACATACCTACCAGCCGAGTCATGTTTACATGAGAGCGACAAAACATCACGCCACCGGACGCAGATATGGAAAGTGCTAACGTAGCGTCTGGGATGCAGGTGTGCAAAGCGCTGACGGAGTGTCTGCGACCCCGCCACTCAAGGAGATTGGGAGGCAACGTAGTTTGTAATTAAGATAAACAAATCAATCTGTATTTGGTACTTGACATGTAAAGTCGTTTTGATTAAAAGTTCTAATTAAAATCAATTAAACTTTATTTTTTTAAAAACACTTTCACGGGTTTCTCAAACAAGTCTGGCGCAGCCGGCAGGATCTTCTACAAGTTTTCGCAAGTGTTTTCCAGCGATCTCCCCAAATCGAGTCGTGGAAATAGAACGAGCGAAACTCCGTCTCTACGCGGAAAAAAGTGGAGGAACCTCGAACCAAATAAATTTGACTCCCACGGAAGCCCGGAAGTCGAGCGCCACGCAGATTCACAGGAGGACATGGGAAGCAGTATATTGTGAGTAAACCTTTTCACGTTCACTGCCTTTTCCTTGTGTCTTTTCCGCCTTTTCTCCCGATCCAAATCATCGGGGCCTATTTCTAGTTACGTTATCCGATTTTGGTTAGCACAAAAATAGGCAAACCTAGGATAGACGTAATTAATAGGTGTAGTTTTAAACAACCTTGATTTATACAAAAATCGATAAATCAATAGTTTTAATAATTATTAATTAAGGACTTATTTAATAAGCGTAGTTTTAAATAACCTTGATTTATACAGAATCGATAAATCAATAGTTTTAATCATTGTTAATTAATTAATATAATTAGGTATTAATATAATTATATTTACATATTATACTCGTTGAAATCATGGAAGTGAAAACTATACCAAAAGAAATTATAAATATTATTCCTAAGTATGATGGAGACGAAAATCTTCTTAATTTATACCTCTCGAAATGTGAATATGTATTAGGCTGTAGAGAACGAGGCAACGCGGCGCAAAATTTGTATTTATTTCATGCTCTCTCTAGTAGACTTTGTGGTAGAGCAGCGACGCTACTAAGCGACCACCCCAATATATGTACTTATGAGGGGCTGAAAGAAATTCTCACTCAACATTTCGGTGACCCCCGCTCAGAGGAGTGCATAGCCATTGAGCTAGAAACGCTTAAAATAAAACAAGGTGAAACGAACATCCAATTTTGCCATAGAATTCAAAACGTTAGAAGCTCATTGTTTTCAAAAGTTCACAGACTTACAGATGAGGGAATAAAGGCAGCAAAGATGATTTTATACAATTACACAGCCCTCAACGTTTTTCTGTACAACCTCCCTGAAGATATGATTAGAATAGTGAGACTTAAGGGATGTTCCTCTTTAGAGAACGCCCTGAGTATTGTCACTGAAGAGGTCAATTTTAAATTTCAATACGATGCAAAAAATAAATTATGTAAACAGTCGCAGCCTCAGCCTCATACAATGTTGAACGCGCCAAAGCCAGCTATACAATTAAACCCCCAAGGGTTTAAACCAGCCTTTAACCTCACGCCAAATAATAATTTTAAATTCGGCGTACCACAAAATAATTTTAAATTTGGCATCCCCCAGCAACAAAATTTTAAGTTCGGCATCCCGAACCAGCAACACAATCAATATAAATTTGGTTTACCCCATCAGCAACCATTGGCATCAGGGTTAATGGACACCGCCGTCTCAATGCGTACGGCGCCAATTAGACAAAACATGGTAGCAAATGAGTTGTTCTATGAGGAACCAACTCCAGATCAAGAGTATACCCCCGACCTTGACTACGAATACCAGCAGTACAACGATGAAACAGACACCCCTAACGAGTGTAATTACATAGAGGACCCCTACACAGATAATTCTCACCCTGAAAATTTTCAGGAGACAGCCTCAACGGATATAGTGAGATAATATATTTAAATTATTGTGATAGTATATTGAGATTACCTCACGTGGTAATCCCGGAAATAAAGGCGAAATTCCTTATAGACACCGGAAGCAGTCGCTCATTTATAAGCCCTGCAAAAGCTCATGAATTTTTCAACAATTATAAGTACAACGAACCCTTTAAAGTAATAAGCACTCACGCTCAGAGCTTTCATAACGAAATAATATATATACCCTTGCTCAAGACTTTCCAAAGTCCATTACGTCAGAAATTTTACATCTACGACGTAGACGGACGCTACGACGGACTTATAGGATCCGACCTCCTAGCCAAATTAGGCGCAAACATAGATATGCGACAACGGGTGCTACGGACACATAACGCGAGCATTCCCATCATTTACAACCCTCCATACGAAATAGAGATACCGGCACGATCCGAAAAGAGAATTAAAATTCCCACCAATTTACAGCATGGTGACGCAATATTAGAATTCCTGAAGTTTCAGGAAGGCGTCCGAATGCCTACGGCCTTAGTCAAATGTGAAAACTATTTTGCAACTACGGTAATCCAGAACACTTCTGAAGAAAAGGCTATCATAACCTTTAAGGAGCCTTTCAGTGTCCAAAAATTTGAAAACGAGTGTAACATAAATACCGTGACGGATGACCTCGCAGTCGACGAATTACTCAAGGAAAACCTAAAAAAATTACGCCTAGGTCACGCGAATAAAGAGGAACGCGAATGTATCTTTAAACTATGTAATAAATATCGCGATATCTTCTATTGTGACAAACTACCCCTGTCATTCACAAACCAAGTAAAACACCAAATTAGAACAACTAACGAAGACCCTATCTATATTAAACCATATCGACACCCCCTTGCTGTAAATGAAGAGATCAAAAAACAAGTGGACAAACTCCTAGCAGACAACGTGATCACTGACTCTCACTCCCCTTGGAGTGCACCAGTCCACCTGGTACCCAAGAAGCTAGATGCATCCGGAGAAAGAAAATACAGGATGGTGATTGATTACCGCCGTCTTAATGAAATCACAGTAGATGACAAGTATCCTCTGCCAAATATAACCGATCTATTCGATAAGATAGGCAAATGTCAGTATTTTAGCACGTTAGATCTTGCCAGTGGGTACCATCAGATAGAAGTAAACGAGCAGGACAGAGCGAAAACAGCATTCACCACCCAGTCAGGTCATTATGAATTTAAAAGGATGCCTTTTGGTCTAAAGACAGCCCCGGCAACCTTCCAAAGAGCTATGGACAATGTTCTCCGTGGTCTTCAAGGCATCCACTGCTTGGTGTACTTAGATGACATAATTGTCTTCTCTTCTAGCCTAGAAGAACACGTCGAAAAAGTCCGAAGAGTATTTGACAGACTTAGAAGAACTAATCTAAAAGTAACCCTCGATAAATGCGAGTTTTTGCGAAAAGAAGTCCTTTATCTCGGCCATACTATAACCAAAGACGGCCTCATGCCAAACGACGACAAAGTGAAGGCAGTACTGAACTTCCCATTACCACGTACAGCAACAGAAATAAAAAGTTTTCTAGGATTGGTAGGCTACTACCGAAAATTCATAAAAGACTTCGCTAAATTAACGCAGCCTATGACATCATGCTTAAAAAAGAAAAATAAAATTGATTGCACAAAACAGGAATACATAGATGCCTTTGAAAAATGTAAGGAGCTTTTGACAAACGCCCCGCTCTTACAGTTCCCCGATTTTACCAAACCATTTGTCCTTACGACAGACGCGTCCAATTTTGCAATAGGCGCGGTCCTTTCTCAAGGACCTATTGGCAGTGATAAGCCCGTGGCATATGCAAGCCGCACATTGAACGACGCAGAAACACGCTACAGCACTATAGAAAAGGAACTCCTAGCTATAGTCTGGGCGACTAAACATTTCCGGCCATATTTATACGGAAAAAAATTTTGTATTTATACCGACCATAGACCACTAATTTGGGCAAAATCAATCACGGAACCAAATAGCAAGCTGACGAAATGGAAATTACGCCTTGCAGAGTTTGATTACGATATAATGCATAAAGCAGGAAAACAAAATTGTAACGCGGACGCCTTATCACGATTCAGAATTAATGCATTGGATGACGTATCAATGAAAGTAAATCTAGATAAAAGAGAACAAAAGTTACGTAATAGAAAACCTGGGAATGAACTTGGAACTTCTACGTCTCAAGAACAGACATCATCCGTGATAGAAATTTCATCAGACTCGGACCAGAGTACTATATCGGTTGCTAGTGGAGGTCGACAGTCCCCCTACTCTTGTCCATCGGTGGGAAGTGACACTATAACTGCATCAGAAGGTCATGATGACCAGAGTACCATAGGAACAGTCCATTCAGCCGAAAATATGGACACAGACGGCATGCTCATACTGCAAGAGGCTATAGACACTAAGCCTAATCAAATACTCGTATATACCTGGAATAGAGACGAACTATCAGTTAAGGACTTGTCCAGAGATAAGCAGAAAGTACTAGAAGTTCATTTACCCCTTAACAATCCAGAATTAGTGAAAAGATTCCTGAAAAGCTACATAAGACCGAAAATAAAATACTTCTTTTATTTCGAAGACCCAGAACACCGAAAACAGTTTACAGAAGCAAGCATATTCCTCTTTCAGAAGGGTACAGTCAAATTTTTGGAATGTACTAAGAGAATAGTTTACGTAGAAGATGAGCAAGAGCAGCGAAGTATTGTGCTTAAATATCACCAAGGGAAGAACAGCCACAGAGGTATCAAAGAGACGTTGGTACATCTTAGGCGTAACTTCTACTGGAACAATATGGAGCAAATTGTAGCCGGTATCATAAACTCGTGTGAAATCTGCAAAAAAATGAAATACGATCGCAAACCCTTGAAGCCAGAGTTGCAATTGACGCAGACCCAAATTAAACCATTTCAGGAATTATTTATGGACACTTTTTCGATAGATGGGAAAAACTATCTCACAATAGTCGACGCCTTTAGTAAGCTAGGACAGGCATTCGAGATCAGCTCCAAATCTACCCCTGAAGTGGTCAGAGCATTGATAAAATACTTCTCTCTTTATGGAACGCCCTCTAGAATCAGCTCGGATCCTGGAACGGAGTTTAATAATACCTTACTAAAGGAAATGTTATCATTTTATAAAATTGATCTTCACATCGGCACCCCGCATAACCCTAATTCTATGGGAGTAGTAGAGCGATTTCACTCGACCCTCATAGAAATTTACAGGATCGCTAAATATGAACAAAAGGTAACCGACGCCGCATCTGTCATGACGTACGCCATTATGTCATACAACCACACAATACACTCGACTACAGGCCTCACCCCGTTCGAGGTAGTATTTGGACATACTGAGTCAAACAGCGCGTTTTACTTAGATTTCAATAAACAGTTTACTCAACAGCTGGTAAAAGAACACGTACGACGAACAAAATACCTATATGAATATTTGACAGATAAAATTATTGACACCAAACGGGCCGAAATTAAGAAACGCGGTGGCGAGAAGGAATTTGATATAGATAAAGGTGATACAATTTTTATTAAAGGCGTAAACACTAGGCGAGGCAAGGACAAACCTCGCTACCAAAAAGCTCAGGTCAGCGGAGTAATAGAAAGAAATATTGTACCAGTTGTTACTCAAAACCGTAACACCAAAGTACCAATTAAAGACATAAAACGCTCTTCGCAGGTTAATTCTTCTGGTGGCCCACGTCGGAGCCCTCCACCTGCAGAAGATTGAAGGGAATCCGGGACTTCTACCTGTCAAGGAAGGTCAAGCCCTTGTTAGCCATGACTTTTGGACTATAATCAAAGTCTTAGATTTAAGACCTCTATACGACGAATTAGAATTAAATATAGATAGATATATAAGTTTAAAAGATCAAGTACATAACTGCTTTGATACCGAAGCCTTCGACTCGGATTTCGTAGAAGTCGAGGCACAAACCGATTACACTATGAATATAACCATAGGAAAATATAAGCAACTATTCCCATCTATAAGATCTAAGCGCGGTCTGATAAACCCCATTGGCTCGTTTATTAAAGCAATTACTGGAAGTTTGGATAACGACGACGCCTTGATGTATGAAAAATTAATTCGAGAAGTAAACACCAAACAAAATCTTTTAGATAAAAAATGACCATTGTTGCCGAAATGGTGGGTAACCCGAGATAATAATCCCGAGTAATGCCGAGAGTAGCTAACTCTACCAAAAGCAATTTTATTCAAATCGAGGAAAGCCTTAAGGATATCGATCGCAGCCTTAATCACTCTACGATGTTACAAGCTGGAAATAAAATAATTCACATATATAACGCTTTTATACATAACTTCCAAACCTTCGACCTGAAACTAGGCGAGATAGAAACGGCTCTTGCTTTTGCTAAAATTAAGCAACTACACCAATCTATTATAGACACAAACGAGTTAATAGTAATTTTAAGAAAAACGGGTAGACTAGTGTTTCCAGTTAATGTAGAGAACATCGTTAAAATAGAGCAATGTATAGATATAAAAGCCTATATAAACCAAAATCAGATAAAAGTGATAATGCAAATCCCTTTGATAAGAAATGAAACTTTTAATTATTTTCAACTGATCCCTTTGCCAATTTATGACAAAGCAAAGGGCCTCACCTCCCTTATCCTTCCGAAATATCCATATGTCCTTGTGAAAGGGTTGAAAGCAAAACCGCTCTCCCAGCCATGCCGCGAGGTCGACGAGGCTCAATTCCTGTGCTTTGAGAATGACGTCACACCACTTATAGAAGACGACTGTATTACCAAGCTGATGAAGTTTTCCACCAACACCTCGAGCTGCCACCCGGTCCCTGTGACCATTGATAACGTAAAAGCTGAGCTGGTGCAGCCCAACCGCTGGATCCTTTTCGTGAAGAACAAAACCTTGCTCACCAAACACTGCGAGGACGAGATAACACAAGAAACTATTTCCGGGACCTACATTTTATCTATGGACGACAACTGCAAGGTCAGGATAAGTCACTTAACATTTTGGAGACACCAGATTCAAGGAACGGATATAACCTTTTCCAAGCTCTCCACAATTAACTTACCACGAGTACGAGCTACGGCTTCAGATATAAAAAGAAAACCGCTCAACCTCAAGGGAATAGACCTAGCTGATACTCAGTTCCTGAATTATCTTTTACAAAGGGAAGAAATTAGTGACAGTGATAATTATAACAGTGTTGTGAATCATAAAAGTCTTAACATAGGAAATTCAGTGTTAGGCATTATTGCCATAAGCGGCCTTATATTATTACTGTTTAAGAATAGAATTAAGAACATATGTATTAAAAGTAAAGGGCGAACTCGAGCCCACCCTCATCCCTCGGGTGATCTCGAACTTGCGGAGGGAGGAGTCATGTCAGACGTACCTACCAGCCGAGTCATGTTTACATGAGAGCGACAAAACATCACGCCACCGGACGCAGATATGGAAAGTGCTAACGTAGCGTCTGGGATGCAGGTGTGCAAAGCGCTGACGGAGTGTCTGCGACCCCGCCACTCAAGGAGATTGGGAGGCAACGTAGTTTGTAATTAAGATAAACAAATCAATCTGTATTTGGTACTTGACATGTAAAGTCGTTTTGATTAAAAGTTCTAATTAAAATCAATTAAACTTTATTTTTTTAAAAACACTTTCACGGGTTTCTCAATCAAGTCTACATAATAAATGTTTACGTGTGACAATATTTGCCATTTCGCCTCACCTTCATAGATTGATTTTTTTTTTTGTAATAATGACATTTCACATTGTATAGCTTGATTATTGTGCACATGGGTTGTGAATTATAAATAATAGCATTCATGCGATTTTCGAAATATCACAGTGCTTACGAGAAAGTACTAACAAGGATACCACTTTCTTAGGATTCTAAAATTATCACAAAACACTTTATTCCCTTAATATTAGCAGAATACTTAATAACGAAGACTAAATATCAAAGTGATAAAAAAAATGAAAAAATATAGAACTTTAGGAACTTGAAGCAATGACAAAGCCTAATATTTTATAACTAAGCTTTATCACAAACTGTATTGGCTGCTCCATACAAATAATAAGTACTGTAAATCATTATTACTTTTAATATTAATAATGATTGATTGATGGTTGATAAATCATTCTACGTAACATTGGCATACTTATACGATTTACATAATATATTATGTATTTATTTTAAAATAGTATACTAAGTTTAATCGTTTTTAACCATTATTTGTTTGTAGAAACCTACATAAAACAAAAATATTTTAAGAAAAAAAATTGATTTAAGATGTATCTGTAACGACAATATTGCTAGATATAAGATACTATAAGTGTGTAATTAGCAATGTAATAGTATATATTTAAAGATAATAAAATATCTATAACAAAAGACTTTCTGTTTAACCCCTGTAATAAGGCTGGTAGCAAAATATCTTATTTTTCTATATTGTTGTAAATCAATTTTAATTTTAGGCAATTATAAAAACTTTACAAGAATAGCATATTCTGTTAGATAATTGTATTCTTCGTCGTTACATTACAGTTACTGTTCTTATTTTTGTATATTAGTAAATAATGCTCCTTGTTGTTGGAGATTAAATTATTATTACTGTTCTAATTTTGAAAATGTATAACTTTCCAGGGAGTTTTATAATATTTCAGAAATCTTTATCAAACTGTATTGTGTAAACGCCACCACACAATATTGGTTAAAAAAAATATACTTTTGAATACCAATTAAAAGTACGACATGACAGTTTATAATTCAACAAACCCTGCAGTTATACGCAACAGTAAAATCTCTAGTAGTTTGACGGCAAAATAAATTGACATTTGACAGTTTATTGCTCAATTCAAAGTTATCGAATATATTTGTATTTTGTATAAGGGTAAATGTTTATAACGCAAGTAAAACGACAATAAATTTTAGATACTATTTGTATCCGTAATCTATCGGTTTTGCAAAAGTGATTTCTAATAATTATTTAATTCAGCAAAATGAATTTAGAATTATTGGGTATGTAATAACAAAATACATTCGGCGAATTTTGTATACAAACAGCACAGTATATAAATTTTAGTATTTAATAATTTTATCATTTTCAGAATCATTTGGTCAAAACTATCCAGAGGTAAGGTATTCATTTTAGTTATGCCTTTGCTTTAGTATCCGGCCATACAGGATTCGGACATTTCGATTAAATATAATTTAAGTTTTATAGGTTAACTGCTAGACATCGTATAGAACACTAACGTTTCTAACCGAAGACAGTTACCTATTTACATTATGAAGCATTAGAAAGAGACAACTTAGAAGATATATCTCCCTGCATTGAGTATCCATCATTAATTGTGACAGTCTCAGCAATCCGGTTTCTGGGGTATCACTTAAAATCCGTACCGTCGATCATATAGCTTGAGTTATTGATGAAGTCTTAGCAACGTCCATTTATAATTTTTTTAATTAATATTGCATCTAATTTTTAAACCACTGCTTGATCCGGGATTTCATCTAAAATGAGAGGAACTTTTTAGCTGCTCATGGATTACCAGTGTGGGTGCCGGGTACATTGTGTGCCAGAGAGGGAAACTCTGAACATATCCTGAGACTTGTGAAACAGATGTATGTTTAAGGGGCCCCTTTCTAACATGAGCCAATGCTCACCTTCACTACTCTCTCTCCCTGGCCAGTCAATGTAGAACTTACTGCTGTCAGAGACAGGCCAAGATCTTTTAGTCAGTTATATAGATTTTCATGATCCCACTTTAACCATGCATAAAGTAAATATGTAGCCATATTACATACTTATTTATATTTATTTTATAGTGTAGTCTTTTGGTATATTTTTTTCTCACAGTACAGTGCGAACAATCAATAGAATCAATTTCATCTGTCCTTATTTTGTCAACTAAACACAATAAAAAGTGCACATGTTGAAGACTACATTTTTAACATTTAACACAACACTTCCACCAAAATTAACTTTTATTAGCATATTGGAGGTGTTAGTCCAGGCAATGCCATTTAATTTAAAATTTCTGGTTATAATGCCATTCTGGTGGATAGCCCTGTCATGTGATTTGAAGAATGATAACTTATTTCTAAGAAAATTCTGAATAATCATATTGAGATGACAATTTTATTTTTCTCATTACTCATACTTTCTAAATTATACGGATTATTTACCTTGTCATGTAATTGTTCTTTACAATATGTGTTGTGTCAAAGACGTTGTTTGGATACAACTGTTTTATTTTTTATTGTTGGCCAAGAAATGGTTAGAATTACTTCCCAACTCATAAATTAATAAGCGTAATACATCCAGTAGTGGGTCTTATTATGATAATTTTACTTTTCCATCTACACAACACAACCTGAACTCATTTTATTGTCAGTAACTTTAGAATGCAATACAGACATACCAATACAACTATTCCCAATATCCGTCGCGCAATGGTCATCAGCTTGATTAAAACGTAAAGTGGCTTATCGTACATTTGAAATAATAAAATTATACTCATCACATACTCGTGAAATTTAGTCCTTCATTTAGAATGAAAGTAAACCTAATGTAACCACTCTGTGACAATTGTGAAATGATTCGCTATTTTGCAAAACGTACAAAGATACAATTATCAAATTTTTTATGACTAATTATTTTATATTTGTTTTTGTTTTAATATTTTTTAAGTTGTCTGCAATTATATAATTATCCTCGAAATTTTTTTGAATAGTTGTCACACAGTCTTCTGTCTCATTCCTTCACTCACTTTGCATATGTGATAAAAAAAAAAACTTTTATATGTACTGACAATATTGAACACAATAAAAAAAAGAATTATAGGATTTGGTGCAGTCCTAAGTTAAGTTAAGTTAAGTTATAAGCGTACTACATATAGTTCAGCGATTTTTTTTTATATATATACAGATAAGATCTATGAATGTATTTATTTGACTATAATTGAACACTTCATTGACAAATTTCCTCAGGAATTTGATGGAACACTAGATTCAATATCTCTTGCTGCTACTTGTGCATTCAATCGTCGAGGGACACTGCTTGCTGTTGGCTGCAATGACGGCAGGATCTTTATCTGGGACTTTCTGACCAGAGGAATAGCTAAATCTCTGTCTGCACATGTATACCCAGTGTGCAGTTTGAGTTGGTCACGGAATTGCAAAAAGGTAGTCTTATTCCAGTAAATTACATTTCAGGCTACTTCAATAATTTATCTAATATGCAGTAACTTACCTTTTTTCTATTAACCATGGTCTTTAGAATCTCATTCTTTATGGACTTTGTCATCCAAATGTGCAAACGCATTACTCAAACGAATTACCCGGGCTCGGGCCAAGGAGAGAAGAGAATGTGGTAACTCATTAGATGCTGATCACCCAACACCACCCAAAAAAACACTATAACAACACTTCAAACTCCCATATCGTCAGAGACCTGAGACCAGCTTTGACACTTTTTCTAATTTTCTTTTTTATAGTTTTTAAATGATGCCACATTTTATTGGCCTTGCCACTTGATGGGTCTCACCACACATCTCTCCTCTTGGCCTGAACCCTCAATAGTGTCTCATCCCTTATTACCTACTTCACCCTGATGCAGCTACCTCACCCACCCTTTTCACAATTCGATCGCAACGCATCTTATTCGGAACCCACGTACCGCTAATCTTAAATATCGAGAATTTACAATAGTTATATTTGCCGATAATCTCCGGACATTTATCAGTGTAGTTACCAAATATCTCGACATAAGTAGTGCAGTGAATTGTAGCCAACCGTTATCGACATACAACAAGAAAAATATTTGTATGGGTGGTCTACATTACGAATGTAACCATGAGTACCTTCCATTCCCATCGTCAACTTCCCTCACTATTGCATGCTAAGACAAAAAAAATATTTATGCAAATACAGTCCACAATATATCACCAGCACTGGTATGCAATGGATGGTGTTATGATAATTATTAATTACTGCCCCAATTATCTAATCAGTCAGCTTGTTAAAAGTTGATAATTTGATTGATATAGAGTGTGGTATTAATGAAGAGATATATTTACAGCTCCTATCAGCATCAACAGATCACAACGTCTGCATATGGGATGTGTTGTCTGGTGAGTGCGAACAGAGATACCGATTTCCCACACCGATACTAAGAGTTCAGTTTGACCCGAGGAATGACAGGCGGTTTCTTGTTTGCCCTATGAGACACGCCGCATTGCTTGTTGACACCGAAGGGGAACATAAAGTCTTGCCTATAGACGAAGATGTAAGTCTCTTTTCATATCTATCATGATGCCTTAATCTAATGCCTGCCTGGCTGGCCACCACCCTCGAGTTGAAAATTGAAGAGATGGTAACGACTTTGCCTCTGGGACCGTGAGTTCGAATCCAACCATCTACAATGAGCTTTAGCTTTCGGTGAATGATAACAACAGATTGTGAACATAACACCATTATTAAAAAAAAAAAAACTTATTTTTTAAAATGACCCTGAATACTAAAAAAAAAATTGCTACACACTAATATTTATTATCAATATATATCCTTAATTTTACATTTTAACTTATTACAGTTGACCGTTGATAATGAGTTTAGATTCTTTGACACCATACATCATGTAAAATATATCAGTTTCATACTTTCAGGGAGATATAAATGTAATAGCATCGTTCAACCGGAGAGGTGACTACGTGTACACTGGAAATGCTAAAGGAAAGATATTGATACTGGACAGTCAGACGTTGACGGTGAAAGCAAGTTTTAAAATAACTGTTGGTGCATCCAGTACCACCGGTATCAAGAGCATCGAGTTTGCTAGACGAGGCGAGTGAGTAGTCATGAATTTTTACTGCTTCACTTTAGTCAAGTATTTTTTTCTAGATTAATCCAAATGACTACAATCTCACCTGATGTTAAGTGGCGATGTCCCCCATGATGGTGGACACCCTAAGCCTAGCGGTGGGACTGTTTCTCAAGTACATCTGCCGGGATACACCTATGAGTATTTGGAAGCAGTTTTACTGCTCAAAGGTGGTAGCTAGCCGGGCAGGCATTAGAGAAAGCCCTACCATTGAGCTATGGTTTCATGACGAAGGTTTCTTTTACAGAATGTTCAGGCTCTTTACCAGGATTAGAATTCACATCCCTTAACGCTACATCCGTATACGCTACCAACGGAGCCATAGTCGCTTTTCTCACTATATAAAAATACTATTAGAAATGTTTTAAGGTATCCTTATAATACTGTGCCTTTACTATATTAGACTGGTTACAGTTAACCATCTATCATACAATGTCTGCAGGTTCAAATCCTAGTATATGTAATAATTAAATTTTGAGAATACATATGTACAAACATAGAGCAAATATGCTAATAACCACAGCAGTTGTGAAAGAAATATGAAACAGAGACAATTGTTATAGATATGATAATAACAATCGGATAATAATGTCAGGATGAGACGTATCTCATGTTCGTAAACATCTTAGCAAACCACGAATTCACCGTAGGGGTGCCGTTTATATATTTTTTTTATACTTAAGGTTTAGCGTTATGGCCATAATCTCACCTGATCTTAAGTGACGATACGGCCCAAGTTGGTATGCACACTAAACCTGTGGAAGAACTGGCTCTCAAGTGCAACTGCCGGAACACACCTATTGGTATTTCGTCGGTAGATTTTCAACTTGAGGGTGGTAGCTAGCCAGGCGGGCATTAGAAAAAGCCCTACCACCATGCGAACCTATATCGTGAAACCTTATCATTGAGGCAGAGAAATGATAACACGAGAGTGTCCGAGACTTGCGACACGGATGTAGATTTAAAGAGGCCTCTTTTCGACAATTGTCAACACACCGTCGCCGCTCGTCTCTCTTTGCACAGTATAAATAATTGGCGGTAATGATTTACGGCATAAACATCAAAACAGTGTCAATAAATAAGAAATATTGTCTTACGTCCCTTCAGTAATGTTCCAGCTACGTACGATTAATACACCTAAAGTCTCTCTCAGACTAAACCCACAGCACAGCGCTTTATACTAATCGATGTTATAAACTACCCTCCTATAAATATATTCTGCCATATAACACTCTAAACCTGTACAATACAATCCAGTTGTCAACGAGTAAGTGAAGAAAAAATGTGATTGGTTAATTACAGTTGCTTCTTAGTGAACACATCGGACCGCGTCATCAGGGTCTACGATACGAATACCGTACTGAAGTGTGGAATCAACGGTGAACCAGAGCCGATACAGAAATTACAAGACCTTATTAACAAGTAAGATAAATATAGTATCACATATTTTTGAAGCGATGATAGCTCAGTGGTAGTGTGCACGACTTCGCGTCAAGGGACGTGGGTTCGCATCCAAGCACCTACAGTGAGCTTGAGCTTTCGGTGCAGGAAAACATCGTGAGGAAACCATAGCATGGTGTGGTAGGGATTTTTCTGATGCCCGCCTGGGTAGCTACCACCCTCAAGTTGAAAATCTGCTGCCAAATACCAATAGGTGTGTTCCGGCAGCTGCACTTGCGAGCCAGTTATTTCACAGGTCTAGCGTGTCTCCCAACTTGGGCCGTATCGTCACTTAAGATCAGGTGAGATTATGGCCATAACGCTAAACCTTAAGTATGTAAAAAAAAAACATAGATTTGTGGATTCAATGTGGTGCACCATTTGTCATTGATAAAGAAAAGACAAAAAAAGGACCTTTTAACTGTTTTTTTTAATAGAACGTTTTAGCGTTACGGTCATAATCTCACCTGATCTTAAGTGACGATACGGCCCAAGTTGATAGACACGCTAATCCTGTGGAAGAACTGTTCTCAAGTGCTGCTGCCGGAACACACCTATTGGTACTTGCCGGCAGGTTTTCAACTTGAGGGTGGTCGCTAGGCAGGTGGGCATCACAAAAATCCCTACCACCATGCTATGGTTTCCTCACGAAGTTTTTCGTCACCGAAAGCTCAAGCTTCATTGTAGGTGGTTGGATTTGACCTCACGTCCCTCGACGCGAAGTCGCGTACACTACCACCGAGTTATCGCTTTTGATCAATGTATTAAAAATGATGTTTATCTGTATACTAGCTTTTACCTACGGCTTCGTTCGCCTTAGTATTGATCTTGTCAAACAAATCGGAGGACGCAATAGAAAGTTTCATACAAAGTTTATCCCTCTCTTTACTCCATAAATATTTCGCGAGAAAGAGTACTCTATCACCGTCTCCATATTCCCATCCTTCTTCGTAGCGAAATTCATCACAATAGATTCAGCGGTTTAGGCGTGAAATATTAGCAAACAGACAAACCCACTTTTGCATGTATTATATTACACAATACAATATGGAATCTCCGAATTCCGACACTGTTAATGTAGATTTTCCTAATCAAAAAGGCATCCTACGTCACTTTCTGACAATGAGAATGAAAAACCTCATAATCAGTTGAGTAGTTGTGAGATCACATAAAAGTGGAAGCTTCATCAAAGCGAGATATGTAAATACAACTACAACGTATTAAATGAAACGTATTGACTCGTCACGCACTTTCAAATAACGCTCACCGAACGAGTATAACAATGAAACTTTGACTAAATCTCGCTTGCTCCATTAGACGGCTCTAGCCGACTTTACCCGAACGAGCGTCACTCAGCCGAGCGTTTCAAAATAAAGTGCTAAGCCAAAACGTAAAACTATTTGGACGGGAGATTTTGCAAAATGTTTTTTTTTTTTAATGTAAATAAGTTAATCAGTGCTTTATTAAATTCAATTTAATTACTTATTTTTTTTTTTTGGCAACTCAGTTCTCTTCAGAGACTATTGCTGGCATTTTCAAGTGATAAGTTTTGGACATTTTGGACAGATGAAACTATCTTCAACAAGATATTGACTCTCTTGTTGTCTCTTTTGGGAAAATGATTAGAACGATTATTTATAATTCACTTCACTTATGCTCTTCAGCTACAGTACATCACGTAAAAAGTCACCTGTATTATACAATACAGGGCTAATTAACTAAGTATATTAATGAAAATACAAATCACAGCATGACAGATCAAGATCCCGTCAAAAACTCCGAATTTATTTACAAAAAAAAAATATTTTTCTTGCCTTTTTTATTTTTTGCCTAATGTAACCCGGTTTTCTCGCAATTTTAGATTGTTTCTTGTGGAAAACAAAATTACGTGGTATTCACCGAGACCACCCTCTCCTCCGTGGGGGATTGGATTAGGTTGGCTAGGACTCCCCTTAACGTCTCAGGAAATTAATGGATATACACCTTTATTTATCCCAAAGGAATCAAAAATTACTGGTATCCGAAGGACCAAAGTAGCATAAAAAAACATATTATATTTTTTTAATCAAAATTTGTATAACACGGTTTGGATGAAGAGTAAATCCATGTGAGTCGTCATCGACATGATCACGTGACGTGTTAACGTACACACTAAATCAGTTCCTGTTAGTATAACTTATTGCGCTGCAAACAGTTGTGATTATCAAATATTTATTTTAAAATCAAACATTTGAGTATCCAAAAAAACAATTGTTTGTTTGAAGCGATGATAGCTCAGTGGTAGTGTGTACGACTTTGCGTCAAGGGACGTGAGTTCGAACCCAACCACCTACAATGAGCTTTCGGTGAAGGAAAACATCGTGAGGAAACCGTAGCATGGTGGTAGGGATTTTTCTGATGCCCGCCTGGGTAGCTACCACCCTCAGGTTGAAAATCTGCCGCCAAATACCAATAGGTGTGTTCAGGCAGCAGCACTTGAGAGCCAGTTCCTCCACAGGTTTAGCGTGCCTACTTAATTGGGCCGTATCGTCACTTAAGATCAGGTGAGATTATGGCCATAACGCTAAACCTTAACTATATAAATAAAATGAAATTTTTCATTTCTGTCGACAGTCCTCATGACTGCTTTGTTTTTTTTTTTTTTTTGTCATATACATTAATTATACAACTTTATTACCGTTTTTCTATTCAGGACTACGTGGAAAAAGTGCTGTTTCTCCGGCGACGGAGAGTACATATGCGCGGGATCAGCTCGACAGCACGCACTCTACATCTGGGAGAAGTCCATCGGGAACCTGGTGAAGATCCTGCACGGGACTAAGGGGGAACTCCTACTGGATGTGGTGTGGCATCCGATCAGGCCCATCATTGCGAGTATAAGTGCAGGTTTGTAATTGAATCAAATGTGTATGTGTATGTGTATGTGTATGTGTGATCATCAAACCCTGATGATGTCGGTCTGCAGGCGTGGTGTATGTGTATGTGTATGTGTGATCATCAAACCCTGATGATGTCGGTCTGCAGGCGTGGTGTATGTGTATGTGTATGTGTGATTATCAAACCCTGATCATGTCGGTCTGCAGGCGTGGTGTATGTGTATGTGTATGTGTATGTGTGATCATCAAACCCTGATGATGTCGGTCTGCAGGCGTGGTGTATGTGTATGTGTATGTGTATGTGTGATCATCAAACCCTGATGATGTCGGTCTGCAGGCGTGGTGTATGTGTATGTGTATGTGTGATTATCAAACCCTGATCATGTCGGTCTGCAGGCGTGGTGTATGTGTATGTGTATGTGTATGTGTATGTGTGATCATCAAACCCTGATGATGTCGGTCTGCAGGCGTGGTGTATGTGTATGTGTATGTGTATGTGTGATCATCAAACCCTGATGATGTCGGTCTGCAGGCGTGGTGTATGTGTATGTGTATGTGTGATCATCAAACCCTGATGATGTCGGTCTGCAGGCGTGGTGTATGTGTATGTGTATGTGTGATTATCAAACCCTGATCATGTCGGTCTGCAGGCGTGGTGTATGTGTATGTGTATGTGTATGTGTGATCATCAAACCCTGATGATGTCGGTCTGCAGGCGTGGTGTATGTGTATGTGTATGTGTGATCATCAAACCCTGATGATGTCGGTCTGCAGGCGTGGTGTATGTGTATGTGTATGTGTGATTATCAAACCCTGATCATGTCGGTCTGCAGGCGTGGTGTATGTGTATGTGTATGTGTATGTGTGATCATCAAACCCTGATGATGTCGGTCTGCAGGCGTGGTGTATGTGTATGTGTATGTGTATGTGTGATCATCAAACCCTGATGATGTCGGTCTGCAGGCGTGGTGTATGTGTATGTGTATGTGTATGTGTATGTGTGATCATCAAACCCTGATGATGTCGGTCTGCAGGCGTGGTGTATGTGTATGTGTATGTGTATGTGTGATCATCAAACCCTGATCATGTCGGTCTGCAGGCGTGGTGTATGTGTATGTGTATGTGTATGTGTGATCATCAAACCCTGATGATGTCGGTCTGCAGGCGTGGTGTATGTGTATGTGTATGTGTGATCATCAAACCCTGATGATGTCGGTCTGCAGGCGTGGTGTATGTGTATGTGTATGTGTATGTGTGATCATCAAACCCTGATCATGTCGGTCTGCAGGCGTGGTGTATGTGTATGTGTATGTGTATGTGTGATCATCAAACCCTGATCATGTCGGTCTGCAGGCGTGGTGTATGTGTATGTGTATGTGTATGTGTGATCATCAAACCCTGATGATGTCGGTCTGCAGGCGTGGTGTATGTGTATGTGTATGTGTATGTGTGATCATCAAACCCTGATGATGTCGGTCTGCAGGCGTGGTGTATGTGTATGTGTATGTGTATGTGTGATCATCAAACCCTGATGATGTCGGTCTGCAGGCGTGGTGTATGTGTATGTGTATGTGTATGTGTGATCATCAAACCCTGATGATGTCGGTCTGCAGGCGTGGTGTATGTGTATGTGTATGTGTATGTGTGATCATCAAACCTTGATGATGTCGGTCTGCAGGCGTGGTGTATGTGTATGTGTATGTGTGATCATCAAACCCTGATGATGTCGGTCTGCAGGCGTGGTGTATGTGTATGTGTATGTGTGATCATCAAACCCTGATGATGTCGGTCTGCAGGCGTGGTGTATGTGTATGTGTATGTGTGATCATCAAACCCTGATGATGTCGGTCTGCAGGCGTGGTGTATGTGTATGTGTATGTGTGATCATCAAACCCTGATGATGTCGGTCTGCAGGCGTGGTGTATGTGTATGTGTATGTGTGATCATCAAACCCTGATGATGTCGGTCTGCAGGCGTGGTGTATGTGTATGTGTATGTGTGATCATCAAACCCTGATGATGTCGGTCTGCAGGCGTGGTGTATGTGTATGTGTATGTGTGATCATCAAACCCTGATGATGTCGGTCTGCAGGCGTGGTGTATGTGTATGTGTATGTGTGATCATCAAACCCTGATGATGTCGGTCTGCAGGCGTGGTGTCGATATGGGCCCAGAACCAAGTGGAGAACTGGTCTGCGTTCGCGCCGGACTTCAAGGAGCTTGACGAGAACGTGGAGTACGAGGAGCGGGAGAGCGAGTTCGACGTGGAGGACGAGGACCGGTCCGTCGACCAGACCGGGGAGAGTCGGAATGATGAGGAGGTCGAGGTGAGTTTATCTAACCTGGAAACCTAAAGTGAAATTTAAAATTCATGTAGACTGTAAGTCAGATTATGGACATAATGCTAAACCTCTCGCAGGTATATTGCGGATTTTGTTTACCTATAGAAACTCGTGAATTTGAAGCGATGATAGCTCAGTGGTAGTGTGCACGACTTTGCGTCAAGGGACGTGGGTTCGAACCCAAGCACCTACAATGAGCTTGAGCTTTCGGTGAAGGAAAACATCGTGAGGAAACCATAGCATGGTGGTAGGGCTTTTTCTGATGCCCGCCTGGCTAGCTACCACCCTCTAGTTGTGAACCTGCCGCCAAATACCAATAGGTGTGTTCCGGCAGCAGCACTTGAGAGCCAGTTGCTCCACAGGTTTAGCGTGTCTACCAACTTGGGCCGTATCGTCACTTAAGATCAGGTGAGATTATGGCCATAACGCTAAACCTTAAATATAAAAAAAAAAAAAAAAAAAAAAATACTTGGCTGCCCTGAATTATTGTCTAAAATATTCTTGGTAGTCTCATGTAATGATTTCAGGCTTCACACTAGAATCACATTCTTAAAAACACATCGGGCTATTGATCTATATAATAATCTTTATAAAAACAATAATACCATCGACATATTTGGCAACTCACTTGATTCATTTAAAAATAAGTTACACAATCTGTTTACTAGGTAAGGTTTTGCATGAATAATTTAGATTTAGAAATATATATACTATTTTTTTTATTTTACATTGATTTGGAAATCTCTTATACTACATTATTTGCTTTCTCAATCATGATCTCACTTGTTTGCATATTTATATTTGTTAAACTTTTAGACTTAAATTTGTTTCATATTTATCTGTGAAAGTTATGCATGTCTATAATTATTGTACCGGCATTGGAATCGTTATTCGTTATGTTTTGTATATTAACTTTATGTCTGTGCAATGTTGACTTGCTATATATAAATAAATAAATAAATAAACCTTAAGTATATAAACAAAAAAAAACATAATTTGATGTGAGGTGTGAAGTTTAAGTTAAATGTAAGGTGTTAGTTTGATATAAATTGTCAGTTTGATGTAAATTGTAACTTGTAAGTTCAATAACAGGCATAAGTAAAGATATAATTTATATATTTTTAGTTCGATGTAAAGTGTAAGTTTGAAGTATAGTGATAGTCTGGGTAAGTTCAGCGTAAGGTGTAAGTTGGATGTAAGGTGTAATTTACCTTTTATTAGTTTGATGTAAGGTGCATGTTGAATATATAAAGTTTGATGTAGGCTGCAACATTTTAGTTTTTTTTTAAGTTATTGAGGTGTCTAAAATGTATCTAAAAACAAAGTTTGTTGCACTGAAAGAGATATATTTTTTTTAAATATTGGGAAAACATCTGAGATTATTTTGCGAATGATAAATAAACAAGGTTAAAAATAAAACTTTAATACTAATAAGTTACTACTATTCATATACACCTTACTACATTGGCTAAAATATTCATAAAAAATATACATTTACGTGCTGTTGTTATAAATTATTTCTGCAGGTCGATGTGACGTCATGCGAGCCAGTAGCTGCATTCTGCAGTTCTGACGAGGAAGGTGAAGATGAGAATATGCTACTATTTCTACCAATAGCACCGGAGATAGAAGACCCGGAGGTGAATATCCTTTATATTCAGCTATTTTCTTAGGAAAAAAAAATATATGAATAGGCCACTCACAGTTTAAGCTGTTGGCTTCTAAATACATATTTCATTGACGATTATCTCATATCAAGCTAGATAACGTTGGAATGAGAGGTTTTAAAAAAAATCACCCCTATCAGGGTCATAGGAATGGTATTTGAAATGCTGCTGGTGTAAAATTTTATTTACTTAAGATTCTAATAATTAGTAGGAAGAAATTATTCTCATATGCATTGATCCTTGATATAAAAACCTATACATTTTTTTTTAATCTGTTGTTCTTGGACGCGACTGAAGGATAAATTTACCCTTAATGTTAGATGGGACTATTTTTGTTTTTTACCTTTATATATTGAGTGTAATATTTGTTCCAATTGATGTGTTGAGAGAACTACTATGAATAAGTTTAAGAAGAATAAGCCAGTCCTTCCACTAGGATTACCGTGTACAAAATCCTGGGCCACATTGTCACTTAACGTCAGCTGTAATTGTTGTCATAGACATAATTAAAAATAATAAAATGCAGGACGGCTGGGCGGCCACGCAGGAGACTGTCACTCCGACAGAAACACCAGAGAAAATGGAGCCCGCTGCTAAAAGGCCTAAGAGTAAAACTTATGATATATCATTGAAAATCGCTCCCCCAGGTAACTACTGTTTATATATTTAGACATTAATAATTCATAAAAAAAAATTTTTTGTTAGTTATTTTAGGATTATGAAAATTTTAATACAGAACAATTTTTAGTGCACACGTAAAAGATTTATATGAATAATTATCGTTTTGATAAAGGAGTAAGTTTACCAGTATATAAGTGTTCGTTATATTTACAGAACAACCGTTAGCATTCGGAGGGAAGAACAAACAAGCGGCCGGCAGTAAGAAAGTGGCAGGACGACCTCGCAAATAAAAAGATATTGATAGAAAGAATAGTGTCTCTACTTACACATTGCCTTAACCTCAGAGTGTATAGTAAAAACGTACATTATAGGAGAAAACATTTATTTTCACAAAAAATTATACATATATATTTAATAGAATTCGTATTCAGAGTATACAGTAAGTACCTATGTCGTCGTGTATAAATAAATCTCACTTACAACGTAACCAAAAAAATAATACAACGCCTATTCGAGCTCTATGTTATAATAATATGTCAGTTCCACCGAGTGCGCGCTACGCGTCCATCTCCGCCTCGTGCTGGCTCGAGAAGTAGCTCACCAGCCCCCCGAACACTCCGCCCTCCTCCCGCGCCGCGCCCGCTCCCCCACAGCCCCCCTCCGCGTCCGCCCCCCCGGCGCCCCTCTCCGCGTCCGACCCTACCCCTGCGCTACTCTCCGCGTCCGGCCCCGCGTCTTGCACCGCGCCCGGGTCCGCCAGCAGCCGCTGCACCGCGTGCGCCGTGAACCCGCGCGACGGGAACGCGTTGGGGCTCTCGGCGCCCGCGCTGCCCCCGAACGGTGCGGGCTGGCGGGGCGGCGCACGCAGGTGTGCGGGCAGGTACGACTCGGGGGGCGGCGCTCGGGGCTCCGGTGGTCGCTCGACAGGCGGGCCCGGCGGCCGCAAGTGTGCTGCCGGCATGTATGACTCCGGCGGCGGCAGGCGGGGCTCCCCTAGCCGCTCGGGGTGCGGGCCCGGCGGTCGCAGGTGCGCCTGCATGTACGCGTCCGGTGGGTGAGCCCGTGACTCGGGCATCAGCTCGGGCGGCCGCGGCTCCGGGCTGCGGGGCCGCTCCGCCGGTCGCAAGTCCTGTCCGGTCGGGGGCGGGAACTGAGGGTAGGGCGGTCGCTGCATGTGATAGGATGGAGGCCCAAAGGGCGGGCGCGGATGCTCGGGGGGCGGCCCCGCCAAACGTTCCGGTGGGGGCCCCGGACCCGGTGCGTATGGTCCGTAGGGACCGTAGTGCGGCGCGTAGGGTCCTAACGGATGGCGCGGCCTGCGGTCCTTGTTTTCTGTATGCTTTATTTTCGGATGACGTGGTGTCTCCTGCGGCGCGGGACCCGGAGAAGGTGGCGCCGGAGACGAGACCGGGGATCGATACTCAGGTTCAGTTTTTACTTCTGCCTTTATCCGCATGGGTAAGTCTAGCAGGGGACCGATCGGTGCAGCCGGCGGGGTAGACCGCGGCGGGAGAGTCGCCGGCGATGACACCGGCCCGGGTGGCGGACCGGACGGCGGCCTGGCCGGTGGCCCCGGCATGGGCCCGTGGGGACCGAACTGTCCCATAGGAGGGCGCGGCGGCGCGCGGTAGGGCGGCAGCGGCGCGGCGGGGGGCGCGCGCGGGGCGGTCGGGCCGGGCGAGGAGACGGGCGGGAGGGGCGCGCGGGGGGGCGGGTAGGGGGGCGGGGGGCAGTACCCGCGCGGCATGTACTGTCCGCGCGCGGCGAAGTGGTGCTGGTACATGACGTTCTGCGGCGGGCGGGGCGGCCCGTACGGGGCATTGTTGCTTCCGTACATGACGGGACCCCTGTCAATTCGAAAATAATTCTACACGTTACTTACATTTATAGTTAAGGAAACAATGGCGTACTATAAATATATATATACTATAAATAACTCGAATAAACATTAACAATTGTATTAAATCTATCAACGTAAATTATATTGACCACAGATCACAATATTTTAATATATTTTTTTTATACGGTAAGTTTGTTATTTGTCCGTTGAAAAATTATGAAATTATAATATGAATAAAAATATAAATAAGAAATACAAACAATGCATGGAACAGATTTAAACGTGTGGCGACTTACGTAGGTAGATGTGAAAAATATTGTAGCCTACGTGGGTAGACATTAAAAATAAACAATCGTAACCTGTATTGGTGGTTGATCATGTGCGGCATCCTTGTGATGATGCTGGGCTCCTCCGAGACCGGCTTGAACGGCTGTGGTGATCCCGCCACTGACAGCGTGCCTGACGGACAGACAGACAGACAAGTGAATATATTGAAAATACTAATGTTATCATTAAAGCCAAATTATGAGAGTAGACATCAGACAAGCGGCCGACCATAAAAAAGAGATAAGTGTCTTATGGACACCCGGTTGGAACAAAGTTTCTTTTGCTAAATCTCTCTTGTATTAAATCATGATTAAATGAAATTTTAAAAGACCAAAAATTTTTGTATACTTAGTAATTGACGGCAAGCTAACTGGATTGAAAAAGTTTCATTTTAATAGGTGATCGGTAAGTGCTTCAAAAATCATTGCAATAAAATATCGGTCAGGGGCGTGAGTTCGAATCCACCTCCAATGAGATTGAGCTTTCGGTGTAGGGAAACATCGTTATTAAACAATAGCACGGTGGTACGGCTTACTCCAATGCCAGCCTGGGTAACCACCGCCCTCCAGTTGGAAATCTGCCGGCAAATACCTATAGGTGTGTTCCGGCAGATGCACTTGAGAGCCAGTCCCTCCATTAGGCTTAGCGTGTCCACCATCTTTGGCCAAATAGTCACTTAAAAAAAGATTTGTGTTTTTCAAAGATTTTTCGTCCTACCCTCTCAGTCCACAAACAAATCAGAACGATAACATGTGATAAGGAAATCCGTTCCCAAAGTCGTTTATATTAAAATACTTACCGTCCCTGAGTGCGTCCGCCGGTGCGTCCGCGCGCCGCAGCTCCGCCCGCACCTGTACGAACACATACATATGTCATTATTTTTTTAATGAATTATAATCCAGTATATATTACTTACAACACAGACTAATACATAAATAACAAAATAAAAGGAGCTTATGTTTCTTACAAAAAAAAAAAAAAACAAATATGTTTACTTATTTATAAATTACTACCTATATACACTCTTATAACATTAAACAATAAATTAAATTGGAGTAAGCAATGTAAGTAACAACCCCTCGTTTTCAAAGGCGAATCCATTGATCACCAATGTCATCTACCCATTGGACAGACGGTCTACCTCTTTCTACTACCTAAGGGTCCGTTCCATGATGTCAGTCTCCGAGTTCATAGATTGTCTGACAGCCGAGCTATTTTTTTCATAGTTAAGGTTTAGCGTTTAGGCCATAATTCTCACCTGATCTTAAGTGACGATACGGACCAAGTTGGTAGACACGCTAAACCTGTGGAAGAGCTGGCTCATAAATGCAACTGCCAGAGTACACCTATTAGTATTTAGCGGCAGGTTTTCAGTTTGAGGGTAGTTGTAAAGCCAGGCAGGCTATGGTTTCCTTCACCGATAGCTCAAGCTTATTATAGGTGTTTAGATTCGAACTCACTACCACTGACCTATCATCGCTTCATTTGCTAGCATCTATTTTTTACAGTGATAACACAAAGCATCAGTGAGATTTGTCTTGTTCCTGATAGTTTTATGATAAATTTTATGAATTCATTTACATGTGAATATGCTTCTTTCCATGCTTCTTTGGAAAAATACAGGTTATCTATAACATTTTATTTAATTTTGATTGACAATCACTTTTCGTAATCACTTTTAAATTCCAAAATTTTTACCAACATTTGTGACTCTTTTTATTATCTCATGTTTATTTCTCTGCTTTTAAAAGAAATTTGTTTAACCAGATATTTATAGGTGTTAACACACTCCAATGCTTCAATATATATTTATATTTCATATTTTGTATTGTTCATCAAATGTTGATTTTACTGCGTCTTATTTCCAAGCCCACCTGTAGACTTGCCGTGTGAAGGAAAGTACTCATTGATGGCAACTCTATTATATTCTTAAACAACAAGAGAATATCGTCAGCAAATCTTAAGTGACTTATGTACTGTTGTTTATATTTAAACCAACTTTTTCTAAGTTTAATTTCCTGATGACCTATTGTTAACACTGCTATAAAAATTGTTGAAGAGAAAGGGTCTTCCTTCCTAACTTCTCTGCTGATAGGTATAAAAGGTTCTACTACAATCTAATTCTACTTTTCCGTTTTTCAGTCTGGTGTTGTAAAACCTTCAGATAGTCAGATTCAATGTTTTGCAATCGCAGAGTTTTCGATATTGATTGATGGAACAGAGTATCAAAAGCTTTTGGATAGTCAATAAATATAAGGTAGAGTGTCCTGAGGAACTCTTGGTACTTTTCTATGAGCATTTCGAGAGAGTGGATATGATCCATAGAATATCCTCATCTGAATCCTGCCTGCTCTATGGCTTGGTTCTTTTCAATATTGTATCTGATAAATTTTTGTAGAGTTGTCGAAAATAATTTGTATATTTCAATATACAATATACAGTGTTCACACAGCAAGCTTATTAGTCGGTAATTACTTATATTATTTGGATCTCATTTTTTATACAATAAAATTATGTCTGATTCAAACTATTATTTTGGTGTGGTTTCCATATTTGATACTAAGTTAAAGAGTGTGTTAAAGAGCTCACTAGATAGGGGCAAGTTAATTTTAGGGCTTCATTGGTAATTTTATCAGGTTTGAGCTTTTTTCTATCTTCAATTAAGCAATTATGTTCGTCCCCTCCGATTCATCATGTCTTGTACTTCTGACGGTGTATCTCTTGGTAGAATTAAAGTAGACTCTTGATTTTAGGACTTGTATATGTTTCTATAAAAATTAGTCTCAACTGAAAGTATTTCATTTCAATTGCATGTTGTTTTATTTGACATTTTAAGCCCATCCAATTTCTATGTAAGACATATCCAATTGTTATGTAAGCTCAGTTCTTTGGTAGTTCTCTTTAAGCTCTCTTAACTCTTGTAGATTGTTTTACATGATTTTCGATCGTCTTTGAACGATGGTTATTGTAGTCAGAGTGGATGGATAACGTTTGCATAGACGTCAATGACAGCTTCTAACTAATTTTTCATACTTCGTGTTTTTGGCTTGGTTTATTGATAGTTTTTATCGTCTTGTCATCGATTTTCTATTATTATCTGATATAGTAGAAAAATTATTTTTGTGATTTAAAGAGTTATGAGATTTTTTAAAACTACTGCCTATAGCAGAAACAATTTTATCATGACGTTGTTGCAGTGAATAGTTTACTAATAGTAAATAGGATGGTGGATAGAGATGGTGTTACCTGAAGCCGGGGCGTGGTTGGGAACCTCTGGTCCTGGTAGTCGGGCGGGTGCCGCAGCGGGCCGGGCGGGGGGGGGCAGGAGGGCCGCACCGGCACCCCGTACCCGACACCCCCCACACCCCCTCCAGCTCCCCCCACCTTTGAACAAAAGGATGCGAGTTCCAATCCGCCCGCAATGAGCTTGAGCTTTCGGCGAAGGATAACATCGAAACCATAGCATTACGGTAGGGCTTTTTCTGATGCCCGCCTGGCTGGCTACCACCCTCAAGTTGAAAATCTGCCGACGAAATACCTGTAGGTATTCCGACGGTTGCACTTGAGAGTCAGTTCTTTCACAGGTGTAGTGCGTTTACCGACTTGAGCATCGTCACTTAATATCAGGTGAGATTGTGAGAATAACGTTAAACCTTAACTATAAAAAAATAAACCTGCAGCTCCGGCTTCTCCCTCTTCATTCTCTTGCTCTCCTGCAGGGCGAGTTTGGCGAGCCGCTTCTCCTCCCGCTCCTTCGCTCTCTGCTCCTTCAACTTCTCCTTCTCCTCTTTCTTCTGTAACCTCTCGATTCTTCTCGCTTCCTTTTCCGCTTGTTTCGCCTCGCGTTCTAAACGCTTCTTCTCGCGTTCCGCCTACAAATATAACAAAGAAATTAAATTTATGACGATTCTAATAAATCTAGTAACAATTACTGTGCTTACAATTATTTAAGCAAATTTTCACCTACACCTGATGTCAATGTGGCCCAAAATAGTAAACACACTAGAAGTTAACTGGCGGCAGATTTTCCAACTTGTTTGATAGCTAGCCAGGCGGGCATTACAGAAAGCCTTACCACCACCATGCAAAACACTGCAACAATGCACATGGAGTGGCGACGTCGCCACGCAAACAGACGGTTTGACCCGCCGCATTACATGTTAAACATTAATAATGTCAGACTTTTATTCGATAAGATTTACAACAACTGAATATATAACCAAATACATTGATTGGACACTCACCTGATTATGTTTTAGAGGTATTGTGTCTTGACTGAGATCTGGAATCGAATACAAAATATTTTCAATAGCTGGCTAAAGTTTATTTCAATAATACAAATGCGTGAAAACACTTGGGTGATACTTAAACCACTGCAATAGCAAATAATTTAGAAAGAAATACTTGAGTGTCGGAACAAGCATACAATTACATTATATCACACAAACAAATTGGATACATTTAAGAAACGAAAAAAAAAGAAAAGTAAGATATATCTAACAATTGGCAAAAACCCATTCAGCAAAATGTGTTTCTACAACAGTACTGCAGCGTTGATTTTCGAAATGTCCATATGATGATAAACGGACGCTCATTCTGTCATATTAATGTTATAATACAAAATTAAACGATCAAACAAACACACATAACACGTCACAGATAATCACATCATATAAGTATAGCTACTGTAACTATAAATTCAAAACTAATCAAAACAAATATAAATTTAGTAGAACAAATATACACCAATGAATAGAGCTTAAATTAGAGCTGCGTGAATACATCGTACGTCACTTTAATTACTGAGTTTAAAGTTGCAATAGATAACGCTTATATGAGAGTTTAAAGCTAAGTTTCCTGTTTCCAACAACTAGTAGCATATTTGAAAAACCCTCTGATAGCGGTATTTCTATGGAAATGTATCGATAATCGATTAGTCATGGAGCGGGAGTCATGAAACCATGAAACTCTTGTCTCCACTCTAACTTGCCATGCAGATATTTGGGGGTTTTTAGTTTGAATCAGCCCAAAAAGTAGCGTTGCCATATGGAACTAGCGTCGTGGCAGTCTTTTTTAAGACATTTGCGTCATTCAAAAATGGTGTAACGTGACCACAGCGCGGGACATCAAAACAAAATCTGACACAAGTATATTCAAGTTATATTCTGTACCTACTATACTGGTTTATTAGACCTTAATAGTAATAATAAAATGAGGGATTCCGTTGAACGTGATTACGGGTAATGATACCTTTGATTTTGACACCGACGAGCTTCGCGAGCGCGTCGTCAGTGGGGTCATCCCCCGCGGCCCCGTCCCCTGCGGCCCAGTCCCCGCCGGCCCCGACCCCCGCCGGCCCCGACCCCGACCCCGACCCCGACCCCGCCGCGCCGTGACCTCGTCCCCGCCGACCCCGACCGCCTCTAATTAATTTACAAATAAATCTGATCATATCATTGTTAAACGGAAACAATCTCATTCAATGTAGAACTTAATTAAAACTGTTTTAGTTTAAGGTGTGATACTTGTCATTTTAACCAGTTATACCATGATCTCATAAAAAAAAACGTTATTTATAAATTGTAAAAGTTAGGAATATTAGCTATCGTTTAGCCAGAAAATAAATAAAAAAACAAGCCGCCACGGGACAGCTGGCAGATGTGAAACATACAACACACATCTATTGGTATTTGGTGGCAGATTTTAAAATGGTAGCTAGCCAGGCGGACATTATAAGAAGCCCTACCACCATGCTATGGTCTTATCACGATGTTTTCCTTCACCAAAAGCTCAAGCTCATTGCAGGTGGATTCGAACGTGGGACGTGCCCTTGACGCGGAGTCCGTAAAAACTACCACTGAGCTATCACCGCATCAAAACATAACACATATACATACCTTGTCCCGCGTCCCCCTCTGCTGCCCCGACCTCGAAGTGGTCGCGGGTTCATTGCCGCCTGCGCATCTGTTTTAGACAATGTATGGAAACAAAATGTTAAAAAAATATTTACATATACTAAGCAACCGATTACCCTGGCATATGGTATTTTTTCCTTTTCAGACGTTAATAACTCAATCTTATCTTCATCTATTGTTTTCAGGAACGGAATAAAAATGTCTCCATAAATAATACATATACTTGCTTATTAAATTATTTTTTAAGGAAATATGGGGCAATCGAGCAAGCGTGTCATCTGATGGTAAGTGATCACCGCTGCCTATGAACACCCACAACTCCAGATCAATCACAGATGTGTTGTCGGCCTTTATTGGACAGACTGACTCTCAAGTGCCACTGCCGGAACACAACTATTGGTATTTGGCGGCAGATTTTCATCTTGAGGGTGGTAGCTACCCAGGCTGGCATCAGAAAAAGCCCTACCAATATGCTATGGTTTCCTCACGATGTTTCCCTTCACCGGCAGCTGAAGCTTATTGCAGATGGTTGGTTATGATGACTAACCAATATGGTTGAATTTTAGCGGTTAGGTATACACAAATATCCAGTTATTTTATCTGTGCTATCAGCTATAGAACAGAGAATATTATCTCAAGATACGGAAAGCATTATTAATTAAAAAAAAAAAACTTTACAAAACTTATTGTTTGGCTTAAAAAGTATCCTATATGTTGATTAATAATATTAGTTAGAATTGTATAGTCGTTCAAATTGTAATTAGTTGTTTCAGAGAGATGCACGTATAAGAATATAGACAGCAATAAAAAAATTAACCTAATTACATAATCCTAAAACATTTAATATACAAATTTGGCTCAGTTTCAATTAATATATAGAAATATATATGAAACCCATGTGACATTGTTAAGGCAAAACAGGCATATAGCAGCTAAACAGCGGACGTCTGACCATTTTTTGATTACACACCAAACCTCAATACATAAAACACAATCTTCAACACAAAACTATTCAAAGAGATACACAGAACTTCACCTACACGTACACACACAAACATTCATAAATATGCCTTTAATTGCACACAGATATGATACACACAATTTTCTTTTTTACTTTCTAATTTTTTTTTTTACTTTCTTTTTAGCATCTCTTAACTGTTAAATGTAATCAATTTGATTTTATTATATGTGCCGTGAAGAAATATACAATAAATAAATCGAAATTACAAACGTTGCTAATACACTAGACACAAAAATTAAGGGATTTAAAAAAAAATCCAAATTTTTGGGTGATTTTCAACGAGCTGTAGCTCCGAGGAAAATGATCGTGCAGAAAAAACAAAAAAAAAGCAAATTGTAGCTCCATGTGTCTAGTTTTCAGATATGACTATGAAAAATTTTTGTCATTTTTCCAGGTCTAGAGAAATCCTAAGAAAACTACCAAAAAAAATTTTTCCAAATTTTTTCTCGTCTGAAAAAAGGTCCACGGGCTTAAAAAATATTTTTTTTGATTGTTTCCTTCAAAAGCTCTTTTAGAAAATTTAATACTCTTTAATTTTACGTATTCAAAAAGCCTGTACGACAATTTGCCGCGGAGTTATCGTCAATTAAAGCAAAAAAGTTCTTTTTCACTTTGATAATCAATAACTCCGGAAATAATGATCGTATAGGAATTGGATTTTTTTTTTTTCAAATTTCTTAAGCAGTTAATCTTTCTGATCAAAAAAATAGAGATTTTAGAGAGAAAAAAAATTTTTCATTGAAAAAATGAATAAAAATCACAAAATTGCCCATAATGGTGATTTTTGAAAAAACAAAGAATTTGAAGTTTCGGGGCACAATGAAAAAAAAATCGCAGCGCTTTGAATTTTTGAGGGATTTTAGGGGACACTTTGAGGTTAAAAAATTACTGACGATATCCTTCGTTCATGCATTTTATCCAAAGTTATACCAAGTTATCCAAATATCCCTTATTATGCGAATTTTTGTCTTTTTTTCAATCCGAATTTTCAATTCAAAAATTTTTTTTTCTAAAAAATGTTTACATTTTCTGATAGAAAATATTGTGCAGTTTTCAAAACCCTCCTTCAATTTCCTATACGATCATTATTTTCGGAGTTATTGATTATCAAAGTGAAAAAGAACTTTTTTGCTTTGATTGACGATAACTCCGCGGCAAATCGTACAGGCTTTTTGAATACGTCAAATTTAAGAGTATTAAATTTTCTAAAAGAGCTTTTGAACGAAACAATCAAAAATAATTTTTTTGAAGCCCGTGGATCTTTTATTAGACGAGAAAAAATTTGGAAAAATTTTTTTTTGGTAGTTTTCTTAGGATTTCTCCAGACCTGGACATGACAAAAAATTTTCATATTCATATCTGAAAACTAGACACATGGAGCTACAATTTGCTTTTTTTGTTTTTTCTGTACGATCATTTTCCTCGGAGTTACAGTTCGTTGAAAATCACCCAAAAATTTGGAATTTTTTTTATATCCCTTAATTTTTGTGTCTAGTATATTAGAGAATTTGGATATATTTGTATTACATTCTACTACATTTTGTAAACAAAATTCAATACTACTTTACTGAAGTTCTTGATGGAAATTAATTTATTGACTTTAATATTTTTCCTGATAGTGTTATTGTAGACTTATTTTTATGTTAGCCATAACCATTTACTTACACGGTCTAACGATATATTGAATATTTAAATATATATTTTATTATGTTAATGTTGCCTGTATGATGCTCGATTGTGATTATTCGTACTTTATGAATGTAGCGAACGCCTATAAGAGGGCGCCTATTAATTGCGTGAGGTTATCTGGGGGGAGATCAAGTCAAATCTTTCCAAATCTCACTTAGAGGGTTAGAGAGGATTAGAGGGTTGGGGTACGATTTAATTCAGAAATTATACGTATTATTATAAAGGAGATCCAAAATATACAGACATGGTAAAATACAGAGTAATAACTTACTGAGATGCGCGTGCAGCTCTTCAGTCTTTGCTCGGGCGACGTCATCTGGCAACTTCTCTATGGGCACCACGGCCGTCTTGATCAGGTCGTTGAGCGCCTTGCGACGCTCCGCCGTCTCGTCCCGGCCCTCCCCCTCGTCCCCTCCGACCCCTTCGTCCCCCGCGACCCCGTCCCCGGTGACCCCGGTGACCCCGGCGCGGCGCGTCCGGCCCCCGTCCGACCCGGACGACAGCTCCGAGTCGGACACCTTGAACTCGTCCGAGCTGTCCGGCATGTGCTTGCCGCTCGACTTGTGCATCTCCTGATTAGATACATCATTATTTTCGACATTTATATAATTGATAAGTATTATATGTTCTGAAATAAAAGTAGGCAAGTCACTCCTAATAACAACAGCAATCTGTCAGCTAAAGTTCTGTCAAAATCGGTCAAGCCCTTTCAAAGATTAGCCGGAACCCATACGTATTTTGCAGTAGATTTTTATCCTCAGGGTGGTATCATTTTCATAAGCAATTTGGTAGACGTATATTCTTCTAATCAGAAATATGCTTAAAAATTTCCTTTTCAGCAAACACCCGATGAGTGCACTAATTCTGCACTGGGATTTTGGGATCTCCGCGCTCGTACACAATACCAACTGAACTATCATCGCTTCAGTTCACTTCACTCGAGCGAAGTAGCACGGGCATAGAGAATACTGTACAGGGTTACCGGTAATTTAACGTATTCTCATTAAGAGGTATTAGGGATGACTAATTGTGATTATTTTAACCCTCATGCAAAAGTGAAACATTTTTTTTAATTATCATGTTAGATATTTTCAAAAAAGTCAAAAATTCAACATCAAAACCTTATAAAAAAAAGTATCCATATAAATTTAATTTTTTATTCTGATTTATAAAAACGATTACACACTGGGTATTTATCGATATTAAGGAAACAATTATTGGTCCGAATTTATAAATGCGAGACGAAAAACGATATTATTTCAAGATTTTTTTTCACTAGAACTCTTTAATAAAATCGGTATGAAACTTGGCTTGCACATTATTATGAAAACATAACTATTATCTTAGCTCTCCAACAATGCATAACAACTAAATAAGATTAATTACTTATTAACATGATAACTTAGAAACGGTACACTTTTGCATAACGCGTATGGGGCGGTTAAAATGATCACAAACGGGGTAACAGCCCTGTATAAATGAGAGCAGAGTTGCTCACATCTTTTATCAGATCCCTAAGGGCATCAGTTAGTTTATATTTTTACTTTATTTTATTATTACTAAAACGTTCTCTGATAATAGCTAGTACCGCGTTCGTTTTCCCTCGTACGCGATTCGGAAACATCCCAAGCCGAGGTTCGGTCACTAGTGACACCCTTGTGCGAGTTGCCCCGCGGGTTTGAGCCCCTCTAGTTCAGGTGAAGCTGTAAAAGCCCCTAAGGCTAACAGTGTAGGTCCTTTCGAAAAAAAAAAAAAAAAAAACTCACATCTTCAGACTCCGTGTTGGGCATCTCGGTGTAGTTGATCTTCCTCTGCCGCGTGCGGTGCTTCGGCGACCAGTCGTTGTCCGCGTCGTCCGAGAGGCCCCCGTACAGCACCCGCGCGCGCACCACGTTCCCCGCGCCGTCGTACTGCGTCAGCGCTCCGCCCTCGCGCCGCCGCCCTCCGCCCTCGCGCCGCCCCCCTCCGCCCTCGCGCCGCCGCCCTCCGCCCTCGCGCCGCCCCCCTCCGCCCTCGCGCCGCCGCCCTCCGCCCTCGCGCCGCCCCCCTCCGCCCTCGCGCCGCCGCCGCCGCGACCGGTCGCGCCTCCTGTGCGACGACGACTTCGACTTTTTCACCCTGCCAACGACACTTGCAATTACTTTCAACGTCTAATTACGATACGCGAACCGTTTCGCGGGTGATTCGGAGAATATTTCGCCCCCCCCCTTCCCCCCTTTGGTGAGATTTCGTAAGGTTTTCCTCAGCTCCCTTCCCCTCCCCCTTCCCTAATCTCACGCGAGATCGTCGACTCGCGCTTGTCGATACGGTTGGTCGATAGCGCTTAAACAATCGAGCGCTACTTCACTTCAAGCGCCGCTCTGCGGGGTTCGGACGAATACGACAAACACTATTGTGTCAGATTTGACCATATTTTATTGTAGAAATATTTTTTTACGAAATGTTACACCGTTTTTTGCTTGATAAAAAATTACTTGCGAAGTTCTCTCCCAACCCTCTAAGTGAGATTTGGAAAGATTTGACTTGATCTCCCCCCAGATAACCTCACGCAATTAATGGGCGCCCTCTTATAGGCGTTCGCTACATTCATAAAGTACGAATAATCACAATCGAGCATCATACAGGCAACATTAACATAAAAAAAAAAAATATTTAACTATTCAATATATCGTTAGACCGTGTAAGTAAATGGTTATGGCTAACATAAAAATAAGTCTACAATAACACTATCAGGAAAAATATTAAAGTCAATAAATTAATTTCCATCAAGAACTTCAGTAAAGTAGTATTGAATTTTGTTTATAAAATGTAGTAGAATGTAATTCAAATATATCCAAATTCTCTAATATACTAGACACAAAAATTAAGGGATGTAAAAAAAAATCCAAATTTTTGGGTGATTTTCAACGAGCTGTAACTCCGAGGAAAATGATCATACAGAAAAAACAAAAAAAGCAAACTGTAGCTCCATGTGTCTAGTTTTCAGATATGACTATGAAAAATTTTTGTCATGTCCAGGTCTGGAGAAATCCTAAGAAAACTACCAAAAAAAATTGTTCTCAATTTTTTTTCGACTAAAAAAAATTTTTTTGATTGTTTCGTTCAAAAGCTCTTTTAGAAAATTTAATACTCTTTAATTTGACGTATTCAAAAAGCCTGTACGACAATTTGCCGCGGAGTTATCGTCAATCAAAGAAAAAAAGTTCTTTTTCACTTTGATAATCAATAACTCCGGAAATAATGATCGTATAGGAAATTGAAGGAGGGTTTTGAAAACTGCACAATATTCTCTATCAGAAAGTGTAAACATTTTTTAGAAAAAAAATTTTTTTTTGTATTGAAAATTCGGACTGAAAAAAAGACAAAAATTGGCATAATTAAGGATATTTGGATAACTTGGTATAACTTTGGATAAAATGGATGAACGAAGGATATCGTCGGTAATTTTTTAACCTCAAAGTGTCCCCTAAAATCCCTCAAAAATTCAAAGCGCTGCGATTTTTTTTTTTCATTGTGCCCCGAAGCTTCAAATTCTTTGTTTTTGCAAAAATCACCATTATGAGCAATTTTGTGATTTTTATTCATTTTTTCAATGAAAAAATTTTTTTTCTCTCTAAAATCTCTATTTTTTTGATCAGAAAGATTAACTGCTTAAGAAATTTGAAAAAAAAAAATTCAATTCCTATACGATCATTATTTCCGGAGTTATTGATTATCAAAGTGAAAAAGAACTTTTTTGCTTTGATTGACGATAACTCCGCGGCAAATTGTCGTATAGGCTTTTTAAATACGTGAAATTAAAGAGTATTAAATTTTCTAAAAGAGCTTTTGAATGAAACACTCAAAAAAAATTTTTTGAAGCCCGTGGGCCTTTTTTCAGACGAGAAAAAATTGGGAAAAATTTTTTTTGGTAGTTTTCTTAGGACTTCTCCAGACCTGGACATGACAAAAAAATTTCATAGTCATATCTGAAAACTAGACACATGGAGCTACAATTTGCTTTTTTTGTTTTTTCTGTACGATCATTTTCCTCGGAGTTATAGCTCGTTGAAAATCACCCAAAGATTTGGTTTCTTTTTATATCCCTTAATTTTTGTGTCTAGTGTATAACGTTAATTTTATTATACAACATTGACATTGTCACGACAGACGATCTAAACCTAAGATTGGTCCTACAAAGTTCTAAAAACTCTTCGGTTTTTGTCGGGATCTTAATCTGTCATGTTATAATTTTAATTTTTATTCATATACATAGTTATTGACCCGTATTTTTACGCGAAAACTGGCAACATTACTTTAAAGCGCGTTCCTGAACGATTATCAGTTATTGTCAACGGATACTATTCAAATTACTAATACTCTTACGCAGCAAATTTTCTAATTATTAACATTCCTGTGTTTCAAAGGCTATACGCACACGCCTGAGACCTCAACACCGTATATCGTTAAATATATGTGACATTTTACGTGTTATAGTGTTGCTGAAGAGCTAAATGAATTATGACATAATATATAAGTTGCCACAAAAATTACCAAGAGAGCTTCCACAAGTTAAAAATACCAGTAGTCGTCTCTAAAGAGGAGAGTGAGATGCCAAGAATATAAAAGGGAGAATCATCGTTTAAATCAAGAGATTATTCAAATGAAAACTTGTATAAGCACGTTCGGCACTTTATTTGACAACGTGACTGAGTTGTAACATTCGACTATGTGACCCTCTTTCCGGTACAGTCGTCTGAAGTCGACTAAAAGAACGAGATAGAGATATATAGTCAACGCGTTTTTTTATAGTTAAGGTTAACGGTTATGGTCATAATCTCACCTGATCTTAAGTGACGATACGGCCCAAATTGGTAGACACGCTAAACCTGTGGAGGAACTGGCTCTCAAGTGCAGCTGCCGAAACACACCTATCGGTATTTGGCGGCAGATTTTTCAACTTAAGGGTGGTTGTTAACCAGGCGAACATTATAAAAAGTCTTACCACCATGCTATGGTTTCCTCACGATATTTTCCTTCACCTAAAGCTGTAGCTCATTGTAGGTGGTTGGATTCGAAATCACGTCCCTTGACGCGAAGTCGTACACACTACCACTGAGCTATCGTCGCTTCATCGCCTTACTATACTACCACGTCGAGCGTTACATGTGACAGCATGACACATCAGTCGCATTTAGTATCGACAGAAACACAATATGTTATAGTATTATTACCCTGCCTTGAAGTTTTTACTTCTATCATTTAGTCTTAAGCAGACATTTTTTTTTTCATTTTAATTTTAAAGCTAATTTCATTCGGCTTCTTTTGTTATAGTTAAAGTTTAACGTTATGGCCGTAATCTCACCTGATCTTAAGTGACGATACGGCCCAAGTTGATAGACACGCTACACCTGTGTCCTTAATCTTATATATAAAATTCTAGTAACACAACGTTAGACGCCATATTCCTCTGAAACGGCTTGACCGATTTTTATGAATTTATATATATATATATATATTAAGTGGATCTGAGAATCGGTCCTAATCTATTTTTCATACCTCTAAGTAATAATGGGTGGTGCACCACAAACATTATTTTATGGCATTTTTTTATTTTTAATATTTGGAATTAAACATACATATCGACTTACATTTTCAATCCTACCCTCATCCCCTCATTGTTTAATACAACCAAAATATTTCACTAGAACTAATATATAAAACAAAACGTTTGTCGGGTCAGCTACTATCAGTACCAAAACCTATAATTAGGACTGGAATCGAGTCCGCACAACCACTAAAAAATTACAAAGTATTTAATTACTAATTCCAAAAGGTACATTCTATAGACATAATTCACAATTTTTGACTCTTTATAGCAAATAACTGTGCCCGCGACTTCATTCACGTAGAAGTACAAATTAATTAATATTTTTCCCCCTTTTTGTAACGTTTTCCCGCACAGTTTTACTGCTGTCGGTGGCAACGAGGTTGAGATTGCTCTATGAATTAAAAAAAGATTTTTTGAAATCCGACTGATAGTTCCTGCGGTCAGTGCGTTCAAACAAACGAACGAAATTTAATTATATCAATATAGATAATGAATAAAATTACTTTTTCTCAGCCGCCCACTCCTTACCGCCGACAGAATCGCTAGAACTGTCCGTAAAGACGCCCTTTTTCTTTTTCTTCACTTCAGGAGACGACTCCGCCATCTTCGGACGCTCTGTTCAAAATTAACACACAGATTCAATACAAACGTACATTTATAGTAATATATATATATATATATAACTATATATTTAATTTTAATATATAATCTATAGTATAAAGTCTTAGGAATTAATAGTCGAATTAAAAAAAAATATAGAGCATTAATCGAGGAAGTATTTAGGCTATTTAACATCACGCTAACACCAATAGGCAAAAATTATAAAATTATTTATACTTCCTCGCGAACAGAGTCGCTGGCACATCTAGTATCTTTATATATACATCGGAAATAGAATGACAAGACGAAAAGTAATCAGCCAATTGACTCTTAATATTCCTTATTTCATCTACATCTATTTTCTCATTTCTTTTAATGCTATAAGAAGTTGAATCGATTGTTCTTGGGAAATTAGGAAGTGCATTTCCGTTTAGCTACTTCGTCTTAAAAAGTCAGTTTTCATTCGAGAGTGTAGAGTGTAATAAGACACTCATTTAACCTGTTAATGTTAATTATCCATGGAAATGCAGATATCGACATAGGCTTTCGGGACCTCTGGAGAAAGGCTTAGTGATACGTGTTGCTTGGAAGAACGAGTCAGTGATAATTTAAACTTAGTCATAGCAAGAGTGTACTGGAGGACTTGTCTGTGACCGCGCGGATACCTACGATTATTTATTAAGTACACTTGCACTAGATGGATTGTTCAAGGACTATTGTGAAGTGTTCAAATTTAGACAAATTTACTTCGTCAGCTGGGGAATTTAGCAGCATATCATAAATAACCATGGACGGTGATAATAACGAACACGTGATTTCACATCCTGAGGCGACATATAAAAATTACTTTTTTATTCCTCAGGGACAGTACTTTTTCTTCTAGATTAAATCACCCCAATGTTCAATTTCTTTACCTCTAACAATGCGTATACAAAATCTCATAATGATTTATTGAGTAGACAAAGTTGTCCCACCCCTCTCGCATTGTCTTCTTTATCATTCTGCTCCGCCCCCGAAGGTCGCAGCGTGATGTTAAATAGCGTATAAACTTGTTCAATAAGTAGGCTTTCAAATGCATAAATAATTTTCAGATCAACCTAATACTTTTTAATATTAGCAGTACAAACAAACAAACTCTACTAAATTTTATGTTAATAATTTTTGCCTGTTTTTTAAACATTTTTCAATACAGCTATGCTCTTATTCGTGGTAGCGTGATGTTAAATAACTTAAAAGATTCCTGAATTATTAATTACTCTATCAAAAACAAAAAGAATTCTTGAATTTCGGAATCCGGAATAGTCCCTAAGATTAGCGCGTATGAACATACAAACTTTTGCAGATTTATAATATTATGGGGCCGTTCATAAAATACGTGACGTATAATTTTACTTTTCACACCAACTCCCCTCATTCGTCACGCTACGTCACATTTAATAGCTATATATGCAAATATATACTGCTAGCAATAATAAATTAATAAATATAAAATTTACTAAATTGTTAACGACAAATTTTCTTAGACCCTTGTAATATTATGGAGGGGACACCCCCCATAAGTGCGAACGTAATTTATGGACGTATAGATAGAGTAAGGTATTAGATGAGCACAGTATACCTTTGTTCTCGGACCTGCACATCCTTCTGATGGGCAGGGAATCTGAAGATCTGGAATCGCTCGTACTCTCCCGCTCGGCTGACGAGGATATGTCCTCGGATGACGATTCCATACTGAAAAATGCGATAACAGTCAGCGTTGACAGTAAAATCGACCTTTATGCCGTAACGGCAAACGGCATGACGCTCGCTCATGCCGTCACACCCCTATTAAATAAACACTCTCGACTGTCCCTTGTGTTTGTGCGTTTGTATGAGCCACATAATATTATTATTTACTCCATATTTACTTCATTAGTTATTTAATTAACTTTGACATTATCAAAGGAACTATGAAAATGAGACGTCATTATATGACATAGACAAATGATTTTTCCCATTTGTGTGATACAAATCGAATGAAAATGTTAAAATAGAACATTTTTCATAGAGGATTTTTAAAAATTCATTCTCTAACTACAGTTAATAGTGCAATAACACTATATGGAAATGTAAGAACACTGAGAATGTTTGACAATTCATCACCCATGGAGATAAAATGGGATGGCTAAAAAATTGCCCGTGGGAAGACTGGTTAATGTTATAACACACAGTATATACATTTATATATGTATCATTGTTAGTACTCGTATTATATGTATAAATGTATTTATAATATGTGTATGTTTATCTAGATTACTGTACTATTCTGCCTTTATAAAATATATTTTTCTTTCTGTTATATGAATATATTTAATATTTTTACCTAAATTATACTATTGAATATGTAACATAATTCGTATTGTCTATTTCACCTATTTTGGATCACCTCTGTATCACCCCAAAGTTGACTGGTAGAGAATGTCACACGCATTAAGTCCGCCAAGTATACAAATGGTATACGAAAGAGTAAAAAAAAAAAAAAGTGTCTGGAATTACCCAGTGTCTTTAAAGTCTTCATCGGTTTCATCATCATCCTCCGAAGGCACTTCCAGTGAGTTCAGCTTCCTCGGTTTCCGGCGTTGCTTTCTCTTCGCTTTTTTAACTTCGACCGGCTTACCCTGCAAACATTATATACACAATCACATACTTATCTTAATCTAATATTACAAATACAAATATCTGTTTGTTTATAATGCATTCACACTTTCAACTATCCAACTGATTATCATTAAATTTTGTACAGACGTTGTACAGAAATAATATAAAGACAAAGCACCTTATGTTTTTATCTTAAATAATAATAAAAAACTCCTCTATCCGAAGAAATAACTTTTAGCTGGACATTAAAGCAAGTACTACCGCTTACCAAAACTATTACAATATACTATTTAAAAAAAAACAGCTTAGAAGCTGTTAAATGAATTGAAACTTTAAATGAATACCAATGTATTTTTTAATCATTTTGTTTACCTTAAAGCTGATAACACCTATTTTGAAACTTTTTAATGTGAATTATCTTTTTAATTATTATGTATACGGCAGTTATTAGTTTCTATCAAGGTACGAGAGGAGGTAAGTCACTTATAAATATAGACAACTTCTGGGTCACTAAGAAGAAATTGATACAGTATTAATTAACATCAAATTTATTTATATAATTAACTAAGTTTCATCCTGTCGCTAACCTAAGAGTGGTAGCTGACCAGGGTAGTTGAATGTGGTATAGTTTCATCACAATGTTTTACTTAATCACAAATTTACGATCATCATAAGCGCCGGGTGAGTCCCCCCCCTCCCCCCAAGGGATTGGGAAGGGATACATAAATACATTTCCCACGTTAGACAAAAAAAAAGTGGCTCATTGCAGACGGCTTCAAACTCACTACCCTACGCTCTACTAACTTAGAAGTCATGAATAGTTGTAGACCTGTTCTATGGCCTCTCTCTCGGCCTTGAGTTTCTCCTCTTCAGCCGCTTCTATTATAGTGGATATGTCTTTCCCTCGACCCTGGTTCCCGGCGCTGGTGGTCGCCTCCACGAACTCCTCCTGGGGAAATATACAAACATTTTATTGCGAACATGTGAATAGAGTTTTCATTTTGTGTTGTATAGGGAAATTATTTATTTAATCGCTAGCTATGCTATCTATATATAGCTACGCTTATATTGATTTTGTCAAACAAATTCGCTGACGCAATAAAAAGTTTCATACAAAGCTTATCACTGTCTTTATCGCACTTCCAATAAATTCTTCGCGAGAAAAAATTACCTATCACCGTCTCCAGGTTCCCATTAATGTTTATACCAAATTTATCAAAATGAAATTAAGTTATTTAGGCGTGAAAGCGTAGCAAATAAACAAACAAACTTACTTTCGCATTTATAATATTAACAGTCAGGATTTAAGGGCCAGCGACAGAGACGCGTTAACCTTATCAGGCATTATCAGTTAATTATTTATGTTGCATTTGACAATAGTTCACGCTACATCAGGCAATAGTTTACACTGCATCGGGCAATAGTTCGCTTTTCTTTAGCCATTCGCGCGTCTTCAGACTATAGTAAAGTACCTCGTGTGAGCTCCGCTTAACATTTTACACTTCAGAAATCAGAGATTAAAGTAACCCAAGACGATGTTATATGAGCCAACAATTCACACTTTCTTGGCAATAGTTCGCACTGTCGTGTCAATAGTTCGCACTTTCGTGTCAATAGTTCGCACATTCGTGGTGATAGTTCGCACATTCGTGGCAATAGTTCGCACTTTCGTGGCAATAGTTAGCACTTTCGTGGCAATAGTTAACAATTTCCTGGCAATAGTTCGCACTTTCGTGGCAATAGTTCGCACTTTCCTGGCAATAGTTCACAATTTCCCGGCAATAGTTCGCACTTTCGTGGCAATAGTTCACAATTTAGTTCGTGCCTCTCCGGGCTATAGTACACAGTGCTAGAGTACAGAAACGACAGATTAAGGCGAGTAAATCTGGTGCAGCGTACCTTGATGGCGGTGGAGATGAGGCGGTCGTACTCGCGGGCGCGGTAGCTGACGGGCAGCTGCTTGCGCGCGCGCAGCCGGTACACCGCGCCCTCGCTCGAGGACGACGACGACCAGCCGCTACTGCCGCTCTCATCTGCGACACACGACATGCATTTCAAGCGACAGTACCTCACAATTACCCCATCAATTAATAGCAATTCAATCAATCAAATCAATTAAGAAACCATAGCATGGTGGTAGGGCTTTTTGTAATGCCCGCCTGGCTAGCTACCACCCTCTAGTTGTGAACCTGCCGCCAAATACCAATAGGTGTGTTCCGGCAGCAGCACTTGAGAGCCAGTTCCTCCACAGGTTTAGCGTGGCTACCAACTTGGGCCGTATCGTCACTTAAGATCAGATGAGATTATGGCCATAACGCTAAACCTAAAGTATAAAAAAAAAAAAAAAAAAAATACAAGTTCAATCCATCAGTAAAAACATTAAAGTTTTAATGAATCGCTTGGTGGTAAAGCTTTTTCTAACACCTGCCTGGCGAGATACTTTCCTCAAGGTGAAAATCTGCCATCAAATGGACCGTTCATTTTGAAAGTGGTGTAAGTCCATTTTCTTTTGTTTAGAGAAAATTACTTAATATTTGTTGATAATGCAATTTCGTTTACCGACCGATTTTAAGTTGTACAAAACATGGGATTTTTTATGGAAATTAAACGGATACAAAAATTAGTTATATATAAAAAAAATTACATTAAATTAAGCATGAATTACGTGATAGCTCATTATTCTCAAAAACGGACTTACACCACTTTCAAAATAAACGGTCCAAATATTTATTTATTCCGGCAGTTGCATTTGAGATCAAATTCCTCACTAGGCTTATCTTGGACCACGTCATCACTTAATATTAGATTAAAATATGACTATCATACACGTCCATACCATAACACGTCCCCACATGAACACACAACAGCTATACCGACATGACAATGATAGATATCATAAGGACATCTTATTATACTAATCTCTCTTACACATTAGGACTACAAAGCATGTGTAATTGCATACTTGCTCAGTGGTAGTGTGCACGACTTCGCGTCAAGGGACGTGGGTTCGAATCCAAGCACCTACAATGAGCTTGAGCTTTCGGTGAAGGAAAACATCGTGAGGAAACCATAGCATGGTGGTAGGGCTTCTTCTAATGCCCGCCTGGGTAGCTACCACCCATAAGTTGTAAACCTGCCGCCAAATACCAATAGGTGTGTTCCGGCAGCAGCACTTGAGAGCCAGTTCCTCCACAGGTTTAGTGTGTCTACCAACTTGGGCCGTATCGTCACTTAAGATCAGGTGAGATTATGGCCATAACGCCATAACCATCCATCCTTCCATCCATAACCTTAAGTATAAAAAAAAAAAAAAAAAAAAAAAAATACATTATTCTGAGTTATAAAATAAGTTGTCATTCCACAGCATAGCAAAACTAATGTATTAATTTTTCTTCAAATCAACTTTTTATTAAGGGTGTGCAAATATCGTTTGAACGGAACAAATCTATTATTAATATATATATTTATATATATATATATATATATATGTCGTAAATTGAATAACAAGATGAAAATTAATCAACTAATTGATTGTATTTTTATAAATGCTATACAAAATGCATTTGATTGTTCTTTCGAAAATAAATGTTCATTTATGTTTAGCTACTTTTGTCTTGAAAAGTCAGTTTTCATTCGAGAGTGTAGGGTGGAATAAGACATTCATTTAACCTTTTAATGTTAGTTATACATGGAAATGCAGATGTCTACAAAGACTTCTAGGACATACGAACAAAGCCTTTGCGATACGTATTGCTTGAAAGACTGAAGAAACGATTATTTAATCTCAGTCATAGCAAGATAAGTACTGGAGGACTTATCTGTGACCGGATGGAGAATACCCACGATTATTTATTAAGTACACTTGCACTAGATGGATTGTTCAAGGACTATTGTGAAAGGTTCAAATTGAAACAATTTTTTTTTTATACTTAAGGTTTAGCGTTATGGCCATAATCTCACCTGATCTTAAGTGACGATACGGCCCAAGTTGGTAGACACGTTAAACCTGTGGAGGAACTGGCCCTCAAGTGCTGCTGCCGGAACACACCTATTGGTATTTGGCGGCAGGTTTACAACTTGAGGGTGGTAGCTACCCAGGCGGGCATTAGAAAGTGCCCTACCACCATGCTATGGTTTCCTCACGATGTTTTCCTTCACCGAAAGCTCAAGCTCATTGTAGGTGCTTGGATTCGAACCCACGCCCCTTGACGCGAAGTCGTGCACACTACCACTGAGCTATCATTATGGTGAACGTTTTGTGATTAGTTTCACTTCATCGCCTGGGAAACTCGGTGGCTTCCATAAATAATCATGTATGGTGAAAACTAACAAACACGTGTTTTTCCACCCTGTTTACTCCTGACGTGACAAATATATTAACATTCGATACGATATCGATTTACGATCGATTTTTTTTTAATTACTCGCACACCCCTACTTTTTATTTAAAATATATCAAGAGAACCAATTACCAGACTCCGACTTCTCTTTCTCTTTTTCACTATTCTCATCCTTCTCCTCTCCGTTCTCGGGTAGGGGATCTTCTTCCTTCCTCCTGGCTCTCTCCGCCTCGACCTCAGCCAACAGCTCGTCGTACTTGGCCAGTTCGCTCTCCAGCGACTCTATTAATCTGTCCTGTGAAATTAATCAATGGTATAACAAACTTTGCAATATTGACATTTTCAAAGACTAGTTTTAGTGAAAATGTTGCAGGACTGTTGAGAGATTTTTAACTAATAGACAATTTATTGTTTTTTTAATCACATTTGTTCTTATTTCTTGTTTATTTTAACCCGAGAAATTATCTATATTTAGTGTCTTTTTTTTGTCTCCCAATTTACATGTCGTGGTTGCTTTAAGACGTCCGGTGTTTTTTTTACAGAACTGGCTCAATTATAATTTGTTCCTTTATTTATGTACTGACCATTGGTGGTCCTGAATAAATGAACTTTATAGCGATACGGCATAGAAACATTCACGTCTTGTACTTTTCATAAGCTACGGGTACATGATGAAAAGAGCGATTGCTTGAGAGTTACTTTCGCGATTTTTTTTCTTTCAATACGCCATGTTGTTTTAAAAACGGTAGCGGATTATGCATTTTGAAAAAGTAATTATCCTGTTTTTGAGAAATAAACGATTTTAACATTTTATTTATTCATTTAAAAACGCTTTTACTTGCGGTTTGCCTCTTTCTTTGTACAGATATCACTCTGTAACCACTAGACATATAGCTGAATTTGACATGGTGATAACGAATACTATCGATCAATATATAAGGCACTTTGCATACCATATAATGAGTGGAGTGGAAAAGGAGAGTGGTGAGTAGAGTGGAGTAGAGTAGAGTAGAGCGGAGTGAAATAGAGTGACGTAGAATGAAGGAGTGATGAGTAGAGTAGAGTAGTGCATAGTTTTTTTTTTAATTTAAACTCCGCTTCCCCTAACACTAGTCAGGGACTTTTTTATTCTCTAGGAAGAGATCATTTCTTGTGCTTTTTCTCGTCCAGGGGTTTACCCTCTATCACGGTTTTCGTTTGTGTTTTCTTGTTTGATGTTTATGTGTTCTTTGTCTTTTATTTTTGTCAACTATTTATATCCAATTTTTACTTATTGTCCATTCTACATTCTATTTACATCTATCTAGTTTAATTTATTTTGATTTTATCTAACTTAATTGAATTTTACAAGGAATTTTTTTTTTGTTTTCTGCCTAACAGTAGTGCATAGTCGGCTAGAGCGGAGTGGAGTGAGGTGGAGTGAGGTGGAGTGAGGTGGAGTGAGGTGGAGTGAGGTGGAGTGAGGTGGAGTGAGGTGGAGTGAGGTGTAGTGAGGTGTAGTGAGGTGGAGTGAGGTGGAGTGAGGTGGAGTGAGGTGGAGTGGGGTAGAGTGTACTCACATGGTTGCACTGGGGACAGAACCAGTCGCCCTCGGGCACGAGGAAGAGCATGGGCTTGAGGCAGCTGGCGTGGTAGCCGGCGTCGCAGCGGTCGCACAGCAGGATCCACTCGGGCTGCTCCCCGCTGCCGCACCGCTTGCAGAAACCCTCGTCTTGCTCTGACAAACAGACACACACACACATAAATACACAATAGTGCGTTATGTTTATCTCACCTGATCGTAACTGACAATACTTCCCAAGTCGGTAGACACGCTAAACCTGTGGAGGAACTGGCTCTCAAGTGCTGCTGCCGGAACACACCTATTGGTATTTGGCGGGGAGGCACTTGAGGGTGGTAGCTATCCAGGCGGGCATTAGAAAAAGCCCTACCACCATGCTATGGTTTCCTCACGATGTTTTCCTTCACCGAAAGCTCGAGCTCATTGTAGGTGCTGTAGAGAGACTGGCTCTCAAGTAACTACCAAAATACTACGCAATACCACTGAGCTATCATCGCTTGAAAATCGCTTCTAGTGGAATTTACTGAGGGTAACATTATATGAAGGTAATCCAACCAAATTCCAGTAATTTCGACGTTGCAACGAATTTTGCTTTGACTGAAATGACTTTTAATATAGTTTACACTGTATATAGAAAACATTTTATATAAAGAAAAACAAACCCGGTTTTAAAAAGTCCTGCTGTCTGCCCACAGACCAAGTCAGCCCGAAACAGTGGGCATAGTCAGAAGCACATACCTCGTGTTAGATTCTCATAAACCTGTTCTTATGTTTACCACTATTTTTCCTATTCAATTTTGATGAGAATTCTGGTATACCTTTGAAATTTAACATACAATACTACCTAAACAAAGATAACAAACACCCCCATAAATATACTCCTATATCCAACTGAAAAGGCAATTTTCCAGGTTTATTGGAAACTAGCTTTTACCCGCGACTTTGCTTGCGTGAATATTGATTTTGTTAATCAATCCTGATTCCGATACCCGTTATACCGAGACTGGTGTAGGAACATTCAAACTGATTTGTTCACGTAGTCATTTATACGCGGGTCACTTGCTATTATGGCGATAATGACTTACACATAAAAAATATATATATATAGTGTCGCGGGCTTTTTTGTAGGACTATTTAAGATAAACATTTCCATTACACGTTATATACGTGTAACTCTTAACGGTTTGTCCAGCGCACACCAGAAAAGCTCGCACATGGACAATTCACACAATATCCTTCTAAATTACAGCCTACGTGATACTCCGATGCGTAAGCTATATTTTTGTTAAGTTTCATTAAAATCGATACAGTAGTTTTCGCGTCAAGATTAACAAACATTCGCGTTTATAATATTAATAAAGATTAACCGAATGATGAATCTCTTTGTTTTTGAACAGAAGTCGGTTTAAAAAGTGACTTATTATACCTTCTTGTAAGGTCCGAGCTCGTTTCAAAGGCTCAACCGGTTCGCCGCTCTCGAGGTCCGATTCTGGCGAGAACTCGTGGTCGGATTTATCAAAGTTCACTGTCAAATATAACGAAATCATTATGACAAAACTATAAATATATAGATCACATAAAAATGTACATTCAATTAATCGAGAAAAAATGACGTAAAGGCTTGGAGAGCACGAAAAAAGTAAGTAATGAATAAAAAAGTACAAATGTGACTAAAGTAAACTATATATTAGGACACTAAGGAGTCATTCAAGTATTACTTAGCGCAATTTAGGGGAAGGGGGCTGTCTTGTGAAACGTTACGATGCGTTACAAAAGCGAGAGGGGGGCTCAAACAACACGGTAGGGCTTTTCCTGATGCCTGCCCGACTAGCTACCACCCTCAAGTTGAAAATCTGTCGCCAAATACCCATAGGTGTGTTCCGGCAGTTGCATTTGACAGCCAATTCCTCCGAAGGTTTAGCGTGTCAAGCAACTTGGACCGTATCGTCACTTCAGATCAAGTGAGATTATGGCCATAACGCTAAGCCTTAACTATAAAAAAAAACCAACCAGAGTCCAGTAATTTCCACTATTTAGTGAGTATTTCGCATAATAATTGAACAACAAGGCCTGTTTGTAATGACCACCTAGATAGCCACTACTCTTAAGTTGATAATCTGCCGCCCAAAACCTAAACGTATGATCCGGCAGTTACACTTGAGTCTTGAGTTACACATCTCAAGTTAATACGCCAAACTCGGGGAGGAACTGGCTCTCAAGTGCCAGCTAGCCAGGTAGGCATTAGAAAAAGCACTACCACCATGCTATGGTTTCCTCACGATGTTTTCCTTCACCGAAATCCTCAAGTTCATTGTATGTGGATTCGAACTCACGTCTCTTGACGCGAAGTCGTACACATTACCACTGATCTATCATCGCCTGTAGTGTTAACTTTATTGTATTGCATAACACGTCTGAGGTTGTGCATTACTCTCAACATTCCAAAGTCAAGTAATTTTCGATACTTAATGATCACTTTTTTTTTGTGTTTTTACAACAATGCAAATGTTTTATCGTCCAGAGAAATACTCTCACTATCACACTAGATGATTTTTAAATTCATTTATTCAATTATATACTAAAGAAAATCTTATTCAAAAATTGTTTCGTGGACGTCCGGATGTCTGTGTGTATGAATGTGTAACGATTTCGCCCAAAAAACTTAATGTATTTAGAGTATTTATTATTTATTAGTTCTAGAATGACATCGGATTACTTTTCATTTAATATGGCTACTTAAATCATTCGACTATAATTACGTTATAAGGAGGGCACTATTGGATTTATCAAACTATTTTTTAATTATATTTAAGCTATAAAGGACAAAAGTTTTAAAGGAATAAAGTACTGATTGATATAATGTAACTCACATTCGGGTTCTTCGTGCGCCAGCTCGAACAGGGGTTCGTCGGACTCGGAGTCGGGCTCCGGCCCCGAGGAGGCGGAGCCCCGCCAGGCGCGAGCGCGTCGGCCCCCGGGAGCCGCGCGGGCCCGCTCCGCGCTACTCGCGCCGCTCTCCACCCACTCCTCTTCCTCCTTCATCTACCACAACATTCTTCTTTTTTCTTTTTTTTTTTTCGAAAGGACCTACACTGTTAGCCTTAGGGGCTTTTACAGCTTCACCTGAACTAGACGGGCTCAAACCCGCGGGGCAACTCGCACAAGGGTGTCACTAGTGACCGAACCTCGGCCTGGGCTGTTGCCGAATCGCGTACGAGAGAAAACGAACGCGGTACTAGCTATTATGAGAGAACGTTTTAGTAATAATAAAATAAAGTAAAAATCTAAACTAACTGATCCCCTTAGGGATCTGATAAAAAAAAAACTTATTTTAAATTGTACTGTGCAACGCGGCGAGACAAGATTGTACTGTGCGTCCTTCCTACCTAAATAGCGAACAACATTCTTCTAAATACACCCACTTATATAAGTCCCATTTAACGCGATCAACTTAAACTGTGTGTTATAGATCACTGGGGATGTTACGGGGCTTCGACTCCCGATTCGGAAAGGTCGAACCTTCCGATTGAATTAACACGTCCGACTTTTGAATCGGAAGTTATATCGGTGATCGCAAAACAACAGTTAGAATAAATACGTATAAAATTTAACTTGTAGCTCAGGATTACTCTACAGGGCTTTCCGTTAAGTTTTATATAAGATATCAAAATACGTCGCTCGTAGCACTTCTTAATATCGAATAATATTATTATGTAATATATAATTTATTTATTTAACGCATCTGTCTACTTCTCTACCTCCGTTTTGTATCCGACCCCGACTAAGACTCTTATAATATAGATTATGTTTGTGGTTACTTATACCGGTAGGTACTTAATGGCAGATTTTCAACTTGAGGGCATTAAAAAAACCCCTATCACCATACTATGGTTTCATCAAGATGTATTCCTTCAACAAAAGTTCAAGATCATTGCACATGGATTCGAACTCACGTTCATAGACGTAGCATCGGTACGTACACACTACCAACAGAGCTATCATCGTTTCAAACTGAAAGTTTCCTACTATTTACAAGAAAGAGTCATTCACGAAAACATCATGAGACAACCATGGCGATAGGGCTTAAGTTGAAAATCTGCCGCCATATATCAATAGGTGTGTTCCGACAGTTGCACTTGAGAGCCAATCCCTCCACAGTTTTAATCTGTCTATTAACTTGGGCTGTATCATCACTTAAAATCAGGTGAAACTATGGACATAACGCTACTAAACCTTAACTAGAAAAAAAAACAGACATCTTATGCATTGTTATAAATATTCATCTACTCGGAGCAAAAACTTCAAGTTGATATGCAATTTACTTTTAAAATATTTGTTCTGTTTTTCCTCAATACGTTTTTTACCGATACAGACAATATAGTATCTGCTTCGACAAGTGCTGAGTAAATATTGATTAATAATTAACCTTCATTTTGGACAAACAAAACATAAACCATCTGCTTACGCTACATTTAGGCATTAGTATTATGGAATTCTATAACCGAAACTATATCTGAATAAGAAATATCCCAAACAGTAAAACCTCATGAATAGGAGTAAATTAATATGAGATAATAAATGATTTATAATCAAACAATTATACATAACTAATATCATTCTTAGATACATAATTGATACAGTTAACAGTATACATGAGTGTAATCTTTAGACTACACATAACAGAAGTCAATTAAATATTCTTAAGACCAGACCATATTCAGATCTAAAATCTCATGTATGTTAAAAAAATACATCTAAAGTTTATAATAATATAAAAAAGTCAAGGATTTTGTTAGTTTCACCTCGTTTATCACAGGACACTATCAATCGGATTTGGAAAACCTTTTTATAATAAATAATTTTCGTCCAGATGTAATATCAATGAGTACTTTACCCTCCATAAGATAGGGAATACAAAGTGGGACACCGGCGAATTGTTAAGCCATTTCTCACTAAGAATGTATACTTTTTTTTTTAATCATAGCTCGACAAAGTGACTGCACTGTACCTGATGTTAAGTACAGTACAGTCCAAAAACAGCAGTGACCGTCGAGAGGACGACAATCCATCGCCAGTCACTACTGTCATATATATATGTATATGTATATACAGTAATACGTACGATACATACGATAGTAATTATGACGTTCATAAGCGCCTTCTTAAGGTCTAAATGTTTGAATTTTGATTTTAAAGATTTGTTATTCGATCTGCGTAAACACATGTGTAGTGGATACTAGAAGGAACCAAGCATGATTTCATGTTCCTTATTGTTTAAATAATGCAGCCTAAAACAATCCAATTCTTCCTATGTGTAAAGCACACAATAAATATTCCAAAAAATTTGGTATCTATAAGAACATGTGATAAATCTGTGGAAAAGTTGTTATCGTACACTGAAAATATTTTCAATAAGAATAGCCAAGGTGTTTATCTGTGCGGACAACAATTAAAACGTACAAAGCTTATGTAGACAACTTTTATATGTAAAATTTGTACGCAACTTAGAGTGTTACTTAGCTTTTGTTTCATCACAATCGGTTCAGTCAATCAAGATATATCAAGAGATATCTAACTACTGATCTATTAAATTGTGGGTATTAACATTCTGCTTCGAATTCACACATATAATTTTTTGGGATTGTAAATAAATGGTAACAATAAAAAAAAAAATTAAAAGTTTTCTGACGGTTACTAGGTTAATCATGAAAACTCTTGATAAGAATTCTTATTAATATCTTTCTTTTTTGCCAACGGAAACCTAATAGAATAGAAATGTTACCTGTTTCTTGTTAGAGTCTCCCGGTGGAACATGATCATCAGCATGTTTCCCCTGGGACTGTTCCTTGATCTTCATGAGAGCGATACGACGCGAGGTCCGCACCGGCGTACAGTTATCTTCCTCCGGGATACTGTTTGACTTCTTCTCTTTCTCCGGTTTATGCTTCTCCTTGCTCTTCGTTTTCTTCTTCAGCGCTTTCTTGAATGTCTTCTTGCCGGCTGAGTAAACATTTGCAGTAAAAAAATTAACAGGCGATTGACTTTTTTCAAAGTAAATAGAGAATGAGGAGTAGGAAAGACCTAGTTTGAGAGACAAAGAGAGAGCATTTCAAGGACATATATAAGTATAGATATTTTCTACAGGTTATAGGTTTTTAGCATTATGGGCACAATCTCTCTTGATGTTAATTGGGGATGTGACCCATGATGGTAGACATGCTAACCCTAGTGGAGGAACTGGCTCTGAACTGCAACCGATGGAAAACACCAATAGGTATTTGGTGGCAGATTTAAACTTGAGGCTGGTAGCTAGCTAGACGGTCTATGCAAGAGCCCTACCGCCATGGTTTCATCACGATGTTTGATTTTCTCAAAAGGTAAAGCTCATTATCATTGACGAGAAGTAGTACACACTACCACTGAGCTACCATCACTTCATGTGATATAATTTATGGACTTCCTGATGGCTTTCAGGCTTAAGCCAAAGCCGGATAAGTACTTGGAGACTCATTTGGGTGGCAAACATTGTCAAACTCAGTATGGCCAGTAACAGTTTAAGTAATCGCATTAGCTCTTACAGCAAAGTCCCAAAACATATTACCGAATTACCAGTCTGTATGTTCAAACAACGTGTTAAACAACTATTATAGGGTGGATCAATACATGATGCTTCGACTTAAGAGGTTTTTCTGAGCATCCGCTTATAACTATTGTTAATGCATACATTAAAACAAAATTTAATAAAATGTACTTAAGAATAGATATAAAGAGATTCGAAGTTTCTGGCTGGTTCTTTTCAATGACTGAGTTATTTACCGAATTTGTTGTAGCTTTGAGTTCATAACATTTTCAGGTCCTAAACTGAATATAGATTCAATTTATTTAATTTGTAAAAACTACCCACTAAAATGTAACACGAAGGCAATACCATCTTCTATGTGCTAAAAACCAAGGAAAGTGTCTACACTTATTCTAGTCACACCAAGGAAAGTGTCTACACTTATTCTAGTCACACCAAGGAAAGTGTCTACACTTATTCTAGTCACACCAAGGAAAGTGTCTACACTTATTCTAGTCACACCAAGGAAAGTGTCTACACTTATTCTAGTCACCTTAACACAACTTAAGAAAGTCACTTCTAAATATCTTTAGCTATAAAAAAATTCAATACAACAACTTACCTAAGCTATATAGTGTTTCATCATCAGATTCATCACTAGAATGGGTTTGTCTCAGTTTAGCTTCAACTTTTTTCCTGAAAACCAGAAAATCACATGAACATCCGATTCATAGCTTGTTAGCGACATACTTGCATGTAATTTTTACCTCGATGACTTGCAAATACTCTTAGGTTTAATTTTTAACCGCTTTCCACTTGCAACGGGCTCATCATCATCACTGTCACTTTGAGATTCAGATTTGTTTTTATCACTCATTGTGGAATCTAATAGGGACCTCTTTAGAGATTTACTAGTCTTTTTACTGCTATCCTTAATATTATCTGTATTTGACTTATTAACACTAATGTCAGCTACGTTTTTTCTCTTAAATTTACCTTTACTCGCTTTAATCTTCTTCCGCTGTGATATAGGATAATTTAAAATGTCTTCCTCCTTGTCATTGACTACACTATCTTCTACATTGGCCATGGAATGCGCTACGTTTAAATCACTCTCTGGTGTTGTTTCTAAGCGTAATTTCTTAGGAGGTAAAGGGTCCTCGACTTTTAACTCCTTATCTGGACTCTTGTCCTTATCAATATCGCTTCTGGATACCTCATCGTGATCTACAGAGGACACACTACTCTTTCTTTTCTCTATAATACTTGTTTTACAATCATGTCCATTATTATCTGTCTCTGATATAGAAGTGATTATTTCTTTGCTTTCTTTAACTTTTAACTGCTTTGTTAACGCAATTTTCTTTTTAACTTTACTTCTTCTACCTTTTTTAATAAAATTCTTTCCAGTACTCTCACTATCTGTCGCCGTTCTATCATTGACACTTGCTTCGCGTTTTAGTTCATTTTCACTATTTTTAGGAGGAGCACTGTCAGATTTATCTAAATCTCTAATACAATGTTTCTTAGACTCTGGTTTTAATACTTCTGCGGTATCATTGCATTGTTTCTTCAAAGATCTTTTATTTACTGATGGTAGACTACTTTTAACTTTTAGATCCTTACCTAATTTTATTTTATTGCTAGAATTTAAATCACATTCGCCATTTACAAAGTCCTCATTAGCGTTTTCATCGTCAGAATGGTGTTCTGCGCTGTTTGTTTGCTCAATCACTTCAGGATTGCCTGTGTCATTATCATAACCATAACCTTCTCCGTAAAAAAACATAACTTCTTCTTCTATTTCCTCTCCAATATAATAGCTATCACAATCTGCTCCACTTCCCTCACCAGTAACAATCATCACAGGCTCTTCTATTGCTTCTCCAACCTCTTCATTAATTGCTTTTAATTCTTCTGGTTCTTCTGATATTTCTTCTTTTTTTGGGCTACCTGGTTTATTGTCTAAATCATTAGCTGACATTTCATCCAAATAATTATTACATTCTTCAGGGCCTTCTTCCTTATCCTGGTTTGTAGTATCTACTTCTTTTGTTTCTTCATTTAGAGATACCTCCTCTTTTTTACTCTCACTTTCATGATCTGATTCAGATTCAGGACTTAGGAACTCTTCTTCATTATCCTCATCAACTTCAGACTTTCCCGACTTTAAGAAAAAACGATAAAATTTAGTAACATAAATACTAAACATAAAAAAAAGAAAAACTGAAAAATACCTCCTTTGGTGTTATTTCAGCACTGCTTGAATCTTCATTAACATTAGATGTATTCAATGGGCATACTTCCTCTCCAGTTTTCAATTGTGCTATCACTTTTACTAACTCTTCCCTGTTTCTGAAAATTAAAGTTCAACAAATTTTAACCATTTATGTTACAGTTTTTCATACTAAATATTTACAATGAACATATGACAGAAAAGTTTAATAAAGTAATGCAGTTTTAAGCAAATTGCATATTATAGAGTATATTTTATAATGTTCCACAACAGAGATATTTAATTTTAAATCAAAAAGTCTGCTTTTGTGTGCAAACATCAATATCTCCATGTAACTACTGCTCATTCAGAAAATTATAGGGCAATTTTGTAATCTGGCATAAGTTTCCTACAAGGTTCTGTCATAACTTTTCAGGGGACTTTTGAAGTGAAAGCTTCTATAGGAAGGTTTGGTTAGGGAGTAAATTCATGTGAGTCATCATTGACATATTCACATGACATGTTATGATAACACATATATCTGTTTCTATTAGTATAACTTATTGCACTGTAAACAGTTTTCATATAAACAAGTTTTAATTTAAAACCAAACAATTAAATAAGATACCCAAGAATAAAAAGTGTTTGTTTATAGTTTTAAGTTTTCACTCCGGTGGGCAGTCCTCAGGACTACTTTGTAATGTCAAATTTTCCTCTATCTATTTTGATTAAATAATTGTATCTTTGATAAAAGACGCAAAAAGGCTATAACAACACTGAATATGCTCAGATTGTTTTTATTTCCTTCATTTTGGTGAAAAGTGTTTATCACATAGGACTTTGGAAGTAATGGTTTAACCTATTTTAATTATTAAATGTACTATAACAGTACAATTGAAAACTATGGGTATGTTTCCATTGTTATCTATATATAATATTACACATACCTTGCTACAAGTTGCCACGTCTCCTCATCCTGGTCTTCTTTGAATAAACAAAGATTTGCATCATTGTCAACTTCCAGCCAGTACACACAACCACTCTTGTCCCTCCCTATGGGGTTCAGTCTGAGCTCTTTACATGATATTGCATTAACCGCTGTCTTAAATTTCGGGTGACATGTAAACTGGTATTCTAGCAAAAGCTGTTAAAGATTTTTATCATTATTGTCAACATGAATATAATAAAAATATAAAATTAGAATAAAGCAGTCAAAAACACATTCAACAATTACTTTTTCTTTCTTTGTATAATATTATCAGATCAGTTAATAATATTAGTTACACACATACATAAAAAATATTGACATGCAATTTGTATATGACTCATAGGCACACAAACTAACTTCATAAATGAAATTTTAACATAAAAATTATTCTAAGAAATACATGTAGGCGTATTTAATCACCTTTAGCACCTCAAGTTTCACTTGTGTGCTGGCTTTCTTGTAAGAAAATCTTTCGATTTCCCATGCTTCCTGATGATGACCTTGTTGATGACAGAACTTTATCAAACCCTTCTCCCATCTGCTGCTTAACACTGACTTTAAAGCACGACGCAGCAGTCTCAAATGTAGCTCCCTCAACGAATCCGAAACTGACAACAAAAAAAAACTAATAAGATGTTTGTTTATAACACAAAACAAGTAATTCACGACTGCAACTCACCCTCCTGCGTGTTCTCGATATATTCTTGTAATTTAGCTAAACTAGGAACCTCTAAGCCGTACAACTTGCCAAATACTTTCAAAAACGAGTATATAACAGCAAAATTAGGATCATTCGCACACGAAATTTCACCATCAGACGCCATCGTAGAAACTCAAAAAGCTTTTTCACTAAACATAATTATAAGTTTCTAAGTATTGATATATGATTGTTTCACTTATAACTAACGGGAAATTGTATACTATGTACATGATTCACGAAAATATTTTCAATATCTACACTGAAGCATCTTTTTATTATTTTTTATGATAGTAATATAAAACTCAATGACAGCCATCGTACCATAAGCAATATAATCATTTTTAATTAAGATACAACCACAGATTGCCTATAACATAACAATTGACATAATCACATAGCAGTAAATAAAATAACAGATCACAGAACTCGTTTCGAATGTTTTACTATTTCATTGCAGGCAGCACTAGTCATATGTCATTATGAAATAGTAAGCTTTAGTCTGTGGTTGTTCAAACCCATTGAAGTGGTTTAGTGTATAATTTTACTTTTGTAATTTATTTCACTTCATTGTTTCATTTTGGATTTAAGTTAATTATCTATAATCAACCAAAATGTCTTCAGTGTGTTGCGGAACCAAAAAACAAAAACTCAATAACTCATATAGTAATAATATAGATCGACCTTTGAATGGATATCAAGAATCCGTAGCTATACCTGATATGTGTTACTTTTGTTTCGATGTTCTGTACTGCCAGCTTCACAGTATGGACCCTCCGCAGACACCACATTTCACCAATGAAGCTTAGTGAGTTTTGTATTACTTTTATAACCCTTGTAAGAAGTTCTTTGTTAAGTCACTTTCAAGTCTTTTGTTTGAAATGAGGTCACACGGATGAATAAAACCTTATTTGTGGTATTCGGTTTTAATTTACTCTAAATTTAAATTTTGACTTTCACTCAATTTACATCAAATCCTAACGTTATCACCACTTATTCTTACCACCCACTAATTAAATTATTGTCATTGTGTATGTACACTCTATTCTCATCTTTAACTGTTGTTAATTAGGTTGCATCTTGTAAAAACGATTACAGTTAATTTAATAATTTCAACCTTTATTTTAACCATTGATAATAAGGGAAAAAAAGTATAAATACCCAGTTATTATTAAAGTATAATTAAAGGTAAACTAAAAAACATTGGAAACCTATAAATATTACTAACATTTATAAAACATGCTACGGCAGAGAGGACATTTGTGGAAATTATTTTGTAGATGTGGGGTAAATTTTCAGGACACTAAGAAAATAAGCTAACCACTTTTTTTTCACATATTTATAATAATTGCAATTAATTTTTATTTTCATTATTTCCAGTCCTTTGTTTGTTACATGGAAGATTGGCAAAGAACACAGACTAAGAGGCTGCATTGGTACTTTCAATGCTATGCATTTGCATTCAGGTAAAAAGTATTTCATTCAGTATTATAATTATGTATAATAATTATTTATATTAAATATAACTTTAAATTATGCCTTCAAATCCACATTCAACATTTCAGGAGTAATAGAACAAACCTACAAAATTACATAATTTTGTGTATGTAAAATGTACATATTGTAAAAGATATAGATATATCTCAATAAATATTGAGAAGCAATTTTTAAAAATGACTATCTCTTATTCTTATTAATTTTGAATATCAAAGAGGCTGTAGTCTTTAATATAAAAACTTTTTATTCAATATTGTAGTAGATTAGGCCTCTTTGTTTTAACCACTTATTTTCACACATATGTTTCCTTTTTTTTATTTATAACTTTGATACTCACTAGTTATAGCTAGCTAACCTAACTTTTGTTTTTTTTTTTATGCAGTTGCTAATAACTTGACCATTGTTCCACTTGTTATCGTTTAGTATAAAAACCTTCAAAGAATAAAATATGTGCCTTTGATATTCATAGTTACCAGCTAAATTGTGTTGAATTTTAGCAAATTCTTATTTAGACACGTCTATTTATATATATATACATATCTGTGGAGTTAATTCTTATAATTCATCCAGATGTAAATTGTATTACCAAGTTAGAACTAGACCTGTTTTTTTTTGTTAGATATAGATGCTCTGTAATTTTATATTTCTTTTAACTATATTTATTTATTAAATATTCATGGGTACTGCTATTATCTATTTAATTAGTGTTTTATGGACCATAAACAATGAGATATAGACCAATAACACTCCTCACACTACATTATATTATTCAAACAAACAAATACATACAAATCCTGACATTATGACAGAGCATACTTGTCAATATTACAATCAGGATTTTTATTTAATCACATGTTATTAGTTAAAGGAATGATGAAAATTTCAAAATCATGACACATGGACAATATGTTATGAGATTATGGACTTGTTTGTATACAATATTATCTGAATTAATTATAAACATAATTATAAGCTCAATCAACTTAAAATTTGTCACATATTCTTTCACAAAGTTGACATCCATTAAAATTGAATTTTATGGTAGTGAGAAGTTGATATGAGAACAGTAAACAATGTTGCAGATATCACCTACCATTATGTTTATATATTAATAATAATCTATCTTAGATCACACATGTTCTTTGAACAACACATGGAACTATATACATACATTTAGTTCTGTCCAAATATGTTTGACTAACTTAGCTTTAGTGCTATTAAAGTTTATTCGTAATCCTTTTTGCTGTAATTAAAAATTTGAAATAACTTTTTGAACTCTTTAATGAAGGTATGCCAACAACTCCCAAATCAACCCGAGAATGTGTAACATCACAATTTTAATGTCTACCCACCATTACATGCAGTGTTTTACTAAGTTTTCTGACTATTAAAGATTGTTATTATCTTCAATATATAGACAACTCTACTAGAAATGTGAAATTGTACTAGTTATCGTGATCTGTACCTCCTTGTACAGATACTACAATTACAACTACCCAAAAAATGTTTTTATATGTGCCAGAAAATGTTTGATACCAATGCTTTCAAGCTGTCAGTCAAATTCCAAAAAACGACATTAATATTGAAGTGAAATTTCTTTAGTGCGCTGAACACTTTATTTTGTGGGTAATTAAATTTGACTGAGCTGTAACGTTTGTTTGGGTAAAGTCACCTCGACTAAGTGAGTTAGACAAATACAGTTGACGCGTCAATATACGCTATACTCGTACAACGAGCCTTACATAAAAGAGCATGACGTATTCAATATCGACATAAAAACCGTATGTATCTTGCCAATGTGTTTTATTTAATATGTTTTGGTGATATTTCCTATTGTTAACGTCACCTATAATGAAGTTTTCACTTCTGGTACATACCAGTTTTGTTGTGAGGATCATTTTGACGTAAGTATTTGAAAATAATACTGTAATGACTAACTACATAAAAACTTAACTGTACATGTGATGATGGTTCTTTTGTTATCATAATTACATTAAAATCATTCTGAGATCTTTTCTTTTTTAGCTAAAGGAAGATATGGTATCTTATATTTCCTACACTACAACTGGAGGTAAAGAAAAAATTATAATTGACTTAGCACCACACTAGTCAACTTGACAACTCAACCACAAACCACATTGCAAAACGATTCACAGGCCAGTTGGATAAAAAGAAACAGATGCAAAAAGATTTTCAAGAGATTTTAATTGGATCATCATGAAATGTTACAGTTAATCTCTACCACTAATTTTACATTCTGACTACATCAGCTAATAGTATTGATGATGCTGAAGCAGATTCTTCTCAAGTCAAAGACATGAACTTTTTTAGCAATCTATGGATTCACTGTGTGGCAGAGAGGGAAACTCCGAGCAGCTCTTGGCACTTGTAACACAAGCCCAATTCATTATCAGTACTCGTGCTTCTTCTCTTCTACTTCTCTTACTACTTAAACAAGTTTGGCAAGAGCGTACCAGTGCAGCTATAGAATCACGTATACAACATATTGCAGACCTAGCAAAGACTTTGCTGGTATACTCTTCACTCCCACTTCGACCGCATATATATTAAATACATAGCCAAGTCTGTTCAGATCATATATTCAAATGAAAAGTCATTACCAGAACAGAGACTGACATTAAGATTTAGATGGAATTGACGAATCATGCTCACTATTAAAATCAAGGGCATCACTAATCTAATAATTTTGTCATAAGTCTATATCAGATTTCAAGGAAGAGAAGCTCAGAAAAGTATATTGTCAAATAGCTTTACTAATTCTCTTGGCTCATATATGAGCCTTTAGAAAATACTGGATCCAATACTGTACACTTAAGTAACTCACGAACTCTAATAGAAAAAGCTGAAGTATTGAATGTTACAAAGTATTTAAACATATTAGTGATTTAATGTATTATTATATTAAAACGTGTTAGTGTTTACCTCATATAAATATTACCAATATATAATGAGCAGTCTAATTTATTTATTTATTGCACTAATATTCTTTGGTCGACTATAATAGAATTATATTAACACAATGATGTCGCAAACGATGCGATCAAAAATGGTGCCTAATAACTGTTCTACTGGATCAGTGCGGAACCATTTGGAATTAGTTTGTGTCAGCTATCGAGATATTTGCTGGCCGGCAAGAAGAGGGCGACATTTTGGACCTCTTGGATAACATCGTTTTAAGATACTGCTGCACTTAAGGGATAGTGAAGTAAATTTGTCTAACTTCTAGGCTACGTTCCACTTAGCGCTCATAAAGCTCAAAATGAGTATTCAGCCGTTTCACATGACTACCACGGTCGTTGTTATCGCGGCGAAAAAGACACGTAAGACGTCAACACTCACTCGAGCCAAGCTCATAACGGCCCATCTGCAAGTCTTACCGTATATTCCATACCACTCGAGTTAATTATGGTATCGCGCGCAGGCAAGTGGAACTGTAAAATCCGCGGTCGTGAGCGTTGTGAATACTAAGTGGTAAGTAGACTAACGAGACTCTGCACTAGTGAAATAGTATTTTTGAATACTCTTACAGGGTTACGCGAATACGCGATAACGAGTGCGTTGAAAGATTCTCGATTCACTCCGATCACTCGGGACGAGGTGCCTCGGTTGACCGTCTCCGTGTCCATCCTTCAGCACTTCGAGGAGGCGGACCACTACCTGGACTGGAAGCTCGGGAAGCACGGCATCCGTATAGAGTTTATAAGTGAACGTGGATCGAAACGCACTGCAACTTATCTACCTCAAGTTGCTACTGAGCAAGGTAACATAAACATTCTCTACCAAATCATATCTTATGACCGAACAGTTTAGACTAATATTATGAACTTTTTGTTTAGTTATTCTGAGGTTTGCCTGAGAATTTCAACAGTAATGGTTCAAACGCCTATTAACGGTTGAATAAACAGATATTTATTTTCCCTACACCAAATAATATTTTATTACAACTAATTTAACATGAACAACAAAAGTTTTGAACCACATAACTTGTTACCAAATGTATGCCAGATAGTTAAAAAAATTAGCAAAATAAATTTTTGAAGCAACAGGTGCCTTGACTCAATATATAGATAAAAAATTGTGAGTAAATTCAAGGATTTGCGTCGAGGTCATATTCATATTTATTTTCCCTGTGTAACATTTTTTTACTATGTATTTTATTACTCTGTAGTCAATTTGTTAGAGGCATATCAAATTAGGGGGTGAGCATAGAGGATAATAAGTAAACTAGAAGAAATATATCTTCTAAATAAATATCTATAAATCTCTGGTCTCTGGCAACACAGGAATTTGAAGTGCCTGGGGGTGCGTTTTAGTGGGTAGTATTGGATAAGTCATCACATACCCCTCTTGCCTTGGATAATAATAAAAAGTGGATAAAGAGTGAACTTTACTTGCTTAATAATAAATTTTCCCTTTTCAGGTTGGGACCAAATTCAAACAATCGATTCGTTGCTAAGAAAGGGCGGCTACAAGGCCACGATTACAGCTGATCTCAGACGTAGCATTAAATTAACTAGATACCAATCCGAAGAGGTGTCCGCTACATACAACGAATACATCAACCAGCGGTGCTAGCAGATGCCGTATGCGCTCGCCCACCGTTACCAACCGAGACACGCGTATCAGAATACACGATACCTGAATAAGACACAGAAACTCAGTTGGAATACGGACGAGCACAGTGATAAACATGTTAGTAATAATCTAGGTTCTAAGTGTATGTCTAGTGTCCATTATAATGTTAACGGGGGCCGGGGAACGCACGAAGCCTTCGACGCTTCCTTTAGCACATTAAGAAGCCAGGGTTATGTTCAAAGTGACGGTTTACCTAGTAGCCGGAGGGAGAGGTCGTGTTTGATCAAGATTATTTAACAGATACTGTGCCGGGGTCACTGTTAGTGTCCAGTGATGTTATACTGAAGTTACAGATAGTTTTATGTGGATGTGAAGGATGTGTATTGCAGTACACTGCCATGACATTCCGAGAGGACAACCACAGTGCCACCTGGAGAACGTTGTATGAAAACTTATGAAGTACGGTTTACTCTAAATATATTTATACATCAAACGTTTCAGTTTTGAGTTCAGTATCCGTGTGTGATATTTTATTTTTTTAATGTTTTGTTTCTTCTGTGACTTGGTAACGTGTGCTTTGATCACAATTTTGGCTTCATTGTTCATGGGTGAGTTTATTGGATGTATGAAGAAAACAAGATGTTGAGGTGTTTACGTACATGTAAAAGTGTTTTTAATTGATCGTGAACTGTAAATTGTTTTTATACATAAAATACATGTATTAACTTAACATAGAACTGATTTCTGTCCATCTATATGTAATCTATATTGTATTTAAAATTAGTACGCATGTGCTACGTCCGACTTGAGGTTTCTAGCGATCATGACTGCGGTCGTTCTAGTTACAATCATTAACTGAAGTTGAATGGAGTAAGAGTCCATCTTGTACTAGGGTGGCGCAAAAAAACCGACTATTTTTTTTTTTTTTCAGTCTCGAGTAAACAAATGTTAGTTTTTGATGTTTTAAGAGCCCTCTCCAAAGAAAAACTAAGAAAAAATTTTAAGAGGTCGCTCCAAATTTTTTTAAATTTCAGAAACCGTCAAAAATCTTTTTTTTTTTTTAATTTTTATCTATTATTGTAATAAATAAAAGAAAATAAATGTATGGAATTTAAATTTAAATATTAAAAGGTCGCTAGAAAAAATCTAAAGTAATGAACTAAAATTTAAAAAAAATTTTGAGCGACCTTTCAAAACTTAAATTTTGAACTGAAACTTTCAGAAGCTTATTGTTTTTTGGTCTATAATATTTTACCGTAACGAGAAAAAAAAATAAAAAAAAAACGATTTTTGACGATTTTTGAAATTAAAAAAAATTTGGAGCGACCTCCGACCAGCGAGAATAATGACTTTATGTCGCGACCACAACGACCGCGACCGTCATATGGAACGACTCAAGGCATCTTTGAGCGTTTTCAACTAAGTCGAACATAGTCATGACGTTTTTTTTTTTTCTCCTGTTCGAAACGTGTCTCAATACTATACTATATTTGTCTTCAATATGTTACTTTGTAATTATAATAAGAAAATGGAGGGTTGCAATTTTATCCAACTACTTACCTTTTAGTGTTTTAAAGCAATCAAAGATATTATATATCTTTGATCTTGTTAATTTAAATAGATTCCGCTTATCTGAAGAGTATTTTGTTTCATCTGAAATTATAATATTTATGTAATTATAATAACAAAATGAAGTGTTGAAATTTTATCCAACTACCTACTTGTTTATGTTTTTGAGCAATGAAAGATATTATGTAACTTAGATCTTTGTCATTTAAATGAATTAGGGTTTTTCTAAAGAAAAAAAAATGAATTGGCTATCATCTGACATTATATTTTTTATTGTAAAACAGTGATCGGCAACCTTTTGGCAGGCAAGGGTCACATAATGGTAAAATTAAGTAATACCGGGCCGCCCTTTTCCTTGATGTTAATAAATATTATGGAGTGGTAGGGTAGTTTGGTTCGCCCAAGTAGGTCGGGGCTAGGGATGGCGATCTGAGATCGATTAATAGAAGAATCGATTGTTTGGCAAAAAACCGTAATTTTTTCGTTTTTTAACTCTGAATCGATCCAGTGAATCGATATTTCGCCTTTTAAAAATCGAGGTTCGATTCTTATATATTTTTATAAAACATTACGATTATTTAAATGTTTTACTCAGACATATATATGAATGATAATAAATTTAAAATCGATTATTGTGGTATTCTTTCTGTTTTCAATGATTGGTTTTATATTGAATATATAAGCACGAAAAGTGAATCGATTCGAAAGCTTTTCAGCCTTAGTGGTCACGGGGCTGATTGAAGTGTAAGTTGTCCAGAAAAGTTCATGTAGACACAGTAACATCGGGTAACGTCGGGATCAAAAATTAATAAATAACCGCGATAAAATCCGTTTAAATTAGTTTTATTTCGATGAATAATATTCGCGTAAACATAAGAAGTCACAAAGTGAATCGATTCTTGGATCGAACTCTACAATCGATTTGTATCCGAATCGTCATCCGTAGTCGCTACCACCATATGTAAATACTATATGCTCGTGATTCGCGCCAATGTGGTATTAAATGGAAGCTCGTTTGGGATCACTGCGTGCCTATCGCTTTTATTTATCTAGTTAGGTTATGAAGCGACAATAGCTCAGTAGTAGTGTGTACGGACTCCGCATCAAGGTACGTGAGTTCTAATTCACCTACAACGAGCTTGAGCTTTATGTGAAGGAGAACATCGTGAGGAAACCATAGCATGGTGGTAGGGCTTTTTCTAATGCCCGTCTGTCTAGCTACCACCCTCAAGTTGAAAATCCGCCGCCAAATACCTATAGGTGTGTTCCTGCAGTTGCACTTGAGAGCCAGTTCCTCCACAGGTTAAGCGGGCTTCAACTCGGGCTGTATCGTCACTGAAAAAAACCTTAACTATAAAAAAAAAACTATATTAGATTTTCATTTCCAAAACAACTATTTAAGGGTCGCAATAAAATGTACTGCGGCCCCGGGATGGCCGACCCCTTTTTAAAGCATTACAACCAGGGCACTGGTTACGAAAACCCTTTATATTATTTCTTGTATAGTCTGAACAAGAACTTAATAATGGAACAGGTTAATAAATGAATTAAAAGTATGGAGATGATTATAGATTGGTGTTGTCATGGTCAGGACAGTTTGTTATTTAATATTAGCCAAGGACTTATTGTCTTTATGTTCATGACGGCTATGACTCTTAGTATCAAACCGCCATTTCGGGAGAGGTTATAGCTAGAAAATTTAATATGTATGGAGACTTAACTGATGGGAATATTTTTAGTTAATCCAAACTAACAGTGTGTCGTTCTCTGGTGAATGGCTTTTTTAATCTTTTCATATACGTTATAAAAACCTTGGTCTTCCTTGGTTTGCAGATATTCGGTACATTTATCTGGTTTTGGTTTGGTGTTTTCTTGTTTTGTTTTGTTTACTTCTGATCAATCCAAAATACAGCACGAGTTTAGCTCATTCACTGCCGTGAGTTAACGAATATATTTTGTAAATAGTGAATCTATCAGGCTTTGGTTTTGTTATTGCGTGATTTTTCAATGTAATGTAAACAATCCAATGCTTTATAAAATAGCTATTTTAAATATGCTAGTATAATTAATTTACTGATCAAGAATGTCTCTAAAAGTTAATATTAATCTAATGTTTAAGTAGTAATGTAAACGCCATTTTGATAATTTACAAAAAATCTTGTTTATTTATCGAAAATAAAAACCTTCCATCAAGTACAACGTAAAATTAGCTGATCGTCACATTCTACAAAATATATAACTATTAGTTCAAAAGACTATCAAATGTGTTGGGTTATCTTAAAGAAAAATACTTTTTTTTATTTGGTAATTGTTTGGAACTTGTCACTTATGTGACATCTTCCCAATCTAGACTACCTAATTCTGAATATTAGTTGTATATAATCATTGTTTTTTGTCATAATACATGCTTATAACTATTAGAGACGTAGAGTTTATAATTATCCAATGCCAAGTTGCAAGTTTTTTGTAAATTAGAAATAAAGAGTTATCAGGGTTTAAGAAGTACCTTTCGTTTGATTTTGTCAGCGAACAACATATCTGCTAGATCAGTATATATGGGCATGAGACAGACAGTGAAAAGAGCGAAAGAGTTCGTTTTCAGTGACGGGCGTTGGGTTCGATGCCACTCTAGGCCCAGATTAATTTGACGCCTTTATACATCACCTTTTATTAATAATTCTACCTTTTAACTATTGAAGTTGTCAAAGCAAGAAAATAAATATTAAAATACGGTCTTACCGTTTATAAAAGAGTAAAACGGTTTTTAATTATTGGCGCCCTAAGCCCGGGCCTGGAGGGCCTAAGCCTATATCCGTCACTCGTCGTTTATAAAGCTATAATAATAAATATTGTAAGGCGTTTCAACATTTTATGACTTAGTCGTATAAGGGAAATATCAATTTGTAGCAACTAATAACAATTGAATGTATTATTGGGCATTAATGATCGGATGCATAACATTGTCGAACAAAAAGATATGAATTAGTTTTTTAATAGCAAAGTTATGTATGGAAACGAATATTTAGCATTAAATTTAATATTAATTATGGCAAGAGATTTTTTTAGTATAATACTGCAAAATAAAGTAACCTAGATCTCCATAGATCTCTGGTATAATTCAGAGAGAATTTTTTTTATTTGAACTAAGCACTGTTGCTTTCACTTTTAGCATAACTTTGAATGTATGTTTATAATCTAAGCGAAAATCCGTAAAAAATCTTTACTGGAAACAAGAAAAATAATAATTTAAGTGTTTTATTAAATACTTCTAGGTATAAGCAGCATATTTTTCGATTTGGAACTAGAGCTGTAACAAACCGTATGTATTCGGTACTGGGTAACGGGTATCGAGTACCGAAGCGTTACTCACGAATGAATTTCGTTAATCGCATTTTTTTTAGTATTTTCATACTGAATATATTAACCGCGAACGATGAGATGTTACCGTCATACCGTACGCAACACAATTCAATGCAATGCTTTTTGTTAAGTATCAAAAGTAGCGAGTAACGTAACGAAACGATAATATCGAGTACTGATTGTTATAGTAGCGACTACATACGGTTACGCTATTTTTTGTTACTTGTACACCTCTAATTGAAAGTCTGGGACACTTAATAAAACTGGCATAATCTGATCGAAATATAACCCTAAAATGTGTATTTTACGAAATAGATAAGTTTTATAAAAATGAATAAGTTTTCAATTTAATTTTTTTGCGCGAAAATACTAACCGCCATTTTGATTCGTGACGTCACAAGTCATTGAACAGCTTTACGAATATATTTTTTTTTTTTTTTTAATCTTATGTAGCGACACCAAGAGGACACAATTGAAATATGTGCGGCAGGTAATTGATTACAAGACGAAAAAAGTGGTTATATTGCAATTAATATATTTCTAGAAAATTCTACTGAACTATCAGATGAAGTGTAGTCATTATATCGATCTGGGATAAACAAACTTTGCACCTGCTTCACACAAAATTAATTAGCCTAGAAAATTAATTATGCTAGAAAAAAATATTATTTTAAACAGTTAGTTATTAAACTCGTTTCATTGTGCCTTATAAGTCAAACCCTCGGTGAGTTCAATCATCCGCCAACGTCGTGTCAACCGCGACCAGTGACTCGAGCATAATTTGTTACTGTCACAAATAATCCCTGAACAGTTGTAACAAGAGAAACGCCATCTTGTTTAAGTGTTTTATAATCCCTAAATACTTCCGTTATATTCTGCTGTTTTATTTGACATTGACATAAATGGATATTGACAGATTGTCGTGAAATATGAATAAAAAGTTATCATATGGGGTTTCTGGCGGGATCTTGATCTGTCATATAGTGATTTTTCACTAGCTTTTATCCGCGACATTGCTTACGGTAATGTTATTTTTGTCAAACAATTCCTATTCCGGTACCCGCTATTTTACATAAATTATATCAAAGGAGACTGGTATACGAACATTAAAAACTGATCTGTGCTCGTAGTCATTTATACGCGGGCCGCTTATTATTTTGGCGATAATGGCTTACACATATAAGATAGATATATGGTGTCGCAGGCATAGTTGTAGGACTATTTAAGATAAACATTTCCATTATACATTATATACGTGTGATTTTTAACGGTTTTTCAAATTGATTTCAATTTCAATATCTTTAAAATTGATAGCATATGCGTTAGTCCGATACATAAGCCATATTATTGTAAAGTTTCATTAAAAATCATTCAGCCGTTTTTGCGTGACAGAGTGACAAACATCTATACAAAATTTCGCGTTTATAAAATTAGTATGAATCTATTTCGTATAGGCGTGAACACGTTGAGCTGTAGTTATCTCATGTATGGTTGCCTCGGGAAAAGCGCGATAGTAATAGTTGAAGCAATGATAGCTCAGTTGGTGTAGTGTGTATGAATACAGCGTCAAGGCAGTGTTGGCAAAAAAATAAAAATGTATTTACGTGAGTTCGAACCCAAGCACCTACAATGAGATTGAGCTTTCGGTGAAGGAAAACATCGTGAGGAAACCATAGCATGGTGGTAGGGCTTTTTCTAATACCCGCCTGGGTAGCTACCACCCTCAAGTTGTAAACCTGCCGCCAAATACCAATAGGTGTGTTCCGGCAGCTGCACTTGAGAGCCAGTTTTTCCACAGGTTTAGCGTGTCTACCAACTAGGGCCGTATCGTCACTTAAGATCAGGTGAGATTATGGCCATAACGCTAAACATAAAGTATAAAAAAAATATATATATAATAGGAACAAGTTTAAAAACAAAAAAATATGTAACCAGTTTTTTTTATTTGAGTATTTATATAAATAACTAGAACCGAGTAGTCATAATAGGTATCTACATCAATTAAGTAATTTAAACTTTAAAAGAAAACTGTTTAGGTAGATTATATAAATTACATTTCATAATTACTCTTTTCTCAAATTAATCGTCTGATATTTTGTGAGATCTAGGTAAATTCGACAAAGTTGCAAACGAAGACATTCTTTCAACAGAACCGGAGGATGGCACGGGTGTATTATATTTAATAAATACTTCTTTTTAGGGTCGTGTAGCGGTCTAAAAGATTTTTTCTCGGCTGTCTTCAGCAAACAAATTGGAAACTATTAGATACACTTTTTTTCTTACATCAATGGTTTCAGCTTCACTTCCAGAATCAGAGTTAAAATTAAAAAAGTCATCTTTTTCCGCGAATGATTTCCTCTAATAGATTGATTTTCAGCATCAGCTCTGGACTTTTTAATAATTGCGCCTTGATAAGTTAATACATCTTGATTAATCAGCAGGACTCAGACACATCGACCAGTTGTTTTTAAACCGAGGGCAGGATAAGGCTGCAAGGACTTCATGTCTGCTTGTTTCACTCGGAAGATCAAAAAAACTTTCGTATCTGGTTTGAACGCTTTGTAAATATTTTATACAAAGTTCTAGACAATATCTACAATTGTGACGTGTAATCTTTTGTAACTTTTTTCTTGACGCATGAAAACAAGGCATTAATATGCCACAGAAATTGTCATCGCACTGTAATATGTCTAGAGCGTTTGCGATTGGTGCAGTACATAGCTTAAATATTCTTCGACGTAAAGGAATTCACCATCTCACAGTGGGCTTTTAATTTCACGTGCTCTAGCTGATTGTAAGTAGTTAACCCTTATTTTTAAAACTTGTTTCAGTGCATCGTAGAAGCCGTTCCACCTAGTAATGTCGGGTCGCGTCAGAGTATCTCCAAGAATATTTTCTATTATCTCCGCCGATTTGGGCCGCCCAGCAGCACTCCACAATTCGTTATACTTATCAATAACAATCAAATGTATATTACCAAGAGGCGATTTTTTATCAATTAGTAGCGCTTTCACGTCCGCACTAGCTATTAAATTTAGTGTGTGTGCATTACATCTCATATGAAATGGCAGGGTATAATATTGTGGCAGTCTACCGAAGTTATCTATATTATCTTCTATAAACAATGGATCGTCAAATTGGCTGACTTCTCCCATATTAAACACTCCCATTTTTTTTTGAATTGGTAATGATTTTATCTCTAACTCGTTTTCACTATCACTCGATGTAAATTCCTGCCCTGATTCTGTCTCTATTTCTGTTAACGAAGACTTTTTAATACCAGTTATTTTAAAAGCTTTAACAGAATTTGAACCATTGTCCTTAACACAACACTTCATTTCTACAGTTGAAATCGATATCTGCAAATATGTCTAAAAGCAAATCCTTATGTGATCCCTGAAATCGACGGCAATCTATAGCAGCTGATCGTCTTTGTAACTGCGTATCTATCCAATAGGCGGTTACTCCTAAAAATATATTTCTCTTTGATTACCATATATCAGCTGTAGTACACAGTAGTATTTTGCCAGGGATAATTCTTTTTTTCTATTATTCATCTGTTCGGATTACTGCTTAAAAGTTTTTTTTTTGTGAGAGAACGTCTTCCAGGCAATTTAATTCTATTATTATTTATATTCAGGTGCTGCATCATTTTTATGAAATATTTATCCTCTACAGCTCTTAAAAGTATGATAGAATGAGTGAAGAAATTTACCAAGTTACTTCCGAACATTTTCTGAGTTAGTGAGCTACTTTTGTACGTTCCCTGAAAATCTTTGTTGATTTATTTAAAGCTTTTAATTTTCTTGAATTTATTTTCCTTCATATATTTATTGTACTCTCCTACAGCGGAAGAATCTTACTTGCGTTTTAAATGACCGACTAAATTTGATGTTTTATCAGAACCCTTTCACCTAGGTTTGCAGTTGAGCCGAACATTTTATACAGAGAGCGACAATTTCATTAACGGAACATTTCTCACGCAGAATACTTTAGAAAGTACCATTATGTAAAGGTGAGATTGACAATTCTGTATCCATTCTTGCTAATAAAGTCTAATTTCTTTAATTATCCGAGAAAGACGTTGACAGGTTACTATATTCATATTTATTTATTAAGACAGTAATATCATTCCAATTCATGGTAAATATTAATATCACTTGTGTAGCAAGCAATTTAACAGTGAAATGTAACATGACATACGTGTTGGCAGTTCGTATTGTATTGAATACTACTGTACGATCTAACAACAAAATGGCTGACAGCTTCCGAATGGTTGTATAGCTCAATTTAGTGAATTTGTTATAGACCACATCTGTTACATTAGTTTGTCGTCTATTTGCATGTTAAGTTTTTTTATAGTTAAGGCGTTATGGCCATCATCTCACCTGATCTTAAGTGACGATACGGCCCAAGTTGATAGACACGCTATACCTTTGGAGGAACTGTCTCTCAAGTGCAACTGCCGGAACATACCTATTGGTATTTGGTGGCATATTTTCAACTTGAGGGTGGTAGCTAGCCAGGCCGGCATTGGAAAAAGCCCTACCACCATGCGTAGTAGCGTCATCTAGCATCTATTTAAGTTAAAATATATAGGTTACGTACATTTTTTTATCGTAATTAAAAATACTTTAATCTGTTAAATCAAATTAACGATTAATGATTAATTTTATTTTTCACGTTTACGGTTATCATTTTAATTGTGATTAATTTAATAACGATTAAGTTTAATCCGACTAATATAAACAATGAAGTAATCGATTGAAAAATTAATAGTAATGCCAACACTGCGTCAAGGGGCATGAGTCCGAATCCATCTACAGACAGATATACAATAAACTTGAGTTTTCCCTGATAGAAAATACTGTGATGAAACCATAGCATGGTGGTAGGGTTTTTTCTAATGCCCGCCTGGCTACCAGGCATCTTTATGTTGAAAATCTGCCGCCAGATATCTATCTATAGGTGTCTTCCGGCAGTTAGACTCGAGAGCCATTCCTTCCACTAGACTTAGCGTTGTCCACCATCTTGGGCCTCACCGTCACATAACAACAGGTGAGATTGTGGCCATAACACCGAACTTTAATAAAAATGATTTCTGTAAAACTTCTTCAGATAAATGTCTTGCGGACTTAAACGTCCAATTTGAGTTTGATAACAGAATCGTAATTATAATCAGTATTTTTTATGAAACGACATGTTGTTTCATAAATTTACAAGAATAATATACTTACAATGTCATTAATAATAACAAAAGTGAAAACCTCTTTCGGGGCATTGAGCAAATTATTTTCTGGGTATTGAACTAGACTAAATTGAAAGGATCGGGTACGTAACGCAGTTCGGGTAAAGCCGGCTCAAATCGACTAAGAGAGCGAGAGAGAGATAGTCAACGCGTCTTTGTTGCACTTTCTCGGCGAGCATTACATGAAACAGCATGACGCATCAGTCGCATCCATTTTCGAAATATAAACTGTATGTCTCATGCTAATACGTTTTATTTAATACGTTATACTTGTATTTCGTATTATTAGTCTCTTTATGATGAAGTTCACACAATTATTTAATTGTCCCAGAAGTTGGTATCGTTGTGAATATAAGTGTTCAAAAACTTATAAAATGTAAATACTTATATTTCTCATATAAATGTTGCGTGTAGTTTGTTGTCTATATTTTGTAATTCTTAAAAATAATAATTTTTGAAATGCATATCTAGACTTTAATTCAATTTTATTTCTTTGAAGGATTACTTAGGGTTTTATTGTCGCTTTTATAGGTTTTAGAATTTGGCTAGAATCTTACTTGGTGTTAGGTTAGGTTAGGTTACTGGCTCTCAAGTGCAACTACACACACCTAACTCACACCTAGAACACACCTATAGGTATTTGGAGGTAGATTCTCAACTTGTGGGTGGTAGCTAGCCAGACAGACATTATACAAAGCCCTCCCACCGTACTATGGTTTCATCACGATGTTTTCACCGAAAGCTCAGATCTTTCGGCCATAACGCTAAAATTATAAAGTATATATTGATTTTATTAATTAAACTCAATTCTTTGTCGTCTCTCTCCATATTTTTTTTATCGTTATAAGCTCAAATATTAACTTAAGTGTTTCGCATCTGTAGGGCGTCCCGTGACAGCCAACTCATTTTTCATTCAATAATCTTCGACGGTATAAATGACAACACAAAACACGTTTTATTTAATAATACTATTATTCTATCATATCTAAAACTATTTACAACAAATGACTAGAGTATTCAGGTGGTATTTTGACTTTGCTCATCGAGCAGTTTCTGTTCTATAGCGGATATTTTGACCCTCATTGTGATATTGTTTTTCATTTCGTAGTAAGTTAACACCGACGATGCGACCAACTGTATCGCGGCCATTGTCGCCAGTGTTCTCGTTAACGGTCTAGTTAGGTTCCCTAGGAATTTCAACATCACCTTCGGACCCTCGAATAGGTCTGGCACTCGGTAAGTGGAATATCTGTTTGCGAACTGAAACGAAGTTAAAGAAACGCGTCAGTGCCGTAGAATACTCGATTGCAACGAATTCTCTTACGTAGTATATTAATATTGAAAACATATTATATTATTGATTAACAAATACAATTAAATGAATTACTAGCGTCTGAGAGCAAAGATAACTAATCAATAAAAGGAATGGTAGGAAATTTCGTAATTAATATATCTTTTCTAGTTGTGAAAATAAACATTTTATTACGAAACAACAGACACGAATGACGTGTACAAACTATATCTGTGGCGGCCGTTGGGAATGATGATAGCTCAGTGGTAGTGTGTACGACTTCGCGTCAAGGGACGTGAGTTCGAATCTAAACACCTACAATGAGGTTGAGCTTTCGGTGAAGGAAAACATCGTGAGGAAACCATAACATGGTGGTAGGGCTTTTTCTAATGCCCGCCTGGGTAGCTACCACCCTCAAGTTGATACCAATAGGTGTGTTCCGGCAGCTGCACTTGAAAGCCAGTTTCTCCACAGGTTTAGCGTGTCTACCAACTTGGGCCGTATCGTCACTTAAGATCAGGTGAGATCATAGCCATAACGCTAAACCTTAAGTATAAAAAAAAACGTACTGGCTGTCTTGAACCAATAAGCGCGCGCCTATAACTGGGCACAGCCAATAGCGTACGCGCTGTGAATAACCGTCTATACTATAGAAGTATAGTATAATATAGAACACACTAAAGTAATAATTAAACAATATTATAGATTCATTACATTTACATGTAAAATAATTTTATTTAATATATGATCCAAATGCACTACCTAGTATTTCCACCACCATCATGTCATTAACTTACCATTAAAGCAGAAGTAGGTCCTAACACCATAGGGTATACAAGTCCAAACCCGCACTGTATGACTGCTGACTTTATTTCGTAACACACTGGGCAATTGTCATTCTTCATGAGCAACATGCCCGTTGAGATTACCTAAAAACAAAATAATTAATTTCCATAACACAATAAAAATTCATATAGTGCAATCAAACAAATCACCTACATCTAAAAATTATAATATGAACAAAATCTGCAAAAAATGTGAGTTAAAACAATTATTTTTTAATTATTCTATTTTGAGAAGCGGAAACTTTTGCAATAATTTGATTTTTTAATATTTCCAGATATCATCTTTGAAATAAATTTCCATCGATTTTTGTGAGATTAGTTAGGTAAAATAGGTTTTGGGATATACAAAAAATTAACTTCATAGATTCCAAAAATTTGTACATTATTGAACATTGCATAATTTTTGGAAAGTATTATTTAAGTTTATTGGTTTGTACAATTTTATTACAGGATAAAAGAAAACTTGTGATTAAAGTTCACCCAAATCAGAAGGGGTTGATTCCAACTATTGACTGATTTAACATAGAATGTTATATTTTTATAAATATTAAAAGTCAAATAAAGCACAGTACTCACATGCCTATGAAATAAAGCTGTCATTAAGCCTGGCATCAATGAAATTGGTATGACAGAAGCCATATAGCCATATGTTCCTAATCTTAGTTTCCGTCTGTAGTGGCTGTTTATCAAAACTCCAGACACAGAGTTGATGACTCCAAGGACCATTGGCGTGTATTTTAGAGCCCATCTAAAATAATAATTTGTTTCAATAAATTGTAGTGGTTGTAAGTAGTGAAGTGGTATTCACATAGTCCTGATGATGGAATTGGTAACAATGTGAAAGAGATACACAATGTCTGGTAAATAAGGGAAGATTTCAAAGCACTATGACAATAATAGCTATTTCTCATGGTCTATACTAGTTTCTTTCAACAGTGGTGACAGCTCAGTGATCATGTGCACCTACAATAAGCCTGAGCTTTTGGTGAAGGAAAACATCGTGAGTAAACCATAGCATAGTGGTAAGGCTCTTTCCAATGCCCATAATATAATAAATCTTTAAAAAAGTCATTTTTGTACACTGATAATATGACAGGAAAAATGTCTTTAAAAGATAACAAACAGAACACATTTTCAGAATTTTGAGAATTTGAGAAAATGTAGAAAACTGAAGTAGATAACTATTCGTTTAGAGATTTAATTCAATTTAGAGAACTTGGTGCAGATCTTGAGCAACCCTGTCTACCCTTAGAAATTTCCCAGACAATAGTGTTTAAGGGTAAGTCATTCCATTCACAATCGCATAATTTGTACATGCATTGAGGAAGGGACACCCAGATAACTAAATTCAAACTCTGCCATAAGTATAAAGTCTAATAATAAAAGCATTTTCAATACTAATCACAGTTGCTCCTCTAAAATCAAACATTATTATGTATGAGCAAAAGAGATTGTGTCAACTGTTTCATTAGATTTTTATGTTTGATAGAGTAATCATTAACAAAGGTTTTAGGCTATTAACTTCATGCTATCACTGATAGGATCAAAGCTGTATTGAAAACAGGTACAAAAACAGGCTACAATAAATGATATAGATAAAACAAAACTTTACTCAGTGAGTCATATATAAATTCAGTGTTTTATCCTTATTAATATTATAAATGTAAAAGTCAGTTTGTTTGTTAAGCTTTCAGCCCTTAAACACTGAATTTGTTGTGATGAATTTTGACATAGAGACAGATGGGACCTTGGAGACAATGATAAGCTACTTATTCACCACAAAAAACTAATTGGAATTAGAATAAAGAAAGGAATAAACTTTGTTTAAACTTGACAATATTTGATCCAATCATTCTATTTTACAAAATCAATATGAATGTGAAAGAAGCAGCAGGTAAATACTAGTTATTTACATTTTTTGAACATTTTTTTAATACTTTATAGCTCTTAGCATTATGGCCATGCTCTCACTTGATGTTTACGTGATGATGTAACTTAATATGTTGGACAGACTAAGCTTAGTGAAGGCACTGGTTTTGAATTGAATCTGCTGGAACATACCTATATATATCTGGCAGCAGATTTTCAACTAGACAGTGGTAGCTAACCAGGTGGACATTATTAAAAGCCCTACCACCATACTATTGCTGCATTGTGACATTTCTCCTCGCTGAAAGCTGACAGTCCTTTGACGCAGTGTCCGTATACGCTATTACAGAGATGTTATTGTTTCAAAATGTGCATTTCATCAGAATTCTCATGTAATCCTTACGAGGAGGCCTTTATAGAAATAGTAATTATATGCAAGTTTACATGGTATAGGTACATATAGATAATAATACAACGTTTTCAGTTAAAAATTTTGTAAATATTAGTAATAAAATTTTGAAATAATCAAGATATACTATAACAAATTTACGTGTCTGAAAATGAATCCCATTCGTCGACAAGTTCCCAAGCGTAACCTGTGGCTTCTACTTCGTCTAATTCGACGGCGTCTGCCGGTACATCTCTTGATCGCATCAAAGCCATATTGTTGGTATTAACTTTCTTCTGGCACCAGTTATTTAAAATTTTTACCAAATTTCAAATTCTTAACCTTTAAACACATAAGCCGTTGTTGACATTTTAACATACATGTCAATGTTGACAAGTTGACAGATTAAAAACGACAGTATCAGCTGATTACTTATGCTACGTTCCATTTAGCATGCATGCGAACTTTACTATTATTATCAAGTAGAATGAAATATATGTCGTTTTAAGCAAACTAGTATTAAGCGTTGATGTAAACATCACAATAGTAACTTTGAAAAATAAAGCAGAATCTAAAAAAGGTAAATAGTTTATTCATCTTAACAACAGACTACAATAATTATTGTTTTGCATGATATATGTTAAAAAAAAGTTATGTATGTTATTGAAATAAAAGGACTACTATAAAATGGGCTGTTGAATACAAACTTCAATTCATTTTATTGACCTTATTAAAAATACTTATATTTACCTGCAGCCGTAATCCGAGTAATTGTTCGAGAAGCACGGTGTTATCTTTTTACCATCAAATTTATATGTATTCATTTAAAAAAAATCAGGATATGTGACCAACAATTTATGTGATAACTTTATTTGTTTAAATGCCGTTTCCTTGAGAATACTTCATCTACATACAACCCTTAATTTCAGGTCTCAGACTTACAGTACATTATCATCATTGGGTTCGTTTCATTGAGTTCTTTTAGTGCTATCAAAAAAAAAACTTATTGAAAACATTTTTTTTACATGGATAGATAGAGGCAGTTTCGTTGTTCTTACCTCTATAAGTTTTCTTCTTTTTTTCTGGCAACAATTGACGACATTGATTTTTAAAAACAAAAAAGTTGTAAAAAATATCGAGTCTACTCCTCAAGTATCGATTTTTCATATAAGGCCCCCGGCACGAGAAATATATGAACAAGCATATCTTTCCTAACCTTAAATAATCATGAAATCATTTGTCCTGACAATCGTACTTAAGCAGTAAGCTCTAGTCATGCGCCGGACCTAAAAATACTTTTTGCTACTTTTATAACAATTTTTAGTAATATTATAGTCATGTTTCATCTTTGGTACAAGACTAGGATCATTTATTTAATTTTTAATAGTCAACTTGAATAAATAAATAGAAAAACATTTTGCTTTTGTTTGAGGTCACCTTTTGATTTATTCTTGTCTCGCTTATGCTAGTAGTAAACAACTCAAGATAATAAAATCAGTTACGAGCATTATTAAGCAACTTTTGAGTAATTAGATGTGGGTTTAAGTTATAAAGAATTTGTCATGGGATTATACTATAAGGTGTCGCTACATTCAAGTATACACATAGGTACGAGAACGATGAATTGTAGATTCCTGGAGGGACAGTTGGTTTTTGATTGTACTGTGGGTATCATCACGTATAGTGCCGTTGCTTTGTAAAGCTACTATATAAAAAATTAAAAAACATTGTTATATAGTCAGAAAAAAAAACGAATATTTTATTTTTTATATTTCATCTAATAATACTAAGATAATCGATATGATTTGACTGTAAACCGACAATTGGCGATTTTAATAAAGTTTTTAACAATATCTTGTAGATAATTTCATTCTCTATACAACTAAATGCCTACTTAATCGATTTAGTAACCATTTTTTTTTTAAAGAGTTTTGTAAATTTTAGCACAAATTGCTAATAACCTTTTTATAGAGTTGTTTTTTTGGCATTCTTGTAACGTAATTTTCATAAGAGCCAAAACATATAATACCTACATACAGACTATGGTGGGTACAACCAAGGAGAACCGTCTTGTATTGGGGATTAGTTGAAAAAGTTTACACTTGTAAACAGTAAATTATTGTTCGAACACTCACCGAAATAGCGCTAGTGTGAAGTGGAAATCACATGAATTTGACAGTTATGATAATAGATGATTGAAAATTTGCTTGTTACTTCCTTCCTTTTACCGTCCATAGCACAGACTAATATAATGATCAACAACTTACAAGATAATTTTGTAAATTTAATCAATTAAAACTTAATTATATATCTAAATCAGATACATCTTTATAATTCTTCCTTGTTATAAACTAAAGTACTATTTGTATTATATCAAAAATAGTAGGCAGGTCTTAATGAGTCCAATTATCATTGGCATCGTTGTCTTCGAAAGGAAGTGACAATATAATATATATAAAGCATGAAACTGAAGCAAAAATTATAAATTACTTCATAATAGTTAAAGTTCTCACCACAAAGTCCCAACATAATGCCATAGCATTTAGTTGAATAGTGTAGGAACATCTGTGGGACAAAGAGACTTTCATTTATAGGTAAAATAATTAAGTCACCCCTTATAATTATAATATATTCAATTATTTACTATACTTACTATAATACATTTTTAAAATATTTATATAGGCACTTATTTATTGCAAAATATTAATTATTTATTATTAACACTTTATTTACAATGAGAAAAGAACTTATTATAGTAGAAATATAAAAATATAATTTTTATTTAATCACCAAACCGGGAACTTATAGTTCCGTTAGAAATAAAATTGTTATATTTATTAGTAAAATAACAATTAAAGTTTAACGCCCACATTAAATAGGCAAACATTAAAACTAATGTATATTATCACATACTATATTCAATGTAATAAATCATCACCCGCATAAACAGTAACATAGCCCTAAATTTCTTTAGAAGTGAAACGTTAATTCTTAATGTGTTTAAATGTAATAAATAATATTAGCAAGGGAATAAGAATGAGAGTACTGTAACGTGAGCAATTCTTATATATATTTTGATAAAATGTGTTATTACAACAGATTCTTGTTTTCTGAATTCACCTATATAGTTGTATTTTTTGTAAGAACGCAGCTTTAAAACTTTAAAAGAAAATATTAATAAAATTTGTACTTTTTACATTTAATAATCATTTCATACGTATGTAACATTATATGTGATGCACGTTTAAAATTATTTTTAGCAATAAACACAAATAAAAAATAAACGAGCTAAGCTTCCCCATCTAGAAAAAAAAAAGCTATAATAAAAAAATTCACTACTAATTTATCGAGGTAACAAATTCCCGTAATATTTTAATTAATCGTGCACGTAGGTGAGATAAAGGCTGCGTTCCACTACGTTTAAAAAAATTCACGCTCACGACCGCAGATTCTCCCGTTCCACTTGCTTTTGAGTGTTACAATTATTGGAATGGATTATGTGCCCAGCCTTGTAGGTGAGTCGTTGTGATCTCTTCGTAAGTGAAAATAATGACGACATACATTTGACGCCTAGAGCAGAACGACCTGTTGTATGGAACAGTTGAATGCACGTCGTGAGCGTTGTAAATATTAAGCAGAAAGTAGCCAAAGATAATTAAAATTGCTATACTATGGATGTCACGATTACCGTGTTGTTTTTTTTTAGGAAAAACACCGTAAACGACAATTTGAACTTTTTACAAGAGAGAGTTTTATTAAATCCTAATTAAAAATGTAATGTAAAAATCTTTATAAAAAATATGATTTGTTTTTTATATTTTACTGCTGATTTATTAAAATAGTGGCAATTAATATACATAATAATAAAACATAAAAACAAATAATACTAAATAAAGATTTTATGCGCTTAGGTCGTTTTTCCTAAAAATTCTTCATGTGAGAGTTCAACAAGTATAGTGACCATTGCAGTGCTCTCAAGAGACTATGAAGCATCACGCGTCGTGGCCACCAATCCGGACTAATAATATCACAGTATACATTCTGGTTTACTATAAAAACTGTATATCAAATTGAGTTATTATGTCAGATATTTACCATAGTATTTGACATCCTGTTAAAAGTATACAACCGTAGCATTATTTAATAATAAATAAAAACAAAAACAATAATTTCATTATTATAACTAAGATATTTCTAATAAATATTTATTAATAAATGCTTTTGTCAAGTTTATCCCGTTAAGAAATGAAATGTATTTGTTTAATTTATTATCTTTATTTATAGTAATTTGTATTATATTATACTAGTGTGTCCCGCAGACATACTATCCTATTCCAGTGGTCAATAACTTGACCACAGCGCCACCTGACTCGATGAAAGTATAGCATATGTGTATTTTCCTGGTTATCTGTCAAACGATGTAGAGCTTTAGCGATTTCATATGTAGCATCCATTTATTACATATAAAATTAACCTTCAGATAAAAGTCGTTCGTATCACTGTTTTTTTAAAAACTTATAAAAGTTCTCATAATATTTGTATTAGTAACTTTTTAGTACAATAAGATCAATCTCATATATTGGAATTTGATTTTACAGTACAACTAAAGTGAAATTAATAAATACCAATATGTATTTAGGTTATTCTACATCTCATTGAATTATTACGTACCAATGTATACTTGTCACACGTGACAGCGTCAAACAAGCCTTCATAGGCAGTAGCCAATTATTAAAAAAAAGTAATAATACGTCATCACAGATTAAAAATAACTCATTTTTAAACTTAATAATAAGACCATAATGCTGTACCATGAAACCGATTATAATCGATAATATCTGTTCTAAAATACATTTATAATCGAGTAATAAAAACGTTACGTGGAGGTGTATTTTTTGAGGTATGCGGTCTTCCCCACTTGTCAGATATGAGTCGCACGCAGAGATCAGGCCAGAGTGCTGCCACCACAATCAACAGGTTCAGAAAACCAAATGATGGCGAAGATAGAAGCCTCGTGTAGGTACCCAAAACGTCGCCGTCAATTTGTCTGTGGAAGGAGTGTAGCACATATATATTATTTTGTTTTGACTTTGATATCTATATAATTCGTTTTGACTTGTCTCTATTATTAAGGCTACATTGCATTTAGCGTTTACTATGCTAACGCCCACGATTGAGGATTTTCTCATTCCATTTGTTTGCGAGGATTACAGTCATTTACTCTAGTGGAATGGAGTTTGGGTCAACCCTTGAAGACAGATCGTTCTGAGAGTGGCGTAAGTGAATATAATGACATCGTCGGTGACGTTTTCACAGTAACCACAGTTTGCTCATAGTGTAGAAAGGCTGCAGGAAAATTTGATCGTTGTTTACGCAAGTGGAACGTAGCCTAGGTAAATATTGATGATTGAGCTAAAAAAAAGAATGGAATGTTTTGTCGATGGTAATCAAACCACATTTTATATTTTAATACCATCTTTTACTGATATTTATAGTTAAACAATGCCTAAGCGTACGTCTCTAGATAATTGCCTAACTTACCATAGGTTATTAGTATTAAATTATATTCCAAACGCAATTTGTATAGTTCACAAAACAGCAAATATATGATATTTATGTTAAATATCTTTGCCTTAGCTGCAAAACTTTTAGGAGATCATATTCAGTGTCAACATCAATATAAGTAAAAATTACAAAAATATTGACGTTTTTTATCAAAATCAAGTCACCTTATGTCGATTATCATCCCACGCATATATTTTTTTAATGAATTCACTTTACCCATATTTATATTGATTACAATAAAGCTCGTCAATAGGTACTAAATAGGGATATTCAATATACATCGATGTATCGAATTTACTCGATGTTAATAGTATGATCCATCGAAACGATTCGTTGTTTTGAAAAAAAATTATTCACTCAATGTATCGTTGCTTTGTGATAAAACATCGAATCAATGGTAACTAGCAAACGATTATACCTAATTATTACTGTTAATTGATCCCGAATAATAAAGAAACTTTGAAGAATAAGAAGAGTGAATTTATGAAAACCACAATACAAAATGAGGCCGTGGAATTTGTTTCTTCAGATCATTCTGACAAACTAGAAGAAACTTCTTTGTGTGATGTTCACCACAAAGAAGTCCACAGGAGCTGGAAAACGGCGTAGTTTGACGATTCTATTTTGAATAAATTGTTTATTTATTTGCGTAGTCCAGTAGGAAGACTCAATGAGAAACCATTGGAAATATGAAAATACAGCTTCCTAAGCTTCATACAATTGCTTACAAATTCTTGACCATAGTGGGAACTTCAGTGTCATTTTTCATCATCAACATTTATTATCTAATGCACAAAGAAACGTTTAAATCAACTTTTGCTTTTGCAAAGTCTTCCAAGAGAACACTGGGTAGAGGACCAGAATTTCTATAATTGAGGATGATTTTTATTTTGTTTGTACTTTGAAAATATATAACTATATTAGGTAGTTACACGATTTATTTGTATGTATGTCACATGATTTATTTACTTCATTTCAATGTACGGTACGCTCGAAAATCTAAGATCTGCATATTGTTCGTACTTTTGTAATTAAAACAAAAAGTATTTATGGTCACTTTGCCCTTTTTTACAACAACTACTTAAATAACAACTCAATCAGCAATTTTTTAAGTAACATAGATTCCATGAACATGATTTAACACACAATAGGTGTGCAGACAAGAAAAGTGTTGTTATAGAAGTAATAAATGATGAAACATTGTGGTTTGTCTGAGCCGACTACAGCCATGAGATGCAATATTCGATGTTGTGCATACATCGATGTTTTCAACCAATATATCGGAAAACATCGGCACATAGCCTCGATATATTACATCGATGTATTTTCTGAGTGGACATCCCTACAATTAGATAAAAAAAGAGTATTGGTTAAAAAAACAAGCTATATATATGCCAATAATAATGTTGATAAACAACTTGGCTAAGGGTATATATTATGGATCTGTCAGAAATCTAAAATTTTAAGGTATGTATGTTAATTTTGACATTTTGTATTGAATACTCACAGATAAAATATAGAGTAAAGTGTATTGAAGATAATGTAGGCGAGCATGGAGAGAATCACTGAAGCGACGAAGACGACTGTGTGGTAGCGAGTCTGCAGCCACAACTTTAGACTTACTATCAACATCATCAGATGGAACAGAGCCGCACCGTACGCCCTGTATAAGTAAAACATTAGTAATAAAAACAAATTTATTATGAGGATAAAATAAATACAAACTTGAAACGGCAAGCCAAGTTGAGGGGCGGGCTTTTAAATGCAACCGCCAGAATACACCTATAGAAATTCGGCGGTAGATTTTCAACTTCAGCGTATTTAGCGTGCCCGCCATCTTGAACCACATTGTCACTTAACTTCAAGTGAAGTTGTGGTCGAAATGCTAAACATATAGATTATAAAAAATAAAAAACATAATTACTGGGAATTGTTATTTCACGAGTTCAATTCCTGTCCCACATATATACACAAAAAAATGTAAAAGATATAAATGTAACCTCTACATTTTTGCGATTTTAAAATATTTTTGATTAATTCTGTAACTCGCTGGAAAGTGATCGCACAGCAAAAAAAAAAGTAAAGAAAATCGTAGCTCCAAGTATGTAGTTTTTAGATCTGGTCATAATATTTTTTTTATCACGTTTGATTCTGATGATAATCCCCATAAATTTTTTGCTCATCTTAAAAAAGGTTTACGGGATTCGATTTATTTTTTATTATTTTACTACACAGCTCTTTTAGGAAATTTAATGCCTTTGAGTTTGACATAATCAAAAGCCTCTATGATGATTTGCTGCGGAGTTATCTTCAATCAAAGCAAACGAATTCTTTATACTTTGATAATCAGTAAGTCTAATAAGCGTATATCATCTAAAAACAGAGCTACAATTTGCCTTCTTTTTTTTTTGATGTACGACGTGGCCCTTGGTGTTACAGCTTGTTGAAAATCACACAAAATTTTAAAGCTTTTTTAAATCCCTTAATTTTTAGGACCAGCATATACTTTACCTACGTTATAAACGAGGTTTATACCAGGGATTGAATCGATAGTTCGCTAGTCTAAACCACTATAACTCATGAGTAATACTCACCACAAATCCACCGTCTTCCCGTCAGTGTTGATGACCGAAGTAGTGATTGTCAAGTCAGTGAAGACGTATATAATAATCGAGTGATAGGTGGCAGAAATGCACCACGCACTGAAGTGTGACCAAGTCATCAACTTGTTCTTTGATATATCCCTGTATAATGTTGGATTCCTGAAATAATACGAATTAAAGATTCAGGCGTCTGTTGTCATTTTTTTTTGTTGCGTTAAAAAAGCGATGGTGATGAACTGAGATAGTTGGCAGTCTCTCCGGACCCTACGTCAATGACGCGAGTTCGATCCCTATAAAAAGTCTGAGCTTTCGGTGAAGGAAAATGTTGTGAGTAAACTATAGCATGGTGGTAAAAAAGGCTTGTTTTAATGCCTATCACCATTTTTCTTAATAACATGGTGTATAAAACCCAGTTTTACGGACTTCCTCATCGCAACATGCAAACGCATTACCCGGGCTCAGGTCATGTGGTGTCCATCAGATGCTAATCACCCAACACTAAAACACACCACGGCGACACTTCAAACTCCCGTTTTGCCAGAGACCAGGTACAGAGCCCGCAATACTTCCAGAAAACCACCATCAATTTGAAAATCTGCCGCCAAATACCTATAGATGTGTTACGGCAATTGCATTTGTGAGCCAGTATCTCCATTAGGCGTAGCGTTTCCATCATCTTAACACCATCACTTAACATCATGTGAGATTTTAGCAATGGCAAAATACGTTATAACTCTAAACGTATAAACATTAAAAAGGAAAAAATGTTTGATGAAATACAAAACTGCCTATGTTGGCATGAACACCATGTTTTACTGTAATGTAATGTGAAAAATGGAAAGTAAATTGATGTAATGTAATATTTGATATCTGGTAATATTTAATGTAAATACGTACCTTAGTAATAACTCAGAAGGCCACCGTTGCTCAGTGAATGAAAGTATTAGACACGGCATCGAAGTGAATACGAGGTTAAAGCAAGTCAGGTACATCGAGTCGAATATCGACTGGGTCGAAAAGGCAGACTGGATTTGGAATATGAACTGAAAATTAAATTTGACTGTAGTGCGACTTATCACGGGTAATATAATTTTGGGGTGGACCACCCTTATCACTTAGGGGCATGAAAAATAGATTAGAACCGATTCTCACAACTACCTAATATAGATATAAAATTTCATAAAAATCGGTTACGCCGTTTCAGAGGAGTATGGCGCCTAACATTGTGACACGAGAATTTTGTATATAAGATTTTGTAAGCGAAACTTAGATTACAATACTAGAAAAGTCGCGGGACGTTCGACTGATACGAAACATTGAAGTTAACATTAGAACTAATAAGTAATAAAATTGAATAAAGAAAGAATACGGAGTAAGATCTTAAGAACACAGAAAGAAAACTGAGTATTCAGAATAGACGCACACACATACAAGAGAGTCGAGAGTCGTTAAATAGAACGGGCGTGACAACAAAGATAGTGTCATGCCATTTACCGTGACGCCATGGGGGTCGATTTTACAGCCAAGTGCGCAAATAATTTGTTCAATAATTTATTTTTAACGTACATTTTAATAGTGAAGCGATGATAGCTCAATGATAGTGGGTACGACTTTGTGTCAAGGGATGTGAGATCGAATCCAAGCACCTACATTGAGCTTGAGCTTACGGTGAAGGAAAACATCGTGAGGAAACCATAGCATGGTGGTAGGGCTTTTTCTGATGTCACCACCATCACCAACAACCATCCTCGAGTTGAAAATCCGCCGCCAAATACCAATAGGTGTGTTCCGGCAGTTGCACTTGAAAACAAGTTCCTCCAAAGGTTTAGCGTATCTACCAACTTGGGCAGTATCGTCACCTTAGATCAGGTGAGATTATGGCCATAACGCTAAGACGTAACTATTAAAAATAACTAGTGCAATATAGTAATAACTTTGAAACTTCAGAATATAGCTTTGATTACATTCATCGCATACGGAATCCTGGCTACAGACAAAAATTTGGGGTAATAAAATAGTCTTACCTAATATTTTATAGAAACTTCTAAACTTACCATAATATTACCGAGGACTAGATTCTTATAGAAAAAGTAATGTATCAAAGTCGCCAATCTCTGATAGTACCAGTGTCCCATCACTAGTAGCACCTTTTTAATCATTGAGAATTTTGTGAACGCGAAATCCGCTGACCTGAAAATTTAAATCAGTTTCATGTGAAAATATTACAGGTTTTTTTTTATAAGGCACTAAATCACAATCTCAGCCGATGATTAGTGACGACGTGGCGTAAGATTGTGGACACGCTAAATCTAGTGGAGGGACTGGCTCACAAGTGCCACTGCCGGAATATACCTATAGGCATCTGGCAGCAGATTTTCAACTTGAGGAATGCGGCTAGTAGGTAGGCATTAGAAAATAAGCCCTACCACCAGGCTATGGTTGCATTGCGATGTTTGCAAAAACTCAAACACATTACAGGGATCATAACTCACGTCCTTTGACGCGGCGTCCGTACACGTTACCACAGAGCTATCGTGACTGATCTGTTTGTCTTCAACTATCCAATTATTTTAAAAGTCTTGATAGTAAATAAAAACAGAAAATCGGTTGAGAAATAATTCAGGAAGGTATTGAATTGATTTCGTTTTGTACATTTGTATTTAGATATGTTGCTTATTAACTTTCATAAAATGAAACAATGCATATATGTTTAATGAATTTGCGTACTTAATACATATATAAACTCTATGTACTATAGTATATTATAATTTTACTATCACCGTATGAAATAAGTAAGTTACAAGGTAAGTAACAAAATTGGTCAAGATTTTTTAAATTATGTATGGGCACTTGTCATGAAATTCTAAAATTAGGTAGAAATGAATGGCTTTATATATCCACATAAACCTATAAATTAAGCCTATATTTAGAATGGTTTTTGGTTAGAATATCGACTGATGTTAAGTGACGACGTTGCCCGAGACGGTGTAACCGCTAAGCCTTGCCGAGATTGGAAAAAAATATTAGTTTGCGACATATTTTCAACTTGAGCGTGTTAGCTAGACACTAACAAAAAGACGTACCATCAGTATGTGGTTTTAGAACGATGTCTTCAGTGGCTTTGCTAATGCCCGCCTGGCTAGCTACCACCCTCAAGCAGAATATTGCCGCCAAATACAGATAGGTGTGTTCCGGCAGTGGCACTTGAGAGCCAGTCCCTCCTATAAAGTGCCGGCCTTTACAGGCACCTGAGATTCCTTTTTTTTATGTTAGCTCGGCAAAGTGACTGCACTGTACCTGATGTTAAGCACAGCACAGTCCAAAAACTACTCGCTACTGCCATACCGGTCATGCGTCCTCTGGTGTTATGGGTGTCCATGGACGGCGGTTCATATATTGCTATACGAAGCGATGATAGCTCAGTGGTAGTGTGTACGACTTCGCGTCAAGGGATGCGAGTTCGAATCCAAGCACCTACAATGAGCTTGAGCTTTCGGTGAAGGGAAACATCGTGAGGAAACCATAGCACGGTGGTAGGGTTTTTTCTAATGCCCGCCTGGGTAGCTACCACCGTCAAGTTGTGAAACCTGCCGCCAAATACTAATAGGTGTGTTCCGGCAGCTGCACTTGAGAGCCAGTGCCTCCACAGGTTTAGCGTGTCTACCAACTTGGGCCGTATTTAAGATCAGGTGAGATCATGGCCATAACGCTAAACCTTAAGTATAGAAAAAAAAAAAACCGGTACACGTTACCACCGAACCATACGTCATGGTGCCCTTTGTCATATTTACCTCGCGGCCTGATGTCCCTCCTTGCCGAATATGCCGAAACCAACGTGCGCTTCTTGTATCATAGAAATATCGTTGGCGCCATCTCCAATGGCCGCCGTGATCGGTCGTTGTGGACTGTTTTTTATTAACTTCACTATCTGAGGTAATAAAAGATATTATTTTCACAGTGACGTATTTTAAGTGTGACTTTTTTGGTTCATAATGAGACGGTCTCAACAAGGTCGAATTTAAATGCAAGACTTTATATGCAACGTTCGATGATAACTCAGTTGGTTGCGTGTATTCGAATCCTTGTTCCGGGAAATGAAAACATCGTGATAAAATATATCATCGTGATTGGGCTTTATCTAATGCCCGCTTGGCTAGTTACCATCCGAAGTAATAAATCTGCTGCCAAATACCTATAGCTGTGTTCCGCACTTGAGAGCCAGTCCCTCCACTAGGCTTAGTGTGTCTACCATCTTGGGCCAGCTCGTCACTTAGCACCAGATGAGATATTGAAAATATTTTTTGCGCAAAGAGAATTAGACTGGGAACTGAAAACTAGCTAACTAATACTACCAAATACGACAAATTTTTTTATTCGACTGATAGTTTCCAAAATCAGCGGGTACAGACAAACAAACTTTCCCGTTTTATAATCTTGCTAATATTATAAATGCGAAAGTGAGTTTGTTTGTTACGCATTCACGCCTAAACGACTGAGTAGAATATGATGAATTTTAGTATAAAGATATACGGGAAAATTAGATTAGGAGGAAAGATTATTGTGTCATCCGATTTATTTGAACAAAATCAAAGTAAACGCGAGCGAAGCCGCACGTAAAACCTAGTATTCAGTATAGATACGATCGATGTTGCGAACGAATGGAGATGTGACCTGAAAAATATACCTTAGCCTTCTGAATTGGCGATAGACGGCAACACAGCACGGCGTTACACCGCAGCGATATGTCCACGAATACTGGTGCGTACGGCGTTTCCAGTATTAACGCCATACTTGTACCGTCTACAACCAGCGTAAGGTCCTGGTATCCGGGCTCTCGGACGACACGCTTGCATTCATCTAGATGCGCCTCGAGAGCTATGTTGTCAGGTACGCCCACGAGAAACATCCTCTTGTCGTTCTCAGATATGTGTGCGCACGACTGAGCCACGTTTATCGCTGTCTCTACCTGTGATAATTAATACCGTTAAGACTAACTTCTTAGCTATCAATGAATTCACCGTTCGCCTTTTAATCTTGTCGAATAGGGTGCAAACGAGCGAGCGTGTCGCCTGATGATGAGTGATCACTGCCAACCATAGACACCCATAACGACAGAGGAATCGTAGTTTTTTTTTTCGAAGGGACCTACGCTAGGCTGAGAGGCCTGTACGGTTTCACCGGACTAGAGGAGCAAGTGCGGAGAGCACTTGAGCAGGGGGCAACTCGCGCAAGGGTGTCACTAGTGATCGAACCTCGGCTTGGGCTATTGCCGGACCGCATAAGAGACGATCGAACACGGTACTAGCTATGAAAAATATAGAAAGTGATTGTACTGTGCCTTAAACAATGGCGCTAAGGATTGCTCTCGTGCAAACCTAACTGGCGGTGTCTAATCGAAAAAACTAAAATCGAATCTAACTGATTCAATTCCGGATCTGAATGTTAAAAACTAAAACTAACAGAGAAACTAAATTTGGATTGTAAAGTGGAAGCGTAGGTGCGTTGCCGGCCTTTATAGGAAAGACTGGGTCTCAAGTGCAGCTGCCGGAACACACTTAATGGTATTTGGCGGCAGATTTTCAACCTGAGGTTGTTAGCTAGCCAGACGGGCATTAGAAAAAGCCTTACCACCATGCTATGGTTTTCTCACGATGCTTTCCTTCTCCAAAACCTCAAGCTCATTGTAGATGGTTGGATTCGAACTCACGTCACATATCGCGGCGTTCCTACATGCTACCACTGAGCTATCATCGCTTCTATCGGGTCCATCGTGTGGCAAAGGGGGAAACTACAAGCAGTTCCCGAAACTTGTGCCACGGATGTAGGTTATAGGGGCCCCGCCCGACACGCATCAACACAACTCGTAAAGCCTTCATCACATACGCTATAATAGCATATAGTTCATAGCACAACGATATCGTGCACCATACATTAGATATAGACACGTTCACACTTAACTATACTATGTATTATTGGTTTCCTTCCTTCTCTCTCCCTACTCACTCGTCCCGCAAGCTAAATATACCAGATATATACGATGCTTGTGATTATATCGCGTAATGTGAACACAATGCTATATAGTGTAGTATCGTGTACTTCTTTACTATACTATATCGTATAGCGTTGTCTGAAACTCGTCTAACTAATCGTGTCTCTCTCCCAGACCAGACCAATTTGGTAGAAGCCTGCTAGCGCAGCTTTATAAACACGTTCTAGTGTACAACTTACTGCAGTCTTAAACAGGATAAAATCGTTTAGTAGATTATAGAGAAACTTTAAACGTGAGGTAATTAAACCTGTAGGTAAAAACCGATAGCGTTATTGGCTAGCTACAACGCTCAAGTTGAAAATGACGTTGAAAAACCCATCCAGTACCTTGGGTTTAGCGTGTCCACCATCTTGAATCACATCGTGACTTGTGATCATAACGTTGAACCTATATAAACAGGAGTTTTTGAAGTGAAACTTCTTTAGGCGCATGAGGGTAAAATTTTTACAGATGAAACGTCACGCCGGTATGCAACGGAAGTGTCGGAAAAGAGAGAGAGAGTGATCGAGACCGATTGAGAGAGAGTAAGACAGGGCGAACGTAGCATGAGCAACTAGCCGTGGAGTGAGAGTAGGGAGCAAGCGAGTGAGAAAGATTGAGAGAAAAAGTGAGACAGAGCGAACAAGATTTATAAATTAGTTCGCCAAAGAAGTTTCACTTCTGACATGTGTACTTTGTACGCACGCATGTTTTTTTTAGTATACGTACCTTATCTCCGGTTAGTACCCAGGACTTGATACCGGCGCGACGCAGAGACGCGAGGGTGTCAGCCACGTCGTCTTGCAGACAGTCCTCGACACCAGTCGCACCGACAAGGATCAACTGTGTCTCCAACACCCTGTATTGTTGTGTGATCTGTTGCAGCGCCTCTGCATTTTTACCGTCCAAATTTTTTATTGCTGGAAACAAAGATTTCATAATGCTATACAAATTCGAATAAATCTTTACTGCCTATATTAATATTACAAAACGGTAAGGTTTGTTTGTTTGAACGCGCTCACCTTCGGAACTACCTGTCGGATTTCAAAAAGTGTTATTGCATTTGATAGAGCAACAATTTAGGAAGGTTTAAGGCTATTTAACATCACGCTAACAGCAATAGGAGGAAAGTTGTATTGAAAAAAGTTACCAAAACGGGCAAAAATGATTGAATAAAAATTCAGTTCCCCTGCGAACGAAATAGAGCACAGCACAGTACAGGAAATAGATAGTGTGATTTCTAACATTATTCCCATAAACTAAACAATAGTGATGTTTTTGTGTAACAATTGTATGCAACCAGTACCTGTTGATACAATCAGGCCGTGGCCCAAATTATTACATTTTAAGTAACAAGTCTAAATATAAATTCAGACGTAGAAGTAACAGAATGTGTTAACCCTATTGTACCGTGATACTTACTTTCAGCAACTTTCTGGTATTCATCATAGGGTATCTCCCGGTACGCTACTGCTAATGTCCTGAGCCCTCTATTGGCGAACGTGTTAATGTCTCTATTCGTTTCTTCAATCATTACTGTATCTTTGCAGATCGGAAACACTGAACTTTCGGCTCCTTTGCAAAACAGCCAAATCTAAAAATAATTAATAAATAATAAACAAAACATGCGTGAGTGTCGTGGAACGAATTTGCTTACGTAGTATATTATTACTGATAAACGTATTTATTATACATTAACAAATACAAATAATGATTTCTTATCTTTACGCGAATATTATTCATCGAAATAAAACTAATCTAAACGGATTTTATCGCGGTTATTTATTAATTTTTATCCCGACGTTTCGAAAGCTTTTCAGTCTTCGTGGTCACGGAGCGGACTGAGGTGTAGGTTGTCCAAAAAAGTTCATGTTCCTGTGTCTACCTTCAATTTAATTTTTATTATTGATAGTTTTTCGATCTACACATAAAGAGTTCACAGTGTCTTGAGATCTGGCAATCCGATTTAATTAAATGTATAATCGGATCCCAGGCTTGTGCTAGCTTCCAACCATCTTCTCTATTGAAATTTGGATGTTTGTTTAGTTCAATAGCCTCACAAATCATCCTAGGTAGGAATCGGTGTTCTTTGACAAGGATTTGTGGCTTGTCGAATCTAAGATAACATTCAGAAGAAGGCTTCAAACATTATACTTAACCTTAGTCCGCCCCGTGACCACGAAGGCTAAAAAGCTTTCGAAACGTCGGGATCAAAATTAATAAATAACCGCGATAAAATCCGTTTAGATTAGTTTTATTTCGATAAATACAAATAAATTGTTTACTAGCGTCTGACAGCAATTAAATGAAACGCAGAGATTATATGAACTATAAGAATAGTAGAAAATTTCCTAATGGTATTTTTTCTAGTTGTAAAAATAAATATTTTATTATACATCATTCAATTCACCGAATTCTTTATAATACATATAATACGCTACGAAACAGCTGACGCGTATGACGGGTCTAAACTATATCTGCGCAGCCGTTGAGAACTTACTGGCTGTTTTTAACCAATAAGCGCTCGCCTATGACTGAGCACAGCCAATAACAAACGCGCTATGGATAACCGTCTACACTATAGAAATATAGTGCAATATAACACAGACTAAAAAAACCACTGGTGTGGTTAAGAACACAAGACAGAAGAGAAACAGCACTATATCTGTCTAGCTACCGTTGTTGGCTGGAGCCGACTTTACAAACGAACGTCACACATAAAGGTTGCGGATAAGAATTTCAAAATCCTCCCATCAGTACTTTTACTTTCTTAATAATATTCAATATTCCATTACAGTTTACTCTTTTTATTAGATCTAAGAAAGCTTGTATATAGTATTGCCAATATCAGTCACAGACTCTCTTTGAGTGAAGGTTATTTGGCTGTATTTATCTTTACTACTTTTGATAATTTTGCCTTTATCAATACTTATATTGTGGACATCAAATTTACGAATATGTTTAGATGATAGATGTTTAGACGATAACCTCCGTCTCTACTTATCCGATTCTAAAAATATATTCCATAAATAGTGGTCTACATTAGAGACTAATTTTGTGGTTATGAAAATGTTGGTTGTAATTAATGTGTGTCAAGTGTAAACTAACTTTGGAATACACAAGCTTAAGAAGAAATTTCCAATTGCAATCAATATACCTTTGAGTGTTGTATTATAACCTATCCAAAAAATAGCACAACCATTTTGTAAGTTTATAGAAAATAGTCAGTACGACTCCTATTGAACTCGTAACATGATGTTGTAGAATCGCCTTCATGTCAGCTTTTTCCTTCCTTCCTATTATATTAGGTAAAGAGTTACCTCAGCAGGTCAGCATGACAGCGTTGACTTTTGGCTTACTGTCAGTCGCAGCTGATTTTAATTGTACTGTCCTTAGAATCAGGTGTACCGCAGTCACTTTGCGACTTATAAAAAATATACAGGTGGGAAATTTCTTGAAAATTTTAACGAGTTTTATAAAACATACCTTCCCATCTTTATCACGAACGATAACAGACATTCGTTTCCTCTCCGAGGTGAATTCGATAACCTGCAACCTCTCATACATTTCTGTGTTATCGCCAACTTTCAAGACCAAGTTGGCGCCTTCTTCACCTAAGAAAGTAACGCCGACTCTGTCGGCCGCTTCCACCAACGCTTTTTCGTCTGGACTGCTCCCTTGGTAGTCCATCTTGCTACCTCTCTCATTTATTAAAGCACTCCACGTAGTACTATTTAAAACACCGTTACTGCCGGCACTTTTATTCAATCTCTTTCTTCGGAAGAAGTTCATGAGCTGCGTATCACCTGTCCCTGACAAACGGGCACTCAGCTTCTTCATGTCCTCGCTGGAGACTTGAACGGAATGGCAGAGCGCGAGTATTGTAAAGAAAAATTTAATATCTGTCTGGAATAGAAATTTATTTGTGTTAAGATGTGTTGCGATGCATTATGAGACTCTAATAGAAACCCGGGGTATTCTTATAGATTTTCTAATAGAAATTCGGAATTTAAATTTTAGATTATTGAATTTAAGCTTGTTAGTGAAATTTTGCAGGTTGGTTTATATAATTCCTTGTTTTCGGACCCTGTCTCTAAAATTACTAGAGAGTTATTTAAAATTAAATTAAAACATTGTTAGATATAAATATTAATATGTACCTATGTAATTCTTTGTTATATGGCGATATAATAGCGTTGGCGTGTAAGCCTTAAATTTAAAAAAAAGGAGACAAAATTTCAAGGACATGTAGAGCAAAAGTGAAAAAAGTTATATATTATATATGTAATACTAAACAATTTATGCTATTCGCGCCTTTTTTTCGGTATTTTTTAAGAAGTGGCGCTTTTAATTGATGTATACGCATTTTTTAAAATAATTGTTTGTTTAACTGCGCTTTAAGATGTATCAAAAATACCATATAAACTTCCAGCCCTTAAATGCATGAAGCTTTTAAGAGTTGAACTTAAATCACTGATTGCAAAATATGCTTACAATTCTTATATATATATTTTTTTTTTACTTTTAAATGTGGCAAGAATCAATGAATCATTAAGGGGTACTATTTTAATCACATCTATTTGATAGCGCATTGACATCGTTACATCATTCGTGAGTATTCGGTATGACATCGATTAATTTACATTCAAGTGAAATACATAGATAACGTTTTCAGTAAAGCAAATTGTCAAGTAGTTGATAGTGATTGTTAAGACCGTTGACAGGGGAAATACAAAACATTATCAATCTGACATATACGAAAGTATATATGACATCAAAGGTGAAAATATGTGTAAGCGATAAAATGATCTTTGATATGCCTAATTCGATATCTCGTGTGACTCTTTCCTTCCTTAATACTTTGCGTGAAAATCGTTTATCCTTTGTGCCACTTTATGACTCATAAATCTATACATATAATAAAACTATAAATGTAACGTGTCTATACATTTTATGTTAATCTGAAAACAAATATTTCAAGTTACGAAGAATAAGCGATAAAGTGCATTTAGTTCATTTATCGAAATGTCTGTCTGGTTGTTTGTGCAAGCATCACTGTTGGAGTACAACATTTATGATAAAACGCTAAGGAAATCATAAAGCATATCCTCGAATAACATTTACTCTGTGTTCAATTAAAATCGGTTAACTCTGTCAAAAGTTATTGTAGTTTAAACGACGGCGCGAGATTAAATAATTTTAATTCCACACGGACAAAGTCGCAGGCATAGCTTGTATCTATTAAAATTATTTCATTCGAAGGTTCTATTTTTATGATTGCAATATTCATATATACAAACTACGACGTTGATAGAAATAAAACTTAGTTAAGGAGCACAAGTATATTACTAGTAGTGAAAAGACGAGTATTTATGGGGAATCAGATAGGTAGGTAGATAGATAGGACCCGGTTTAGTAGCAGACTGGGGCGACGCGGTGATTGCAAGTTCGAACCCGCATCGCCCCAGCAAAGCGACAGATGGCCGTGGAGTTTTAGTGAGTGTTCCCGAAACTTCCCACCGGCTGAATCCCACATATCCCTCTCAGTTGCTCCAGGTTGGGTTCTGTGCTTAAATAAAAGGTAGATAGATAGAGTCGACAAAGATCAAATTTTGCTGCCAAATACCATTAGGTGTGTTACGCCAGTGGTACTTGAAAGTCAGTCCCTCCTATATAGGCTGACAACGTATCTGCGATTCCTCTGATGTCGTGGGTGTACATGACGGTGATCACTTACAATCAGGTGACACGGTTGCTCGTTTGCCTCCTATTCCATTAAAAAACGACAGGCAGGTGGGTCTCAAATAATTGCTAGTTACAATAGGCTGGGAGGGAATACGTAATTGCATTTGCCCAAGATAAAAAAAAGGCTGTCGAAGGCTGACCTGAAACGCGTCCACCGGTTCATTGAATCGTTCAATGTCGTACAATCTCGAATCCCTTTCCTCGAAAACGCGTCCGCTTATGGAGCACGCTTTGAAAACCATAAGGTTCTTCGTGAGGGTCCCTGTCTTGTCAGAGAAGAGGACTTCCACCTGCCCGAGTTCCTCGTTCAGGTCTGATGTGTTGGCTATAGCCGGTCTGCCGGTCTCCTCGCACCTAAGCTCCTCGTCCCAGCCGATAAAGAGTGCACCTGTTTTTGTATAATAAAAACATTTTAACTGTGGATCTCTTGTCTTATAGTGTTATCACAATGTAACACGAACAAAGGATATGAGTTTTTATCGGGACCTTTACAGTTTCATCTGATGTTAAGTAACGATGGGGGCCAAGATGGTGGACACGCTACGCCTAGTGGACGGCATTGCTTTTATGTACAAATGCCAGAACACACTTATAGGTATTTATCGGCAGATTTTCAACTTGAGAATCTAAGCAGGCACTAGAAAAAGCTCTACCACCATTATTTTTATAGTAAAGGTTTTAGCGTTGTGGCCATAATCTCACCTGATCTTAAGTGACGATACATTAAGCCTGCGGAGGAAGTGGATCTCAAGTGCAGCTGCCGGAACACACCAGCGGAACACACCAGCGGAACATTCGGCGGCAGGTTTTTAACTTGTGGGTCGTTGCTACCCAGGTAGGCAATAGGAAAAGCCCTACCACAATACTATGGTTTCCTCACGATGTTTTCCTTCACCGAAAGCTCATTGTAGGTGGTTCATTCAAACTCACGTCCTTTGACGCGAAGTCGTGCACACTACAAATTGAGTTCGCATCGCTTCAAAACAGCCATCTTCAGACAGCTATACAAGAAAACGAGTTAATACAAACATGGAACATTATAGACATTAAGTGCTTAAATTATCCAAAGTTAAACGTTTATATGACCACTAAATGTATATAAAAGTTATACTCACCAATAAATTTATACAATTCGATTGTAACATACAGCGACATCGGTATGATATAATAGTAAAGCAAGAGAAAGGAGAACAGATCTTGAAGCACGGTAGAGAGCGGTGGGGGGTAGTCTGAACCGGGCCCCAGGTACAGATCTCTCTCCGGGTTCCTACGTTCAATGATTATCTTGGCCATTAACGACACGACCATCTCCACAGCTAACAGCAAAATGAAAAACAGCAAGAAGCAATTGACCGCCAACTCGCACGAGGAGAATTTGTTACCGGAGTATTTTGAGTTCAGAGCTACTTTAGTTTCTTCCCCTGAAAGAAGATATTAATTTAAGAACTCGACGATCAGTTTCCATAGTTGTTCCTATGTGTATCTTTTTTTTAAACGGCCCTTTGATATAATTAGAGATGATGACACTTCGTTCTCTTGTTTCGTCCGGTTTTCATATCTTTTTGGCGATACTTCTGTCTACTTTTGTTTGATACAAACAGATTTGTGTATCAACTGGGATTAATATTTCTATTTTTTTTTTATACTTAAGTTTTAGCGTAATGGCCATAATCTCACCTGATCTTAAGTGACGATACGGCCCAAGTTGATAGACACGCTACACCTGTGGAGGAACTGGCTCTCAAGTTCTGCTGCCGGAACACACCTATTGGTATTTGGCGGCAGGTTCACAACTAGAGGGTGGTAGCTACCCAGGCGGGCATTAGAAAAAGCCCTACCACCATGCTATAGTTTCCTCACGATGTTTTCCTTCACCGAAAGTTCAAGCTCATTGTAGGTGCTTGGATTCAAACCCACGTCCCTTGACGCGAAGTCGTGCACACTACCACTGAGATATCATCGCTTCACTTCGCTTCTATTCAGTATTAGTAGATTTCATTCAAGCATTAATTTGTTATTGTTAAGGTTTAGCGTTATGGGCACAATCTCAGTTGATCTTAATCGACGATGCGACCCAAGTTAGCAGACACGCTAAGCCTGTGGAGAAACTGGCTCTCAAGTGCAACTGCCGCAACACACCTGTTGGTATTTGACGGCAGATTTTCAACTTTTTAACAGGCGGGCATTAAAAATGCCCTACCACCATGCTATGGTTTCCTCCCGATGTTTTCCTACATCGAAAGCTCAAGCTTGTAGGTGGTTGGATTCGAACTCACATCTCTTGACGCTAAGTCGTACAAAATACCACTGAGCTATCATCGCTTCAGAATATCTATATTATTAAATTATAAGAATAAGGGTTGCAAAAAATTTAATAAAAATTTATGACAACCCTTTGCGTGAATGTTGGTGATGGTAGTAATTTAACTTACGTAACAGCAAAATAATGCACTCACCAGTGTATATAGCACATCCGATGGCCCACTCCGTGTTCTTTACCCTGGAACCTCTCAACATGAGGTTGTCTGTGGACAGCACGAGACTCTCGAAGCCAGGGATCTCGAGCCGCCCATAAAATGTATACAAATCTGCCACCGGATTCGGCACTTCGATACGCATGTTATGCGGCAGGATGTCTGAAAGAGGTCGCTTTAAAAATAAACACATTTTTGAAGTGAAAACTTCTTTAGGCGCGTTGGGCACTTTTTGGGTGGACAAAAATCATGGAACTCACGTCATCGTCACCGAACGCTTTCCATGAGTTACATGTATACTGCGTATATATGTACATAAATATACCTCCGTGCGTCATTAGTATACATTATAAATACACAAACAGTATATCTCTCTTAGTTTTAAGTGTTCACTTCTGTCGGCAGTTCTCATGACTGCTTTTTTTTATTAATAGACAAAAATAACAAGGACAACTGCACGAATATTAACCACCAGCTGAAGGAAAAAATGCAAAATCTCTTACGCTAGACGCAGATGATCTATATATTATCTATCTATTCATACTATATAGCTGAAAAGCTTGTTTGTTTCAACGCGTTTATCATGGGCTCCACCAGTCGGATTTCTAAATATTTATTTTATTCGATAGAGAAAACATTGAGGAATGCTTAGGCTATTTCACATCACACTACCTTCTATAGGAATACAGTTATATTGCAAAAAGTTACAAAAACGTCAAAATTTATTTACTATTTTTAGTTCCTCGCGAACGAAGTCGCGGACGCAGCTAGGCTATTATAATATAAAGAAGGTGGTTGCCTGGCTCATCAAGAATCAGCCAAGAATACTAAAGTTAGGAATCTGAATAATTATTACTTTCTATGACATAGAAATACAATAAGGAGCGATTTTTTAAAGTTTAGAACCCCTACCATAATGATATGGTTTCCTCACGATGTTTTCCTTCACCGAAAGCTCGAGCTCATTGTAGGTGGTTTGAGTCGAACTCACGACCCATGACGCGACGTTCCTACACACTACCACTGAGCTATCATCGCCTACCTAACCGGTCTGATATGGCAGACCCACACAATTCTGCGAACGAACCGTGACGTACGCTGGTCGCATACGAACGCCGTCTACGCCTGAGCCTGGGTAGTCTATTTACACTAAGTAAAGATGTAGTAGTTGTTAGATACCTGGCGTGTACCCGAGCAGTGGCGGTGGCACCCTCAAAGTCTTCAGATTCGTCTCCCCATCCAGGTTGGCGGTGGTCACATAGCATTTCCCCTTCTCCCCAGCCGAACACAAGAGCACAAGGTCCGCTGGAACCTCCTTCCCCCGTCTGACCCGCACCAACGTACCCGGCGCTATCGTTGAGTTCTTCACTTGTTTTATCACCCCTTTATGGACAACTTCCACTAGTAACAACAGAAGAATTTAGAAGCTATGCTAACTCAGTTGGTAGTTAGTCCAGGGACGTGCTTCGGGGCTGTGTAGCACAATCAGTCGTTCGATTGATCGCTCGATTTATGAATTCGATCGATTGAGCGGAACAAGTGTAATCGATGGTGCTGCATACTTAGTGTCAACCGACGATAGTCTTGACTGCGGCCGATCAATTGCAGGCAAAAGTGCTGAGTAACGTTCACTATAATATTTATTATTATATAAGTGCATTTAATAAATAGTTAAAGTTTAGCGTTAGGGCTATATTCTCACCTGATATTAAGTGACGGCACGGCCCAAGTTGGTAGACATGCTAAACCTGTGGAGGAACTGGCTCTCAAGTGGAGCTGCCGGAACACACCTATTAGTATTTCAACTTGAGGGTGGTTGCTAGCCAGGCGGGCATTAGAAAAAGCTCTACCACCATGCTATGGTTTCCTCACGATGGTTTCCCTTCACCGAAACCTCAAGCTCATTGTAGGTGCTTCGATTCGAACTCACGTCCCTTGACGCGAAGTCGAACACACTACCACTGAACTATAATCTATAGACTAGATAGACTGGTTCTCAAATGCAAATGCCGGAACACACCTTTTAGTTTTTGACGGCATATTTTCAACTTGAGGGTGGTTTGCCTGCCAGGCGGGCATTACAAAATGCTCTACCGTAATGCTGTGGTTACCTCACGATGTTTTCCTTCACCGAAAGCTCAAATTCATTGTATGTGGATACAGACTCACGTCCCTAGACGTGGATCGCACATACTGAGCTATCATCGTTTCAAAATTCCATATACTTCACCATTCACTTTATAAATACGTGAAACGTGAGAACGTTCTTTAGCAAGACGAGTGAAGTTCGGAGCTGAAGCTAGTTACAATGTTACACGTGACAACATTTCAAGGTTGAGGATTATCTTAAAAAAAATCAAAACCATCGTCATAGACCTTCGCGACGTAGATACGGAAGATTTTATCTAAACGAAATGAGATATCACTAAAACTTTAGATAAACTAAGAAATCTACTAACTGTAATCTACAATCATTTTATTTTGACAGTATTATTTTTTAATAAAAAACGAAGTAAAATCTGATGTTTAAAATCTCACACAAAATATCACAAAATCTGTGAAGAAATACGTTAACTGTAATAATAAAAAAAACGAGTGGTATTGAGCGACACCAGTTAGGAACGAAGTTCCTTGTTATAAAAATATTGATTTAAAGTTCTATTCCAGTTATAAATAAAATAATCATTTGGGTATACATTTATTATTGAAAAAAAAAATACTACTTTACAAAATTGTCTCAACACCTTCTTTCTTTTTATGATGATTTATAAAAATATATAATTAGAATAGTCATCACGTAGACTATACATTACACACTGTATAGCCATCATACATAGATTATAGATAAAAATCTTACGCTGATGTTACCGACGTTTTTTGCCGGCTACGGCACATCCGCGACACCCCATAACTTTGTTCCAAAAACAGTTTAAAAATAATTGTAAAACAGAAACTTTTTAAAAAGCGTATTTACAATTTATTTAGCAGATAAACTGCATGTTATTAAAACATTTTTAATATTGTTAAGGTCACATTACTGGAATTACATTTTAAAAAGCGCGATTGTTGAAGAGTATCCTTCACCGTTTCATACGGATGGAAGGGTCCAGGACGCCATGTTGTTTTCATGTGTTTTTGGGCTTCAAACAAGCAGTGGTAGATTTACCAGTAGGCTGCATCGGCTGGAGTCTACGGCGACAGATTTTAGAGGTGGCAAATTTGGAGTATTTTTATTTTGTTCCTTAGAAACTGAAATGATTCATACTTATACCTGAATGTTGCTAGATAATATTTCACGACTTAGAATCTAAGTCTTATATCTATTTTTTTTCTACAATTTACGAAGTCCTATGTATTGTAATTGTAGAGGTAGGTAGAGTCCGCAAAATTTGAATACGGGCGGTAAAAGTGTAAATCCACCACTGTAAACATGTGATTTTATTATCCTATATTAAAAAAATTAACAATTTAATTTTGACCCCTAGTTTGGGGAGTTTGGTTTAAATTATGTATTAAAAATATATGGAACTTGTCTATATAGTTTTTTTATAGTTAAGGTTTAGCGCTGTGGTCATAATCTCACCTTATATTAAGTGACTATACGGCTCAAGTTGGTAGACGCGCTAAACCTGTGGAGGAGCTGGAAGTATGGTTTTTCGAAAAATGAATTTTCTAGGGGACTAAAGTTAAAACCGAATATTAAAATTTAGTAAAAGAGATAACTCTCATTGCAAAAATTAATAATGCCCAATATTTAGTATTTTATCATAGCCGCTTGATCTTTGTATTTGTTCAGTAAATAAACTTATCGATTAGACGAGTCCGTGACTGATAAGCGATAAAGTTAGAAGTACACTGTATTAATATAATTATTATGGAATACGTAAGTGGATGCTTATTGATTATTATAAACTTTACTGATTATAAACTGTGCATATATACTTCGCATAAATACATGTAATAATATAATATGGGGCAGCGACAAGCATCGAGGCAGTACCCACGATCGAGTGGACAAACGGAGTCCCGGGCTACGGAAAAACGACGTGGCTAGTGGATAACTTTGATGTGGAGAGGGATGCAGTCACGACCACCACACGGTTGTGCACCAAGCGGCTAAGGATCTCCAGGAGAAACTGGCGCAGACGTACAGCAGCAAGGCCGAAAAGCGAGCACGCACCATGGCCTTGATCCTCGTAAATGGTTTTAAAGAGTCTGAGAAACGTCCACGTTTAATTGTGGACGAGGCCCTTAAAAACCATTACAGGGCCAGCTGTCCTACATCGACCGGGAGAACCTCTTCGAGATGTATTACTGCCGACCAACTGCAGTCGCCGGAATCACTAAACAAGTTCTCTGCACTCACAGGAATTCGATGGACGTGGCCTATGCGTTCAGTGATGTTTAATACGGTATATACGCATCCAAACCGACAGTGAGATCCCTGAGACTCGAGGGTTATTCAGGATCGCAGATACCCCACACCGCCCCGATGCTCTCTACCGGGTACATACTCAGGTAGAGAAAAGAGCCCTCATTAGTCAGAGCTATGGGACTGGGGAGGGGTCACGCGTCCTGACGATTCATGAGTCCCAGGGGTTGACCTTCAAATCGGTGGTGATCCTCCAGACCAAGGGGAGGAAACTACAGATTCACGATAGTGTATCCCACGCTATCGTGGCTGTGTCGAGGTACACGGAGACCTGCGTGTACTATGCCGACGTGGCCGATGACGCAATAGGCCGCTTCATTCGTCGAGCGGTGAGCGCCCTGACGAAGGACATTGTAGACTACAACCTCAAGATAGCCATAAAACACGGGAACCAAAGGGTCACACAAGCTTAAAATTGCCCAAACACCAACCACAAGGCTATTATAGAAATAAGTAAAATAAGTGTAATAGTTCCATGAGTGTAATAAAGAAAAAATATATATTTGGGACTAATCATTCCTATCAGCTTCAAAAACATATTAAGAAAAGATCTATGTGTTATCTTTTTGTATTTTTCGGTTTTTTTTTTTATAAAATTAAAATAGGTTTAAAATCATGAAGGATCATTGGAATTCAAATAATGAATAGCACTAAACCATCTACAAATAATTCCGCATCGCCAACATTGGCCATGGCCGACATTGCACCTCAAACGTCATCATTTTGAGGGCGTGTGGCTAGGTAGTCATTACGTATGCAATATTTATTTTATAATATATCTAATATATAATATATAATGTATAGTACAACTGCAATTATAACTTTTATTTATGAAGACTTAGATTCTGAGCGATGAATAAGATCATGTTCATTTGTTATTCTGAACCTAACAACATTTAAGTATTTGCTCTGTGAGACATGAAGAAATTACTCCATAATTACCGCCTCTAAAATCTGCTGGCCTAGACTCCAGCTTACTGAGCCTATTACTAAATCCAGTACATACTAAGTATATAGACATACCACGTGTATACCTACCTGCCGCCGGATTCTAAAGGATTCCTTTTAATAGATAGGTAACAGTGTTCAAGAATCTGACATTCAGTGTGGGCAGACGTACAATAATTATTGTGCATTTCCAACGATTTCATATAATTGCACGATCTCTTCAAATTTCAACCCTAAACGTACAAATCTTTTTGTGAACAGTATCGGCCAATAAACAACGATATTTTTAGACATACATTAATATTATTCGTTTGTTTTGCACTGATCAATGTGTAATTTCCAACAAATACCGCTTACGGTATAATATAATAGTATAAAGTATAATAATTGTATCGAAATATAATATTTAACAGCCCTGGTCCCTAGCTAAGTCGTCGTCCAATATTTGTTAACGTTTGGAGGACCCTTAAAAATGTTTGGGCATGACATATCCCTACGCCGAATGACGCTATCAGAACAAGCGCGTTGAAAACTACCTAGACGTTCGAAATGATAAAACGCAATGAGAGCGTCGACCACTTTTTTCGTATATTTAGTAGCCAAGTTACAATTTCGACAAGCGTCAACGAGACGCACGCAATAAAGTCTAGAAAATATGTCTAGGTTTATAGATCGTTTAGGTGTAACTAATAATGAAACAAACAAACTCACTTTCACATTTATAATATAAGTATAGTTACTAGCATTCCTTTAATTAATTTACTATTTTTGCGTTTCATTTAAATGCTCTCGGACGTATTTATAATTATATTATTAATATTTATTAATTACAGTAATTTATTTATTTGTATTTGTTAATCAATAATATAATACTTTTCTCAATAATAATATACTACGATAGGAAATTTATTCCAACCGAGAGGTCCACGACACTCACGAATTTTTTTATATATGTACGATTCATGTTACAAACGGTTTATTTAATTTACAAACTTGTAATACAAGCAAAGACGAAGTATTTGGGTGGGAAAAGTATACAACATCGAATACCTATGTTCATGATGACTTTTATCTGTCATGAGTTTACATTAGATGACTAAGTTTATTGCCATTTGGAATTTTATCAATGATCGTACACATTATTTTGTTTTGAATAAATATTCCTTGAACGAGGCCCTGTATTTGTTTGAACTTGTTATCCGTAACTTACTTGGAACTTAGAAGCGCTTTATTCATACTAAGAATTAAACAAGTCTTCCTGTACTTAGGAAACATTTTTTTTATATAACACCTACAGTAGGGAAAAAGCCCAAATAGAAAAGGACCTCTACGCGTTGAAGTGCTTAGGGTTCGAATCCTGTACAAGACAATTATGGTGGTAAGGCTTTTTCTGATGCCCGCCTGGCTAGCAACCACCCGTGTGTTCTGGCAGTTGCACTTGCGAGCCAGTTCCTTCACAGGTTTAGCGTGTCTACCAACTTGGGCCTTATCGTCACTTAAGATCAGGTAAGATTGCGGCAACAACGCTAACCCTTAACTATAAAAAAATGTTGCATAGTTATTGTCTGTTAACTGTTAAATCTAGCGCCAAATACTAAAGATGTGTTCCGGCAGTTGCACTTGACAACCAGTTCCTCTACTAAATTAAGCGTTAATGGAAAAACTCTAAAAAAGTCCTTCATGGAAGCTATGTATTATTATTCCCTTCTTCCTATGACACAGGGTCCTTCAAAAGAGGCATGAAAAGGTACCTAAGCAGGCCAGCATGACAGCGGTGACTGACAGTAAATTGAGATTCATTGTCAGTCACCGCTGATTTAGATTTTAATGTATTTAACATCAGGTGCAGTGCAGTCACTTCGGCTGCGTAATATACAATAAAAATTGAGATGTTGGTGTGTTCCACGACATTTCAGCAGAACCGACATCCGGTGCTACCAAAATGTCGTGTAACTTAACGTGTAACTTAACGTGTAACTTAAGTTTTCTTCAAATCACTTATTCCTTTGTACTAGATATGAGTTAGTTATTTGCTACTTAGATATCATTTACAATGGGACTGGCCTATCCTGAGAAATAAAAGTATCTTTAAAATGTACATTATAAAAAGCCATTTTAAAATACAAATGTAAATATAAGTTTGTTGCTCTATTCAATTTACAGTTTTTTTATAATGTTTTAACACTTTCTATTGATTATTGCTTAATAATGCATCTATTGGAGACACTTGTAGATAGGTTAACATCGACAGCTGTGTAATATCACATCGTGGATCATCGCATTCATTTGTCATATAGATTTTTACGCATTATAATGTACCAAATGCTTTATCATTTTACTACTATTATATATAGATGACATAATATGTATGTTGGAAGTAATATCTGGAACTACGAATCCGATTTTTTTTTTAATATTTTATTATAGGACAGGTACATTCTCCTTTATTAAATACGAATGTCTATTTTTTTTTTAAATAAATTAGTAGTTACCTATCTGGTTGTTGACTTTGTTGTCGGCCTTATGCCGGAGCCAATCCTCGTAGCCTTGCTTCACCGCCGTCACGAGTACCATGAAGCTAAGTGGAGCTATGCTCGTGAATGGAGACACTGGACTATCTATTAAAAAGAAATATTTGACATATTTATTTTAATCTATATTTATAATATCACTACATAGTATAAAAACAAAGTCGCTTTCCGCTGTCTGTCTGTCCCTATGTATGCTAAGATCTTTAAAACTACGCAATGGATTTTCATGCGGTTTTTTCTATAGATAGATTGTTTCAAGAGGAAGGTTTATATGTATATTTCATTTATAATATAGTAGAAAAACACTGATAATTTTAGAGGTTTCTAATTTTATGTCGTAAATAAATATTTTTTTAAGCTTACATGGCAAACGCTGGCGGAACCTTACGAGATAGATCTAAATAATGTACTACAGTATTATACACCTTTAAAAAGGACTACAAAAAGGCCTGCGATGATATATGTCTATCTATTAGGGATAACCCACAAAAACTATTTTTTATCTATTACCTTTTACGAGAAATAATGCCTTATTTACGAAGCAATTTTAAGCTATACAGAATTTATTCTTATCCAGTTAAGTACCTTTACTATATTGTTCATTTAATATAGATCAACATGGCTCTTTACGGCATATAATTTAAATGAATATTTTCGAAGATATTACAGATTTAAAACACAAGGGACATAGCGGATGCGGCGGTGCCGGCCGCGGCGCGTGCCAATAAATAACACAAGAAAAAAAAAAAAAAAACAGTCAAACAATTTTTGATTATTAGCGAGAATGAAAAACATCAATTTTAGGTGATACGAAGTTCCCCTGGCCAGCTAGTAATGTTAAAAAGAGGAAAACTTTGTTTTTTTGATTGTTTATAATGGTTAATCTCTATAACTAAACGTCCGATTTTGAAAATTCTTTTTACGTTAGATAGATTATTTTATCTGATGTAACATAGGTTACGTATCATTACGTCACCAGCAATAGAAGCAAAGCTGTATTGATAAAAGAAACAAAAACGGACAAAAGTGATTAAATAAATTCAAGTTACACGCGAACGAAGTCGCGGGCACAGCTAGTACTTTATGTGGTTAGCAAAATCCTCTCAACTCCCGCGGTTAAAATGCACGCGTACAATACATTACGTTGATTCTCTTTGTATTAACTATTTCTATTTATAAATAAGTATATTATGTAATTATAATGTATTTAATTAACGAAACTCTATTTTATTTATTTAGTTATTTCTATACATATTTTATTTATTACTTTTTATTAAAAAAATCTTAAAAATATAAACGTTTCACATCTGCGTAGTGTCCCGTGACAGCCACCTATTTATAACCGTCTTCAAAAAAGAGGAGGTACTATGTTTGGCTGTAGGTATATATTTTTTAATGTGTTACTCCATAACTTCGTCATTTGTGGATCGATTTTAAATATTATTTATTGAGGTTTTATGTAGGTGATCTATAATTACAAATAAACATCAATTATCAAAACATACCAATAACAATAATATAAATAATTTGATAGCCAAATTATCGAGGAGGTTTATATGTATTTAACATCACGCTAGGACTAATAGGAGCTGAGTAAAAAACGCTAAGCGAGAAGAATAGGTCAATGCTTAACTGCTCTATCGATCATCTAGAAATTTTGCATACACGTTTTTTGCATTTGGTATCGACGGCCATCTGAGTTACCCAATGTAACTTCACTTGGACGCGGTGGACCCTTTCGAGTAACCAACGAGGCTCTGGCGGCTATTGGTCCCACATCTAGTTATGATCATGATAGCTAACCATATAATCCTTGATCCAGCTTGGTGGTAGGGTTATTGCCCGACTGATTAGTGACAAGCCTCGCTAGACTGCCGCAAAATAAAAGTTCAGTATGAACCTTTCTGTTCCGGTGTAATGAACGAGAAACAGCCCTTTTCCGCAAGGTTAGCAATAGAACTGTAAAGACCCTGTTGTTGCGGCTGTCTATAGGCGACAGTAACCATTTACAAACATACGGTCCGTCTGCCTGTTATAATAAAAAAATACGCAATATCTGGGTTACAAAAAAGGATATAGTGTTCTTTGCATCCAAAAGTACTGTTCTCGAGAGATTTAAAACACTCACCGATAACAATCGCGATGACCGTCACAATCAAGAAGTAGAAGTTGACCACCCTCCGAAACTGTTCCGAGAGGTTCTTCGGCAGGAACATCAGCAGTGTATACTTTGATGTTTTTATTTTGTTGTGTTTCTTCTTGTCCGCTTCGTCCACGACGCCGACCTCGATCTGCCGCGTCTCCGACGTGGCCGACACTTTGTTCCGCTGGAATACCGTGAATAATAAGTTCCATTTGCTTTTAAAAATATATCCATTATGAGCTTTATCCCGCGGCTTCGATTACGTTAATAATGTTTTTGTCACACAATTCGGATGACGCAATAAAAAGTTTCATACAAAATTTATCCCTCTCTTTACCCCACTTTTAATAAGTTTTGCTCGAGAAAAGTAACCTATCACCGTCTCCTAGGTCCCATCTATCCCTATACGAAAAATCATCATAATCCATTCAGTAGTTTAGGTGTGAAAGCGTAAGAAACAAGCATACTCACTTTCACATATATACTAATATTATACATGCGTATGTGAGTTAGTTTGTTTGTTACGCTTTCACGCCTAACTACCGAATTGACTCTGATGAATTTTGGTAAAGAGATAGAAGGGAACCAGGAGACGGTGATAGGTACTATTTCTCTAGAAAAACATATCGCAAGTGGGGTGAAGAGAAGGATAAACTTTGTATGAAACTTTTAACCGCGTAACCGATTCGTTTGACAATATTAATATTCACGCGAGCGATGCCGTAAATAAAAGCCAGTCAATAATATATTATTTCAATTATTTTATTATTATTATTTATATTAACTCCCGTTGCAATGCATTTATTCATACCCTCCAAGCCATACCCCGGGGTATTGGGAGGGTTTGTGAGACTCGTCTGGTGTTAGTCGCCGGAAATACCCTCTGAATACACATTTGTATAATAAACAAAGAGTTACAGTACTGTAGTTTATCACTATTCGCTGTGTATATTTATGTAAGTATGTATAATAAGTTTATTTATTTTGACTACATTTTGCTTATTTAATATGCTATTCGTTATGAATTATTTATATTAGGTTAGTATATTTATAATTACACTCTTATTTCACCAATTAATTTATTTGCACTACCTACAATGGTAGTAATTGTTTCTTGCTACGTTACTGCTGGTTAGCTGGAAGAAAATGCCTTATGGCATTAAATTCACCAGTGTATATAATTGAAGTGTAACAAAGAATTCATTCATTAAAACCCCACGGTCATCTGTCACCTTGCTGGTGCGACACGAGCTCGGTCCTGCAATCACCGCTTTACCCCAGGGACTAGCCCGGCTTGATGGTAAGCCAGGCCCCATCCGGGCAGCCTCGTCAGCTACCCTTACCAAGAGCCGGACTGGTGCAAGGGGAGGACGGTTTCCCAACTCGTCCCCCCGTGTATATTGTATTATAATATGTTTATGTATACATGTATATTCTCCTATTAGTGGTTCTATATAATTTTCGAATTGAATTTAGAAATAATTACATAGCTTTTTTTTTGTAATTATTTTTGGAACATTTACACGCTACCTCCAGTAGGAGGAAAGCTGTATTGAAAAAAGTAAAAAAAAACTGACAAAAATCTTTACTAAAATTATAAATGCGAAAGTGAATTTGTTTGTAACGTTTTCACACATAAACCGCTGAATCAATTGTGATACATTCTGGTATAGAGATAGATGAAATCGTGGAGACGATGATAGCCTACTTTTACTCACGAAAAAATGATTAGAAGTGAGGTAAAGAGAGGTTGGTTCAAAACAGCCAGTAATTTCTCAATGGATGCGCAGTTATAGTTTGCACAAGTCTGCTACGAAACATCGTAGGTACTACCAGTGAACCTGGCAGACCTTGTTCTGCCTTTCGAGTAGTCAATCACATCGACTACAGCGACATCTATTGCGTTATGATCACTTATCAGATAAAAATTATCCTATCTCTCAAGTTGGATCAAACTGCACACAGTGTACAAAATTTGATCAACATCGGTTTAATAATTTAGGAGTTCATCGCGGACCAACAATACGACAAGAATTTTGTTATATATAAAGATGTATCGTAATGAATTAGATGAACTGAATGATGTACAATAGAACGTTTCATTTCACACGAAAATTCACTTTAAAAACATATAACATTTTCTACTCACTTGTCGTTCTGCGCTTATATCATGATCGTTGTTTGTGCGAATAGAAGCGTTGGGTCCAAGGTTTCTTTCAATATCGTAGTAATCAATACCTTCTACAAGTTCATTATTAGTTTACTTCCTAGACAAGAATTTGTCCTATACTTTTTTTTATGTATTAGCGGGCGAACGAGTGACCGTGTTACATGATGATAAGTGATCACCGCAGCCCATAGACACCTACAGCACCGGGGTTACTGCATATGCATAGCCGGCCTTTATTGGAGGAACTGGCTCTCAAGTGCTACTATCGAAACAGACCTATTGATATTGACCAGGCGGGCATCAGAAAAAGCGCTACCACCATGCTATGGTTTCCTCATTATGTTTTCCTTCACCAAAAGCTAAAGGTCATTGTAGGTGGTTGGATTCGATTCGTTCCATGACGCGGCGTTCCTACACACTACTACTGAGCTATCATCGCTTCATTTCTATACAAAGCAGAAGATAAAAATTACCTACTCACGCAAGGTGTTGCAATTTTTACACGTGAATAAATGACGTAATATTTTTTAATATTTAAACTATTCGGAGTCGTGTCAAAATTTCAACAAGAAATTAAATACTATAAATAAACCTTCGAATAAATACATAACATAATGATTTCTTATGTTTACGCGTATATTATTCATTGAAATAAAACTAATTTAAACGGATTTTATCGCGGCTATTTATTAATTTTAATCCCTTTTAATTAATTTTGAAGTTAAGGGATTAAAATTAATAAATAATCGCGTTTAAATTAAATTAAAAAAAGTTTAAATTAGTTTTAGTTCAAATACATAACATAAAAAAGCGTGACAACAATTTAAACAGCAGTTTTACAACAGCATTTATTATATGTTTTTGAGTTAAGAGAAAATTGAATATCAAACAACGTCCGAAAAGAAGTATGACTTCTAACTTAACGTTTTGAAGCGATGATAGCTCAGTTGATAGTTTGTACGGACGCCGCTTCAATGGACGTGAGTTCGAAAGCGCCTACAATGAGTTCGCGCTTTCGTTGAAGAAAACATAGTGAAGAAACTATAGCTGAGTGGTAGGGTTGTTTTTAATGTCCGCCAGGGTATCTACCACCCTTAAATTGAAAATCTGCTGACCTATAACTTATAACCTTAACTATAAAAAACACTGCATTACATTACTTATATATTTCTATTTTAAGCTAAACGATATTGGAATAGTATGATTATAAAAAACACGAAAAAAAACGCGTAATAACAAGCATTTACCACTGTAAAACACAAAAGTTTGGAAAATCCAAAAATACACGCCTCATAATCTCATTTTTTTTTTGTTTATTTATTCTATAATCTATTCTAGTTCTTATTTTAGTTCTATTCCTAATTATACTGAAGCTTAAGAAAAAAAAAGACTCGATTAGTAAAGTATTTCGGTTATTATCGTGATAACATACAGGATTCGCACATGCAAACACAGGGATGTCCAGGACAGAACTTTTTTAAACAGTTCTTTGACTACTTTAAATAACAAAAATGGCACCAAAAATATCATGAGTGTTAAAAATAGTGTTCTTTCTTGATATGGGTGTGTATATATGATTTCAGAAGTGCGATATATGATGAATAGAGACATTTTAAGTTTGAAAAATCAGTTGTTATGCGTGAAGGGACAGCATTGAGGTAGGTTAGTACCTAGTACCTAGTACTAACCTACCTCGATGCTTCGGTTAGGAGGCGGGCAATATCTATTAAATCACATTAAAAAAATCCAACGGCCTTCCACAGACGGCCAAATATTTGAATTGTGACTCAATACTCTTGGCGCAGAAGACATTTCTAACTGATTGTGACAACAGAACTATGCTTTCCCAAATAACAATGTGCACAGTACGCCAGTCACAACGGCTGTTATAATGCCACTCTTCTCTAGTTCGAAAGGAGTGATTATCATCATTTACTGGCACATCAGCGATTTCAGTTCAGCCGACAGGATCTATTTTTTACTGTTTCTATCGAAGTATAATAAAGTGACGTCACTGTTTGTCTTGGAAGACTTAGTAAAAAAAAAAACCTTTTTTTTTTTTTATAGTTATAGTTTGAGCGTTGCGGCTACAATCTTACTTGATGTTAAGTGACTACGTGACTCAAAATGGTGGACACACTATGAAGTGCAACTACCGGAACACACCTATAGAAACTCTATGGTGGTATAGTTACTTGGCTAGGTGGACATTAGATGAGTCCTACTACCACGTTATGGTTTCAACACGACATTTTTCTTTCACCGAGAGATCAGACTCATTGTAAGGATTCGAACTCACGTTCATTGACGCGTCGTCCGTAGACACTATCAATTGAGCCATTATCGCTTTGAACTAATTGATACATTAGAAGCTGATCAGGTCGACGTTATTATTTATATACATGATTGATTCCAGACTGATACATATCTATTCATCACTAGGGTGGTTGTATGTTGTTTGCAATACAAATGGACACAATTGCAGAATACTGGATACATTATATTTAATCTACTTTAGTTTATATGGACGTTGACATACAAAAATCTACCAACAAATGCTTACAGAATACCTTATTTCAAGAAAGTAGACCTCTTCCAATAGTTGGCATTGTACTACCCACATCTCAAGTTTTAAGACTTTATTATATCATTGCACTTTGTAAGACAATTTTACAATAACAAAAATGATTATTGTTCCAATAAAATATGTTTAAAAAAGCTCAACGTTTGTAATATTTTACCTTCATCCGTGACTTCTTATAATTTAAAAATTCAAACATGTCTATTGTAAATCGGTATCCAGTTTGAAGGGCGCCCATTCTTCGCGGTCACAACAGCTGGAGTGCCATCGTACGACTTCCAACAATGTCATGTCAGCATTGCTCCACCACGCCGTCACTGGTGCGAACGCGTGAGAAGTTGACCACATGACCGAAGCATATTAGTACTTGCCTATACACTAATAAAAGATTATAATAATGTTGTCGATAATTTTAAATTTTTAAATAAACACATTTGCTATATTCCGAGTGGTTCCGTACAAGGTAACTTGAGCTTATTTTTAGTAGTACTAAGATAACATGTAAGTAATGTATGTGTCCTTAATAATCTAAATAAAACTAATTTAAACAGATTTCATCGTGTTTATTTATTCATTTTGATCCCGACGTTTCGAAAGCTTTTCAGCCTTCGTGGTTCAGTCCACCCCGTGACCAAAAATTATTATATATTAAATTATTTTTATTTCGATGTGTCCTTAATATTTCAAGCAAAGGACCAGCGAAATCGAACTGCATTTGCAATGATGCAGGTAAATTTAAAGTTGTATTTTTTTAATTTCAGGCAAAGGGCCAATGAAATCAAATGACACTTGAAGTAATAAGGTTAAACTTAAAATCTCTTTCTTAATACGTCAGGCAAAGGAACAACGGTAAAAATGACTATTGCGGTTCTATAAATTGTATTTTTTATATTACTGCAAAAGGAGCAGCGGAATTACTTGACCAATGCAGTAGTGCAGTTAAATTTAAAGTTCTGTTCTTAAAATTATGGCCAAAGTAACAGCGATATCATATGACTTGCATTAATGCCGTCTCAATAGAAATGGTACTTTGAAAATTTCGGGCAAATAATCAGCGGAATCTTATGACTCTTGCAGTAATGGGGTGGTTTTAGAAGTTGTATTCTCAGAATTACGGAAAAGGAACAGCAGTGTGAAATATCACTTGCACTAAGAAGTTAATTTTGAAGGTGTATTCTTAAAGTTATGGACAAAGTAACTGGGATATCCAATGACTTCGAGGCAGTTAAATTTGATCCTTTATCCAAATCAAATCGTATTTCGGCGACTTTTGTTGAGTTTTCTCTGCGCTTGTCACAAAACCCAGTGAAAATTACCAAGACCGTTAAGTTCAAAATGTTTCTCAAACAGAAAAAAGTCTCGACGCCATACTTTTAAAGCAATTAATCCCTTTGCCTGTATTTTCTTATAATACATACTAGTATCATAGGACTTTCCTTTTCATGTTATCAAGGTTCGAAGCGTAACGTATGTGTTACTTTAGCCAAGAATTACCTTTTTTATGGAATAGGGGATAAACGAGCAAGTGTGTCACCTGATGATAAGTGATCACCGCCGCCCATGGACAACCAAATCACTGGGAAATTCGCAGGTGCGTTGTCGATCTTTATTGGAAGGACTGGCTCTCAAGTGCAACTGCCGGAACATACCTATTGCTATTTGGCGGCAGATTTTCAACTTGATTGTGATACCTAGCCAGGTGGGCATTAGAAAAAGCCCTACCACTATGCTATGGTTTCCTCACGATGTATTCCTTCACCGAAAGCTCAAGCTCATTGTAGGTAGTTAGATTAGAACTCACGTCTAATGACACGGCGATTCTACACGCTACCACTGAGCTATCATCGCTTCAAAGGACCTACGACTTTCGTTTGATGATTCTTTATTAGCGTTTTGCATAAGTATCTAAACTAGATCTATATTTACATCAGCTGCGTGACTAGCAAATCAAGTAATATGTTTGTATGTAATCAACTAAGTATATTTTTAAATTACCCTTTGATATTGTATATTTATTTATTTTATCTGAAATAAGGAAAATAATTGCCAACTTTTAGATAGTAATCGAGTTTTCACGATAATCGTAATATTAAACTGTCATGTAGCAGATAAGGACTAAATCGAAAATCCTTGTATCAATACTTCAATCCTAAGATTAGACGGATGATGTATTTAAAACATACTTTTTTTTTGCGTCTCAATAATCTTTTTCAGTAATAGAATTGGACTAAATTAATAAACACATTTTTACAAATCTATATTAAAATAGCGATAATGTTTGTTTGAACGCGGTATTCATAGAAAATACATGGTCAGTTTCAAAAAACTTTGCAATCATTTATGAAGGCTGTTTTGAAAAAGTTACAAAAACGGGTAAAATTGAATATATAATTACAGCTAGAACGCATAATATATGTACAATAATATAGACTAAACCCGGCATGCGTGGTAATGCCACTTTTTGAAATTAATAATGTGGTAAAAAAATCCATCTACGGATTTCCTCGTCGAGAGTTAGTAAATATTAAGTAAGAATATATATTTATAGCTAAAACTATTTATCAGAAACATTGGAAATTTGATATCAACTGCGTGATCATACTATACATAATGATGTACTTAGATTACATACATTTTTATGTGTATCGATACTATCTAACATAATTGTACTTAGGTGGTCAATTTAAGTGTTATCTCGATCAATTTACTAAAATCACATCACTGTTGAATTAACTAACTATATTATACACACATACATTCATTTATATACACGCAAAGAACTTTAAATTAAATGTAAACCCTAAGATATCCTTGGTTGGGACTTTTAATACATTGCATGTATTTTTATTCGTTTTATAATATTATATTATGGAATTTTTGAAGAGATGATAGCTTAGTAGTACTATATACGGACTCGCAGAGTTGTGGGACGTGAGTTCTAATCCGCCTACAATGAGCTTGAGCTTTCGGTGAGAGGAAACACCTTTGTATCAACATTTATTAAAGACTCACTGTTTTTTTGTTTTTGTTTTCGAAAGAATATACATTGTTAGCCGGAAAGGCTTTTAAAACTTGGCATGGTTTCTTGGGGCGGATGCTGAAGGCACTCAGCCCCGAAGGACTTTCACTGTTGGTCGTAGGGTCTTATACAGCTTCAGTGAACTTTGGTGGCGAAAGCGCAGTGAACTCCGGCCAAAGGACAACGTGCGAAAATTTGCTGGCACTAAGTTGAGCACATGAGCTGTTGCCAAGACGCGAAAAAAAGACGAACGTGGAACACATTAATGTTAATAAATCCGAATTATTTGTATCACCAGTCACGTAGCCACGTTTTACGGTTATTTGCTAACACCAAGCGTTTATTGCTCTGATTTCGCCGATTCACCGTGATCAGACCAAGCGCGTGCATTTAATGATTATCTTGCGTCTTTATCGAGATGTATACAATGGGAAAATAAAAATAAGCAATCATCGAGAACCGCTGAAAAATGTGAAAACGTTTAAATAATCGTCACTTTTGTGGATTTTCGAAACATTAATTCTTATTAATATTATATTTTACTAATAAATGCGGAAATGCATTTGTTTGTTTCTTACACTTTCATGCCTAAACCGATGAATTAATTATGATGAATATTTGATATAGAGATTGATGGGACCCTGGAGACGGTGATAGACTACTCTTTCTCGCGAAATATTCACGGTATAAATATGCTTGACCATATCCCTCATTTGAAAAATTATGGGCTGTCGTCACAAACTTTCATCCCCTATTTCATTCCTTCGAATTCTATTAACATGACAATAAGCAGGCTGTGTGATTCTCCAGAGTTCAATCTATCTCTATACAACAATTCATCGAAACCAGTCATTGGTTTAGGCGGTAAAAACGGAACAAATATATTTAAAGACAGTGTTAATTTTGCGTTCATAACATATTACTTTTGTGGAACAACTCAGCTGACGCAATAACAAGTTCATCTCACTTCCGCGATTTCGTGAAAAAAGTTGCCTATCACCGCCGCCAGGATCCCATCTATTTCTATACCAAAATTTACCACAATCGATTCAACGGTTTCGCGTGAAAGTGTAACACACAAACAAACAAACAATTTCACTTTCACATTTATAATATTAGTATTAGGAAGGATATACTTTATTTTATCAGATAAAGAAAAATCCGCCTGTAGATATTGCTGTAAATCGGTCAACGGAAAATAAAAACAAAAATGGTATAGGTATAAAGGATTTATGCAACACAAAGACGGTATGTTGTAGTCATAAATACTGACTTTAAATAAAAATACTATATCAATCTTAAAAGTAAATATTTTAATATTACACGACATAATTTTTTTCATCTATAAAAACTCGTGCCAATTGTCGACTGTTTGTGTTCGTACAATTTGTTCTTAGCAAGTGTTCACGTTGTAAAAGAAATATACAAATTCACTATAGTACAAAAATTGGTATTTTTTAAATAAGTACACCACATTGTACAGTACAATTTGGTATACTTATTTAAAAAATACCAATTTTTGGACTGAAGCCGATTTGTTTTTATATCCCTCATATATTAAGTTAATAACAAGTCAAAAATGAGAAGAAGTCTTCAATATATAGACTCGTTTCTACCCGCGGCTAGGCTCGTGTTAATGCAGATATTGTCAATCTAAAAGTTAGTTTCCTATCCCACGGGGACTATACTGTTACTGCATGAAAAGTACTCCATGTTCTTTTCTGTATCCCCGACAATGTGTATGCAAAATTTCATAATAATCATCCGAGCAGTTAGCACATGAAACGGCCAATCTCACAAACGCATACAAAAGTAATTTTGACGTTCATAATCCCCTTCTTAGGGCCTAAATTGAATAAAGATTTTTAATTTGATTTGAAAAAAAGGGCAAACAAAGGAGCATTGTAATTCAAAACTAATTAACCCAGAAACATCGACAAACATTTTCGCTACGAACGGTCACATCCCTATACCGATAAGTTCAGTAGTTTTCACAGAATTGAACTTCAAAGAGACTGTAATTTCCTTATTTATTAATAGATAGATTACGATGATAGACGATACGCGAGTTAAAGCCGATGCAAATGTGTGGAGTAGAAGCAAATGCGAAAACACCTGTTGCCCGCCCAAACAGGCGAAGGACGAAAACTATGTCATTTTAGTGGGTCTTTCCCAACGACCTATGCCTTGCCCAGCCGGGACGGGATATGTGAACGCATTTCCTTGTACAAAAAAACGATTCTCGAATAATGCAAAATCAAATTCTATTATTTACAGGCACTGGTACGTTATTTTCAATTACGACATATATAGCAAGTAAACGTCCGTGTATTATACTAATATTATAAATGCGAAAGTGGGAATCTTTCGTCACGCTTTCACGCCTAATCTGTTGAATCGATTGTGATGAATTTTGGTACCGAGATAGATGGGACCCAGGAGACGGAAATAGGCTACTTTTCCTCGCGAAATCTCTATTGTAACTGGGGTAAACATAGGGATAAACTTTGTATGAAACTTTTTATTGTGTCATCCGATTTGTTTGACAAAATCGATATTAACGCGAGCGAAGCCGCACGTAAAATCGAGTAACATATAAACAAAACTTACACAACAGCAACATAACAGACGAAAACAGAATCGCACACATTCACAGAACCTTTCTGTCCAATTGGAAATTACATCACCACACTGTCTCATTATAAAGTCGGTATATAATATATTGTTATTAACATTTTAACGAAACCCGAGTTATAGAGCGGTGACCCTGTTCGATACTAAAACGATAATGAATGTACCGTCGGCTAATCTGATAGCGAAAAATTATCTTATCGACGTTCAATACGGTATCAATAAAAAGTCGATGGTACCGGCCGTGTTGAGACTCGTTACGTCACGTCTACTTGGCCCTAGACCTTCTGTTATCGTATCTATACAAATATCTCCCAGCAGGCCGTGGTATCAGAGTTCTCATAACACTATGGTGAAAGACAAAATAAGCAATTATCGAGAACACCTTTTTTCAACAGCGCCCTAGGACACGTTTTTTTTCATCGTGGTGAAATGCTTTTAGGCATCTCCTACCTGATGGGATGGGAGGGGTATGTGGGACTCAACCGGCGAAAGACTCCTATTAGGCCAAGGAGCAAGATGTGTCTTCACATTGCATCTGCTCCACACATTGCATCTGCTCATGTCGACAAAAAAACAACCACCAAATAGCCATTAAAACTTCAGGATGTTTTGCATTTTCTTTACCTACGTTTACCTAGTCCAGTGGTGGGCAACCTTGTCATGCAAAAGAGCCAAACATATATAATACATAGTTTAAATCTATTCAAAGAGCCATATTTCTTGAGTTGTGCTTTATAAGAAACATTATTACGGAAATAAGTAGGATTAAAAGTATGATTTTTTTTAAGGGACCCACCTCTTAGCCTGGATGCGTTCACAGCTTTACCGGCCTTTGAGGACGAACGCGGAAGGCGCTCGAACCCGAGAGGCAACTCCCGTAATGATGTCACTAGTGACCAAACCTCGACTTAGACTGTTGCCGGGACGCGAAAGATAGAAACGAACGCGGTAGTAACTAAAAACAGAGAGTGATTGTAATGTGTCATAAAGGCGCCAAGGATTATACTGTGCAACCCTAGCTCCCAATAAAGGCCAGCAACCCAGCTGCGATTCCCTTGCAGCTGTGGGTCTCCATGGACAGTAGTGATTACTTACCATCAGGTGAAACGCTAGCTCGTTTGCCCACTGTTACATAAAAAAATAATATAAAAGGCATTCATAAAAATAAACTACAAATACTCCGCTAATGTGAACTTTGGCCTTGCATTTCCTAAGAAAGTACGAACGAAGGTAGATAAAGTAAAAATTTTACCCGCCTCTTACAAGGTAAGATAATAAATTGTAGCCCGTGCCTACACCAAGCATTTCGTGGAAGAGCCGCAACCGAGGAGTCAGAGAACCGCGGTTTGCCGATCGCTGACATAGTCCTATAATAGTGGGTCCAAGAGTTACTAAGCAAGCCAGCCTGACAGCGTCACTGGCTGTGAAACCAGATTTATTATCAGTCGCTGCTGATTTGGACTGTACTGTACTTAACAGCAGGTGCAATATAGTCACCATGTTGTGCATCATAAAAAAATCTACATCACCAAAAACATCATACGCGCCTTGCACGAATTTATCGATGTGTGCACGATAGGTACGACCACAACCCAAATAAACATGCGACAACATATTTTCATACCATATTTTCCGTATGTTCCTCGGATTTCTACGATATATATTATTCTCATCATTTTAAACCAGAACCTACTACCTCCAAATCCGAGTAATTATTATTCGGTATAGAGCATCTTTTAACCATACTCGCAGTTATAATAGGCAATAACTGGTCAACGTGACGTTTCCATTCATTACCATTGGGTATTCTAACCCTGGAATTAAGTGAAGCATCTCCAGCAATAACTTTAGTAACTGGCTAGTTTTTGGCACGCGCGCTAGAAATTTATCACCGATAGCGACATTACGTTCTGATCCAGACCGAAGAACAGCTTGCTCTGCAAATATTCCGCAACTTTTCTTTCGGAATTCGGTCTAAGTGCATCTAACTTACCTCGTAAATGCCTATTACCACTGTTGCTAATCCAGTTGCAGCTGTATTACCTTTATAGGACTACATTATATTGATCATAAGCAAGTTCGTATGTCGACTCGCAGTTGGTCGATTTTCGGGTGAATTTGACCACCATTTTGAAAGCTAGACACGCGCTTGTACCTTGCTGTACCCTATTAATAACATTTCATCCCCCTTTTGAAAAATCCTATTTGTTAGGTTTCGTAAGCTGTGGTCACTTACAACGGTAGAAAATCGCATACGCCTTGCTGTCCTTTTAAAACACGCTCATCCCCACTTTGAAAAATCTCACATTGTTTCCTCTGGGAAAATCGCCACCAAAACTTAGCTTTACACCTTTCATTGTCGTATCGGTCCATGGTATCAGGGTTGTTATATTTGATATAACCTTTTTTTATTTATATTTCAATATTTATATATTTTTAAGTTCTTACAGTATTTAGACTAACTAGTTAGTATGTGGAACACGGCGCTACCAATTACATTTACAGATAGCATTAAAAGCATATGCATGCCAATTTACATTATGATCAGTCTAATTTATGTTAAAATTTAGCATTTTATCCCCAATGTGAATCCATAATATTAATCATCACAGTGTCAAATTGCATATGTCAAGTAAATCGAATTTAAGTAAGGTAATTACAGCAAATAAATACTAAAAATATATATTTTGTCACCATATTGATAACATCTATATATTAATAACAAAGTATATAAGTACTATAGTTGATATAATTATATAACTTTCAAAAATATCCTATGTACAGATTTGGTTCATTATATGTATACATATTTTTAAAACTTAAATAAACTTATTAAGTACTTAGTCAAATCAGTTACATGTATACATTTTTGGGATAAGTTTTATGAACAAATAGTCATTTATACAAAACTGAAAGTTTATATATAATCTTTATTTTTGATTTTCTCTTGCAAGTGTTAGTCTTACTATTGATATATACCTCATATTATTTTATTTTATCTACAGCCCTTATATATAATTCCTCTGTAAGGCTTGCTCAAACTCTTAGTGACATATGTTTAGGTAATTTTTTTCTTCTTTGATGTTGACTGAGAACAGGCAATCTGTTCCTATGATATGATACAAAGTCATTCTGTTGTTGGGTTCTTTATTTTATTTTAATTTGTTAATCTCCAGAGACTCCTGTCCAGAGTCGACCTTCACAGATTGTATTATTTTGCTTTTTCCTAGACTATGTTCAATTTAATCAGCAGTACACCTTCCTTATACTTTCAGCTTTTACACCAATATGTTGATGTGTCTCAATATATAGAACATACCATACATGATAGAATAAAAAAAGTTTATTGAAATGAAACTTCATGGGAGGGCCTTGAAATTCTGATCTGTAACCTTTTTATGCAACACTCGTTAGATAAAGTAAGCTCAAGGCAACGAATGGTGAGAAATAGATATAGTGATGTTTCACATCAGTTGTTTGGTCTTAAGGATGCACAATTTTTTTGTAATATAAACTTTTTTATAACATGAACTTTTGTGTAATATTCAATTCAGTAAGATACAACAAATATGCTTTCCAATATCAATATGTAATTGACTGGACCAGTGTTTTTACGTCTCTCTACTCAGTTTATAATACATTCGACAGTCACACTGTTTTCCCTTTACCGGTAGTCAATAACATAGTCGAGAACTTCTGAAGACTATATCACCTTTGGTCATATCTTACAATTATGTTGGTTGAGTTCTATAATGTCCAATATGCGAACATACCTTCATCAAAAAGATTATATATAGCCACAGAGTGCATCAAAGGACAGAACAACTTCACCCTGAGTAATACCATTGTATACCGATCCATAAAATTAACAGTCACCATAGCTGAAAACGGCGTGGTTGAGGTCATCATCAGTGATTAACTTAACTACAGTGCCACCTATTCCATTTAGGGGTATTATAAAACGGCTTCATAAAACCATATACACACTAATTTGTAAAACAGTGATGACATTTAGCAATTTCACAATAAAAGCCATCCATTTTATTATATGTATATAGATTCAACCACCCCCCAAATCATATATTAGGTGTATATGTAATCTGTATTTGATTTATAGCCATTATCAGAGCTTCATAATCCATATTCTAGTGGTAAATCAATTTTGATCAAAGGTGTTATCAATCCAAGAAATGTGGTTATAATATTTTTGGTTTTGTTTTTAAAAGCAGCCAATAAAGTCTCTGTATGACATGGATGAACAATAAAATATGGTCTATGTAAAATAGGATGCTCCTGTTGAGTTATAACTGAGTAGAAGTCCCTTTCGTTTATCCTGAAATAAGAGAAATAACATCTTAATTAAAAATACATTAACAATCATTAAGCATATTTGAAATTTTGGTATGTGTTTTATTTGATTTTATCACTTTTTTCTAAATAACAGACTTTCATGTGATGATATTTGAATATTAATCAACATAAAAGAGTGGAAAATTTATAGATCACTGAATGAAGCCTCGAAACAATAAAAGTGTTTGATAATAAATTGAATTAAAAATACAAGATTTACAATTGGTAGATAGCCAAGCAAGTTTCCAATAATCCAAAAGGTACAATTCCAAAAAGTTTCCAATCCAAAGAAAATTTAAATAATGTTACAATTTTTGAAATAATATATTTTGTTTCCCCTTTATAATTAGTATAATGTTAATAATTATCACTATTCCAAGATCAATAAAGTGATGTAATGCACTTTAAAAAGGAACTATCACACTTTCAGGTTTGGGCACTGACATAGTATTTTCTGTGTGTCTAAACGTGTTATCAATAATAAAAAATAATATATAAAGTTTTATTAATTAGCATTTTATTGTAGTATTCATATATGTAAAAATGTAGAAACTGACAATATTTTCTTATGAGACATTTTATGTTTGTATAAAATAAACAAATAATAAAAATGGTTTTTTGTATGAACTATTTGCAGAAACCCATGTTATTCATCCACATCAACATAATAATCTATGCTTAAAAGATAATTATTTTTATAAACTGCCTTCAAAATTATCCAAGGTAGAAAACTTTGCAAGCACTCCAGAAGCAGCAATTTTTGCGAGTATTTAGTTTTAAAACCAATGTATATGAACATATACAATCTAATAGAGTTGTATGCAAATATATATAGATTCTAGGTATTTATAATTGAACAATAAACACTATTTATACATTTTAACTTGCTTAAACTCAGACATCATCAAGTTAAAACTGCCCATGGAGTTTTTATTGTATCTAATATGTTTTGTCCTAAATAATTATTGAATTAGGAATAATTTAGTTTGTTACCTTATGAAGTTATATTAGAAAATTATAAATAAAGAACTAGTCATTTTATAAATGTATATGTACTCACTTTATGAATGCCATTTTTCTAATATTCTCCAGAGTCAAGAGAACTCCTGAGGAATCCCAAATGTTAAAACTAAAGGAAGGAACTCCATAACTTATATTGTAGAAAATAACATATTCGGTTTTCAATAAAGTCGCACTGTTGTCATTCTGAATGTGATAAAATGTTTTTTTTATTAAATATGATTTTTTTATATCACTATCCTCGACTAGTTTCCAGCCATCATTGATTTGATTCGATATTTTAGCGAATTCTCTGGCTGCGTCCAAAACTTCTTCACTGGTTACATTTGACGCACTCATTTAAAAAATAATAATTAATGTATGTATCACCATCATTATGTATTTAGATTATTATAGTTACACAAATAATTATATATACAAAATAATTTGTAACCAAAGTTATATTTGTAAACTCCGTCAACTTTCACAATCAGTCGTCTTGAACGACAATATGCGAAATCGGTAGAACTGCCGAGTAAACTCAGTATATCTGGACCAAAAGTCGGTAGAGTATAAAAAAACAACATTCAATAAAATATAGTTATTTTAAAAGATAAGAATTATTATTTTACAATAACATTATTAATTTAATTTGATTCTTTTACAGTTATTATTTATTAAAACTAATAACAGTGGGTATTTACCATAAAAATTAAGTACACTACTTATATTAATAAATGATAACGACAACAAATTAACAACAAATATCTTAAAATAATACTTCAACGTAATATCACAGACGTGTTCGTTAATACAAACAATAAAAAGAACAACTGAAATTTGTTTTTTAGAATTTTTAGAATTATTGGTACCCATTATTTTATCCATTGCAGAAGTCATTTTTGAACTTATTTCGAAGTCACAACAATTAACGTCATTTAATAGATGTTTTAAATGTAAAAACTCAGTGATTGACAACCTACTTCTCTATTTTAATTCATGAGTTTCATATAATAATATGCGCTCAACATAGGCAGGTAAATGGGGCAGTTATAATATAGCAAAGATGGAAAAATGAACAAAGGAAACGTTTAATTGTCATCGTTAGGTTATCCCAACAGAGTATTTTTTAATATAATGCTAAAATTCTTATTGCAACTTTTACCATATGCATAGTTTGCGCCTATACGAATATCTTGTAACCAGCTAAATATTCTGCTACCCATTCTTTTCTGTAGAGTTGTACATTATTTTTTCGTTGTATGCTCGTTCTTGTATTCGGATACTTATGTGACGACAAATAATAAAACTAATTCTTAATTGTACAATTCAAAAGAATTTGCCCGAGAAATCTGCTGAAAAAATTCGTTATCTATTAATATACGAGTAGTAACATATATAACCAAGAAATTTCCAGTAAAAGATAAACGAAATGTAAAGCCAACCACGGACCGTAAAATCAGTTGAATTATCTTCTATTCGGTATTTCGGTAGTACAGGCGCCGTATCGGTAGAAATAATGGAAAATGGGTAGGTTCCAAAACATTATTCACCACGAAGGCTGAAAATCTTTCGAAACGTCGGGATCAAAATTAATAAAATAACCGCGATAAAATCCGTTTAAATGAGTAGATTATAATCTCATTCCTACGTCTGTCAAGATTTCATCTAAGAAAAACATATGAGGAAGCGCTAAAATTCTCAACCAAGCGAGTACAAAACTGTTACTAGCAGTAACATGAACTTTTCTGGACAACCTACTCCTCAGTCCGCACCGTGACCAAGAAGACTGAAAAGCTTTCGAAACGTCGGGATCAAAATTAATAAATAACCGCGATAAAATCCGTTTAAATTATTTTTATTTCAATATTACCTACCTATTCAAGGTGCGCTCCAGATACTGATCACAACGCTCATAACAGGTCTTCAGTCGTTCCACAAAATGACCGCGGTTGCTGTGAACGGGGCAAAAACATTATTAAGAAGTAATTGTGACGTCACTAAATCAAGTATAATGAAAAACGCAGTCGGTACCGTTGTGATCGTTATCTGGAAAGCACCAGCTGTGATATGCGATTCACATTAAGGGTGTATTTCGTTATATACTAAGATCACTGTAAGGTGTGACGTAAATCAGCATCAATCAGTATGATGAAAAGACGTTCCTTAATAGTTACTGGTTACTGTTTAAAACGGAATGCTATCCAGTATGCTTTCATCTATATTTATTTACTATTTAACTGTTTAAATGTTTTTTATAACTTATAGAATACCCTTAATTCTTCAGTTACTCTCATTTTATGCTAAGTATTGGTTTTTTGTTGTAAAGTTCGACAATATTTTGAAAATTTCCATGTATATTTTAACGACCGGTATCTTTGAATAATCAACAGTACAAGCAGTCAAATTTCTGGGCGCTGATAATCACGTGATCGAAACACTGAGAGTATTTTACCTAGAAAGCTCCAGTATTCACAGTACAAAAATGGCGACGATCTATGACATCATACATTTCCCTAGGTTAGTGCCGCAGTACACTGTCAGCCATAACGGGTCGAATTACTCCCCAGTAAGTGTACTGGACACTGGTCTCAGTGTATATCGGAACACAGCCTAAATTTATATTATTATTATTTATAACTAATTTAGATTTATTACTGGTTGTTGGTTATTACAATAGTGAATTATCTATGCTATTCATAGATTATAATAATGAAATGGCCAGAGAACTGGTTTTATTTAAAGTTTTCAAATAATATGTTCTTATCAGTGTTGAGATAAAAAAAAGTTATAAATTCAACACACCACCAAATTATCTGCGGTCTCGATCGGTAGTTATTTTTAAATAACAAGGTCAGTGGTCTTGAGCGGCTCGAAACCGGTGCGGTGTACCGATAAGTTTTGAAATAAAATATTTGTTTTAATTTTACTACATTCGCCCGCAACACGCCAGATTCTTATAACGTCCCAATTATAATCATAGTGCACGAGGTTACGGTAAATGTTCATAATTTAAAATTTTAATCGGTTGGGATTTTTATGGTTATCATAGTCATGGCTGGTCATTATTTTTTATATATCAAGTTCCTGTAGAGGGAACAACTACTTACTGTATTATATTATATATGTATAATATAATATAGTTCGATATAAATTTACTAAAACAGAGTCAATTATAATTTTAAAATTGTGTTAGTTTTCTTCGAAATATATCAATTTTCCGTGTTAATTTGTTACAGGTTCACAAATGGATAAACTAAAAAACAACTGGTTCACAGAGACATGTGATATGTGGCCAGGTGCTTCCTTTACTTTCGAAGTGAAGGAGGTTCTGCACTCGGAGAAGTCACAGTACCAGGAGATACTTGTGTTCGACACTACTAGTCTCGGTAGAGTTTTAGTCCTCGATGGTATTATACAGTGCACACAGAAAGATGAGTTCTCCTATCAGGTACAAAAAAGAAATTCCTATACATTTTCTATAAATAATAACATTTTTAATATGTTGGTATTATATTGGGAAAATGTTTATCCAAAAACAGAATATTCATGTTAGCATTTTATAATCCTAAACCAGGGGTTCCCAAAGTGTTTGCTACGGCGCCCTGGTGTGCATAGAGAGTGAAAAAGGGCATGGTGAAGTGATTCTCTTTACCAATCTCGTATCATCGTATATATATCCATTTTGATCAGCTAGATAGGTTAGGGTACCGTGTCAAACTAGTAAACATGAATGTGTGTTGTGAACTGAAAAGATTGGGAACTTCTGTCCTAAGCCGAAATGAGTAAAAAAATTTTTATTATTTTTACTATAGTATAATTTCAGTGGTAATTGAACATATACCATCATACATATAATATAAGTGAAATTAAATAAAATTAAAACAAGGGAATGTGTAAGAGGAAAAGAAAAAAAGAATATCAAAAGAATACTTTAATATTTCACTTCTCTCTCATGTAATAAAATATGCCGAAATGTATGCATATATATAAATATATAAATGTATGCCTCAAAAAAAAAGGTGTCTAAGAAGTTAGACTTCAAAAAAATATTAATTTAAATCTATACATAAATTAATTTGCAACTATCAAACTATGCAAGAAAGGAGTTTATATCTAGACTGTTATGACTCATATTCCAGGAGTTTTGACTATGTGTCAGCCATGATTTAGGTATACAATGTAATGGCTGATGACATCATCCTTCATGCTTACTTCCTTAAATACAATATTTATTATTGCCATTTTAATCTCACTAGCTATGCCCTTGGCTTTGTTCATGTGGAAATAAAACTAGTTTCATAATTTTTGCCTGTTTCTGTAAGTCTTTTGAATACAGCTTTGCTACTTTTAGTGATAATGTGATGTTAAATAGCCTAAATCCTTCCTCAATGTTTGCTCTTTATTGCTTACTTCCGTGATACAATGTTCATTATTATCACTAATATATCTTACTAGCAGTGCCAGTGACTTTATTCACATGAAACTAAAAATGATTACATTTCATTTTCCTATTTTTGTAACTTTTTCAATAGAGCTCTGCTTCTATTAGTGATAGGGTGATGTTAAATAGCCTAAACTCTCTGTCAATGAGTGCACTATGACTTAAAACAGGAATTTTTGATATCCAATCGGTAGTTTTTTTTATATATAGTTAAGGATTAGCCTTATGGGTTGATGTTGAGTGAGGATGTGGCCTGAGATATTAGATATGTTATGCCTAGTGGTGGGACTGGCATTCAAATACAAGTGTCGAAATACACCTATAAGTATTTGGAGGCAGATTTTCAACTTTTGGGTGGTAGCTAGCTAGGTGGGCATTAAAAAAAGCCCTACCACCATTCAAAACTTCTAAGATTAGAGAGTTCCAACCAACAGGCAAACATTGTCTTAACATTCTAAGTAGTCTATAATTTGACTGCAGTGCCATCTATGGTATTTAGGATATAGCTTAAAAAACTATCTCCATTAAAAAATTTACAAATGTGCCAATCTTCATGTTGATCCAGTTTTATACACTTATTATATGAATGGTATTTCAAAAGAATATCTTGAGGATATTGAATAACTAAAATTGTTTACCCTTTATTAAGTACTAGTTGTGCCTGTGACATCTTTCATAAGGAACTACCAACTACCTAGGAAAACCTAAGAAATCATTATGAAAATTAATTGATTTATGGTCTTTGTTACTTCGGGATAATATAGCATTCTAATGGTGAAAGAATTTTTGCAGTTATTAGTTCAGTAGTTTTTGAGTTTATTTGTTACAAACAAAAAAACAAAAGTTTCCATAATATTAGTATAGAAGTATGATAGATTGATTTTGGTGATAGAAAACATTGTCATGAAACAATAGCATGTTGGTAGAGCTTTTTCCAATGCTCGTGTGGTTAGGTACCACCATCAAGTTGAAAGTCTTGGACCAAATCATTACTTAACATCACATGAGATTGTGGTCATAACAGTAAACCTATAAACTCTAAAATAAAACCCAAACAAGATATTAAAATGTATGGTATTTTGCAGGAAATGATTTCCTTCTTGCCATTGTGCTGTCACAAGAACCCGGAGAAGGTTTTGATAGTCGGTGGAGGGGATGGGGGTGTCGCAAGGGAAGTGGCGAAACATCCTAAAGTCAAAGAAATTGTTCAGGTCTGTATTGAAACTGTAGATTACACTCTGTAGGAATATTTATACATAAAGTCTGGTTCCTAATTAGATTGTTAAAATTTTGAAAAAATATTTGTATTGGTGTAAAAATAAAATCGTTCTTTGTTGATAAGTGGCCGCTCATAGAATATGTTCACAGTTATAGGGGAGGGGGTGTCGCTTTCTGTGACAAATTTGACATGAAGGGCCGGGAGATCTAGGAAAACGTGGCATTTGCAGCTCATAAAATAATTAATTTAATAATTTAATTTATTAAAATTTTATTATTGTAAACAATAAATATTTAAAATATTGTATTGTGGGTACTGCTAGTAATTGCCATATATCATGTACTGGGGGGGGGGGGGGGGAGGGTTAGAGTAAATGTAACATCGCGTGACGAATGGGGGGAGGGAGGCTATAATGCTAACATTTTCCGTGACGTATTTTATAAATGGCCCCTAACACACGCTTTTGAATAGTTATATTATTTTTAATATGTATAAATTTTAGGTCAGTCACTATGAGATAAGGTATACGGGTCACATTGTGACCACGTCTATTTAATTTTATGATAAGGTTATTTTATCGATATAAGTTATTATACATACATTACTACATATAGTATAACTGTAGCAGATTCAAATCAATAAATGAAGAAAACTGTATTCAGGTTTACTCGATATCAAGTAATTCCGTGAGATATTTTATGAAGTTTATAGCCATTCATTAATTACGTAAGGGTATTTTGGGGGTGTTAAATAAATCTCTACATTTCCTTATATTGCGTGGCAGGGGGGTGGAATCATTCTTACGTAATATTTTATGAATCAAAATTCATTATTAAGAATCTAATTCCATTTTAGATTCCAAATAGTTTTCTTAATTTATAATTGTACAGTAGAATCTTTGTTTACACACAGTGTACAGTTGTGTACAGTTTTTGTTGTTATCCATGTTTGGTTCTATAGAAAAAAATATAGTACATTTTTCCGGGTATTATCGTATTTTTATTATTTAAAAAATAAAACACATTTACTTTCCTAACATAGTAGTTCATTATTTAGAACATCGAGGTAGAATCTTACGTAAGAAAGGGGAGGGGTGTTCGAGATATATTACGTGTGTTTACATGGGGAAGGGGGTCAAAGGTGCCGAAAATTATTCTTACGTAATTAATGAATGGCCCCTAAAGTTTAGCGTTATGGCCATAATCTCGTCTGATCTTACGTGACGATACGGCCCAATATGGTAGACACGCTAAGCCTGTGTTTGTATTTGGCCGCAGATTTTCAACTTGATGTTGGTTGCTAGCCAGGCGGGCATCAGAAAAATTAGTTGTAAAACCTGCCGCCAAATACCAATAGGTGTGTTTCGGCAGCTGCACTTGAGAGCCAGTTCCTTCACAGGTTTAGCGTGTCTACCAACTTGGGCCGTATCGTCACTTAAGATCAGCTGACATTATGGCCATAACGCTAAACCTAAAGTATAAAAAAAAATACTATGGTTTCCTCACGATATTTTCTTTCACCGAAAGCACAAACTCATTGTAAGTGGATTCGAACTCGCGTTCTCTGTTAGACTTTCTTTTTATGCCCTTTTGTATACTATGCGTTGTATATTTGCATCATAAAACGTTTCCTTTTTCGTTTCATGAATGCAAGCGAAACCACGTACAAGATTGAGTAGATTTTAATTGAAATATACAAATTCTCAGGTGGAAATAGACGCGAAAGTAATAGAGGTATCCAAGAAGTATTTACCGTTCCTGGCTGTCGGTTTCGATAGTCCAAAGCTTACGCTGAACGTCGGCGACGGCTTCGAATTCATGAAGAACCACAAGCAGGAGTTCGACGTCATCATCACGGACAGCAGCGACCCCGTAGGCCCTGCAGTCACACTCTTCCAGGAGGACTACTTCGCTCTGATGAAGAGTGCCCTCAAACCCGATGGGATTGTCTGCTCTCAGGCTGGGACCATATGGAACGACCTGGACCTGGTCTCCAGCACGCTGCAGTTCTGCAGGAACCAGTTCCCCGCTGCAGCGTATGCCTACACCACTGTGCCAACGTACCCGTCCGGGCAAATCGGTTTTGTCATCGGCTCGCTGGACCAGAACATCAAGTTTGACCAACCCTCGTTGGTGTTCTCGAGGGAAGAGGAGAAAGAGATGAATCTACGTTACTACAACAGTGATATTCACAAAGCAGCCTTCGTTCTACCGACTTTTGTCAAGTATAAACTGGCCTAGAATTATTCATGAAGCAACGGTGTACTTAACTGAAGCAATGATAGCTCAGTGGTAGCGTGTAGGAGCGCCGCATCATGGGTCGTGAGTTCGAATCGAAGCATCCACAATGAGCTTGAGCTTTCAGTGAAGGAAACAGTAGTATGGTGGTAGGGCTTTCTTTAATGTCCGGCTGGGTAGCCGCTAATTCCTGACTACCCTCAGGTTGAAAATCTCTTTCCAAATACCGATAGGTGGGTTACGGCAGCTGCACTCGAGAGCCTGTCCTTCCACAGGTTTAGAGTGTGTACCAACTTGGGCCGTATCGTCACTTAAGATCAGGTGAGATTATGGCCATAACGCTAAACCTTAACTATAAAAAAGTGAGTAAATAAAATATAAATTAAATGAGGCGGTCTTATATGTTTATTTGCGTTAAAACTAATTTTTAATTATTAATAAAGGTTATTGTGCAGAGTTCAATGAACAAATAAACGGTAGAATCTCTTTAAGTCGAACATCAAGGGAGACGCCAAAAAAATCGAGTTATAGAATTTTCGACTTATAGAGAATGGAGGTTTTGGTGTTTGAAGCAATGAGAACAAAACATTTTTTCTAGATTTGGAGGTTTTCGACTTATCGAGGTTCGACTTAACGAGATTCTACTGTACTTAGCAACTAGATTAATGAATAGGTACTAAGAGATATAAATCAATACTCGGTTCTGTAATACAGTGCCTTACATTCCGTATCATTCCTAAAGGATTTTCAAAGGGAGTTTTAAAATATTTATTATATCTAGTCGGTACAACTTTGCAATAACTTGATTGAATAGCGTTAAACGATTCTACTATATATAAATGAAAAGTGTGCGATCTGTTTAAATACATTATGGAAATTATTTTTTTAATATAACAAATAAAAATGAGATGTATTTGAGAATGTTTTAAAATTGTGTATAAGCATTTTAGCATAATAATAACATTTACAATTGAATATTATCACATTAGAAAACACTAACCAAATTTACAATAATATATATATATATATATATATGTCTGTTTGTTCATCAAAACTGAACCCAGCACCTTACCGACATATCATACATACACTTCAATGGTACGGGTTACTTTTAAAGTTAAACATATTTATAGTGGAAACCATTATTTTTATATTTCGTTCAATTAATTTTAAACTTTGAAAGATTATTTTTAATATGCATTTATATATCCCATAATGAAAACATGTAACTAATTACTATTTTTGCAATAATTTTAATGTTATTTACAACAGGTGTCAAATGTAATATAACATGTTTATGTAAATATTCAAGGGTCTATAAAGATCTGTCTAATATAATTAATACCTAGTTCTCGACTTATTGGGAAAGGAAAAAAATATAGAATTTGACCGAAAATATGATTTGGATATTGACTATATATAATATAGTCCATGAATAGACCTGTCCATAGATACTATAATCGATTATAACAAAAAATACAAACCAATATCATAATTTATTGTATTTCACAGAAACTGCTATCTAATCATATGTTTTTAATATTTTGCTCAATGTGATATAATATATATTCTGTATAATAATTATTGACGATTTTGTATATTTTTTATTCATGTTAAATCGATGATAAGATGATAATAATAATATTAAATGTATTTTTTATTAAATTCAGTTTTTTATTTGTATTTTTTTTATTTACAAACATTTATATAAACCTTGTCCTGACAATAACGAACACAATAAAAAAAGAATTATTCAATTTGATACGGTCGTTTGGAAGTTGTGGGAGTTCATACATTTCGGAAATTCATTTTTCTATAGATAGATATCTCTTGATAGAGTGAACCGATTGCGATGAAACAAAAACTAAGTAATACTTCAAGTTGTGTACTTATTTTTACGTATAAAAGTAATCTACATTGGTTTTGTACATTTTACGTGATGCTTGACAGACGGACACAAATTCCAAAAATTCTGGTAACGTGTTGTGTTGCTTATCCTTTAACACCCTGGATATATATATTTTTTAATATTTTCGATATACAAACACGACTTATCTACAGATTTATTTATTAATATTACAGATAATATTTGAAGTTTTAAACATATAGGACCAATTATAATAACTAAACCTATAATAACTGATCTAACACCTATAATAACTAATCTAACACCTATAATAACTAATCTAACACCTATAATAACTAATCTAACACCTATAATAACTAATCTACCCGCAATAAATATATACCATAATAGAAGCGATGATAGCTCAGTTGGTAGCGTGTACGTACGCCGCGTCAATGGATTTAAGTTCGAATCCCTGTAATGTTCTTGAGCATTCAGTGACGGAAAACTGAGTCTAAAATATGGGGTGACCAGTTCGCCACGATTTCTAGTACCTACTTAAAACGTGCTGGTATATATCTAATAATGTTTTAGATTTTTCATTATAATAAAAATCTACTTTTATTAGCAAATCATCAACATTTTTACATTCACCATTTATTAAGAATCTATTTGATTACCATTACAGCTGACAGACAGCTGTTAGATTTTTTTCTATACGCAGATGTAAATTCTGTTCCGATTTACCCTGCGAACAGTGTTCAGTGCTCTGACTACGGGGTAATTAGTTCCGTTGTGACTGACAGTATACTGCCGCAGTATCCTAGGGATATATACGTATATAACGTCATAAATCGTGGCCATTTTTCTAGCACTCGAACTTTCGAGGTAAGTGCTCTCAGTGCTTTTATCACGTGACCAGCAGCGTCCAGAAATTAACAGCTTGCAGTATCGATTATTTGAATATTCAAAGATACTGGCCGTTAAAAACAAACATGGAAAATTCAAAGATATTATGTTATCTAATTATTATATTGTAATCTATTACGTACATCAAACAAATATTATCTCGCGTTCGTTTATTATGCGTCTTCACCAGACACTAACACTGTTTCTCTTTTCGTATGCATCTCAATCCGCACAAATATTGTATTCCAAAGCCCATACATAGAGTAAACAACATTATAAAAGCGATGATATCTAACAAACAAAGTTGAAATCCGTTGAGCCAACGCGCGTGTGACGACATAGACAGGCCGGCAGCGCCGCCATAGCGTGCGACGCGCTCGATATGGAACACCGCCGTTTCCATCGGTGATTGTTCACGATGGCTCCATATTTCGCTGAACAGACGAGCCCGGTCTCGTTTCCTATAAACCGTGACAGTTAAAAAGAGAGTAGACTTGGAAAAACAATGACAAACACTCAGATATTAGGGGCCATTCATTGATTACGTAAGGGTATTGAGGAGGAGTAAGGGGGGTTAAGAAAATCTCTACATGTCCTTATGTTTAGGGGGGAGGGCGTGAAATTGATTCTCACATAATATTTCATGAATTAAAACTCAATATTAAAAATCGAATTCTATTTTGGAATCCAAATAGTTTTCTTAATTTGAAAGTGTACAGTTGACTTTAAATTTTATTTAAATAATTGTTATTCTTTATTCAAATAAATTAAAAAAACTTATTCTAATTTCATGTTTTTATTGTTATCCATGTTTGGTTCTACAGAAAATATTATAGTACATTATTTCGTGTATTATCGTGTTTTTATTATTAAAAAAAAACATTTCGTTTCCTAACATAACAGGTTATTATTTAGAAGATAAAGATAGAATCTTACGTAAGAAAGCGGAGAAATGGAGACATGGGGGCAGGGAGGTGAAAAGTGACCAAAACTATACTTACGTAATTAATTAATTACCCCTTAGCAGTATAGTTCAGTACAGTAGTTCGCAGGCCGGCATGTTAGTAGTGACTCTGGATGGATTGTCGATCTCACGATGGTCGCTGCTTTTTTTGGACTATACTGTACTTAACATCAGGCACAGTGCAGTCACTTTGCTACATCAGGTGTTATTACTTTTATGCGAAACTATAAACATCTAGACAGCTGGATACATGTTTTTTTATAGTTAAAGTTTAGCGTTTTGGTACACAAGTTTACCTAATGTTAAGTGATGATGTGGCCTAAGATTTTCGGAATAGTGCAGGGAACACACCAATCAGGTAGCTATGATAGCTCTGTAGTACTGTGTACGAACTCGCCGTTAAGAGATGTGAGTCCGAACCCACCTACAATGAACTTGAAGTTAGGGTGAAGGAAAACATAATGAGAAGTAGGGCTTTTTGACCTGAACCCGCTAAATGCGTTTGCGCGTTACGTTGAGAAAGTCCGTTAAGAATTGGATTTTTAACGCCACGTTAACAAAAAACGGCTGTACCTAGCCAGAAGGGCATCCAAAAACCCTTATCACCTCTATGTCTTCCTTACGATGTTCTCCGTCATCGAAAACCCAGGCACGTGGTGGATTCAACAAACGAATTCGCTTCAACACTAACAAAAATTGATCACGTATCTCTATGCTTACTCTTTAGATAATACTTTTTTTAAAGTCTCGTATACAGTGTCCTCTTCGATGTCCTTAAGACGTAGTACTTCAGCGACGCCGGCACGGTGAGCATGGGCCGCATTCCCGAACTGATCTCCGAGGATGGGTATGATAAGCATGGGCACAGCGGTCGCTGTTGCCTCGATAACACTCAGCAGGCCACCGTGGGTGACAAACGCTGCGCAGTTTCGATGGCCTGGTGAAGATCGTTTTTGCTTATCGAATTGTAAATTTAAACTCCAAAATATGCAAATGAGTGTTAGTAATAGAAAAATATGACTTCATCACCATGAAGAACGTCCAAAGAACGCTATGGCTGTAGTACCTCGGTTCGAATGCGTGTAATGATAACTTTTTGAAGTGAATACATCTATTACGCGGTTTGGATACGGAGTAAATTCATGTAAGTCGTCATCGACATGGTCACGTGACGTGTTAACGTACACACTATACCTGTTTCTGTTAGTATAACCGATGACGCTGTAAACAGTTTCGATTTACAAGTTTTAATGAAAGATTAAACAGTTAATTTGGCTATCCAAGGATAATAACTGTTTGTTTTAAGTTTTCACTTCTGTCGGCAGTCCTCATGACTGTTTTGGATTTTTTTTATTTATTTACAAAGGTAGCGTCAGCAGTGCGTACATTATAATATTATCTGAGTCCACGACTTCGCCTGGAACTAAAACTAAAATCATTTTCTCCGTTTTTTATAAATTTTTCATTACAACTTCGTTCCTATTGTTTGTAGCGGGATGTAATTATAGCCTTCATGATTAATTACACTATCAAATACAAAAATATTTTATGGAATCCGTCTGGTAGTTCCTAAGATTAGCGCGTTTAAACAAACAAATAAACTTTTCCGCTTCATAATATTACTACCTTTTACCCGCGGCTTGGCTCGTATTGAAGTCATTACATAAGTTTTTTTTTATCTTTGGTAAAAAAAAACAATAAAAGTATCCTATGTTACTTCTAATACCTCCAAGAATATGTGTACAAAGTTCAACTAAACAAAACCTTATTCTAAGAGTTGTTATTTCACGTTTATTTACTAGCATCACATATAGGTAATTTTAAAAACCCGTAAACGAGGCCAGAACGTGTCATTAACATAAAATGTTTCATTGTATCGTCAGTTATTGTTAGGTAGTAAAAATATATAATTTCGCTGTTGTAATACATTACAGTCGGGCATACTCTTTTGTTATTCAAAAGACGCGACTTTGAAATTCAAATAAACCTCTGTAGAGAATGACTACGTGTGTATTTTTCGAGTGAAGTATAATGAAAATAGATTACATAAATGAGTTGTAATTGGAATCCTAACGACTGTTTCCGCTTGATATAGACATAGTCCCGTCTCTATTGAAATTGTTTTCTTCGCATTGCAGACTCTTGGTCCTATGTGGGAACCGATGATAGCTCAGTGGGACCGTGTAGGGACGTCGCGTCATGGAACGTGAGTTGGAATCCAACCAGCTACAGTAAGCTTTCTCAAGAATCTCTTTCGGTGAAAGAAAACACCATGAGGAAACCTGCTTGGCTAGCTACCACCCTCAAGTTGAAAATCTGCCACCAAATACCGTTAGGTGTGTTCGCAGTGGCATTTGAGAGCCAGTCCCTCTATAAAGGCCGGCAACGCACCTTGGACTCCTCTTGTGTTGTAGGTGTCTATTGGCGGTGGTGATCACTTACCATCATGTGACACGCTTGCTCGTTTGCCCTTATTCTATAAAAAAACCATTTTCATTTAATTTGTAAATTAATTATGATTTTTATATAATATTCTTAATATGAGACTTAGTCTACTCTCTATATATATATAATAGATATAGGTATATTATTGTTATTAATTTTACTATTTTATTATACTTTTAAGAGCGCTTTTGACGTTATTGACTGTCAAATACATTGTATTTTACTTATAGATTAATCTATATACATATGTAGATTCAACACACATAAACTTATTTTTTGTCATTATAGATTGATTTACGTTTTATTGCCTAACGTAACAGGGGGTCGACAATTCATATAGGTATCTAAATAAATATTATAGCGAGGAAAAGTTTGTGTAAACGCGCAAATATTAGAAACAAGCTGTCGATTTTCAAATAATACGCTTGTATTTGATAGTCCAATTATTGAGGGAGAACTTAGGACATTTAATATCACGATATCACCAATAGGAGCGAAGTTGTATCGGAAAAAGTAACAAAAACGAGCGAAAATGATTAGATAAAATTTAAGTTTCACGCGAACGAAGTCAAGGACAAATACTAGTAGTATGAATATATTTTAGAATGTAGTCAACATTTGGTTCAAGAAACGAAGGGTAGGCAAAGGAATTATATTATTCATTTCCTATGATTTAAAAAATGAATTAATAAATGAAACTTTAATTTTAAAAAATATTAACAGGAAAGTAAAGAGTAATCGGAAGAGATAAAAGTGACCTTCCTCAATACGGACATGGCGTTATAATAAATAGAAAAATAATGATCAATACACTTACGTAATAAATCGTACTGCGGAAGCCATTTCATCATGCGAATGTTGTCAGGGAGGTTTGGTAGTTCGTCGTTTTCCCATTTCCACAGCACCCGCTGCGGTAACCTGGAGAAAGCTTTTACCATAGCCTGGACTCGCTTCCTCGGCAATGACGAGCCACGTACCAGCGATCCAAAGCTGAATAGTATATAACCGTCTGTCGCCGTGTTTATCCAGTCTTCTAACATCTATAAATGTATTCCGCCTCAATATATTATATTTTTTTACCTTAGTTCAGTAAAGTGCAGACATCGACAAGTCATGTGGGCCATTTGTTTTAACATAGGTGAGTCAAAATCACCTAGGTGGAAAATTTGCTTTGCCCGCAAATGAATGGCTAAATTCAGTTTTTTTTTTTACCAATTATCATTGGTAAATACTTTACTGTACTGCTATTAACTATATATAAAAAATAGTTCTTCAAAAGTGAAACAAATTCATTATTATTTGAAAAGATAACTATAAAAAATCATTTCGCGAACGTGTCTTAAGTAGCGAACTTTAGATAGTAGAACTCAAAAAAAAATCATACAATAAAATATATTCAATTGTTTTTTATAATTAGTGGCCTTTATAATATAATTTAATTATATGTAATAGTATGAAAAGGAAATAAATTAAAGAATATCAAGTCATAATCTTATGTCCAACACTATGAGCGTCATTTAACTGAACGCAGTTTTTAATGCCCGAAATAAATGTATTTTTAAACGGTTATGATAATACATAGTGTAGTGTTGTCATCTGCCCAAAATTACCAAACCCTATCACTTGAAAATGGCAAGAACAGACTTTAAAGAGGTCTGAGTTGCCAAGAATATAATAAAGAATATAAAAAGAAGATAGTGTAGTGGAAGACGTAAAGAAAGTAGGCGTGGGAGAAATGTCTCATGTTTGTGAATGGAACATTTGCATCTGGAACAGTAAATTGTTCCGAATCACTATTATGTATCATTTCGAACAATTAGAACATTGTGTCAAAGATATGGATTACAATTTTTTACATAACGTTACGTCGCGTAGCCGGGACGAACTAAGGCATCTGACGGGTTATGTCACAGTATAAATATACAGGCAGTACGGAAACTACCTACAAATGCTTGAAACGGTACACTCACATGAACATGCGCATCGATGAAACCCCTAAGCGGTTGTCGCGGTGCCGGCAGTAGTGAGTGCCGCGTGAAAACGTGTGGACAGGTATAAGTTTATCTCCGCGATCTTTTTAAAAATGCCACGTGCGTATTGCGTAGTATACGGCTGTTTGAACTCGGCTTCTTCAAAACCGGAGTTATCGTATTTTAAACTTCCTGCTGATTTTGAAAGCTAATAATTATATTTATTGTTATTGTTGTAAATCGTTATCGAATTATGAGTCCATGTGATCGATCGTAATGTATTCGTAAACTCTTTCTAAAACCAGAATGGCGGTGCTTTGAGCGTATTTAAAGTTGAAAGTAAGTAAGTAAGTAACAACAAAATAATAAATTATAACAACCCCTGACACAAAATAATAAATAAATATTTGTTACGGCTGCTTTCTTGGACCGATTTTCATGAAATAGCTAAGAACACTCACGACTAATTCGCAATTCAAACAAAAAAAAAAGCATAATCTGTTCATACGCTCGGGAGCTACGATGCCACAGAGTGACACGTGAAACTTATAACATCCTGACGTGTTTCCGTCGGAGATTAAAAAGTAAATCTAAGATGTAGGCTACAATAATTATCAACTGTTTTGTTATGGGTGTCATTTTCGAGGTTTTCAGGTGGTGTGAAAAGGCAATAATGCTGTCAATAATCTAAGATGGCCGCTGTAACAAATTATCATTTTTTTCGTCATGGGTGTCGTTTTCATAGTTTTCGAGAATGTTAAAGGCGATAGTGTTGTCAAAATCTAAATCCAAGAAGGCGGCGGCAATAGTTATCATTTTTTTCGTCATAAGTGTCGTTTTTGTGGTTTTGGAGGACGTTAAAGCCGATAGTGCTATTAAAATGTAAATAAAATAGGATAGTATTTTATTACAAAAGTTGTAATTTACCTTCTTTCTGGAGTTGTGACACCCTGCTGCGACTTGTTTGAACTTTTTGATTGTTAAACATGCCATGAAAAATGACTCGTCTGATGAAAATGACAAAGAGTATATTCTGTTATCTTTTTCAGACGTTCCCAATGGCTCCACTTGATATCTCGAGAAGAATCCATGAACAAATTACCACAATACTATACTGTGTACGGGAACACATCACAAGAAACGTAAAACCAATTCGTTGCCATCTCTTCATGTACCAGATGTAAAAAAGATGTATAAACGTCAACCGAAGTTGGCTGAAGTCTGTACACAGATAGAAGAAAATGTAATACTTTCAGCGAGTGACGGTAGTCAAAAATCTAGATCTTTTTCATTGGTTCATTCAAGCCACGAAAAAGGAATCTTAAATCTAATCTTTAAAAAGTAGAAAAAAGTAAAATATACGAAATTGATAATAAAACAGGAAATAATAAAACGTCTAATGACAAAGTTAAAGATCTATAGTTTTGCAAGTTGTTATGTGTTAATATTAAACTGTTTTCCGTGTTTTAAACTTTGGCCTTTTGCTGAGATTACCCGACGCCTATGCGACGACGATTATCTTTTTAATTTGTATTTGTGAGCTAATTTTTTTATTTCTATCGATTGCTCGCTACAGAACAAAAATATTAAAATAATAAAAACAAACATTATCAAAAAAAAAAATGCGTGATTCTGCAAGTCACACACGGTAGAAAAGAAACTTCTGAAAAGGTTCTGATTAAAAATACTTATTGACAAGTATTGAAAATACATATGTAAAATGCTTAGTAGACGATAGTGGGGACGCTATGAAGCATCGCACAAAGAGGAGACCGAGAAGGTGTAATGTGTTCTATCTCATTCTCTCGCCGGCTGAATCCTATACATTTGCGCGTTTGTGTCTCTATGAACTCGCTTTTTCGTTTTATCGAGTTCGAAATCACAACGATTCTAAAGACGTTTGACTTCAATTAAAAGTTACAACCCTATAGCTGCAATGGAGTCTAGGTAATTATTTCATCAACTAGGCTTAATTTCCATACTGTGTGTATATTTATACTGTGGTAGTGTTTTGGATTCATTTGGAACATCGTTTCAAAACTGTCAAAGATTTGTTTTAAGATTTTGAAGTCATATCGCGGGCGTACTGAGGTAGACGGTAGCAAAGTGGCATATTATAATAATGTTTTGATACATGTTTTTATATACGTATTAAAGTTATAAATTAAATTGATTTCCCTGCATACTTTATCCAGGCTTAAGCCGGGATTGGCGGCCAATGAAGGCTAGGTGGCGAATATGAAAACCAATTCTATTTACGATGACTTGATCTGTTAGTTACATCATATACATACTCGTTATTTTATTTTTTTAATGGTTCACATACTTTATATTCAAATCATGAATTATAATTATGTGATGTATGTAGTTACTTTATTTTTTGCATTATCTCATAAATCAACGAGATATTATTATCGCGATATTTTCAACGTTTCATACAAAGTATTCGCTTTACATACTTACTATAATTTTTCCTAAAGTTTCCTCACGATGTTTTCCTTCACCGAAAGCTCATTGTAGGTGCTTGAATTCGAACTCATGTCCCTTGACACGAAGTCGTACGCACTACCACTGAGCTATCATCGCTTAAATAGCTCATCTATCGATAAACCACAAATCATCATAATCGATTCAACGGTTTAAGCGTGAAAACTTAACAAACACACTTTCGCCTTTATAATATTAGTAAATATTATAAGTAAAGATTGTTGGTGTACAATATCTATAGGCAGTGACATAAGTATTTTAACATATCATTACCTTGGGTAACGGTTGAGCAGTCCTATTATGAAGATGTATGCCACCGACTTCAACAATAGAAGGCGGTACTACTTTAACACCATTCAACGTATGATGGGTGTTCACAAGAACTACACTTGTATTTTTAGCGATATCACTCAGAGGCGGCAAGCTGCGACCCAATCGCGTCTCCAATAACCTCCGCTCCATGCACCATATCTCAAATTCGTACCATATGTTATAAAAGTACAGTACCAACATATTTTCCAATCTCTCAAAGAATGTCATGTCCTCCGTGAACGGTAACATCGTATTCGGCACGTACGCAGGGTTGTCCGGAGCTCCCGCCCTCGAGGGCGTCCAAGGCAACATAGTACTCGATATCAGACCGACCGAGGGTTTCCCGTAATTATGAACTATGCCAAGCATGCAATCCATATTGAAATGTTCCACCATAACCACGTCATACTCACCGTCGCCTCTGACAAACTCCTGGAACACTTCGGAATTGATGATTTTCTCGCACAAAATTAAGTTGGACTTCGCCAACATTTTTATCGCTGGAAAATGTTCGTAGTGTTTTTCTAAACCGAAGTAAGTTTGATCGTAGCCTTTCAGATCGATTACTTCTACATTAATAGGTGCTAAATGTGCTAAGCTCACATCTCGCCGGTTCACATGTGAATTCGGGAAAAACGATACAACAGTGAGTTGATGCCCGCGATACGCCAACTCCCTTAATATCGGTTCGAACACCATAGAGTGACTTTTCCCCAGATACGGTAACAAACAAAGAATTTTGTAGGCGTTACTAGGAACTATTAATAATATTAATAATATTAAATCCATCACGGATGCGGACTACGCACGTGTCAATTGAATGATAGCCGGACATTGACTGTGCTCAGCGAATTCCACTAAATAAGAATAAAACGTAACTATATACTTAGGTGTCGGTGTATTGTATATAGATATTAAAAAAACAGGAACAGAAGCGACAGTTGATATCTCTGATGATTTTGTGCAACGAACAGAATTACTGTATTTCGTATGCAACAAGCACTTACATTGTAGAACGTATTTTTATCTAACTATAAAAATATGTCCTCCGTTGAGGTAAACATTTTTTATGTTCCACATGACGACCACGATTGTTCTAGTCGCGGCAATTTTTTTACCAATGACGTCTTTATTCTAACTCGCGCCGAGCTCGGAACGACCCATCTACAAGGATGGATTCATGCTCCATTCTACTTGACCCAAATAGTATTAATAAACAGATTTCCATTCTATTTTAATTTTAACTTTTTTATATATGCATGGCAACGTTCTCTTACCCAGTCAAGAGAGTCTAACATATTTGCGTATGTCAATTTATTATTTTTACGCTATCGGTTATAACAAAGAAGATTTCATCCATAGTAGAGTTCGTTGAGAATACTTATATATTTGTGCGATAAGCTTCTCAGGACATATTTTATATAGGTCATTGTACGATAATGTACTGCAGATATTTGGCGTTGCGCTATTGATCTGGTATTGATTAACGTTTGTATATTAATACTAGCTACGCTTGCAATCTCGTTCGTGTTGAGTTTGAAGTTATTTTTCGACCCCTCAGAGATACTGCTTTTTCTCTGCCGACTCTCGAGTCAACTTTACCCAAGTGAGCATTACGCAAAAAGGTTGCGCATTAGAATTTCAAAGTCCTCCCGTAAGAAGTTTCACTGCAAAAAGTTCATTTATAAATTTCTAATTATATAACTCAATGTACTTTTTTCTTTCCGAGTGTATATGCATGAAAGTGAACAAATACTGGACTCTGAATGATCAAAATGTACCGTTCGAAAACATACCCGCGATGGCTGCACGTTCCCTCCTTGGTGACATAGATCAGAAACTTTATGTGAAAAATCCAGTGGTAGATTTACCAGTAGGTTGAGTATACCTGGTTACTAGGCTGGCGCCTAGGGCGACAGATTTTAGACGCGGCAAATTTAGGGTATTTTTATTTTTGAAGTGAAACTTCTTTAGGCGCATGAGGGTAAAATTTTTACAGATGAAACGTCACGCCGGTATGCAACGGAAGTGTCGGAAAAGAGAGAGAGAGTGATCGAGACCGATTGAGAGAGAGTAAGACAGGGAAATTTAAATTAAAGTTAAAAATTAAATTATTAATTTAAAGTTAATTTAAAGTTTTAGATTTGTATAAATATAAACAAGATTTATAAATTAGTTCGCCAAAGAAGTTTCACTTCTGACATGTGTACTTTGTACGCACGCATGTTTTTTTTATTTTAAAAATCGAAATTATACATACTTATTGATATACCCAAATGTTACTAGATAATATACTACCACCACTTAAAACCTAAGTCTTATATCGATTTTACTCCTACATTTGACGTAGTCCTATCCTATGTGAAATCTAATTAAAATTTGAATAGCCTACAAGCGGCAAAAGTGTAAATCCGACACTCGAAAAACTCCTTTATGGAAACAAATTTTTTTTATCTTTTGTCGACCTTTGTGAGGTATATAATTTCGAACAATATGTACACCGTAATTTTATATACCTACGACCTAAAGATCTTTTGTATTAGGGTCCATCCAGAAAGTACTTAACCTCTTAATTATGTTAAGAGGGTTGGAGGGGTCGAAGAAGTGTGACATTATGTGACAAGGGGTTAGAGGATCATTAATTTTGTAACGTCACATTGCATTGTGTGGTTATATGAAACCGCGATGCAAGTGAAACATTTTATCGGATCATTTTTTTTTATGGAGGACGGGCCAAACGTATAAGTGCTTCCACTGATGGTAAGTGATCACCGCCGCACATGGACCCCTACAGCACCGGTGGAATCGCAGGTGCATTTTTGACCTTTATTGAAGCCACTGGCTCTCAAGTTCAACTGCCAGAACACATCTATTTGAATTTAAAATTATTCGATTTAGGGCATTAAAATCGTGTTTTTAATCTTAACTTAGTAATTGGAAAATGGCAATGATAATGGGAAATCAATGTTACACGGTCTACTGATATGAGTCATAGGCGACGCCATATTGGCCTTGGCTGCTTTGCTGAGCGCCTTTCACTTTGCCCTTATTTCGTCGGCTGTAATGCGACATGCGATAAATAGACAAAAAAAAAATTCACGGTATAAATTACTTTCAGTTTTATATATTCTAGATTTTATGTGGAGCTTCTCTCTTGTTCATATTGATTTTTCAAACAAATCGGATGACGAAATAAAAAGTTTCATACAAAGTTTATCTCTCTCTTAACCTAACTTTATGAGTTTTTCTTGAGAATATGTAACCTATCACCGTCTTCAGGGTCTCATCTATCTCTGTACCAAAATTCATCACAAACGATACGGCGGTTTAGGCGTGAAAGCGTAACAAACAAACAAAGTTATTTTTGCATTCATAATATTATAATATATAGTATAGTAATTATGATGATATTATAAGGAGTAACACACACACACACAGTATGTGAACTATCATTTTGTTGTTTTAATCTAATCACTTGATGGAAAAATTGCATATTATGTGACGTCACACTAGGGAGCGGAATAGTCTCGCAAATGGGTCCAGCTGTGACAAGGAGCTCGAACAATCAAGAAATTGCTGTGACGTATTTTGTGGAGGGCTATTACCCTATTACTGCAAATTGTGTCAATATCGATATATTATTTTAGCAGTTACTATCACGATCGTAAATTAAAAAATAGTATTAAGCTTTAAATGTCTGTGAATAAATAATGTCTATTGAATAAAGGGAAAACAACATTTATCACTGCTATATTTAATTTTATAACTGACTGATTACGCCAATGCAATTAAAAAGAAATTACTCGTCGTTGCTTCATAAAAGAAAAAAAAAGTATTACTTTAAGTGAAAAGTCGAAACATTAGTATACCTGTCTCGCTCCGTTAGTCACCACGAACCGACATCACCCGAACGGCCGTCTCACAAAAGGTTGCGCATCAGAATTTCTAAAACCTCACATAGAAAGTTTCACTTAAAAAATATTTATAGTATATTGCGTTCACGGATAGATCACCTCTGTTAGTTTTGTTTTTCTAAAGGCGACGTCTCCTTATAAACAATTCGGCAAATGTCCATAGATGGTATATCGTAATAATCTTATAACGAGTTCAAACCGCAGTCTAACAGTATGGCGGCTCATAAAATCCAAGAAAATTAGTCAAATGAGCACAAGAATCTTTGAATGATAGATAGTCGGCTATAAACTTGTATAAACCTTTATTTTGACTCCCTAAAACTTGTCTCAAATACTACTTATCGTAGTTGGCTATCACTACAGATATTCCAAGGTCAAAGGTAAAAAAAAAAATGATTTTTTACACCTTTATTGCAATTATCTTATTTCCTATGAGTTTTTTTGCTGTTTGTATGTATGATAAATATTGTAGAGGATTAAATTCTCTACAATTTTTGTTTAAGTCTTTTATCTCGAATCATTTTTAATATAGAGAGCAGACAGAGTATCATTCAAGGTCAACCTGTAGTAGACCCAATTAAAAACACATCGTATAAAGTTTATAATTTAGTAAGAAGTGTATAATTCTAAATTATTTGCATATTTTATTAAATAATACGTAAATTTTTTTTTGTTATAATTCATTATCTATTCATTTAAACACTTACCTACTCGTGTCATTATAAAGATACTAGCTTTTTCCCGCTGCTCCACTCGCATTGATATTGATATGGTGAACATTATCCCTTTAACTTTATCCCTTTTCTTACCCCACTTCTAATAAATTATTCTCGATAAAAAGTAGTCTATCACCGTTTTCAGATTCCCATGTAACTCCATACTAAAATCATCATAATCGATTCACCGGTTTAGGAGTGAAAACGTAACAATCAAACTCGCTTTATAATATTAGTAAGGATTAAGGGAAATAAAGTTATTAACTTTAACTGTATTTTAAGCAGAAAGCAACTAAATACATTCTCATTGATCTGAGGACTCTATCGATCGTCTTCGCTATGCACAGTTTATTAAGTTAACGAAACAGAATAAACCTGTGCAGATATCAAACCTCCGACCATCCAGTGCAGCAGCTCACCTCATCACCAGAAATCAACCATGTTTATTATCAAGTCCCAACTTGGTTAAGGCATGATTTAGAACTCCAGAATTGGGGTTGGATAATGGGTGATGAATTACTGCAACCTGCTATGACAATAAATCCACCAGCTCCGGAGGAATTGCTTAACACAATATTCTGCAACTGCAGAATGGTTTTGGTTCGCGATGCGGATGTAGGAAAGTAGGGTTGCAGTGTTCTTTAGCTTGAGGCCAGTGTAATGGGCAAGCTGGTCTTAATGCTTCACCTTATCAGAGTGATGTCAATGAAGACGGTACGTTTGAACCCGGAATCCTGCTCCAGTGGCCGGAGAGAAACAGAAAAGTGTCGCGATGAACTTCTCGTATTGTAGTTCGGACTTTTAACCTCATATCATCATGTGGAACAAAGAATCTGGCCGATTTCAATGCGTAATGTCCCCTTTTGCTCCACTCCCTTCTCTGCAGAGCATTTCGCTCACAATCCGTGACAACCACATCTTAGGCATTTTTATTCGCAACAACCTGAAACCCAGGAATCACATCGGTAGTGTCGTATCGTTTACATCACGGAGACTCGGAATCCTGACCAAGGTGAGACGGTTTTCCCGCCCACATAGCTGTACCTCCTTTATAAAGCTCAAGTATAGCCATGTATGGAATACTGTTAGCATCTTTGAGACGCATCCGCAAAATACCTCCTAGATACCCTGGATGGGCTGCAGCGACGGGTTGTTCGCATTGTTGATATCCATAGCAGATCTACCCGCACATGACAGCGGAACCATAACTTTACTGTAACCTCCATCCCGACTCGAACCAAATGTTCGACAACTCATACTTTTGTACTGTGGAGCTGTGGAACGGTCTGGTGTCCTGGGTATTTCCTCCTTCGTACAAAATTGGGTCCTATAAACGAGGCCTGAAGAAGTATTGAGCAGGCCCGAATGACAGCTGCGACTGACAGAGGACATTTTCCCTTTCGACAGTCTCTACTTTTCCTGGACCGTACTGAGCTTACCATCAGGTGAAGTACGATCATTCTGCCGAGCCAGGTTAAAATAAATAATATAAAATGGTAGTTTATAGTAAAAAAATATTCTTTTTTTTTATTTAGATAAAAAATAATTTGTATGAATAAGATTCGAATGAAAAAATTATTAACGTATTTCCCCTAATAACCTTATAATTACACTAGTAGGTAAAAGTGTTTTAAATTAATATACACTATAAATTATTTAAACATATATTAATCAGAACGTAATTGTTAATAAAAATGCAAATTATATATTCGTGAATAATTTATAAACTTTGTACGACGTGTTTTTAATCGGAACCACAGGTTGACCTTGAATGATACTCTAAATCAGTGTGTCTCAACGTGTGGGTCGCGACCCCCTGGTGGTTTGCGAAGCTTCTTTAACGGAATTGCAAAAGGTTGGAAAAGATACTGCAGTGAAAAAACAATAAAGCTTAAAAAGATTTATTAAGAGAAATGTTCACTATAGGAAAATCATTTGTATGAAATAAACAAAAAAAATTAACTTATGAGAACCCCGAATGCGAAAGCTGCGTTTGTTTTTCATGCACTAATCTCTCCCATCGTGGATCCGTTTTTGCTACATGGAGAATTAAATCGTTTTCGAAATTTAAGGTATTTCTACCCTTACTTTTGATTTGGGCCATTGATGAAAATGTCAACTGGTACAAGTACGAGGTAGCAAATGGAATCGAACACTTCAAAGCTCCTATTGTTAATTCAGAGTATTCCGATTTCCTTTTTAACCAAAAGGTATGGAAATTGACAGACTTAATTTCCAATTGCAGCATCCCATCGGCAAATAAATCCAGCAGATTTCCTTCGAGCTTGGTTGCCAAATTTGCCTCATTTATAGCTGCATTCAAAAACAGATTCAAGATCCACTTTTGCCGAGTATTCGCTCCAAAATAATGAGAGAATCTGTCAAAGCCCTTACGGCTAACAGCGTATGTCAGTTCGAAAAAAAAAACAGTTCTTTCAACTTTTCTAACACCATTTTCATACCAGGTATAAATTCCTTGATGCTTATCTCACATCCGACTTATTCAATAAAATACTGTGTTTGTAAGTTGCGTTCTGTATTGACGACCCATTCGATGATAGTCAAAAATGTGTTTTACTTTTACTTTTACTTAATTCTGTATTTATCTGAACGCATATTATGAAAATGAATAAATATATTGGATTCAATATTTGTCACAAAGTAAAGTACATGAAATAGAGCAACGGGTCGGGGGTCGCGAAATATTTCTCCATACCATTGGGGCGTGTCATGAAAAAGGTTGAAAAACACTGCTCTAAATAGTTACTGCGTTCGCTCTGCCCTATATCTCGAAAATGGTTCAAGATATAAGAAAAATGATTAAACAGAAGTTGTAGAGAATTTAATCCTCTACAATATTTATCCTACATACAAATAGCATAAAACCCATAGACAACGAGGTTTAATCCAAAAAAAGTGAAAAAAAAAAAGATTTTTTGGCCTTTGTTCTCGGAATATCTGTAGTCGCGGACACCCTACGATAAACAGATTTTGAGACAACTTTTAGGGTGTCAAAAAAAAGGTTTATACAACTTTCAAGTCGACTATCTCTCATTCCGAAGTGATAATTAACCTTAATATTCTTGGACTATTATTTAAGAACTGACCATGGAGTTTTCCGTTGTACCAATTAATTATAACTATATCAAGTGAAATACTAATAATATTAATTTTTTTTCCGATCTACGCAGAACACTATCAATAATAAAAATTAATTGAAGGTAGACACAGTAACATGAACTTTTCTGGACAACCCACACCTCAGTCCGCCCCGTGACCACGAAGGTTGAAAAGCTTTCGAAACGTCGTGATCAAAATAACCGCGATAAAATCCGTTCAAATTACTTTTATTTCAATGAATAATATTCGCGTAAACATAAGAAATCATAATATATAAATACATAGATACACATACAATAAATACATCCACACATACATACTGGTATATGTATATACTTATTATATATAGATTACGTTAGAGGGAGTTTCAAAATTGCGCCAGTGGTAGGTATTTTGAAAGGAAATCCTTTATGTTGGTTCAAACACGTCAAGACAAGAGAGGAAACGCATGTGGTGAGAAAAGTAATAGATATGAATATTGAAGGATGGAAAGGAAGAGGAAGGCCAAAGAAAATATAGATAGAGTTTGTGAGAAACGACATGAAAGAAAAGTGAGTCAATTAATAGACAACGGTTGATAGAGATCTGTGGTAGAAGAAAACGTACTACGTCCACCACAAATAAGTTGGGAACAGGACATGAAGAGAATGAAAGCGTTTCGAAGCGATGATAGCTCAGTGGTAGCGTGCACGACTTCGCGTCAAGGGACATGGGTTCGAACCCAAGTACCTACAATGAGCTTGAGCTTTCGGTGAAGGAAAACATCGTGAGGAAACCATAGCATGGTGGTAGGGCTTTTTCTAATGCCCGCCCGGGTAGCTACCACCCTCAAGTTGTAAACCTGCCGCCAAATACCAATAGGTGTGTTTCGGCAGCAGCACTTGAGAGCCAGTTCCTCCACAGGTTTAGCGTGTCTACCAACTTGGGCCCTATCGTCACTTAAGATCAGGTGAGATTATGGCCATAAGGCTAAAACCTTAACTATAAAAAAAAAAAAAAAAAAAAAAAAAAAAAGTTTAATTGAATAAGGCAAACGAATAATTGGTTGTATTGTTTATTTTATTCGCTGATCTCGTGGATCGCGTCGATGGCTCTACTGTCTCTGATGCTCTGCCCTTGTTCCTGCGCGTCGCTGATGGCGGAGTACACGGCGCCGGCGCGGATCTTCTTCAATATCTTTTTATCGTGGAACGGATGCGTGTGCGCAGCGATCCTATGATCGACAACAGAGAGCGATTCCGCATCAAGGAACGTGAGTTCGAATCCACCTACGATGAGCTTGAGCTTTCCGTGAAGGAAAATATCATGAGGAAACCATAGCATGGTGGTAGGGCTTTATCTAATGCCCGCCTGGTAGCTACCACCCTCAAGGGGAAAACCACTACCAAATACCAATTGGTGTGTTCTGGCGGTTGTACTTGAGAGCCAAGGTTCACAGGTTTAACGTGTCTACCAACTTAGGTCGTATCATCACTTAAGATCAGGTGAAATTATGGACATAACGCCAAAAGCTTAACTATAAAAATAAAAATTAGCAGGAGGGTAGTTAGTCACACAGCGTAGTATAAATACGGTGCGAGTACTTCTACCGCATGCTACGCGCTATCGAATAGTAAGTATCGATACTAAACTCATGAGTAGAATCGAAAAAACATCGAAACAAATCGAGTACTTTACTTAGTAAAGCTTAATACGTACTAAACTACAGGTCACGATGTAAATGACACTCAATGACTGTTAAAAATGCATATTCTTTTAACTTAGGCTTAAAATCGATACACAGCAGACTGATAATAAGTACTTAATGATTATACTTGAATAAATAAAAATAGGTCACGCAAAATAACAATCATCGACGATAATATGGAAGAAAAAGAGCAACAAACATGAAGTACGAATGAATATTATGACGACGAATGAGAGAGTCACTGATGGAGTGAAGTGAACGATCCCTTATTATCCTCTTGACCCCTCCCCTATGTCCCCATCCTTTTTCCCCGTTATCCTCTTGTCCCCATCATTTTTCCCCATTTTCCCCATTCCCATCCCCTATGTCCCCAATTATCCCATTATACAGCAGGGTCTCGAAACCGTTATCGTATTTCATTCAATCACAATGGCGATGTCCAACCACAACGCGATTTATACCTGAATTTTTTTATAATGGTTACTTACCTTACAGCGACCACGCCGTCCTTAGTGAGCACATGAGCTGGACATTTATTATTGCTGAGGTAATCGACGCATCGCCATTGCTGTTTGTTGTTCCGGTTCGTGTGCTTCAAATAGTATATATACCTATTCAATATCATTTGCAAAGAGCCCTGATTCGATACTGTATACTGTAGCGGAGTTATCACTAAAAAATAAGAGGATACAAAGAAAAAAATGTACACATTTTAACTTATCTTATTCACTAATGTACCGCCCTGAGAGTTGATTTATCAAAAACGCTAAACATCTTTACTTCTCAACAGAATGCATTTTAAATATACATATTTAATATCATTTACAAGGAGCACGGATTCGATACTATATACTGTAGCGGAGTTATCATTATAAAAATAAGAGTATACAAAGAAAAAAATGTATACATTTTAACTTTTGTTATTCACTAATGTACCGCCCTGAGAGATGATTTGTCAAAAACGCTAAACATCTATACTGCTCAACAGAATGCATTTTAAATATACATATTCAATATCATTTACAAGGAGCTCTGATTCGATACTATATACTGTAGCGGAGTTATCATTAAAAAAATAATAGTATACAAAGAAAAAAATGTGTACATTTTAACATATGTTATTCACTAATGTACCGCCCTGAGAGATGATTTGTCAAAAACGCTAAACATCTATACTTCTCAACAGAATGCATTTTAAATATACATATTCAATATCATTTACAAGGAGCCCTGATTCGATACTGTATACTGTAGCGGAGTTATCACTAAAAAATAAGAGGATACAAAGAAAAAAATGTACACATTTTAACTTATCTTATTCACTAATGTACCGCCCTGAGAGATGATTTGTCAAAAACGCTAAACATCTTTACTTCTCAACAGAATGCATTTTAAATATACATATCCAATATCATTTACAAGGAGCACTAATTTGATACTGCATACTATAGTAGTTATCACTAAAAAATATGAGTATACAAAGGAACAAAATTAACATTTTAACATATATTATCCACTATTTTAAAAACGATAAAAATATTTACTTTTTAGCAGAATGAATTTTAACATCCCTAACTGAAAACCCATGGATTCTCCATAAATCGTTTATTTCTCCAAAATAATATATAGTCAGAAGTCTACTACTGTTTCGATCAACATGGCGTTCTGGAGTAAAAGAAATTCTCCAGCAATCGGTCTTTTTATCATATGAATACAATTGCCCACATTTAAAAATAATAATAATATTTAGTCTCATGCACTTTTATCTGCTAAATAAATGTTCTTTTTTCTTCTTTTGTTGTGATTTATTTTATGATGAGGATATTAAGCATGAAAGTCGAATCAATAAAATATCGATTTTCATGTTTCGGTTTATAGTTTTTTTTTTTTTGTGAATCGATTCATTTGGTTTCGATTCGAATCGATACGAGAATCAATCTTTTTCAGACAGAATCACCATTCCTAATGAACACTACTGTTAATATAATAAATGTTAGTTGATAATTTTTTTTTTTTTTTTATTTAACTTACTTGATTCAATACTGCCTTCATTCAATTCTGCTTTAATAAAATTAGCATCAGTTTCTTCTATATTATTATCCGTCAGATTCTCTTGTTCGATATCAAAACTGTACGAATTCTCTATATTATCACTTATACTGTCGTCTTGTTCATTTTTATGAGTTACAGGTAAGCTGAAATTGAAGCAAATTGTATTTATTAATACACAGTTTCAATAATACAATAAGCGCAAACTTATAAAGCATAAATAAATAATATATTATAATAATTTATCTATACTAGTATTAGTGGGAAAAATTCAAACAGAATCACAATTGATAATTAAATTATAATCACAATTCAATAGAAAAAAAAACATGGCGAAGTCGAATAATATTGTTTTGAATTTTATATTTAATTTTACTCTTTAATCTAAATTTCATTAATACTCATTTTAACACACACAAAAAGGCTAACAAAAAAAAAACAAAAATAGTCTTTGCTTTGTATTATATTTAAAAAATATTATGTATTTTTGGACTCTATTTCGATAACAAAATACATCTCAATTATGATTCAAAATTGGATTTTATACGCAGGCAATAAGGCTCAATAACAGTTTGATTAGATCTACCTATATACATTTAATCTTTATTAAGTTTACTAATTAATGTTTTGAATCGATAACAGCTCAGTGGTAGTGTGTGTCGAGAGAAAACCATAGCTTGGTAGTAGGGCTTTATCTGATTTTCATCTGGCTAGCTACCACCCTCAAGTTGAAAATCTGCCGCCAAATATCAAGAGGTGTGTTCCGTTAGTTGCACTTGAAATCCAGTTCTTTAAAGATTTAGCATGTCTAGCAACTTGGGCCGTATCATCACTTGTAATCAGGTGAGATTAAGGTCATAACGATAAGCCCTAACTATATATATATATAAAGTAATATACACATATACATAGATAACTGAGGCATTAATCTTAGAAACTACCAGTAGAATTTTAAGATAATTTTTCCATTTGATAGACCAACCATCGAAAAAGGATTTAGATCATTTAACATCATGCTACCACCAGTAGGAGTAAAATTGTATTAAAAAATGCTACTGAAACGGGCCAAAATTCTTAATAATTTTTGGTTTCATATGAAGTGTCAAACAAAACTAGTACTGTAAGAAAAATATTTTAATTTTAAATATTTACATGGATTCGATAGTTTGATCATCTCTCGAAGGTTGTCCTTATGTTTAGATTATTATAAAATTATAAAAAATATATATATATATATATAAACATACATATATCCATCCTTATCCTCATCAGTCTTAGAATTAGTTATCTCGAAGAAGCATATGTTATCATCTAAAACTGCCATATTGGAGTCGGTTGTTTCCATATCTTGACAGTTTTGGGACTCAGTCTGTTCAATGTTTGATGGCACGGACTGAGGTATATTCTGCAAACATTATTGCTTTTATGTTGGTGTTATATGTCAAATCATTGGGTGTAAATATTTATAGTTAGCTTTCACCTTCGAATTCGCTTGCGTTAATATTGATTTTGTCAAACAAAACGGATGATGCATTAAAAAGTTTCATACAAAGTTTATCCCCTGTTTACCATCTTCTAATAAGTTTTTCCCGAGAAAAAGTAGCGTGCCCAGGTTCCTGCCTATCTCTATACCAAAAATCATTATAATTGATTCAGCGGTTTATGCATGAAAGGGTTACAAATAAACTTACTGTTGCATTTATAATATTAGTAAGGATTTAACTAAAGGTTAAAGGTAAAAAAGTAAATTAAAGTAGGAAATTGTAAGTATAACGTACATATATAAGACACCATCACATTAATTGGAAGTCCTTCATCATAATCATAGATTTGGGGAAAAAAAAAATCAATTTATATGTGCTTCAAATAGACCAATTTCTTACAAATAATACATAATAATTTAAAATATATAAAAAGAGTAATAAATTTATTTGACCCTTAATCCATTCCTCCCCACTGTCATATTTTTAGGATTATAATTTCTTTTTACGTATTAGGACTTTTATTGTTATTATTTAAAGATTTTTAAAGGAAAAAAAAATTTTTTATTAGAAAAATAGTGTAAAAATAAGAGTTTCATCAGAAATAATAAAAATAAAAGTCATACTAATACATAAAATGAAACTTTGAAAATAGTGTCCTAAAAATAAGACAGTGGGGAGGAATGGGATAAATTATATAGGAAAATCAAATGTATATTAATATTATAAAGCAGAGAAGTTTGTTTGTTTGAACATGCTTATCTTAGTAAGTACCAGCATGATTACAAAAAATCTTATCGCATTTGATAGAGCAATCATTGAGGAAGGCTTTAGACTGGTTAACATAACTTTACCATCAATAGGAGCAAAACTGCATTGAAAAAAGTTACAATTGAATATTTTTTAATACCACTTTAACGAAGTTGTAGGCACAAGTAGTAATAAAATCGAAGAGCATTATATTAGTGTAGATCACTTAAATACATACTATATCTTCTAGACCTTTAATGTGCAGTTCCGTGGCAGCGAGTTTGAGGTCAACCAAGTGTTCACGGGAAACATACACCTCCCCTGTGTATATATATTCTAGTATCGCACATAATGTCGTATATGACATATTCTGAAAAGAAAAGTTGCAATTATATAAAAGATGTATTAATTAATTTATTTGATAATTTAAGGGCAGAAAAAACGCACAATATGTACTTTCTAATTAGACAAGTTTGAGTTGTATAATATTGTGCAGCTATTAACATGGCTGCAACATGTGCAATTAACAACCAAATAAATTGAACATAATGTTATAACCATATGAAAAAATAATAAACAACAACATTTGTAATAATAAATTGAAAACAAAAACAATAATACATTATATACTTGCCTAGGACTTACAATAACTCCAACCCCAAATTTCTTGGAATAAATTGCAGGAAACTTTATAACAGTTAGACATAACTTTATAACATGGAAGAACAATTTAGCAAAAAAAAATTTGATAATTGAACCCATAATTCTTGAAATAACATCATACCAACTTATTTACAAACTATCTCTATATTATTAATATTTTAAACTACAAAAGATTATTTAATCATGGTTATCTTAGGAACTACCAGCTGAATTACGAAAAACTTATTTGTACTCGATAAAGCATTTACTGAGGAAGGTGTGAGGTTATATAAAATAGCAATGCTAACCAAAAAGAGCAAAGCTGTACTTTAAAACAGAAAGAGGCTACTCATTTTATATTTATGATTTTGATTATCACTTCATTCAGACATACATACATTCAGAAATAAAACAGGATGAGGGCAAGGTGCAGATGACAGCAAGTCTTTTATGTATGGGCTTGAAAGGGCTATGATGACTTGATGCACTTTCACAAAGTGTCCATCTGCTGCCAAAGTCATGTCCACGAAGTCACCATTCTGCAATATATTGGACATACACTAAAGTGTGAATACAAGCCTTTATTATGCCCTATTTAGTAGTGAATGGGATCTGACCAATAACTTTGAATAATAATGTGACCTGTTGTCAATGTAATGTAATGTTGTAATGTGTCCTTACTGTCGCTTCTATGCTTGCGGTATAATTGAATCCACATGAACCAATAATTTTTGTCATATAACATCTTGTATTCATTTTAAATAACCTATGATTTGTTGTTTTAGGAAGTACAACTGCTGGAATACATCTATTGGTATTTGGTGGCAGATTTTCAACTTGATGTTGGTAGCTAGCCATGAGGGCATTACAAAAAGCCCTACCACCATGCAAGATTGCCTTATGTCATTAGAAAATAAAATGAAAGAGATTAGCCAGTAGGATGTTTCAGTATTTCTGTTAAAATTAACCAATGAGAATTTGTCTCAAAGCCAGATTACCTAAAACAAATGGGACAGTTTGTATCTGTTGCCAATTGTACTGTCTTTGCTAGTGTAATGTACATGTTCTTGCATATTCTATGCATAGTGCATGATTATACAGAAAATAAATGTCTCATGTACAGATAAATCTGCTTAGAGCAAAAAGTATACTGATTGATTCCAATTGGACACACTAAATCTCTTTACTGGGCAATCTCTTTTATTTCAATTTTAACTACACGATACTGGCACAATTATGTATCGATTTTCATAAGAAGTCAATATATTTCCTACTGTATTATTGTCTAAAGTATAGAATAGTTTTATTCAAACTACATTATAAATTTTGCTATGAAACTTTAACATACAAAAATCACAAATTAGACAATTTATACATGACATGATATTCGTAAATATACAATCTAAACGTTTTAGTTATCTACATATACTTTTACTTCTCGTATTTTGTGAATATTTGAATAATTATCTGATATGCATGTCAAAGCGGCTATGATAGATAAAAATGTGTTTACGAGACTCTAACAGTGCCATTACCTGTTGAAAATTACTTAATCCATTACTTAAACTCTTCGTATGAGAACTCCATGATAGTGAAACTTGAGACTGCGACATATTGTTATTCTTATTTTATAATTTTGTTATTGTTGATACTCTTGATAAACAAATAATTCAACTTTTTACCCCAGTCTTTTGGTCTAAATTCTGTTATTTCTATCTACTTTTCACAGACTACTTAAAATAATCTATGCATAGAATAGTGTATAAATATACAAAATGTATCCAATACAATTTTAATATGTTCAAATATATGAAATCATTATTATGAGGAAGAGTATCAATTACAAATTGTCTACATTGGTGTCAGAAGGATGCTCATATAAATAAAATATAAACAGAATTACAAGTATTCCAAAACGAGTATCATCACAAGTGTAGAATTGAATACATAAAAATGTTGACCGTAATCAGGCCGTCTAGCAAGACATTTAAATTACTATTAGAATGTATAATTACTAAAAGAAAATATGGAGTAAAATAGTTATAGAATGTTTCCTAAAAAAAAGCAACACAGAATCTATGCATTAAAGGTTTTACCTGTAATTATAACATTGTTGTTAATTACAGAATAGCTATTTTGTTTGCTAATCTTTTATTTTTATCACAGGTTTATGTTATAGTAACACCTGCTTAGTGTATTATATAGGATTTTTCAAGCATAAAGATACTTGTTCTTAACACTACTCTCCATAGTCTTAATATAGGATACTTCCTATATTTCTTGGCGTATAATTTGACATTTACAAAAATAATACAAAGAAAGGCTTGAAAGACACGCATCCAATGATTTTAGCAAATTAAAAACAGATTACAATCTCTGTTTGTGCGTGCATTGTATGTACCGAAATTCACAGAATTGTTTTTCAAAAACCCTAATAAATGAATTAATAAATTATATTACCTATTGACAATGGAACAACCACATTTTACTGTATCATGGAATGCTTATCAAAGAAGTATTTGCGGTGGCTTGAGCTCTTTACAGCAGGTTTGTTTGTATATAAAGAATAATCCTATCATACTGTTCTATGTTTATTATATACCACAGTTATTGTGGCTAGAACTAAAGTTGCAACATCTATTTATTTTCCGTTAAATATTCTCTAAGGCTTTCGTATAGAAAATTCGAAGGAGATACGTATATCTCTAATATACATTACTTTGGAATGACGCATTTCGTGGCGGGAAGTCTAAATTTATACAAGGTGATAAGGGTACTGCTGTCAGAGTTTTGCTGGAATAATAACTATTTTGATATATCAGTTTATTTCTAATAATATTGATTAAATTAAAACTCAAAACCATTGTGTTTATGAATTCTTGAAGAATAAATTTTAACTTCAGAGTGGTAGTCAGCAAGGTGGACACTAGAAATTATTGAACCATGATGTTAGTGTCAGAACACATTTTTTTCTTCTCTAAATTACCCAGGAGGCTATGTGTGGGTTAAGGCTGTGTAAAATTTTCACAGAAACTAGTAAGTTAAGCTATGAGTTTAAAAAATATAACAATTGGATAGGTTAAAATAAATATCTTCTTTTGAGACTATTTATCATAATAATGTTTAAAGTAGACTTTTATTTTAACATATCTAACTGTTTTAGATATTTAATCCAAAACTATCTGAAATTAAATACTAAGAAAGAATATTTATTTTTATATTTTGTTAACATGATAACAAAATAGTAAATATATTTCCAAATGTTTTACAAAAATTAGTATGGTTGAATCCTGTCACCTTAACTAGATCTTAGCCAAGTATAAAGTGGAATGCAATAAAATTGTATTAGTAAAAATGTGGATATGAGGCATATACATTATTTAAATTGGAAAGAACTGTAATAAATGTTTTAGGCCTTGTTTTATGTAGGATAAAATAAAAACGAGTTAGATATAATTAAAAACAAAAACTTATAAAAACGAAACATCCATTTTGGACTGATGCAGATTTGCATTTATACCCCTCAATTATTCTGTCCACTGTCTGTATGTTTACTTGTTAATTAGAAGTGATTCATGATGTGTATTTATGAGTGTAGAAATTAAATTGTGTATGAATTAGTTAATAATGTGTTTGCAAATGCTTGTACATGAATGAATCCATATAAAATTATCTCTTCTCTATGTCTGTATAGATAAATTACCTATTTACAGCGTGGAGAATTTGTTGATATGACTCTAGCGGCAGATGGGCATCATGTGAAAGTGCATCGTATGGTTATGTCTCTTGTCAGCCCTTACATAAAGGAGCTGATTGCATCAGCTGATTGTCCACATCCTGTAATATTCCTAAATGTAAGTTCATTTATTCTGAATATCAGTTTATGTTTAAATTTGTATACTATAATTTTGTAATACAATACCCATTATGGAATTGAAGTTATGGAAAAGATGGCAAGTAGACTATACGAATGTTACTGGCTACATACAACAAGTTGCTCGATGCTCATATGCTTAATAAGTCAACAATATTGTTATAAACACACACACACATATATATATAGTACAGAATAGGGGGCAAATGAGCAATGACACCTGATGGTGAGTGATCTCCGCCTCCCATAGACACCGACAACACCAGAGGAATCGAAGGCGCATTTCCCGCCTTTATAGAAGGGTCTAGCTTTCAAAATATGATATATGAGACTGGTTGTAATTCCTATCATTAGCGCGTTCAAACAAACAAACTATTATTGTATGTATTTTTTATGCCACGTTATAAAAATATATGTATATAAATAAAATTATCAAAAAATACTAAATTAATATACATATAAAATATCATAAAATCAGTCAAGCCGTGTCAGAGGAGCATGGCAACTAACATTGTGACAAGATTTTTTTATATATAATATAGTATAGATTAATCGTGTATATTTCAGCAAATATCATACAGAACTCTCTGTTCAATATTGGAGTATGTATACACAGGAGAAGTACTTGTGGCCAAAGAAAATTTGAATGAGTTTATTGATGCAGGAAAAGCCCTTCATATCAAAGGTCTAGAGGAAATGGTATGTCAAAGCTTTATATCATACTTTTTACCTATGTCGCTTACACTATAATATCTGATTACATTTTTTTTAGCTTATAGGTTTTAGCGTTATAGCCACAATCAGACAGAATGTTAAGTGACAACATGGCTTACATGGTGGACACACTAAGCGTAAATATATGATAATATATGAATGATAATATAGCCTAAAATAATTGAATTTCAGAGTGTAGATCATACATTGCCAGCGATCAGAGCACCGTACGTCCAGATACACAACACAGACTCAAACTCAAGCACCACGATCAAGGAGAATAAGGAGGATCTCAAGACAATCACAGCCGCGAAGAAGGACCACAATATACACGAGTGAGTTAGACTCTGTTCGAGTATTACATAATGCAATTTGGGGAGGGGCCAGCGAGGGGGGGGGGGGTGCGGTCTGGTAAAACGTTACGATGCGTTACAAGGGTTCGACCAACGCGTTACGTAATATTGCTTTTTTTTGTATTCCCCTTTTTTAATCCCTCGAGTATTTCAGTTAAGATGAATAAGTAATTTGTTTTAAGTTTATAAATGAGGAGATTTATACGTAAAAGTGCTCTCTTGGGTGTTACGTGATATTTAGGGGGGGGGGGGTGTACAGAAATATGTTACGTCGCGTTACATGGCTGGGAAAGGGGGGATCAAAAATCTTAAAAAGTCAGGTTGCGTAATACTTGAACGGCCCCTATATTTTTGAACAAAGGATGTTATGGATAAGGATACGATGATAGCTCATTGGTAGTGTGTACGACTTTGCATCTTGCGTCGTCCCTTGGGACGTGTGTTCGAATCCAACCACCTATAATGAGCTTGAGCTTTCGGTGAAGTGAAATATCGTGAGGAAACCGTAGCATGGTGGCAGGGCTTTTTCTGATGCCCGCCTGGCTAGCTACCACCCTCAAGTTGGAAATCTGCCACCAAATACCAATAGGTGTGTTCCGGCAGTTAGACTTGACAGCCAGTTCCTCCAAAGGCTTAGTGTATCTACTAACTTGGGACGTATCGTCACTTAACGTCAGGTGACATTCTGGTCATAACGCTAAGACATATAAAAAAAAAAAAAAGTAAAACAATCTTTTTCCACATAGTCACTTAATGTCATATTGCGGGCATAAAGCTACTAAGCATACACAATAACTACTGGCTTTTACCCGCGGCTTCGCTCACTTTAATATTTATTTTGTCTAATCAGATGATGCAATAGAAAGTTACATACAAATTTTATTCTCTTTATGCCACATACAATAAGTAACCTATCACCGTCTCCAGAGTTACGTCTATCTGTATACAAAAATTCATCATAATCGATCCGGCAGTTTAGGTGTGACAATGTAACAAACAAACAAACTTTCGCATTTATAATATTTACAAAGGATAAAAAAAGGCAAACTAATGTTTCAGTCATAAACCTTAATGATCTTCCAATTCATCGATATTCATAATATTTTTTTTTTATTATATTGTGTTCAGTATCAGATATAGTGTAGTCACTAAGCCTTTATTCTATGAAGAAATTGCTTTTGCAGCACTGTAGTCATGATAGACTAGCTTTTGCCCGCGGCTTAGCTCGCGTTAATATCGATTTTGTCAAACAATTTCGATTCCCATACCTGCTATTTCACAATAATTATATCAAAGAAAAATGGTGTAAGAACATTTCTCTTCGATGATTTACGCGGGTAGTTCACTATTTTGGCAATAATGGCTTACACGTAAAAGATAGATATATACTGTGGAGGGCTTTTTTGTAGGAGTATTTAAGATAAACGATTCCATTATACATTATATACGTGTAACTCTAATAGTTTGTGCAGCGCACGCCAGAATAGTAGAATTGTTTTCCAACTTACTTGATACGTTTCGTTATATTTTGGACAATTCACACAATATCTTCATAAGTTATAGCCTACGTGTTATTCTGATGCATAAGCTAAATTATTGCAAAGTTTCATGAAAATCCATTCAGTAGTTTTCGCGTAAAGATTAACAAACATCTCTACTTACAAACATTCACGTTTTTTAATATTAGTAAGAAAGCAAACCCTCTAAAGGACCCCATATAAAAGAAAGATGCGTATTACGTATACAATATGTAGCTTTCTCTCACCTTCTCACTACGATTACATCTGCCTTCTCTCTCGTGTAACGAAATATCAACAAACGTGACGTTTCCTTGAAATTTTTGTATAAGTTATTCGTTTTTAGCATTATGACCACACTCTGAACTAATTTTAAGTGATGACGTGGCCCAAGTTGGTAGACACTAAACCTGTGGAGGAACTGGCTCTCAAGTGCAACTGCCGGAACACACCTATTTGGTATTTGGTGGCAGTTTTTTCACTTGAGACTTGGTAATAGAAAAATCTCTACCAAGCCGCTATGGTTTCATCACCGTTTTGTTCCTTCACAGAAAGCTCAAGCTCGTTCTAGGTGGATTCGAACTCACGTCCCTTGACGAGGACTCCGTGCAGACTACCACTGAGCTATAATCGTTATCTTCATTGACCACTGTTAGGGTAACGTTGATGTGTTTTCAGAGTGTTTATATCAGAGGACGCTGCTGCAGATGATGACATGGACAACTCGTATGATGATGAAGTGGACCAGCAGTATATGAAAATGGATGCGAAATCTCAAGTCCAAACTGGCAGTACAAGTAACGCAAAAAATCCAAGTAAGTCTGGCAACACTAAATATTTTATTTATTCACTTATAAAAAAAATCCAAGTAAATCTGGCTGCACTAAATATTTTATTTCTTCACTTATAAAAAAAATCCAAGTAAGTCTGACTGCACTAAATATTTTATTTATTCACTTATAAAAAAAATCCAAGTAAGTCTGGCTGCACTAAATATTTTATTTATTCACTTATAAAAAAAATCCAAGTAAGTCTGGCTGCACTAAATATTTTATTTATTCACTTATAAAAAAAAAACCAAGTAAGTCTGGCTGCACTAAATATTTTATTTATTAACTTATAAAAAAAATCCAAGTATGTCTGGCTGCACTAAATATTTAATTATTCACTTATAAAAAAAATCCAAGTAAGTCTGGCTGCACTAAATATTTTATTTATTCACTCATAAAAAAATCCAGAGACAATAGTTCTGTTGTCTACATTGATATTGAAACGCGGAATAGTTTGTCTGTCTGTTAGTTTGAACGCAATAACCTTAACAACTACGGATTTCGAAAATTATTTTTGTAGTCGAAGATTTGAGATTCGTATATGAAGATATTCGATGAAGCGATGATAGCTCAGTGGTAGTGTGCACGAAATCGCGTCTAGAGACGTGGGTTCGAATCCAAGCACCTACAATGAGCTTGAGCTTTCGGTGAAGGAGAACATCGTGAGGAAACCATAGCATGGTGGTAGTACTTTTTATGCTCGTCTGCGTAGCTACCACCCTCAAGTTGTAAACCTGCCGCCAAATACTAATAGGTGTGTTCCGGCAGCAGCACTTGAGAGCCAGTTCCTCCACAGGTTTAGCGTGTCTACCAACTTGGGCCGTATCGTCACTGAAGATCAGGTGAGATAATGGCCATAACACTAAACCTTAAGTATAAAAAAAAAAAAAAAACAATATACATAGTTAAGACGAGACAACGTCTATCGGGTCAGCTAATACAAAATACTTTTTGAAATCCGAGTGGCAGTTCCTAAGATTAACAAACAAACTTTACCGCTTATAATGTTTATATAGATTAGTATAGATCATTTGTATTATAAAAAAAAATCATTGAACACTGTATTCATAACATCTCTTGTTTTATATTACAAAGCGCATTTCGCTGAGCTTATTTGAAGTAAGGGAAAGTCTGTTTCAGGTCACACAGCAACAATACAATATTCGGTTTCAAATCAAGGCAATCTACAGATGGTATTAAATCGATATTTATATTATTTGGTATACACGGGCAAGAATTCCGGTCATCGGCGTTGGCAATGTATCGACAATCATGTTAGAAAGTTTAAGTGTCCCGCCGCTGTGGTCACTAAGAACGGGGTCATCGTACAAAGGTAAGCATTTTTAATTAAACATTTTACCCATGGCCATATAACACAGTAATCAGAAGGTCACATATGCTATAATTGCCGAAACCAGAACCACAAGGCAATGACAGAAATAACAAAATGAGTGTTGATACTTCCATAAGCTCAATGAAAATAAATAATAGTTTAAAAAACTAGAACACACGCTTTATATAGGAAACTAAACTGAAAAACAGATAATAAATTTTAATAAATATTAATTAAGAATAATAATTTTTTTTTAATAAATATAAGTTTTTAATAGTTTGAATAAGAAAAAAAAAAATTTATTGTAAAAAAAGCGGGGATGCTTTTCAAGATATTATCGAAATGATAATCCTTCTCATATCTGTCAATTAAATATTCATAACTATTGACACCATGCACCCTACGCTTTTTTTACAATAAAACATTTTTTTTCTTATTCAAACTATTAATAACTTATATTTATTTAAAAAAATTACGTTATTCTTAATTAATATTTATTAAAATTTATTATCTGTTTTTAGTTTAGTTTTCTATATAAAGCGTGTGTTCTAGTTTTTTAAACTATTATTTATTTTTTAATTACTGGAACTGAAGCTAATTTAAAGCGTGTAAAAACCTCATTAGTTCCCGTTGATGTCTTTTACTTGGAAAAAGGGGTCAGTTACATACATACATACATACATACATACAGGTGAAGCTAATATAAAGCGTGTAAAAAAGTAACTTACTTTTTAGATTTTAGTGTAATGCATAGCTATTATTAAATAGCAATATTTTAACGCTAACAAAGTCACCTACCTAAAAAATGATGCGGCCCTAAAGTTCGTAGATTGTGTATAAAAAATAAATAAAAAAAACAGTTTACTGTATAATAACTGTGCCTGCCTGTGAGTTCGTATGTAACTAAAAATTATTTAATAACTAGAATCAACGTGTGACTTTACTCTGGTTAACATTGATTTTGTCGAACAAATTGGATAATGCAATAAAAAGTGTCATACGAACTTTATCCCTCTTTTTATCCCACTTCTAACATGTTTTTCGCAGGAAAAAGTAGCCTATCATCGTCTCCAGTTTCCCATCTATCTCTATACTAAAATTCGTCATAATCGATTCAGTGGTTTAGACGTGAAAGCTTAACAAACAAACGTACTCGCATTTATAATATTAAGTATGGTTTTTTCCCGATTTTTGGAACATAGTTCAATACAGCTTTGCTTCTATTGTTAGTAGCGTGATGTTAAAGCCTTCCTCAATGATAGCGCTTTCCAACACAGAAATAATTTTCAAAATCCAACTGGTAGATCCCCCGGAGATTAGCCCGTCTAAACAAACAAACAAACAAACTTTTTCGAGTAGACATACCTAATTTATAGCCTACGTTACTCCCGGATAATATAGCATTGTAATGGTGGCGGATTTTTTTAAATTAGGTCCCAATAGTTTTTGAGTTTCTTAAACATACAAACCTATTCGTTTTATAATATTGGTATAGATCTATTGGACAATAAAGCTATACTCTCATGTACTTTATTGATATTGTCTTATTTCCAGAATGGTATATATACTAATGTGCTTAGTGATGGGTTTAGGCTTAAGCACACGAGTCCCGGGGCTAGGGCGCCAAATCATTGGGGTCACTAAAAGTTTTCTAAGCGGCTAAAATTTCATAATGGTGTATATACTAATGTGCTTAATGATGGATTTAGGCTTAAGCACACGAGTCCCGGGGCTAGGGCGCCAAATCAATGGGTTCACTAAAAGTTTTCTAAACGGTTAAAATTTGAAATCGATTTTGGTTTTTAGAACGAATGTTTAAGCTTCCTTTCTTGCTTTAATAACTTCAAGATGACGATATTTAAAGGGTAGAATGTTTTTTAACGATTATTTCTATAAGTAGTAATTGTGTAAGTGTAATTCAGGCTTAAATTCAATACCTAAATTAGAGGTACTCTTCGTGTTATTACTATAAGGGCGTCACATTAACTGGAGTCTGGGGCACCAACAAACCTCAATCCGAAACTTAATGTTCTAAAATTTTAATATATCCTACTTATATTATAAATGCGAAACTGACTTTGTTTGTTTGTTACGCCTGAACCGCTGAATCAATTATGATGATTTTTTGTATGGAGATTGATGGGAACCTGGAGACGGTGATAGGCTACTTTTTCTCTTAAAAACCATATTGGAAGTGTCGTAAGGAGAGGGATAAACTTTCTATGAAACTTATTATTGCGTCATCTGAATTGTTTGACAAAATCAATATTAATGTGAGCGAAGCCGCAGGCAAAAATATAGTAATCTGTAATTCTGACGTTAATTGGGTTAGTTTCGTTGCGAGTAATGTTTAAACGAGTGCCCATTTGTTTGTGGTACTACTTGGACGTTGATATTACAAAAGTGTTATTGTTACTAGGTTCAGCTATGTGTTACCAAAATACCAAAAGCATAAGTAATTTTTAATTACAGGATATCTGCCCATAATCATCCATTCCACGATGCGAAGATATTGAAGAAAGTGCAATCTGGTTCCATATATTCAGCGTTACAACAAGCGGAGAACATGGGAAAGTTGTTGCAAGACGAAAGGAACGGCCGAAGTGCTACGACGAGTAGTGAAAAAGCTAATGATTCGAAATAAAGTATTCTATGTAAATGTTGTTTGTATTTCCGATGGTAGTGTTCATAAACTATCTTACGACAATTAATAACTATTAGTATTCCATGATTTGAACAATATAATAAAAAAAATATTAAGCCACTTAAAATAACTCATTTGTTAATACAAAATTAAATTTATAATATTTAGATAATGAGTTATGCCTCCACGATACATTGTTAAAATTCGTTACAATTTGAACAGAATTTTATTAAATATACGTTTTAGTTCTATTTTGAATTATTAGTAAATGAAATATGCAAAAGGCAAGAGCGCAAATTATCGAATACATATATAAGTATAAACAATTAATATATTTGTGTTACCAGATTTAAGTGTTAAAAGTATTGTGTATTTAATGGTTATATATAAGTCTAGCAAGGAACTGCTTCTTATCCATAGTGATATAGCTTAGCGTATTCTATCGACTGTATCATGGCGAGTGCTCTGAAGATTTATTTGACCTCTCCTTTCCATAGCAGATCTACTCGCGCTGGACAGCGGAGCCATAACTACTGTAGCCTCTATCCCTACACGAACCAAAAAGTTCGAAAACCTTTCAAAAAGTTCATATCTTTGACGCACTGTAGAGTTGTGTAACCATCTTCCGTCCTGGGTTTTCCCTCCTTCATATAACATTGGCTCCTATGAACGTGTTATAAAGAAATATTTAGCAGGCCAGCATGGCAGCTGCGACGGACGAAGGAAATTTTCCCTTTCCACAGTCGCTACTGTCCTTGGACCGTACTGAGCTTACTATCAGGTGAAGTACGGCCATTTTGCCTAGTCAGGATAAAAATCTCTTTTTTGTTACATATTTATCTGTGCTTAAATTTGAAACCTTTAATACAAGAAGTAAGTTGTAGTTATCATAACACTTTATAAGATCGAGGATGTTTCATCCACACAGTATACTCTGTTCACAGCATCTTTATATTATTATAAATACATTTTTTACATTACTCGCAATCATAAATCCTATAAAATAACGTGAAATTTTTGTTGTCGTACTTTCGATCTTTAATAACAGAATTGTTTAAAATCTGTGTACATTATCTAGAAAATACCATATATTTAATTACCTTAGAAAATATGTGATTCAACATTACAGCTCGCTATCCTGTTTATCTCGATCCTAGTAATTATAAATGCTTACAGTATTTTTTATCAACCACCAAATGTCAACAAGATATGAGATTTCAACTTCGACTACTAAATAAATCAGAACTCCTTCACGCTATTTATTGGCATCAAAGTACTAATGGTAAGAATAAAAAATAATAAAAGGAGTTAAGCTCATTTATATTAATTATACTTAAAAGTTATAATCTATAATTAATATAGAAGCCCTTTAAGGTTAGTTACTATACTCTTTGTCGAAGCCCTGGCAACACTAAATAGTTATTTTTATTTTATATTCTTTATATACTCTGTGGTGTTACATATGAAAGTAAATAGTTTGTTATTTTTAATGGTATTTCTTACATTTGTTTTACCAGTTCACCATGAATGACCAACATCAACTCTCTGTGACATGGAATCAATACGTAAAAAATGTGTGTAACGGATTGTGGTCCCTGCAACAAGTAAAGTATAATGTTTGGTTGTGTTTGTTTGATAACAATACTCTGAGTACGAACCAATACCTTCGATAACAAATGTATGAGAGATTAGCAATAAACTTTAAAGTGGAGCTTGGTTTTGTAATAATTATTTTTTTTACTACATCATTGTAAAATACAGACGATTAAAAGTACGCCTTCGGACGAGTCCAGGCTATTAGGGCCATTGTTATTCCCCAAGAGATTCGATATAGCAGTCTTTGGTAATAAATATATTATTAATCTTCTCATCTGATGAGTCCTAAATGATCCTTTCGTATGGTAATTAAATAAAATTTTAGTTACACGAGAATGGAGTAGCTTACACTGCTAATACTACATAAAACAGTTTAACATGAAACTTTACATATGTTATTAATAGTGTAATACAAAACTTATGTTGTCAGCATGGTGAGTTTGTGGACATGACATTGGCTGCAGATGGACATCATGTTAAGGTGCATAAAATGTTACTGTCACTCGCTAGCCCATATATCAAGGAATTGATTATGACTGCTGACTGTGCTCATCCTGTTATATTTCTGAATGTAAGTTCTAAAATATGTTGCTACTATTCTTACTACATTATAAATATTTAAAAAAAATAGAATACCTGTATACTGTCAGCATGATATGGTACAAGTTTCTTCCTAAATTGTGTACAATACAATGAAGTAAAACCAGCAATTATTTTTTGACCCGTTCCTGTGGATTTCTTTCTATGGATTGAATAAGAATACTCCTTTTTTAATGGTTCAATAACATTTGTTCAGAAAACATGTCTATCTACTGGTCATTTTTCTATAAAAGCATACACCTTTGTTAAAGGTTAATATTATTTGTAACTAATGTTAATATATCTTTTAAAATGAAAATCGTTTTTTAAAATTTTTAAACTATCCTCTCAATTCATACATTTAAAGCACATAGAATATATGTGCTATATAAATATTAAATATGAATCTACTTTCTTAAGTCAAGGTTAAACCAATTACAAAAGGTTTGGTGCAGACATTGAACACATCAGTTATTGAAGCCATGATGATAGCAACCACCTACAATGAGCTTGAACTTTTGGTGAAGGAAAACATTGTAAGGAAACCACAGCATGGTGGTAAGGTCTTTTCTAATGCCCACCTGGCTAGCTACCACCTGCAAGTTGAAAATCTGCTGCCAAATACCAATAGCTGTGTTCCGGCAGCAGCACATGACAGCCAGTTCCTCCATAGGTTAAGCGTGTCTACTAACTTGGGCCTAATTGTCACTTAAGATCAGGTGATGTTATGGCTATAATGCTAAACCTTAACGAAAAAAAAAAAGAAAAACTGTTTACTGGGAATGAATAAACTTATAAATTTATATGAAATGTCATAAAGAGAAAGAGTTTGATTTTTATGAATTTATTACTATATGTATATGGTGCTTGCTTACTATTTGATGTATTAAACTTTAACACTTTGTTTCAGCAAGTTAACTATACCACGCTATGCCTGTTACTGGAATATGTATATACAGGGGAAGTTGTTGTTCCCAGAGAACATTTTAAAGGTTTTATGCAGGCGGGACAGGCTTTACACATAAAGGGCTTACAAATTAAAGTAAGAAATTAATATATTATTTAGCTATGTCCGTAACTTCATTAGCATGGAACAAAAAAGTATTTAGTTTATAAAAAAATATTATGCTAGCTTTTAATAGTATCTATTTTCAATACAGCTGTCCAAATTTCAAATCAGCGAAGCGATGATAGCTCAGTGGTAGTGTGTACGACTTCGTGTCATGGTACGTGAGTTCGAATCCAAGCACCTACAATGAGCTTGAGCTTTCGGTGAGGAAACCATAGCATGGTGGTAGGACTTTTTCTAAAGCCTTGCAGAAGGTTTGCATTGAGAGTGAATTCATGTAAGTCGTCATCGACATGGTCACGTGACGTGTTAACGTACACACTGCACCTGTTCCTATTTGTATTATTTATTGCGCTGTAAACAGTTTTAATTTAAGATCAAACAATTAATTTGGGTATTCAAAAATAACAACTGTCCGTTTATAGTTTCGAGTTTTCACTACCGTCTGTAGTCCTCGTGACTACTTTGAAAGGTTTTTAAATCTTCGACATAAGAGGCAACATAATTATACCTACTTTTTATTACTATTACAGGGTTTGGATCAAAGTAATTTCTACGGAGACGTATTTGTATCACAAAATGAACCGTCGCCGGCGAAAAGTGCCTATTCAGAAAATCGGTCGAGACAAATCTCGGAGTGTTCCTCTGACAAATCTGAGAATTACATCGGTGTGGAGTAAGTTTTTTTTTATCTTGTTTCAGCACATTAATCATCTATCTATATTAATATTATAAATGGGAGAGTTTGTATGTTTGTACACTTACCTTACAACTTACCTACAACCTTAGGAACTGCCAGTCGGATTTCTATATATTTTTTTTTTTTATTTAATATTTAGCTTTATTGCCATAATCTCGCCTGATCTTAAGTGACGATACGGCCCAAGTTGGTAGACACGATAAACCTGTGGAAGTACTAGGTCTCAAGTGCAACTACCGGAACACAGCTATCGGTATTTGGCAGTAGATTTTAAATTTGAGGGTGGTAGATAGCCAGGCGGACATCAGAAAAAGCCCTACTACCAAGCTATGGATTCCTCACGATGTTTTCCTTCACCGAAAGCTCAAGCTCATTGTAGGTTGGATACACACTACCACTGAGCTATCATCGCTTCAATTTCTTTATATTTGACAGAGCAATCACTGGGGAAGGCTTTAGGCTACTTAACATCATGCTACCAGCAAAGCTGAATTCTATGATTTCACAAAAACCAGCAATAATAATTTAATCATTTTTAGTTCCATGCGAACAAAGTAGCGGTCAGAGCTAGTATGTATATACAGGTATTGAAGCGATGATAGCTCAGTCACAAAAATAAATCTACAGCCTCGCTTATCTACTTTCTTGGTATAATTTAACCAGAATAGTGCTCTGTCAAGGTCTCAGGGTCCTTATTATCGAGGACCTCCAATGAGTTAAAGACAGCCCCGCTGATGGATGTGGAAAAAAATATTTTTCGCCTCTAAAAGAGCGTAAATTCTTTTACATAGTTACCTCGAATCGACAGACGCACTCGAAGACAGCAACGAAAACAATCAAGAGGATAATTATAAACTGAACGAAGAGAATATAATTATGGCTGAAAGTTGCGGCGAGGAAGATACCAAGCGTTTTGAACCGCCTAGAATCAGTGTGAAAAAACTGAAAGGTAAGTATTATAACGGTCCAGTCATCTTAGTTCACTGTAGCTAGCTACTAGGTGAGTAGGTAGGTATCTAATAGGTAGCTAGATACCTAGCTGTGAAGTCGTATAATCTTCGAAACTGGGTTCAATTTAATAATGGCTCGTAATAATATATAACGACAATCAAGATGAAATTGACCCCTCTAGATGCGGACACAGCTTACATTATAACAGGCAATGTACACATTTACAGTGGTAGTCAGTTACACATTATACGTAAAATAGAACAAACAAACACGTTACAAAAGCATCTGAAGTAAAAATATAAAAAAAAACATAAAAGTTATCTCAATACCTACATCCTACCATATGTAGGAGGCATTGTGATCTGAAATAAAAAAATCGATTTTTTAATTCGATTCGATTAATCGATTTATCGACCCAGTTAATCGATATTTCAACCTTAAAAATAAAGTTTCGATTCTTATCTACATACTTTAATAAAAATTATTTACAATTACTTGAATGTATAACGCAAGCATATATTATTTAAATAATAATTTTTCATATGTATAAAATAATAAAATTGATTATTGTGGTGTCTTTTTTGTTTTCTACGTTTGGTTTTACATAGAAAATACAGTAGAACTCTATAAGTCGATTATCGAGGGAGACGTCAAATTCGAGTTATAGAGTTTTCGGCTTATAGAGAATGAAGGATTTGGTGGTTGAAGGGAAGGGAACTAAACATTTTACCGAGATTTGGAGGTTTTCTACTTATCAAGGTTCGACTTAACGAGATTCTACTGCATAAGCATGAAAAGAGTATCAAAAAATAATCTGATTGTGATGAATCGATCTATTGGATCTCGATTTTTTTCGATGGATTTTCTTTGGATTCGATCGATTCATTTGATTTTGATTGGATTCGATCTTTTTCAGAAAAAATCACCAACCCTAAAATGTAGGTTTTGAGACAAGTTTTAGGATGCCAGAATACAAGTTTATACGAGTTTATAGCAGGGTATCTCACATTCCGAGATATTTACCTAACGTTGGCTATAATGAATGAAAGTAAATCATTGTGTGGTTTTATGAAACCACGATGCAAGTGAATCTTTTTTATCAATAGCAGATAAGATATCCGCTGCACGATTTCCACAAGGGTATCGTCAATAATTAAAAAAGTAGCTCGATAACTCTCTGAAAAGAACAAAAACTTTTAATTTTTTTGTGCTCTGAAGCCTTAAATTTATCATTTACGTCTAAAATTCCCATATTGAGCAAAATCGAGCAAGAACTTTCTAATCTTATTCATTTTCCGTATATTTTTTTTTGCAACCTACTAATAAGAATGAGATGAATAAAACAGTGAGTGAATGAAAGAATGGCGACTGATAAATGATTCATTGAAGAAAGAGAAACGTATTGCGCCGGCCTCAAATGACTCGGACAAGAAGAAACACCTTACCGTATCGTATAGGGAATGTGTTAGTAGTTTGTAAAATTTAATATTCGCTGTTCAAAACTATGCGATGTGTTTGAAGCGATGATAGCTCAGTTGATAGTGTGTACGGATGTTGCGTTAAGGGATGCAAGTTCGAATACACTTACGATAAGCTTGAGCTTTCGGTGAAGGAAAACATCGTGATGCATCCATAGCATGGTGGTAGGACTTTTCTAAAGCCCGCCTGGCTAGTCCCTCCAATAGGCTTAGCGTGTCCACCATCTTTATTTTTATTTATTTTACAAATCTGGACACAATCGAAAACAATTATATAACAAACCGTACGTGATTGTAAGTTTGTATAATTGTAACCTACTTGCTGTGATACTAACATGCGCTATATGTGAGAGTTACTAAGAAATGTATAATACACACAAAAAATTGTAAACAAAAGAAATTAACTATAATTTTTTATATTGGCATTTGATTGAGGCCTAAGAATTGTAACATATCTTGGGCCACATCGTCATTTAACACCAAGGGGCCGTTCAAATATTACATAACGCAATTTTTGAAGATTTTTGACCCTCTTCCCCCCCCCCCCCCCCTAATGTTACGAGCCGTAGCATTTTTCTGTACCTCCTCCCCCTCAAACGTTACGTAACACCCAAGTGAGCGTTTTTATCTAAAAGTCATAATTATGTTTTACCTTTATCTTACTAAAAAGCTCTTAAAGTAAGATGAATCTTAATTTTTTGATGTTAATTCTTTTTCATACTATTCTCTCTCTGTTATCTCATTATTTATGTTTTTTTTTATGTTAATTCTTTTTCATACTATTCTCTCTCTGTTATCTCATTATTTATGTTTTAATCTTTCACAATGCGGTTAGAAATACTCGAGGGATTCTCCGTAAAACATAACAAAAAGAGTTGCCAACTTAGGAAGTTTAAACGACAGTGTTACGGAAAGCGTTGTTCGAATCCCCCACCGCCCTTGTAACGCATCGTAACGTTTTACAAGACATTACGAATGGCGTTACGTAATATTTAAACGGTCCCCGAGTGAGATTGTGGCCGTAACACTTCTTTTTTCCATCAGCTACAAATTCGACATCGTCCACAGCCATCCAATACAGTATATCCAACCAAGGCAATCTACAGTTGGTCATGAACCGATATCTGTACAATGTTAGGTATGTCTCCCGGAAAGCTAACCAACTGAAATGGCAATGCATCGACGGGCATTGGAAAGGGCTGAGGTGCCCGGCCCACGTCGTAACCCTGGACAACATGGTTGTAAGAAGGTTAGATTAATCCTGCACTATATGATCGCTCATTTTTAAAGCGGAAACTTCTATAGGATGGGCCTTGTTTATGAGAGTTAATCCATGTAAGTCGTCATCGACATGGTCACGCGACGTGTTAACGTACATACTATATCTGTTCCTATTAGTATACATTTATTGTGCTATAAACAATTTTAATTTAACATAGAACCATTAATTGGGATATACTAAAATAAGTGTTTTATAGTTTAAAATTTTTTATAAGTGTAACTTCTTATAGGAGGGCTTTGAAATTCTGTTCCGCAACCTTTTTGTGTGACGCTCGTCCGGGTAAAGTGGGTTCGGGGCGACTATAGGGACCGAGAGGGCTATAGTGACGTCTTTTTTTTATGACATCTGCCTATGTAGGTAATTTGACCAATGTAAGTGAAAATAGACATACAAAGGCATTTGTTCGTGTTATTCATACCTTGGCGGTATTGCAGTAATGGTATTAGTGAAAAAAAATGACCAACTATAGACAAATTTGTATGTATTAAAACAATAATACAGTGGAATCTTTATAATTCGAATGTCAAGGGAAATAGTAATTATTTTGAGTTAATTATATTCAGACTTAACAAGAAGTTTGAAATACAGAAGATTTCATTTCAGAAAGTTGGACTGAGAAATGCGCGATTTCTAATATATTTTTGGAGTTGTATTGTACCGAAAAATGTGTTCCATTAATATAATATAATATATTTTATATATATATTTTATAATGGCCTAATTGTAATTTTTTTTTAGGAACGGTGTTCATAATCATCCATTTCACGATAAGAAAATATTGAAAAAAATACAAAATGGCTTAATATTCTCCGGTATTAAAGAAGCACAAAAGAAAGTTGACTTGGTGAAAGAGAAGAAAGAGAAAGGAGGTGAAATAGAAGAAGGCAATGACGAGTTAACAATTAAAGTTCAATAAAAAAAATTAATATTAATAAATTGTATTATTCATTTTAAATTAAAAAACTATTATTATAATAATAAGCTGGATATTAGTGAATCTAATATTATTTGCTCAATTTAATTACACATTGTTATTGTAGAAGAATAGGAGCGCCTACGACTTCGGTTGCTTGAAGCTAAAAAAATAGTTAATGATTTTTGACCGTTTTGTAACCTTTTTTATTACAGTTGGTGAGGCGGAAGTCCCGCCATCTAGTTTGTTTTATATGAGATTGTGTTCTTACGGGGGGTGACGTTTGACATTAACAGCGACGCGCTGATTGCAAAAAAATTCGGCACAACCGCTCTCGATATCTAACCCGCATACCGCCGCAAAAACCTTGGTTTGAACTAAAACCATCTCCATTTTGGAGCGCTTGTGAAATATATAAATATAGATGTTGCAGAACATTATTTAAAGTGAAGTGAGTGGACGTTTTGCTGGTGACCACCAAGCTCCGTGACTGTTGGAAACTTGGAAGATTGGCAGCTGCAATAAGGGAAGATCGGTAAGCGAATTTACGCATTAAGTGCTGAGTTGAGTGCCAGATCCACCCTCTTCCGTTCACGATCTCACTATAAGCAAACAGACAAAGTTAGGCTGACACGCTTCCCCGTGTTCAGCCATAAAGTGTTCTCAAGCCGCTGAGTGAGCACGGCTATTTACACGCCTGCCTCACCAACAGTTTTGAAATAGCCATAAAACTTCCTAAATGATTGCTTTATTAAAGCAATTTTGTAATCCTACTGGTATTTTATAAAATTAGCGCGTTCAAACAAACAAAGTAATTCACTTTATAATGTTAATATAGATAGCTAATAAAGGATTTAATCGCAGGAAAAAAAATTTTTTTATGGATTAGCGGGCAAACGACCAAGCGTGTCATCTGATGGTAAGTAATCACCGGGTCATGGACACCCACAACACCAAAGGAATAGCAGGTGCGTTGCCGGCCTTTATTGGAGGGACTGGCTGTCAGGTGCCATATTGGTGTTCCAACTTGAGGGTGCTAGCTATTCAGGCGGGCATCAAAAAAAGCCCTACCTCCATGCTATGATTTCCTCACGATATTTTTCTTCACCGAAAGCACAAAGCTCATTATAGGTGGTTGGATTCAAACTGACGTCCCGTAACGCGGCGTTGCTACACGCTACCACGGAGCTATCATCGTTTTATTCATAACGTCTAATATTGATATATATATTATTTCAACTACCTTTTTAAATAATTAAATTTTTTTTTATCAAATATAGTTTAGCGTTCCTATTGCGTTATTATTGTATATGTGCCGAACAAACTTGGAATACTTTTATATAATATCAATGCACAACTATTTCATCAACCATAGACATTATGGCTAAGAATATTCTGTGCTATGGACGGCTAGTCTACAGCAATGACCAACACTAGTTGTATATTATTTATCATACAAAATTATTTTATCATGGTAAAACTTCAAATTTTTATTAAAATAATTAAAATATTTATTTTATTTTATGCAAATAGATTCTCAACTGTAGTTAGTAGATGACACATTAATTACTTTTGTTTTGCATAGTTTTGCCATTGTACAATGGAAATGTGCAACCGATAATGTAGCTCAACGCGCGTTACATAAAACAATTGCGCTATATTTTAAACTGTTGTTTATGTTGCACGCTGAATATATACGGTAAAAAGTGAAATATTAATTTACGGCAACTACAATAGACGGTTAAATAACGTGAAAATGACTATTCCAAGGTTTCACACAAAAAGCTGAGCTATGTACTAGTTTCTTTTTTCAACTGATAAAATAAATTTACTTGTAACACTATACTACTTGACTTTTAATTCCTATTTCGGTAATTTATGTTTTGATAGTCTGGCAATAGGTTTTCATGTAAGAATTGCTCAATTAAAATAAATATATAGATAATTTTGATAGATTTTATTTATATAATACGTCACATTATTAGAAATGTATATTTATCAATATTTCACGAACTACATTTTTTTTATAACTGTTTAAATAAATATATATAAACCTAAATGTTTTAAAGTATTTTTAAACGCTTTTCGAAAGAAATTAAATCTATAACTTTAGATAAATCCAGCAATACCGACGTAATTTTCTTATATCGGTTATCTAAAGGACTTACACTTGCACTGATAAATACATATAGTAAACATTCTTCGAAATAAAACGAATTTAAATGGATTTTATTGCGGTTATTTATTCATTTTGATACCAATATTTCGAAAGCTTTTCAATCTTCGTGGTCATGGGGTGAACTATCGTCTTTGAAACGTCACGACCAAAATTAATGAATAACCGTGATAAAATCTGTTTAAATTAGTTTTATTTCGATGAATAATAATCGCGTAAACATAATTTATTATTATATCGATTAGTAGTTTTACAGGTTGAACAATCAGCATGTTTCGCCAACTAAACTATGTAATATCTATATTTTGACATTAAATTTTTTTGTAAACTGTCATTTTACCTATACATATTCGTTTTGTTTATATGGTTACTTGTGTTATCAGAAGTATAGATATAGCTAATCTTTTAATTTAGTACTCAACAACTTTATGAATTGATGGTAATATTTATACATGTTATAAACATGACTAAAACGCAGTTAGCCGTATCATGGGATGCATACCAGAAGAATGTCTGCAAAGGGCTCAGTTATATGCAAGAGGTGAAACAATTAATAAAATATTTAAAATAAGTAAATATAACCACGGTAACAAATTCGTCAAAAAATCATTTAGTGTTTTCTTTGAAATAACCTATTAAGTTCTTTTGTGATAAAAATTGTGAAATCCTTTTTCTATGATGAGGTAAAATTCTACACCCAATTTCTAAATGATAGACTTTTTTTTAATAATATAGAGGCTTTAACATTTTAATACAAGTAGATAAGTTTTTTGGCAGTGTATTGTGATTTTATGGCAGTATAGTTGATTTTGTAATATTCCTTTGCATTTAGATACGTCAATAATTCCTTTCAGAGGGGTGAGTTTGTAGACATGACGATTGCTGCGGATGGGCATTATGTAAAAGTCCACAGAATGGTGCTTTCCCTGATCAGCCCATACATTAAGGATCTGATATCCTCAGTGGACTGTTCCCACCCTGTCATATTTTTAAATGTAAGTCATTCATTTCTACATTGTGACATTTTTTCTATACAAATATAGTTATATTTATTGTATACCAAAATTATAATTAAAGTGATGGCAGCGTAGCTCGTAGGGTGTACAGATGCCGCTTCAGTTGAAGTTTGAATCCCTCCAAAAATCCTGAGCTCTCTGTTAACGAAAACATGAGAAAGGAGATTATAGAATTGGTGTTAGGGTTTCTTCTAATGCCTACCTGGTTAGTTACCTCCCTTTTTTTGTTAAAATGGTGTTTAAAATCATATTCCTTAGGAGCTACCTTATTGTAAGGCCTCAGGCTAACTAACATTTGTGATTAACATAAGGTCTTGAGAAGAATCTACCTGGGTAGCATTTATATTATATATATATATATTTTTTTATACTTAATGATTAGCATTATGACCATAATCTCACCTGATTTTAAGTGATGATACAGCCCAAGTTGGTAGACACGCTAAGCCTGTGGAGGAACTGGTTCTCAAGTACAGCTGCCAGAACACACCTATTGGTATTTGGCGGCATGTTTTCCAACTTGAGGGTGGTAGCTAGTCAGGTGGGCATTAGAAAAAGCCTTACCACCATTCGATGTTTCCTTTCACCGAAAGCTCGAGCTCATTGTAGGTGCTTGGATTCGAACTCACATCCCATGACGCGAAGTCGTACACACTACCACTGAGCTATCATCGCTTACTATACATATATACTTTTTATAATGCTTAAATCTTACTTTAAGTAGTATAATGGACTCTATTTTCCCAGAATATCACATATCAGACCTTGTGTTACATCCTGGAGTATATTTACACCGGAGAAGTGTTGGTAAAGAAGGAAGGACTGAAGGAACTAATCTTGGCTGGAAAAGCACTGCAGATAAAAGGGCTTGTTGATATGGTATTTATTATTTTTGACTAACACACTATTATTATACATTTGCAAAATATATGAACAGTTCACTGTGCAAATAATCCCTGCATTGGTAGTTATATGTAAACGATTAACATATTTTTATATTCTAAGAAAAAGAGTTTTAATTCAATATTACGAAACAACACCCAAGAACAACAAAATACTAGAATTTCTATTAAAAACTTCTGTGTTTCTGTCCAACTATAGTTAGAAGAAAAAAAATTCTGTCAATAATTAGTACAAAAAAGAATTACTGACAAACACTCCAGAATTACATCTAAGTATTGAATCTAGTATTATAATTAGTATTTAATAATAAATTATGCATTATATAATTATGTTTTTTTTAGTATGATGGCCATAATCTCACCTGATCTTAAGTGCCAATACTACCCAAGTCAGTAGAATAAGCTTGTACAAAATTTTACTTGTATCTGTGGAGTCTTCCCTTAAGTTTTAAAGAAGATACTACTTTGGTTGCTTGTTATTATTGCTAGTAAGAACCTATTGCTAGTCACATCCCGCTCCTACTTCGACTCCGACAATGCAGTTTATAAACCTCCTGTTCTGATGTATAGTCCAGTAAACACACCTCTATAACATTCCTAATGCAAATGTTAACAATGATGGGTTGAGTAGTGAAAGCGTAAAAAAGAATTTCACATTCACTAAAGCGACCTTTGAAGCCATGATAGCTTGGTTGGTAGTATGTACAAACACCGTGTCAAGGGACGTGAGTTCGAATCCATTAGCAATGACCTAAAGCTTCCGGTCAAGGAAAACATTGTGATGAAACTGTAGCATGGTGGAGGGCTTTTTCTAATGCCTGCCTGACTAGCTAACACTCTCAAGGTTAAAATCAGAAACTTAATACCTATAGGTGTGTTCTGGCAGTTGCACTTGAGAGCCCGTCATTCCACTAGGCTTAGCTTGTCTATTGACATCAAGTGAGATTGTGGCCATAATGCTAAACCTTAATTATAAAAAGTTAGATGTAGGTCACCTTGTAATTATGGACAGTGATAGCTTATATAATAGATATACCTCAACAGGCGTCGAGTATGTGCTACGATGAAACAACACCTGATAGAAAGGAAGAGGTGGTTATTGAGAATATAAATACTGAAGCGCTAGAAACCAATGATATGCATACAACAGCACAGGAATAGTAAGTTTTCAAGTAAGCTTTTAAAACAATCTGTATATTTATTTCCATTAGTTGTCATATTCATCCTTATTGTTACTAATATTATAAATGCGAAAGTGAGTTTGTTTGTTACCCTTTCACACTTAAACCGCTGATTCGATTATGATGAATTTTGGTACAGAGATATATGCGCCCCAGAGACAGAGATAGGCTACTGTGTTAATAGTGGGGTTAAAGAGGGATAAACTTTGTAAGAAACTTTTTATTGGGTCATCTAATTTGTTTTTAACAAAATCTATATTAACTCGAGCAAAGCTGTGCGTGAAATTTAGTATTTAAAAATAAATTACTATGTATTTAAATTTAAAATAATCTGTGATACATTTTTCAGTACAAACACTGATATGGAAGATTTTGACAGATACTCTGAGCGCAATGATAGTTCAATGTTTCACGAATCCTCTGAAAAATTAATTGAAATAGTTCAGACGAAAGCACCCATTCAATCTAGTCTACCTTTGAGAGGTAGGTGAAAAAGAGGTATTCATGCTAAATAAATACTAAATAATGGAATTCATTGGAATATGAGAGTATACAATCGAATCTGGTTCAATTCAAAATTTGTATTTTTAAGTAAGTACACCAAATTGTAGAGCTCGAAAGTGGCACCAATTTAAAAAAAAAAAACAAATCTTCGGACTGATGTGGATTTGATTTTTTATACCTCTCATATGCGATTTGGTATATGAACGTCATATTCTGTTTATAATAAATATATGTTAAAAATTTATAAATCTAAACATACATTACTGCACATTTAAGTGTTGTGCAAACGTATACTAGGTATGTAACTTTGTTCTCAAACAGATCTAAAACTTATTAAATATTGTCCATTTTTGTAACTATATTCAATATAGCTCCCATTCTATTCGTAGTAGCGTGATGTTAAACAGCCTATTGCCTATCTCATTTATTGCTCCATTAAATAAAATAAAAACTTCCTTGTAGTTCCTTTGCTATAGATAAATTACAGTTTAAAAAAAAATTAAACTTTTTCTACTCGCATGTTCTCTTTCCATGGTATACCAAGGTGCCACCACAGTCCAGTACACGGTGTCGAATCAAGGCGGTCTACAATTAATACTCAACCGGTACATTTATAACATGAGATATATGAGCAAGAACTCGTCTCGACGCCGCTGGAAATGTATCCACTACCCTCGGAAGATAAAGTGTCCCGCTTACGTCACAACGGAAAACGATCGAGTGATCGAGAGGTATATATTTCATTTTTATTGACATCTCACTCTCTCAAAATACATTTTATGGCTTTATTAATAGTTGTTGTGGTATTGATTATTATTACTATCTCACTCTCTCGAAATACATTTTATGGCTTTATTAATAGTTGTTGTGGTATTGATTATTATTACTATCTCACTCTCTCGAAATACATTTTATGGCTTTATTAATAGTTGTTGTGGTATTGATTATTATTACTATCTCACTCTCTCGAAATACATTTTATGGCTTTATTAATAGTTGTTGTGTTATTGATTATTATTACTATCTCACTCTCTCAAAATACATTTTATGGCTTTATTAATAGTTGTTGTGGTATTGATTATTATTACTATCTCACTCTCTCGAAATACATTTTATGGCTTTATTAATAGTTGTTGTGGTATTGATTATTATTACTATCTCACTCTCTCAAAATACATTTTATGACTTTATTAATTTGTGGTATTGATTATTATTACTATCTCACTCTCTCGAAATACATTTTATGGCTTTATTAATAGTTGTTGTGGTATTGATTATTATTACTATCTCATTCTCTCGAAATACATTTTATGGCTTTATTAATAGTTGTTGTGGTATTGATTATTATTACTATCTCACTCTCTCGAAATACATTTTATGGCTTTAGTAAGAGTGGTTGTATATTTGATTATTATTGCTATCTCACTCACTCGAAATAAATTTTATGACTTTATTAATAGTTGTCACTAAAGGGATAGAAGATTTTAAGAATAATAAGAGATTAGAATGTATACTCAAAAAATCACCTGTGATGTTAAGTGACGATATGGCCCAAGATGGTGGACACGCTAATCCTATTGGAGGGACAGACTCTCAAGTGCAACTACCGGAACACACTCATAGGCATTTAGAAGCAGATATTCGAGTTGAAGGTGGTAGCTAACCAGGCAGACATTAGAAATGCGTTACGTATTACTCGAACGGCCCCTTATCTATAATTTGACGACTTAGACTTTGCTCATGTCAAGGTAAACAAAGACTATAAATTCGCGACTATAAATTTTCATTCTGGAGTTAAGGAAAATATTAGTTTGACTACGCACTAGTTTGGCTATTTCATCCTAAGGGGCCGTTCAAGTATAACGTAATACATTTTTCGAAGACTCTTAATAATCCCCCAAATAACGCGAAGTAAGAATTTTCTGTATCCCGCCCCCTAAAACGTTATGTAACTCCTAAGTGAGCATTTAAACCTAAAAGTCATAACTATGTTTTGCCTTGTTTTTTAATAATAAATTCTTAAAATAAATTACCTGTTTACCTCAACCTCGGGAAGTGCTATTAGAAATAGTCGAGGGACTTTCCGTAAAACGTAAACATGCGAACTTGGGGAATTTTAATGGGTTACTTTTAAAAATTGAGTTACATAACGCTGTGTTCGAACCCTCCTCCCGGCCTTGTAACGCATCGTAACGTTTTTGTTGTCAACTTAGTTGTTTATCGTATTGGTCCATGTTTTTAGGGGATGCAGCCATAACCACGTTTTTCATGACAAATTAATAATGAAAAAAATTCGAGACGGAATGACGTTCTGCGCACTCAAAGATGCCGAATTACAAATGGAGTTAAAGAAGAAAACGAAACTCACCGAATGCCACGAACAAGACTCTTCATAGTTTCCACTGATTATCTAACTATTGTTTATAAATAATTATTATAATATATCGAATGAATTCAATGTATATTATGATAATAAACTGAACTTTTTTTACTAATACGGTATTTATTGTTACGTAAATAATTTTAATTTTAAATAGTCTGGGTTTTTTTTCGTGTTATTTAGTGGCAACCCATTTGAACAGAATTATTATACTAATCTTAGGTAATGGTATCTATGGTTTCTAAAAAACGTCAAGATTTTTCCTCTTGTTTTGACACCGCAGAAGCATTCGCAAACGCGAACTTTTCGTTCCAATAGAGATGTTATAAGGTGATTTTGAATAAATTACGAATATTAACATGCTGGAAGTTACATCAATTTAAATTTGAGATATCTTCAGGCTTTATTAGATGGTGACTCTCTTATTAAAACTGAATTGAGTTTTTTTGTGACAATTAACAAATTAAGTTTTTGCCGATATCTTGATCGTAGTAGCGTGGAGCGATCACAACAGAATACTTATAATCGTAGTGATACAGAACTGAAACGCTTGCATTACTCCTCTACGAATTATTCTTTTAATATTCTTTAATGACGCCGTTTATTATTATTTGTTATTGCTATTTACACATATCCTATATCCATTATTTGTATTTGTTTACACTCGCCAGCTCTATTATAGTTTATTTATTTTAGCTCCCTTCCCTTTTCCTTGAAGAACGGAATTCATTCGTGTAACCGCTTTACCGACGCCGATTCTAACGCATCGTCGCTCGTTGGCTAAACTTATTATAAAAGTCATTTTGATTATATCGACTGTCATATAATGCCACTAAGCTGTATAAAACGCTAAAATTTGAATTGTGCTGGAATAAACAACTGACCCAGAACTACTACCAGTCAGCGAATAAACGGTAAGTTCCGTTCTCTAAACTGCTGCTAATATATTTCCACCAATAATAATAAATTGTGATTTAGTCCTATATAATATAGGTGACATTTTACGTGATTTAGTGTAGCTGAAGAGCATAAGTGAAGTTAATTATGTTATATGACCAACATATTTTCTTGATGTAACTTTTCAGGATTTTTTTTTTTGGAAAAAAACATTTGAATGAATTATCCCAGTAATCCAAACACTTAATTGACATGGCTTAATGTTTTAAAGAACTTCTACACAGTGGCCGTCATAAATAAAAAAGCGGTACTGACAGACTTGAAAACTTGTGTGCCCGCTTTAATAAATTTAAAAAAGCAGTTTGGTTAATAGAGATGTAAAATAGTAATATATAGCGTACCTGTATATATTCGTTACTATAACAATAATTACTCGTTACTATCCTATCGTTATTAAAGAGTGCAAAAATATATATTTCAGTATAGCTACCGTCTGTGGCAACTTGATCTTCCGTAGTATATAGTTACTATATAAATATACAGCGTCGTCTGTTGTGGGATTAATTCGAAAATATTTTTGATAACATAAACATCCTATAAATTCGAACTGAAATCTAATAAATCAATCAGTGTCGTTATTGTTTTCTATTTTGGTATAATAATTTACAATTGGTTGTACATACAGCTATGTTACAACATATATTTTTATTTAGCATATTAGTAGTGGTTTGTTTTATCACCTGCTACGGTGTTAGTTTAAGTCCATTTTTCCATTTTCATATGAATGTTGTAGTTATTTGTTTTTCATTTTCATATCTTATATATTTGATTATAAACTCACATTTTTTCCTAATATATTAGAAATAACATAATAAAATTGAATATTTACTTCATTATTGTGGGCTTCCTCATCAGATACAAAACATAATGGGTTTTATTTGTTTTGAAACATTTTGTTTTTGCTATAGATATTAACCTTTGTGTAGGCACTCTTATTGCTTGATACTCTATTATTGCTTATTAACATAAGTAACAAATGAAGTATCTTGTATACATATATTTTACATAATATTTTACTCTCATTCTTCCTACCTCCATGGAGGGGGGGAGGTTGGAAGTCATTATAACTTAAAAGAAACTGTTATCTTCAGCTTCACATCAGAAAGTTCCTGCATCGCGGGCTAGAATATCAAACTGAAGAGATGTTCGGGGATCCACTCCTGTCACGGGTGAGCCCAGCAATGTAGTGCCACCGGGATCGGCCCACCAGAATTAATTTAAACAATTATCATTATCGGTGTAAAAGTGATGATAAATTGTGTACCCGAATGTATTCGTTACTCAGTACCTGTGACTATCGTATCTATATGTTATTAATTATATTAGATATTACCTAATGACATAGCATCGCATCGAGTCGTGGTTCGTATTGCGTACGATATAACGTTAACGTCAAGATATTTGTGCATTGTAGAAAACATATACGTTATGTATCGTACGTTACGTAACGTATATATACGTTAACATTAGGTAATGTGTATTTTTTGACGTTGCCGTATTTGCATCAGACTTAATTATATTTAAATCTCAATTTAGATAGTTTTAATAGGTAAATTGATTAAAATTATAATTATACTGTAATTTGATTACCCAATGGCTCTGACGGAATAATTCTGAATTTGTATTAAATTTACTGTTTTGAGTATTTTAATCCTGAGAATATTGAAATACCGCAATCAAATTTAGTATTCCCAAATGCTAAAAAAAAGTTTTGGTTTATTTCTAGATTTACACCGTTTTAATGCAAGGAACCAATTTATTCATCAACAGTACTTGGCGCGAACTAAAACAGTTGTATTTGTTTGCGTAGTTACGTTATTATCTCGGTACCTAAGGAGCAAAAAACAGGGGCTCCCAAATAGTTCACTTGTGATTTACAACATCATCCCCCAGACAAGCGAGCGGATAAAGAATTAATCAAACTAACATTAGTAAGAAATATGTGAGTAACGAGTAACGATATGCATGCGAGAGCAACGTTTCGGTATTCGGTACTATATGGCATACCCGTTACTAAGTAACGAATACATACGGTTTTTACAGCTCTAGTTGATAACAATAATATTATTGAGAATTAAATTTTTTGTGTAAATATATTATCGAAATTAATTATTAATTTGTATTATATATTAGTTATTAGATTTATAGTCATGGCTGAGACGCAGCTGGCTGTATCCTGGGATGCCTATCAAAATAATATCTGCAAAGGACTCGGTTTTATGCAAGAGGTGGAGTTATTTACTATTTATATAAAGTAAATAAAAACAACAGTGGTTTAACCTCTATTAAAATGTGCAATAATATCTGAACACAAGTATGAAGTGCAGAATTTATACATATAATTCATTAAAATAGAACAAACTTGGTCAATGTTTTAGTGAATCTGATAGTTTGACGATGTTTTTTTTTGTATTGGCGAGTCCATAATAAGCATGGTATAATTCAAAACCGGTTAAGACTTCCAAGAGTTCGGACATCCATTGGAGGTGTCCCCTTTAATGCTGACCTGCATACATATCTATTGACTTTACTCTTGTACTACTAAATATCATAGGAGATCTAGATCTTGAAGGAGTTATATTTTATAGGTATTCATATGTTATATTGTTTCCAGCGGGGTGAGTTTGTAGACATGACACTGGCTGCGGATGGGCATTATGTAAAAGTGCACAGAATGGTGCTATCCCTCATTAGCCCTTTTATAAAGGATCTGCTGACATCCATAGACTGCTCCCATCCTGTTATATTTTTAAATGTGAGTTATTTCAGTTCTACATTAGAAATGTTGTATTATTTTATCCTAACAGTTTGTTGCAATGATTGAAAAGGCAAATCATCTAAATATTAGATGATAGAAATAATTTTATTTTACAAAGTTAACCTATCAAATAACTAAACAAGTTTTATATATTGACAAGGTTTCATATACCACTAATTTGGCTCAAAACTGCTGATAGCCTCAGCTATCATTACTTCTCGGGTCAACCTCGTATTGACCCTTATGTAAGGATGCACCCTTTCTCTGTTCCACTTCAGTTAATGATTGTAATCCTTGCAGGCAAGTATAACAGCAAAAACTGAGGTCCTAAACTTTGTATTTGATAAGTAGAATAAATCCATAGTAAACTGTAATTAAACAATAAAAGATCACCCATTTTATAGGGTCATTAAGAGCCTACCCTTAATTAAAGACAAGTTATCATTGTATGGATAATTAAGACTGTGTTCCACTCTTAATGAGAACTCACAATAATGTTATATAATGCACAGCTTCTTATTTATATAGCTTTTATACTATATTAGTCTTAGTTTATTTTTCTATACTTATTTTGTTATCAATAAGTGTAGTCAGTGAATAATTTTTTTTTTTATATAACTTACAGGTTTAGTCTTAGAGTCAAAATCTTACCTGATGTTAAGTAACATTGTGGTGCAAAATGATATAAAACACCAAGTTAATAAAAAAAAGGATGGTATTTGCCCAGGCAGGCACTACAAAAAGCCATGCGCTTTGATTTTATCACAATGTTTTCTTTTCCTTCACTGAAAGCTCTTTTTTATAGATAAGGTTTAGCGTTAAGGCCATAATTTCACCTGATCTTAAGTGTCAATATGGCCCAAGTTGGTAGACATTCTAAACCTTTGGATGAACTGGTTCTCAAGTGCAGCTATCAGATCACATCTCTTGATATTTGGTGGCATATTTTCAAAATGAGGGTGTATGCTAGTCAGGCGGACATTAGAAAAAGCCCTGCCACAATGCTATGGTTTCCTCACAATGTTTTCCTTCACCGAAAGCTCAAGCTCATTGTAGGTGGTTTGATTCGAAATCATGTCCCTTGATGCAAAATCATACACACTACCACTGAGTTAACATTCCTTCAACAGGATGGGATTCAACTCATATCCATTGACATGGCACCCCTACACAACTAAGGTATCATTTCTCCTAATAGCATTATTTGTTCTAACAGTGTCTTATTTTATGAATTTTATATTTCAGAATATCACATATCCCACATTATGTTTGATACTGGAATACATATACACCGGAGAAGTGATGGTACACAGAAAAGATCTGAAGGAAATGATTCAAGCAGGCAAGGCATTGCACATAAAAGGGCTCGAAGACATGGTACTATATATTCATTGATAATTTTGAACTACCAGTTAGGCTATATTTAGGAATAGTTTGAGAGAATTCTACATTCATTAGAGCAGTCTCTATTACATTTTCACATCTAAACTACTGAACCAATTTCAATGAAATTTGGCATATATATGGAATAGATTTTAGAAGTCATAGGCTCCTAATGTGCAAATATAAAACTTAAAAGGATGTAAAGATAAAGGTAAAGGGAAATAAGGGATGTAAGGTATGTAAGTTTTTATTGAGAAATCATTGTTCTTGTGAATTATGTATCTACATTTTTCATCAAATACCCCTCAAATCAGTACAATAGGCCATGGCTATCAATTGTGGGAAAAACTATAATTGAAGAAATGAGAAATATGACATGAAAGCTATTATTAAGAAAATTTTGACTATTGAATTAAAGTCGATAGCTATGTATCGATAAATATATATTGATAATAAACCGTTTATAAATATTTAACAATTTACACTTATAACTAGTATGATATAGAAAACTACAATCGGCCAATCACAACACCGACTAATTTAAACTTACAATTAGTACAATAGAGAGAAAATTAATCTCCTAATCATAACACAGAATAGAAGACATACTGAGAGCGCAAGACAGTCTGTCTAGGTTAGATACTTCAGCAGTTGTTAATCCGAAGCTGCCCATATACTCGTTAAAACGAAGCTGTTACAAACTCATCATTGAAGCGACGATAGCTCAGTGGTAGTGCGCACGACTTCGCGTCAAAGGACGTGAGTTCGAATCCAACTACCTACAATGAGCTAGAGCTTTCGTTGAAGGAAAACATCGTGAGGAAACCATAGCATAGTGGTAAGGCTTTTTGTAATGTCCACCTGGCTAGCAACCACCCTTAAGTTGAAAATCTGCTGCCAAATACCAATAGGTGTGTTCCGGGAGCTGCACTTGAGAGCCAGTTCCTCCACAGATTTAGCGTGTCTATCAACTAGGGCCGTATCGTCACTTAAGATCAGGTGAGATTATGGCCATAACGCTAAACCTTAACTATAAAAACACTGTTAATTAGAAATGTAGTATGGTTTTAAAAATAAACACCCATCATGGTGGAACAATAGGGAATGATTTTGATTATTCCAGTTCACACGAACCTAGTCACGGGATTAGCTAGTGCTATATAAAGTCTGTTCAACAGGCATCTAATATTGGTCACGATGATACAGCACATGATGAGAATGAGGAGATGTTCATTGAAACTCTGGCCACAGAAAGTTTAGAAGATGATGAGAATGTATTAAAATTTCAGCCAGATATATCTGCAAAGGATGGGTAAGTCATTAAGTAAGATTTTAATTGTTTACGCTGTCGGTACAGATTCCATATCAATGGATGTGCATGTAATGAGCCCGAGCTTTTAGTGAAGGAAAATAAAGTAATGAAACCACAGCATGGTAGTAAGGCTTTCTCTAATATTCACCAGGTTAACTACCACCCTCAAGTTGAAAATCTGCCAACAAATACCTATAGATATGTTCCAGCTGTTGCACTTGAGAGCCAATCCCTCCAGTAGGTTTAGTGTATGCATCATCTTAGGCTAAGTTATTTAACATCAGGTAAGATTATGGCCATAATGCTAAACCTATTAAAGTCTTTAAAAAAAGATACTAAAGCAAATGTTTTCAATAATATACACTTCAGGAGTGCAATAAAAGTGAACTGCTATCTATAACAGTATGTATTTAATGACAAAGAAATATAACTTAATCCAAAACTACTTAAATATATTAAAAGAGACTTCTGGTACTTTCAGTTCAAAAAGTGACCACGAAGTTAATGAACATTATTATATGGCCAATGATGATACATCGATACAGAGGGATACATCTGTAAATATGCTTGAGAAGGTTCGAGTGAAACCCGTAGTGAAACATAGGCTTCCTGTGACAGGTAAAGGAATGACATACGAATAACTAATATTATAAAGTGGAAAAGTTTGTTGTTTGTTTATAGTGACTAAATCTGAAAATACCAGAGTCTAATATTGAAAATTATTTCTAAGTTAGATAGAATATCTATTCTGAAGTGTTTTAGGCTATGTAACATCATGCTGTAACCAATAGGGGCAAAGTTATGAAACGGGAATAAATTGTCCTTTCTGAGAGCTTTTGTTGAGTGCGCTGCACAAAAAATTAAAGTTACATGTAAATAGTATGTAAAGAACATGTTCCTCTCAATAGGTTCTAAAAATTAATCCACAATAGCATATGTTTATCATCTCTGACTTACAATAACCGTCCTACTGATTTTCAGTTTTACTATATATACACTTTATTCTAATGTTAGTTTTTTCTAATGGCCGCCTGACTTGTTTCCATTCTCAAGATGAAAGTCTGCAGCCATAATATTTATAGGTGTGTCCCGGCAGTTGCACTTGAGAGCCAGTCCCTCCACGGGCCTAACGTGTCCACCATTTGGGCCATATTTTCACCTAACATCAGATAAGATTGTAGTTATAACGCTAAGTCTAAATAAAGTATATCATAAAATCATCACACATCATCATATGGTTATAATAAATTATCACTTCCAGCATACCTAGTTATGAAGTTTTTGATAGTGATTACTCTAACAAACTCGTTATCCATTTTTCTAATAGGGAATAACTAGTAAAAAATGAATAAATTTTGCATCGACATTGTCAGGGGCTCAGAAAAGGGCACCGAGTATCTTACAAACCTGTTAAAAGGAATAATTAGTTTGAAATGTTTTTTTATAACTAAACCAAAACACATGTTAATCGAATGAGTCTAACTTGAGTTCGAATCTACTTACAATGAGCTTGAGCTTTCGGTGAAGGAAAAACATTGTGAGGAAACCATAGCAAGATGGTAGGGCTTTTGTAATATCAGCCTGGCTAGCAACCACCCTTAAGTAGAAAATTGCCTCCAAATATCAATAAGACACTCCCCAGATTTAGCGTGTCTACCAAATTGGGCCACATCTGCCCTTACCATCAGTCGAGATTATGGACGTAACGCTAAACACTAACTATATGAAAAAAATTACGTGTGTTAACTGACAGGAGTTTTTTTTTTCGTTTATAAAAGGTCTCACTTCGGTCCAATACACGATGTCGAATCAGGGCGGATTACAATTGATCCTAAACCGTTACATATATAACATGCGCTATATGAGTAAAAACTGCAGTCGACGACGCTGGAACTGTATCCACTACCCGGGGAAGATGAAATGTCCCGCTTATGTCATAACGGAGAACGATCGGGTCATCGAAAGGTGAGGTATTTTGATTTTCAGGGTAACTTCACCTTTCTGAGATTTTGTTTTTTAATCTGGCAATACTCATCGTTAAAGTTTTTGTGTTTTTTTTTTCCTTATCTGGCAACACTGGTTTGTATAGGCCCATTTCCCTCAGATTCTGACACAATGAGATTTCATTGAACATAATCTAGAAATTCATTTTCTCTTGTGGTGATACAACATTACTCCTTAGTATTGTCACTTCAAGGTCATTTAATTCTTTACAGGGGACGCAACCACAACCACCCATTTCATGATAAGCTGATAATGAAAAAGTATCAAGCCGGCATGACATATTGCTCCCTGAAGGATGCAGAGCTACAAGTTGAGATCAAAAAGAATCATAAAGCTACGGACGATGATGAAGATAACATCTGAATTGTGTGGAGCCTCTATTACTGTAGAAAAAATAATTGGCTATATGATTTTTATGTATATTAATAAATTTGTATGTCGGTCCATACATGTAATTATTTCACAAATTGCTCGGTACAGTAGAAATTGATTGTTTATATAAAACTCGAGAATCGGTTTTTTTATGTCTTTTAAACGTTTTTTGAAGCGTCTGCTTTCAATACCTCCTATAATGACTTAGTCATTATAATCTATTTTCCAATTAGACACCCTATAATAATGTTATTAGATCCGTTTATGGACTTAGTGATGATGTTGATGGTCTTTGCTTTCTGAAATGCATTTAAAGTTAAATAAAAAATAGGAATGAACACTAAAAACTTATTGATATTATTATCATATAGCTTGAAAAGAAACGACATGTTTTCCTAAACCGCCGTTCTACAGTGTTGCCAATTTATATAGCTATAAGTATGCGAACTGAAAAAAGCATGGATATAGATTTCGTGTGAATATAAAAATGATTTTCACTACCATGCAAACGCAGTTGCGGACACAGTATAGTACAAGGACTTCTCCTCATTAGGAAAAAAATAATATTAGAATTTTAGGAGAGATAGAAATAGGTTTGGAGCGTTGATAGCGCAGACGTTAGTATAGCCTGAATTTTTCGTGAAATGAAACACACCATCGTAAAGAAACCATTGCAAGGTGGTAGGGATTTCTGTAGTACCCGCCTTGCTACATTTTTTAAAATCGAGCTTGATACATAAAACAGCTGTCAAAAAATTACGTCCATCAAGTTCCGTATTTTCTAAGGTTACAACTTGTGCACTACAATCCTGTACTTAATCGACATTTACAAATAATACTAAACGTTCTTTTTTAATTCAAAATGTCGATTTTACGTTCATTATCGTGAAAGATATAAATCGGTGCAACTTATATTTTATGTGAAAATTAAAGCAAATATCTTATTTTAAGAATTGTAAGTTAATGCCAGGAGTTTTTGCCGAGATCATTATCGGTTCCGTTTGAATACTTTATACGTGAGAATATGTAATATTACAATGACCCATCAATCAATTAGTAATTCTGAAATTTTGTATACATAAAAAAAAAAAAAAAATTTTAGAGTTATATCGTTTTCATGCAAACCAATTTACGCAGAAAAATTACTTGCTTAGCCTGAAATAATCGGGCTTTTGTTTTTGTAAAAAATCAATCAAATTAACCTCAGCACGAAACTATTGGTAACTAAATGCATTCGTAACGTTTCGGTACTAGAAGGTGTACCCGTTACTTAGTATCGAATACATTCCGTTTCTTACAGCTCTAGATTTCTTTTATATATGTCCATAGGACGGATGTTTACATAAGACATAAAATTACAAGCTCCTGTAAAGAAAGGAACGGTCTTTCATTTCAACTAGAAATAATATTGTATTAAAATATTAAATACTAGGGTGTAACACCCTCAGTTTTATTTGTTGTTGTAAAGAGTCAATAAAATTAAAATCAGTAAGAAAATACGCATATAGCGATTATCGAAATGCATTCGTGAGTAACGTTTCCGTACTCGGTACTAGATCGTGTTCCCGTTACTCGGTACCGAATACATACGGTTTGGTACAACTCTATTGACAATAATAATATTCTAAATGTGAATTAGTAAACATTGAATAGTTGATTAGACATTTTGTATTATTGAATTTAATTTATTAGCAGTTATTACATGTTTGTTGTTACATTTATAGCTATGTCTGACACACAGTTTGCTGTATCCTGTGATGCCTATCACAAAAATATTTGCAAAGGACTTGCTTTTATGCAAGAGGTGAAGTAATGTTTTATTTCTATATAAAGCAAATAAAAATTGTTCAACTTGCCCAAAATAATCTTTACACAAGCTTTAACTGCTGTTTGCATACTTATAATTATTTAAACTTGCTATTAAAATAGAAAACACTTCATCAATGTTCTAGTGTATCAGTTTGAAGTTTATTTCTTTAGCTTGTTGTAGTTTTACTGTGGGGTCTATGATAGTAAGTATGGTATAAAACAGAATCCCAAATCAGATACCTCTTTTTGGTGGTGACCTGCATACATATCTTTTGACTTTACTCTTGTACTACTCAATATCATAAAAGATCCGGCCCTTGGAGTTATATTTTATTGATATTCAAAAGTAAAGTTTTTTTTTAGCGGGGTGAGTTTGTAGACATGACACTGTCTTCAGACGGGCATTATGTAAAAGTGCATAGAATGGTGCTATCCCTCATTAGCCCATTTATAAAGGATTTGCTCACCTCTGTAGACTGTTCTCATCCAGTTATATTTTTAAATGTGAGTTTTTTATGCATTAGAAATTGTTGTAATTTAAAGTATAAGATTTCTTCCTCATTATCCTTTCAAAAGTACATATATGTATTTTGTACATGTCATACACATTAACTGTTTTGCTGTGTTTCCTTCAATTTCTTAGTTGTTTCTGTGTTTCAATGTATTGCTCTCAGATGATAGTAATTTATTTATTTCTATTGGTTAATCAATAATATTTTTATCATTAATAATATATTATGAAAGGAAGAATTTCATTCCAGCTGAGTGTTTTATGACACTCTTGGTTTTTCTTTGTTTTAATGCAATTATTTATTGTAATAGCGTCTTATATAATAAATTTTGTATTCCAGAATATCTCTTATCCAACTTTATGTTTGATACTAGAGTACATATATACAGGAGAAGTGATGGTACAGAAAAAAGATTTAAATGAAATGATTCAAGCAGGCAAGGCATTGCACATAACAGGGCTTGAGAATACGGTACTATATATTGATTGATAATTTTGGATCAATAGTGAGTCTTTGTTTAGGAAAATGTTGAAAGAATTCAAAGTTCATTAAAAATAGTCTAACTGTTGAGTCTGCTCACATTAACTATTGAACTAATTTAAATGAATTTCACCATATGGTTACCAGTCTATATGTATATATATCGGCGCAAATATTATATAGGCGGGAGATACAATAAAAGTACATCAACAAATTATGAATACGTCAACAAATGTTTGTGCATTACGTGAGGTAACCCTCCCTGGTTCCACTATACTATAAAAAGGCGTTACATAACGCAGGGTACGTTACAATGTGAGTGACTCCCAAACCAGTCTTATCATTCGGAGGTTCGGACTATTTTATCAGTAATACACGAGATACCATACTCTTACATATATAGATTGGGTTTAGAGATGTCCATAGATTACCTATAGTGTGACAAAGAAAATTGAAAAGAGAGAAGGCATGAAAGGCGTAAATGCAGTCATGTGCATAGTTAGAGCTATATGTAGATTGGTCGACAGGCATCTAATATTGGCCATGATGATTCAACACTTGATCGGAATGAGGATATGATTACTGAAAATCTGACCTCAGAAAGGATAGACAAGAATGATTTAAAATATCACCCAGATATTTCCATGGCGGAGAGGTAAGTTATCAAGTAAGATTTTAATTGTTTATCTTGAGTAAAGGTGCTATAATCTGCATTGCTATAGTTGTATTTACATACAAATTTATATATGGGGTAAATTTTTGAAATTAATATTATGATCATTTAATAATAATATTATTTTGAAAATCTGCTGCCAAATACCTATAGGTTTGTTCTGACAGTTGAACCTGAGAGACAGTATCTCCACTAGGCTTAGCGTGTTCACTACCTCAGGCCACTTCATTACTTAACATCAAGTGAGATTGTGGACATAATGCAAAACCTTTAAAGAAAAATCGAAGAAGTCACAAGGACTGCTGACAGAAGTGAATACTTAAAACTGTTGTTATTATTGGATATTCAAATTAATTGTTCTATCATAAATGAAACCTTGTAAATGAAACTGTTTAGATCACAATAAGTGTATTTTAATAGGAACAGATACAGTGAGTATGTTAACATGTCATGTGACCATGGTGATAACGACTAACATAAATTTACTCTCTATCCAATCCTTCCTATAGCCTTAAAAAAAGGGCCACGGGTTACCGATCCCTGATGTAGGCTATTACAAAGTAACTTATAAAAATACTGTCTTACCTAGTATCACATTACAAATCTTTGAATTTTTTGGCTATGTACGTATTATACATACAAACCTTCTTCATGAATCACTATCTATTGCTAAAAACTGCATTAA